>OX244036.2:32681970-33881970 GCA_945859785.2 Tridacna gigas | reverse complement strand
TTAGAGTGAGTTTTGAACCCAGAAATATTTCAATCATATCACGGCGAAAGCTTAGTTTCTTCTGTGTGTCCCGAATTTCACCAGTACTAGGCTAGCGCTGTGATGTATCTTACCCAAGGACATTCAAATGAAAAGTCCAGTGTTTAGTGAGAATCGAAGCCGGGGCCTTCAGGTTTCAAATCCAACACTTATACTGCTAGGCCATTCAGTAGCCCCCCCCCCCCCCCAACTTAATCCTTGGGGCGCTAAGGACAACTAAAGTCGTTTTATTAGACACTGCAGATCAACGTAGATCAAGATCCGACTGTATTTAGCGAACAGCGTAGATCAAGATCAGACGACACAGAATGCAGTTTGATACCAGATCTTCACTGTCCGCTACATTGTGAAATATTCTGGCATAAACACCCTTGAAATTATAATGCTTTGGTCCGTTTTGATGACAGAGAAAGTCCATTTCATGCATTTAGCATTTAGCGTTTAGAGAGTTAGGTCTTGTTTCAACACTAAAAGCGAATTAAGTTGCTAAAGTTGATAGTTTAGATCAAAACCAGACTTCACAGACAGTAATTGGACACTTTATCACACGACAAAGTTATAGCATTGTCTAAATTGAAAGGATTAAATTTTGCAGACAAGAAATTAACTGATATTCAAAACATGAGATTTCTTTGTCAAAGGGTAGAAAACAATGTGGGAAAAGGAGAAAATGCTGGTTACCAGCATTTTCTCCTTTTCCCACAATGTTTTCAAAAGCTTTTTCCTCATGGTCGGTAAAAGTCGGGTGAAGTAGTCTGCTTGATCGATTGACGATTTTGTGACTGATTTATTGATTCCTGCTTGATTTATTAGATGGACGAGTTCAAATATTTAAGAAAGACTCGCCTTGATGTGTTGTCCCAGCTCTCCTAGAGGCAATGGACCTGATGATAGGTTTTGGTATTATCATAAACGTTCCCGCAGCAAGCCCTGTTCAGAATGTCAAGAAAGGAATATGAGTCATGCTATGTGAAAAAGAGGTTTGATACAACTTCAAAAAGTACCGACCCAGGTTAGCCTGCACACTTTGTGCAGGCTGACCTGGATTGAAACTGTTTGCTATTGATAAACTTTATGTTAAAGCACCATTCTACTTCATACTTCAGCCGGTTTCTAGACAAAATGGGTCCTTAGTACCTGACAACTTGCTTTGTATAACACAACACGGATGCAATAACCTTTTACCACACAACTGCCGAGTTTTAACGACCCTGAAGAAGAGGCTTTTTTGAGAACGTTGTGGAAAAAGGAGAAAATGCTGGCAACCAGCATTTTCCCCTTTCCTCACAATGTTTTCCACTCGATCAGAGACAAATATAATCATTTGAATCAAATTTAATTTGTCGTCTGCAAATGCTTTGAATTTAGATGAGTCCGCAATCAAGGTGGTCGTGTGGTAAAGAGTTAAACCCCTTTTTGCATAGAGCGCCTCTCATATCTTTGAGCCATGCTCTGACAAAAGGGGGCTTAATCCATCCCCGTGATCCAAGGTACTAAGCAATCCATCACATACTTATGGATCCCTAATAGCCACTTTGTTTTAAATAACCGACTTAATCATGAGGTGGACTTGTCTTTGGACGTACAGAAAAATTGAGCAATAGCGAAAAGTTTCGGCCCAGGTCAGCCTGCGCGGACTGCGCAGGCTGACCTGGGTCGATACTTTTCGCAGATGCATTAGGCCCCCTTTTCAAAGAGCACGGTTCATTGTTATCATCATTATCGTCGTCGTCATTATTATCTCAACATTGTCATAACCATGATTATGATTTACTTCTTCCATTTTTCCATTTGTGTTTCGTCGTAACATTTATCATCGTTATATTTCATCACCAGTATATTAATTGTAACATCTGTCATATTCGGAATCAACCTATTGTAATGTATGGGGTGTTATTTTGTAACGAGTGAAGGACTTTTTTAATAACAGGAAAGAAAAAAAAAAAAATCGCAAGTTTTCGCACGCCGATGAAGACACTGCCGACTACACGGCTATGACAATACCACGATGTTTCTGTCGAAAACAGCCGAGCTAAGCATCGTCGGTTATTTAACCCTTCAGCTGCTAAGCGCGACTCTGACCTTTTGCGGACATTGCAGATCAAGATCAGACTGCACAAAACGTGCAGTCTGATCTTGGATCTACACTGTCCGATACTGTGGTTTATTTCCGGTGAAATCAACTTTTTAATAGCAATATTTGGTTCATTAGTGTTGCATGGAAATTTTCGTTTCATTTACTCAGCAGTTTAAGGGTTAAAAGACTGTTGAAAGCCGCATAAAACACCATTTAACCCTTTATCACACAATCTCGGCTATTAACGACCCTGAGAAAGAAGCCTTTTCAAAACCTTGTGGGAAAAGGAGAAAATGCTGGTAACCAGCATTTTCTCCTTTTCCCACAATGTTTTCTACCCTACCCAAAACAAAATTTCAGTTTATCAATCACATGTATTTTGTCGTCTGCAAATGCTGTCAATTTGGACCAGTCTAAAATTTTGTCGTTTGGTCAAGAGTTAAACAGATTTTTTATAAAAAACAGAACTGAAGGATTTAACCCTCAAGCTGCTTAAGATACAAAAGATTTTCAGCCATTAGGGAAAACCCATAGTTTACGATTTAAAATTTGTGCTCGCCGGAGAAATCTCATCGTATCAGACAGTGTAGATCTACGATCAGACCGCACGTTCTGTTCAGTCTGATCTTGATCTACACTGTCTGAAAAAGCCCACAAAGTCGCACTTAGCAACCCAAGTGTTAAGGCCTATACTGACCCTTGCGAACTTGTAATCAGATAAGATGAAGGCTGTAGTCTTACCCCAGAAAAACACGTCTTTGCAATTCGCGAGGGCTGTCGTTACGTTAAACGCTATAGCGGACAGAATTCCAGTCATAGCTATCACAGGATCCGATAAACAATACTGTAAAACAAACCATAAATGTCTGTGAACACGTAACCTCCTATTAATGACGTTTTTCCCGTCTTGGAAGCAGATCACTTCTAATTAAAAAGTGGCAAACAAACGAGAGATTATTTGAATGGAGCCCCCCCCTTCCAATATTTTCATATTTGGCCCGCAACATTCGAAATGAGACCTTCGGACATTTGCGTAAAGCGTCGTTTCGGATTAGCCTGCGCAGTCCGCGCAGGCTAATCCGAGACAGCGCTTTACGACTACATAAGATTTTTTCATACAGTAGACTTTCGTGAAACAGAAAATCGCAAAAAAAGACCCGGGAAGTGTCGTCTCGGATTAGTCGCAGATGGCACAGGCTGATCTGGGACGACACACTTTTATGCATGTCTTTTCGTGTGTTGCACGCCAATTATATTCGTGTACCCAATCTTAATTCACGTTGATAGTATATATTTTACCAAGATGTTTTCATAACCGTGTGCTGCATTTGTTTCAGTGCGTAATGAGACATACGAGTCTAGTGGTAAAGCTGGGATTTCTGGAAACCATGCGCCTTTTTCAAGGCTCTACTTTTCGAGATCTTGTTGCTCATCTTTTGCGTCATTAGGTCATGTGACTTCCGGTAAACCTTTCTGTTTACCATAACAAAACGAATCACGCTCTGGCAAAAGGATGTTTAATGCATCTCCGTGATGCATAATAACAAGCATGTCATCATATAATTATGGATCCATAAAATCCATTTTGTCTAACAACCTGCTGAATCATGGGGTAGAATAGTCCTTTGAAATGCAGAAAATTTCCAAATAGCAAAAAGTTTTGATTTATGTTTCGACTGCGCAGGCTGACATAGATCGATACTTTTTGCAGATGCGTTAAACCCCCTTTTCACTGTGCATGACTCAAATGCTATAAAGACTACCTTTAAGCCTACTTGGCGGCATGTTTTCCTGTAACCAATTTATGTGGGCCTACATTAAAATCTCATCTCGATAAATCGAACGTAGGTAAACGCAAGCCAAGACATCAAATTATCAAAACATTATAACAAAAATCAGCCGAGTCATCAATATGCTTTGCAACGATAAATTCCCACGTCTTAAAGTCTCTATATAGATGTGAAATGAATTGCTTTCATGAAAAACAGTGAGGTAGCAAGAGACACTGCTCGAATGGGCAACCCGATACTGCTACTTCACCTTTTTCAATATATTTGAATAATTTTATGTTGGAATAAGCCGAATTTAAACATATATATCAACATTCCTACTCACCTGAAAGGGAATAATCATAACCATTGCAACAACGTAGTTTAACCCAAGTCCGGTGTACACGTACATGTTGGTGAGAGAGACGGACCAGCAGTTCGGCCATCCGATCTGAATCAACGGGATCAAGTCACTTCTAAACACGATCGGCGATTCCACCAGACAGAAAATGACGAAGCAAGCCCAGAAGATTTTCTTTTTGCCGTAGTATTTCTTTGAAAAGTAAAACATGATAAAAGTATTGAACGACTTCTTTAATGTTTTACAGGCAGTCTTAGAATTTTCGTTCTTAATTTCCGGAACTTTGTCACCTTCTGGTGACAACACCGTCTTTTTAGGTAAACCAAATGATACTGCTACGAACACTAACCCAACTGCTACACATGAAATAATTATAGGTAGCAATATTCCGTAACGTTTAACTAAATACAGAGTCGAAAACTCGGTCGTTATGCTTCCAATGCCGTTAAGGCTTTCAATCAGAGCTAGACCAAGCGCTCGTTCTTTCTTTGACCTGACTGTATCCGCGACAACCAAGAAGCATCCAAGATTAAAGCCGAACATGGAGCCTCCAAGTCCATCGACGATGTAGGGGATAAAATACATCGATGCTCCCGCATTAATCTGTATAAAAATTCCAACAATCATGCACTGTAACGAAAAGGCAAGCGTCGCTGATAGCAAGATGAACTTCCTGCCAAAAGTATCCGAAATGATTCCGAATACGATTAGTGTCACTAAAGAGATCGACGAAGCCACCGACAACAGAAGCGCTTGATGTTTGTCCGCCCTTTCTTGGGCAAAATCTCTGTCCATTTTAATACTTTGATTCGGGTAACAGATATTTGGAATTCTTGTATTGTTATTGGTTCCAGACAAGGTGGTGAAATTAGTCGTCAATTCGTTATGCAGAAAACGGTGAAACAAATGATGATTTAAGGCGGTTTTGTACATTTTGGTGGACCCTTTGTAGATCATCATCATGCTAGATAACAGTATATACAGTCTAAGAGACTGTTTACCTCCCTTTGACGATGTCGATCCAGTGCTTGTCATTGTTCAAAGATACCTTTTACTGTTGTCGATTCGATGTTGACTTATGTTTAAACACGTACTGATATTTTGAAGTTTTCTTATTTTCAAGCAGTGCTTTACGCTCAAAGGGGCTGATAAACTCTAAACTTGCAAGTTTCACACTGTAATTTAAAGGAGCCTACAATTTAGTGGAGCCTAGAGATCAACATCGGACTGGACTGAAAGCACATCAGGAAACAACAAAAGAACACTCGTTTTTCCGTTTCTCTTCTCTGAATATTACTAATGCTCATATATGTTTTTCCAACCTCAGAATTCATGCACATTTCGGCGTGTCATCATTCCTCTTCAGTATCCACACGTACAAAAAAAAAACTTGTATGCTTTCATTCTCAACATTTCATCTTAAAGTGAAGTTTGAAAGGGCAAACAAAAACTAAACGTCATAATAATGACCAACTGCTTGCCAATATATTCCTTAACCTTTTACAACACAATAACTAATCTTAATGACCCTGAAGAAAATGCCTCTTGAAAACGTTGTAAGAAAAGGAGAAAATGCTGGTAACCAGCATTTTCTCCTTTTCCCACAGTTTTCTACCCTTCCAAAAATGACTTTCATTTTTTGAGACACGTTTTTTTTTTGTCGTCTGCAGATGCATTGAATTTTGACAACTCTTTAATATTGTCGTCCGGTAAAGAATTAATAATTAACAATTCCCTGTACACAGTTATCATAGATGGCTCAGTTTAGCCGTGGACGCCGGAAAATGTATTTGGATATTCACCGTAATTCACCATAATTCATTGAAACTATCTCAATAGAAATGATCTCAACAGAAATTATCAGCATATGGCCACAATGTCGCCTGCAGGCGACTTTCGTCTTGCAGATCACTTTTGAAAACACTGTGCAAACCCTCCCTTTCATAAATGATCGACTATAACCCTCCTCACAATGCTTGTCTACATAAAGTTATGTCTATTACAATTTATAGATCTGCGAAATTTTAAAGAGATTATATTCGTTATTTCTGTGCAGCCATGGCCATAACTGCCAAGTCAAATAAAATCCAAATCAAAAATAATAAATCCGATAATACGATTTCTTCAATAATAGCATCTTGATTTCAAATGTTAATTTTAAAACGTACAGGCTGCAGATATGATATCGGTGACTAATCATTATGAAACGCACAGCGAGTCAGTAACTTAGGCGTCAAGATGACGCACTCGTCACGACTCGGCCGTTTCCGTAACTCAATCTAACTGACTTGATCAATGGATCATTCGAGATTTGCCGAATGCAACACAACCTGGGCGTCAAAAGCCGATACCTCCGCTTCCATAACAGCCCTTAATCAGACCATGAAATTGTGCACTTGCCCGAATTTAAAGCATGTTACAGACGAAAAATTAAATTTAGCTCAAATGATGGGGTTTGTCATGGAAAGGTCATAAAATATTGTGGGAAGATGAAAAAAAAAAAAAAATGTAAATTACCAGCATCTCCTTTTCCCACCATCTTTTCTAAAGCATTTTTTCCTCAGAATTCTTAAAACACGGACTTGTTTGGTGGCGGTGTAGATAGAATTTTGACACATGCAGCGCAGACTGATCGGAGTCTACAGGAGTACCGCTCAGCATGTGTTGTAGAAGTAGATTTTGCTGTAACTTGGTTCAAATACAATGTCAGTAACTGGGACACAACAGCGTATCGTAAGTTCATTATCAAACTCGTCTCCTACCTTTGGTAACTATAATCTGATTAATCAAGATTCTTATTATCTAACCCTTTTATTCAAATACAAGTTCTAAACTTGATGCTATGTTGCTCAATGTTTGCGTCTTTGTGATCAAGGTTGGTTTTTTTTTTTTAGGTACTGTGGCCAAGATGGCCCTGCGTCGCTCCACTGCCTTTTAAACTAATGTGCCATACATTTAATGGGCATCGGTCGAGACATTAAACCATTCGACGTCTGTATGGTAAAAAAAGTCATAGAGAAAGTGGCCTAGCCCCCCCCCCCCTCCAAAAAATTGATATCTTTTCAAATGCCAAGATGATTTCACCGAATACCAGCAGGTCTAATCAAGTATCAGTCGAACCAAATATCAATGATCTCTGACAAACAGTACTTTGACAAGATTTTCGAAATTTTGCTAGCGGAAAACATTTTCTCATTGGCTTAGCTCATATAGCCAGTTATGAACTTAGTTAAGTCAAATCCATAGCAGCCATGTTTGTTGCCATACCAAAAATATAATTATTAAGAAATCTAAGAGAGGTCCAGCAAAAGATTAATTATGCCAACTTACAGAGTTCCATATTGAGGTTTTCAAGATAAATAGCTTTAAAGATTTTCATCATTTTTCTGTTTTGCTGCCCTAGCAACAAGAGTTTCTCACTGAACCAGATTCTTTGAAGAGATCCTAAAGAACCCCACAGCAGGATCCTTTCTGTGAAGTTCGAATACAGGGCCATGACACGGCCTTTGGTCAGTGGAGTTAAAAATTGCAAAAGCTGCGTAAAGCACTACTCAAACAAATTGACAAACACTTCATAACTGCTCAGCAAGGAACTCTGAATGAAACGATATGTCTATATATGGTCAAATCATACCATGTTCAGAATTTAACAATTAGCAAAATTAATCACAAGTACTTTTTGGTGTAAAGCTCAGATATAAAGCTACAGCAACTATGCTCTATAACCAGAACAGTAAACCCTGTGCGATCTTAAAGGGACGTACAGTATATAAATGTTTAGAGGAAAAGCATTCTGCGAGGCGACAATTAGTATCGACTGTGAACCTTGAGCAAAATGATTGTCACATGACAATCATCATTGGCTGCAGATACCGGAAAAAGTAGCTGTTAACCCTTAGAGTGCAAAAAGCATGTCTTCCTGTAAACAAGAGGTCCATTGGCCCTAAAGCACTCACCTGAGAAAAGTAACCCGAATTCGCCAAGTTGTGGACTGAAAATGTGGTCACAAGAGTGCACACACGATTTTTCTAAGATTGTGGCCTACTTAATGACCCAATGTGACCCAATTTACACACTTATCCAAGATATAACCAAAACAAACATTCTGATAAACTTTCATAAGTATTGGACTCAAAATGTGGCCACAAGCTTTTTCCAAGATTTTTCCCAGTGCCTAATGGGTTTGATAAATGTAATGACCAATTTTCAAAGATTCGTCAAGACAAACATTCTTACAAACTTTAATGAGTGTTGGACTGAGAATGTGGCCTCTAGAGTGCAACAATGGTTTTATTATAAGTGTTCTCACAGTGACTTGTCTGAGATATCAAAAACAGAAAATTGACGAATATCGGACAGTTTCGGCCCAGGTCAGCCTGCGAGGAGTGCACAGGCTGACCTGGTTCGATACTTTTCGCAGATGCATTAAACCCCCTTATCATAAAACATGGCTCAAATATTTTTAAACTTGTCCAAGGCATCATCAACACAAACATCTAGACCAGTTTTCATGAGAATCAGACTGAAAACGTGGCCTCTAGAGTGCACATATGGTTTTTCTAGGATCTGTTCCCGTTACCTACTTTTTTATCTGACATGACCCAATTTTGAACTTGTCCAAAATATTAGCAAGACAAACATTCTTACCAATTTTCATCAGTATTTGACAAAAAATGTGGCAGCACACAAGGTAATTGTTGAGGCCTGGACAACACACCACACAACGGACACAGTATGATCACAAAAGCTAACCTTGAGCACCTTGCGCTCAGGTAAGCTAAAAAACATCGACTTCACATTGATAATCCTTGTTTTACAACCAGGTATCTTCTCCAGCGCCTTATAAGTCAAGGTTTACTTCCCTTGAAAAGATACTATGATCTTTAATTAGTCCCTTGTTTCTTATAGGAGTATTTCTAGTCATGTTACTTTTTTCAATTTTACATCAGCTTTTGGGAAACATGTTCTTCAAATACATTAGTTATCAACAGGGTAATAAATTTCTAGATTTCTCTTTGAAATTAAAAGCATTTGATGATGACAAATTAACTGTGGATCAATTAATGGTATTACAATTTGTCTATAAAAGGGTAAAAACAAAATGTGGGAAAAGGAGAAAATGCTGGTTACTAGCGTTTTCTCCTTTTTCAACAATGTTTCAGAAGCTTTATTCTTCAGGGACATCAAAAAAACAGGACTGTGTGTTAAAGCGTTAAACCTGCCATGACAAACCTTTCCTTTATAATCACTAGAGTACACATGCACCAGAGTAAAACCAGAAAGCAGAGATCTTCTCCCCTATTTATATGTCAAGGTCAACTACTCTTGAATAGATGCTATCATCCTTAATTAGTCCCTTATTACAGATTTGAGTGTTTCTAGTTTATATGTAGGTTACTTTAGCAATTTTACTTTAGCTTTTGGGAAACATGTTCTACCAATACATTAGCAATCAATTTTAGATTTTTTAAACATTTTAAAGCATTTGCAGATTACAAATAAAATTTGGATCAAATAATGCTATTTGTCTTTTAACTCTTTAACACATGGAAAAATTTAGATTTGTCCAAATTCAAAGCTTTTGCAGACTATAAAATGATCATGACTTAAAAAAAAAAAAGAGAGATTCGCTTTTGTAAAGGTAGAAAGCATTGTGGGAAAAGGAGAAAATGCTGGCAACCAGCATTTTCGCCTTTTCCCACAATGTTTTCACAAAAAGCTTCTTCTTTGGGTGGTTAAAACTTGGGATTGTGTGGTAACACATTAAAGGTATAAAACATAATGGGAAAAGCAGAAAACACTGGCTACAAGCAGTTTCTCCTTTACTTGTTTGTTGACTACAAATTACTTTGACCCCCCCCCCCAAAAAAAAAACAAAAAAACACAAAACATTAGATATCAGACAATAAACACCAAGAGAGGAAACAGAACTAAATGGACATTTTCCATCTGGGAAAAAAACCCCAAAACATTCCAATTTTCAAGACTCTTTTAACCCTTTACCACAGGACACAATTTTTGACTTTTCTAAATTCAAAGTAATTACAGATGACAATTAAATGTGCTTTAAAATGGTGGATAGTCAGTCATAGCTGCTGGCAGGAAAAGTAGAAAACATCGTGAGAAAACCTAGTTTAAAATTCATTTTTCTGCCAGTTCTAACACTTGGACAAACATACAATAACAGACCGTCATCTTCACAATAATCTGCATACTTTTCAATGGTACGATTCAAATTCAAATGCATTTTAACACTGCACTGTTTACTTTTCACTGCCACTGGGCCTTTAACTAGTTGAGGCAGTAAGGCAAGATTTCGCAATGAACATAAATAAAACTATCTCTAATTCTGCTCGCTAAAATGAGTATGGATGTTATCAGGTTACTGGATAATAAAATCTTCATATACTGATAACACAGATAAATAATGAAACTAATAGGAAATATACCTATTTCTTACGTACCATAAGCCTTTAACAAACAATCCTGAATTCTAACAAACTCTAAACAAACAGACTTTTAAAAACATAGTAGAAAGAGGAGAAAATGCTGAAAGCCAGCGTTTTCTCCCTTTCCCAAACACAACTCCAAAACACTAGTCTTAATTTTCAGTCAACATTTATTTTGCCATCTGCACATGCTTTCGATTTGGTCCAGTCCAAAATTCTATCATTTGGTAAAGAGTTAACTCTTCCTAAACCAAGTTAACCCTTCTTTAATCAAACAGTCTCGAGTTTTAAAGACCCGCAGGAACAAAGCTTTCGAAAACAGTGTGGGAAAAAGGAGAAAATGCTGGTCTACCAAGCACTGAATATGGATGAGTCTTAAGTTTTTGTGTATAGTGAAGAGTTATGGTAGATAATGTCTTAACAAACATTTGTACATCTAAATTAACCCTTATCCTGCAAACGATTTTTTACCTTTGGAAATAAAAAGAAGTCACTAGGGGCAAGGTCAGGTGAATACGGAGGGTGGGGGAGCACAACAACATTTTCCTGCTTCAGAAAGTTTTGCACCGTGTACAAAAGACAATGACTGAAACTGATGGTTTACACACATTGAAATAAGAGTTGACAGAAAATGAATTCCAGTGTCTTCGTAGTATACCCACAAAAGACTATGAAAATGAATTCAAATATTGGATCCGGAGACTGAAACTTTGTATATCTGTTGGAGGTGAATACTTTGAGGGGACAAAATAAAAATTTTAGTGAAACCTATGAAGAATAAAGTTTTAGGTGCTTAGATGCATCCATATTTGAACACTCCTCCTAGCTCAAATTATGGGATTTGTTTCTGATCGAGTATAAAACATGGTAAGAACAGGAGAAAATGATGGTTACCAGTATTTTCTCATTTTCCCACAATGTTTTCAAAGGTTTCATTCTTAAGGGTAGTTAAAACTTGAGATTGTGTTGTAAGGGTTAAATGTTGTCTTCAGATAAAAAAAGTTAGAGAAGCTAGGCATCTACACTTATCACTGTACAAAAAACAACTTTTGTGCCTCTACAGTTGACAGCTCTATGAAAACATTGCGAGAAATACAGCAAATGCTTTTAACAAGCAATGCCTCCTCTTCATACAGTGTTTTTTAAACTCCTGAAAAGCAATACTGCTCTTTCCTATGCCTCTTGTGCATTTGCAATTGTTGTTGGAATGCCCATGTACAACTGTCATATGATGATAATTTCTCTCCCCCCCCCCCCTTTTTTTACACAAATACAAACACACCTGTCAGTTTGCCACTGGATCAGATAAAAACAAGAGGGCCATGATGGCCCTGTATTGCTCCACTGGCTTATAAATATAAACCATAACTACTAAACATTTCAATTCTGAGCCAAATGGTTTCAAAATGAAGACTTACAAAGTTTTCTCTGTAAAAGCCCATGTGAAAGTTGAGACCCACAGGGCAAAGCCATTTTGATCCCAGAGCTATAATTACTTGAACCCTGGTAGAGGTCCACAAGATAAAGCCACATGCCAAAATAATACAAGTCTATGCTGTATGGTTATAAATAAGGTGATTTTCAAGTTTTGTCCATATGAAGCCTCTGTAAAACATAAGACCCCTGATGCAAGGCTAATTTAAAAAAAAAAAAAAAATCAAAACAGGAAGATTTCTTAAGTTGTCACTATGTAAGCCCATGTAAAACTTGTGACCCCTGCCACGGGGCCAATTTTGACCCCAGGGCTAAAATTTTGGCCCGCTTGGTAGAGGCCCACTAGATATAGCTACATGCAAAATTTGGTAGCTCTAAGCCTTATGGCTAGGTACAGGAAGACTTTTAAAGTTTTCTCTATATAAGCCTATGTAAAACTTGTGACCCCTGGGAAAATCAGAAAATTCATACAGAAAATAAGCCTAGCCACAAAATGTCCTGTCCTTTTTACATGCCAAGATGGTGTCAATAATTACAGGCATATCTAATCATGTACAATTTACACCAAATATAAATGAATTCTGGAAAACAGTATTTTGAGAAGAACATTTTGTAGTAGAAAAAACGTTTTTTCTATGGCATGAATGGTAAATCTTTGGGATAAAAATAAAATGATACAAACCTTGCTTCGTTCAAATATCTTACATATCAGAGCATGACCATTAACTTCAAAATAAATCATCATGAATGAAAAGTTAATATTTTTTATCCAAATAACATCAATGTAACATAACAACCATGTTACAGGGCAGTAATGACAATCAAGGGAGGTAGATGGTGACACAGCTACAAAGAATATAGGAATTGCTTCCCTACTTCGCTTATATAAAACTTGGCTATTACACATAATTAAGCCATAAAAAGCTGCAATGTACTCCAAAGGATCTATTCAACATTAACTGTACATCAAAAAATCTTGCAGATATCAATCAATCAAAGGGTCATTTAGGCCAATCTGTAGACAATACCAGACTGCTGTTTTGGAGAAGACTGTTACAGATTTTCAATATTTATCAGTTCTGTTGCCTTGGCAACCACAGTTTTTAATGGAATAAAAATCTTTGGAAAATTCTGAGAGGGTCATGACAGGATCATATCTGTGAAAGTTTTATTTAAAACAGACCGGTAGTTTAAGAGATGAGACGATGTTTGAAATATAACCTAACGCAAGGAGACATGCATGCACACCCACATGGTCATAAAATATGCTTGCTGGCCTCTGGCCACTGCAGGTAAAAACTACAAACTACAAAACCCTTTTACATCATGTATTTGCAAAAAAAAAAAAAATGTACACAGGAATTCATTTTACATATGAAAAAATACTAACAATACCGACTATTACATTACAAGGTTTAGTGTTATACATGCACGTAGTACGGTTTCCCCTGGCCATTCTTTTTCTTGCACCACCACTTTCGCCAAATTGTCTCTTTGAGTACAAATATGAAAGAAGTAAGAAGAAAAGAAATAAAAAACATCACAGTCAAAATGTAGACCACTGAACAAAAGCACTCTCTCCCATTAAATCATTTTATAAACACAACATTCAGTTTTGGTCCTAATGAGCACTTCAATGCAACTACTATATTATGTAGGTACATGTAAATAGCGTAATCATGCAGATCTCCTATATATTGACCTCTACCAAACAATTCCATGTTTTAACCCTTTACCACACAATCCCAACATTTAACGACCCTGAAAAAAAGGCCTTTTGAAAACATTGTGGGAAAAGGAGAAAATGCTGGTAACCAGCATTTTCTCCATTTCCGACAACGTTTTCTACCCTTCCCAAAACAAACCTCTATTTTTGAGCCACATTTAATTTGTTGTCTGCAGGTGCTTTCAATTTGGACCAGTCCAAAATTTTGTTGTTTGGTAAAGAGTTAAAGATCCTGAGGAAGAAGGCTTTTCAAAACATAATGGGAAAAAGAGAAATTGATGACATCATGCATTTTCTCCTTTTTTCCCCCAATGATGTCTTCTATCCTTTCAAAGACAAATTTTATCATTCATGCTGCATTATTTCAACTTCTGGAAATGCTTTCAGTTTGGACCAGTCTAAAATTTTGTTGTTCAGTAGAGAGTTAATAATCTATACAAGATGACAAAATCTTAGACTGGTCTATAATGCAAGCCTATGTATACTACAATTCAAATGTGACTTAACTAAAGGGGGTTGTCTTAGAAATGTATAAAAGATAGTAGGAAAGCGATAAAACTACGATAAACAGCTTTTTTCCTCCCACAGTTCTTTCACAAGCCTCCTTTCAACCATACATATGACCATATAAGTTTACATGGTAAAGGGCACAGTAGTTTTTTTACAACACATGCACTGTCATTGGAATATCTGTTACTTTATGGTGGCATGTGCACATATTTATGTTTTACGTAAATAAAAACGTTTTAAGAAGCACAGACATTTTTTTGATATATTACTAAGTAGGAATGTCAATAGAGGAGTAAATTATTCTAAGGAAAGGAAAACTTCTACAAATGATATAGAGGATAATTGTCTGTTTTGGTGTATGATAGAAATTTCTTTCAGAGTGAAAAGCAAATGCTCTATTTTCACAAGTGGCAAAGCCACAAGTGAAAATATGGCTTGTGCTTTTCACGAGATGAAAGAAATTTTGATCATACTCTAAAACAAACAATTATCCTATTTCTTTAATGCTCTTCACTTTAACCTTTCTTTTAATGTCCAAATATTTTGCCCATCGTGAAAAATATAAGCAAAATAGCCTATTCAAGCTATGGACTAGCTGTAATAATGACATCATGAGTGATGTTGTCCACGTCTTAATACATGACATTCACCCACTAAAAATTTATTCATGTTCTATAACTACCCTCGGCATGTCAAAAATATAAAGTTATAGTATTTACCAGTGAATTATAAGGACATAATTCACTGCTAGATTTCATTTCATTGTTATATTTCTATAAACTACTGAAAAGCATAAAAGAAATGTTACTTCTTTACCAGACATCAAACTTTTAGACTCATACATATTGCAGGCTATTGCAGATGGCATATCAACTGTGGCTCAAATCACGAGATTCGTCAGTGAAAGGGAAGAGAACTGGTAACCAGCATTTTCTCTTTTCCTCATAATGTTTTCATAACCTTTTTTTCTTTCTTGGTAATTAAACCTGGGATTGTTTGGTAAAGGCTTAAAAAATTATTGGAGAAGGCGCATTTGCTTGTAACAAGCAAATCCTCTTTCCCACAATGATTTCTGAGAGTATGATTAAATCTCTTCTTTTTGTAGTAAAGGGTTTACGTTTTAGAAGCATTATGGATTGTAAACAATGACACATCTACATCAAAATTAGATATAAAAATTCAATGTGGCAAGTATACAATTCTTCAGAAAGTCAGAATTCCGCCTCCATAAATTTGATTTTTGAAATGTCAGTGAGCAAAGAGAGGTGCAGAGAAATAATTTGAGTCATACTCTTTGAAGAAGGGGCTTGCTTAATGCATCTGCAAGAAGTATTGACCCAGGTCAGCCTGCGCAGTTCTCACAGGCTGACCTTGGCCAAAACTTTTCATTATTGGTCAATTTTTTGTATGTCCAAGAACCATTCTATCTCATGATTAATTGATGACTGTATGGTGTTTAATGCCATTTTCAACATTATTTCAGTTGTATAACGGCAGCCAGTGCACCTATCCATGCTTTCGTGAAGTTCCTTTAGCCAGTACTACACATATTCTTTCCAGGTCACTGACTTTTTTCCCAAATAACCATCATTGACATAATGATCAGCAGTGAGAGCAATAACTGTCATCAATCATTGGAAAGAAATTGCCCGGGCCGGGGATCAAACCAGCGACCCCCCCCCCCCCCTGTTCTCAAGTCCTGTAAGCTACCAACTGAGCTACCGGGGCTCAGCTCTACCTCATGATTAAGTCACTAGCATTTTCTCCTTGTCCCACAATGTTTTCAAAAGTCTTCTTTCTTGGGATTGTTAAAACTCGTGATTGTGTGGTAAAGAGTAAAACTTTTTAGATATTATTTTTTTCATTTTCTTGCTTTAAAATATTACCTCTGCAAGCCACTGTTATGGTTTTGAAGCCAACTCCTTTTGAAAACAGTATGACAAAAGGACAAATTTGTGTTGACATTAGTATGTATCACTCTTTCATAAAGTTGTTTTCAGTACTTCTGCTGTAAAAGCTTTTAAAACAGGATTTTCTCCTTTTCCCACCATGTTTTCTTCCATCTTAAATAGAAATCTCATTATTTGAGATACATATGTCACCCACAAATCCTTCTACAATGACAAGTCTAACATTCTATTGTTGGTAAAGTGATAAATGGAAACTTGGCTAGTTTCTTTCATACAATAATAGCAATAAATACAGTCATTTATTTGTTCACCCCTTTCCAAAATGGCAGAATTCTGGACTCAACCAAACTGAAAGCAGTTGCAAATGACAAAATAAACATAGCTCAAATGATGATTTCTGTCATTGATGAGATGGAAAACACTGGTGGAAAATGAGAAAATGCTGCTTACCAGCATTTTGTCCTTTTCCCACAATGGTTTCAAAAGGCTTCCCCCTCAGGGTTGTAAAAAGGATTGTGTGGTAAAAAGTTAACAAGACCGATGTCATTTTTGATTTCCTACACCCAAAGAAATGTCAAAAAGAAAAACAAAAACAGAAAAAAAAAAAAAAATCCTACTTTTGAAAAAAAAAAAAAAAAAAAAAAAAAAAAAAAAAAAAAATGATTATAAAAATAATCTGATGTATGTTTTTGAAATTCAGAAGGGGAAAGTTTTACATACAATATTTAAGTGATCTAAACTGATACTGTTACATGCATAAAATTATCATATAGAACACAATCTGTGTGTACATTCACCTGTCTTTTTTTTTTTGTTTTGTATTTTCATTCTTCACCAAAGATGGGTTTCTCTGATTTCTGCTATAACATGACTTGCTTTCTGTAATGCCTGAAAACAAAAAAAATAAGCCCATACAAGTAAGTTCATTTATCAGTAGGCAACTCTGAAACCCTCTCGTACCAGATTAATGAACTGTACAACTGAAGTGAAATTGTGCATGTCTGTTTTTATAAAACCTTGCTCATATCACTGACTACTTATTGTTCATTCTACATATTGTCTTGGGTCCTGTCCAGTTCAGCAGTAGAGTGTATGACTCCTTAGCTGGAGGCCATGGGTTCAAGTTCATTGGAAGTACTGGGTTTTTCATGGGAGTGTTGCCTTGACATGGCCGAAATAATGTTTAAAGCGGCATAAGACACAGTCAATCAATTTGTTTAGGGTCTGGTACTACAAGTTATTACTGACTTATGTACAGCAATAAACCCCACTTCAAATTGTGTGCATGGGGGGGGGAGGGGAGAGAGAGAGAGATAACAACTCTTTAACAGACGAAAAATTTTAGACCCATCTGCATTGAAAGCATTTGCAGAAACAAAGTAAATTTTTCTCCAATAATGAAATTCACTTTTGAAAATAAAAAGCAAAAAACATCATTCGAGAAAGAGAAAATGCTGGTTTCCAGCATTTTCTCCTTTTCCCACAATGTTTTTCAAAACCTTTTTCCTTAGTGTCATGAAAACTCTGGATCGTTTAGTACAGGGAGAAAATACCTTTACAGTTTGACATAAACGGTATTTTCTCTAAAATATATCTCTCAACACCTGAGACTGCATATCAAAGATAAGAGACTGCACATTCTATGAAGAAATTTCTTGATACAAACAATTAATCCTTTTGAAACAGTGTTTTCAAAATAGGTCTTTTTTTTTTTTCCCAGATAAAAATAAGTGTGCTGCTGAAGGTAAAGTATTAACCCATAGCCTGCTAAGCGTGACTCAAAGACCATCTGCAGACTGCACAGATCAAGATCAGACTGCACAGAACTTGCGGTCTGATCTTACATCTACACTGTCTGATAAAGAGATAGTTTCAACCAAAATTAGTACTGAAATACCAAAACTTGGCTTCTTACTATCGGCTGGAAAGTTTCATTTCACTTATTCAGCAGATTGCGAGTTAGAAAAAGAAAAGCACGTACCTCCAACATCTCATGAGCCTCTTTCCTCCGCATTGCAATATGCTCAGATTCTTCTAACAGCATGTCAATCTCCTCCTTTTTGTACAGTTGGCTAACTAATTCACTCTGTAGATTGTCTTTTATGTAATTCACCAGAAAATGCATGATTGCCTTGGGAACACTGTCCTGTATATTTTTTCTCACTATCATAAAGTAAGACTTTATCAGTTTTTCTGAAATGTAAAACAAAATAAAGGTAAAACCATCCTGTACATTTAACAAGAGCATCCAATGTGTGTACCAACAATCAGCTGCAGTTGCTTTTTTAGTGAAAAATCATGTTAACCCTTTACACCACAATCCCGACTTTTAACGACCCTGTGAAAGAAGCTTTTTGAAAACATTATGGGAAAAGGAGAAAATGCTGGTAACCAGCATTTTCTCTTTTTCCCACAATGTTTTCTACCCTTACCAAAACAAATTTCGATTTTTGAGCCACATTTATTTTGTTGTCTGCAAATACTTTCAATTAAAACCAGTCTAAAATTTTGTCGTTTGGTAAAGAGTTAATAAGGGGGTATAATTCTGTAAAAAACATTTTAATTGCATTCTGATATGGGTACTCCTTTTCATAGTTAACAACTAGCATAACAGTAAGTATCTTCGGTAATGATGGAGATGATAAAACATATCAGTATCACAGTGACAGCTCATTCATGTATGTCCTAGGTTTTACCAGATATAGGCTAAGGCTCAGAACTGTCTTATCCAAGGACAGGCAATAAGAGAAATAACTCGTAACAAGTGCAATTTCTGTTGCATCAAACTTTTCACATGTGACAATCTATCATACCTTGGTTTATTCTGATTACCCTTACTTTACAGGGATGTTTTCAAAGCCATCTGCAGCAAATTCAATGTCAAGAGGTAGGACCTCTGACACTTTACTAGATAATCCTGAGCTTCAATGACCCTGTGGAAGAGGGCTTCTGAAAATATTGTGAGAAAAGGAGAAACTGCTGGTAAACAGCATTTTCTCCTTTACCCAAAACCTGTTCTACCTTTTCAAAGACAAATCCGTTGTTTGAGCAGCATTTATCATCTGCAAATGCTCTTGATGTGGGAATGTCTAAAACTTTGTCCTCTGGGAAAGGATAAATACCATGTTAGAAAATTGTAGAAGGAATTGTATGGTTATATTCATCACTCACATCATAGTACATTTTTGCAATTAAATAGAAAACTTTTGAAATCACTAAGCTGAGTAATATTTGTTTCGAACATGCAATTTCCCTACTATTACAATAAATGACACAAATAACTGAGCCATGCTCTGAGAAAAGGGGGTGTAGTGCATCTATAAAAAGTATCAACTGCGCAGGCTGACACGGGTCGAAAATTTGCTATTGTTATATGTTCTGCATATCAAAGGACAATTGTACCCCCCACATTCAGTCATTTCTCAGAAAACATGGACTTTATGAGTCCATGTTTTCATGATAACTTGCTTGGTATAATGCATCACTGAGATTCACTAAACTCTCATTTTTCAGAGGGTGACTCAGATAGAATGATCCTTCCCTTGCCTTCAAATGCTTATCCTAATGTAATTCAAAATGTTTTATGGTCAGATTAGAAATAACTTTTACAGAAATGGTTCATTGCTTCAAATATAATATTTCCAAGTTTTCTGTCAGAATTTTTCAGCACATCGCCATGTACTTCAAAAAAAATCCAATTTGTAACAGCGTCACACTGTGATATACATCTTTTAGAAAGCCATTCAGAATTCTCCTTACAGCCTGCAATGAACCAGTCCCTACTTTTCCTTCACCCCATTTTCCAGTATCAGAAGTCTAGCGAAAGAAAATGAGCCTTTTTCGATGAAAAAGCATCTTTGTGATGCACTATTTTAAACAATTTGTCACATATTATGGATTCATTTTGTTTGCTAAGGTAGAAGGGTCCTTGACATACAGAAAATTTACATACCAATAGCAAAATGTTTGACAAAGAATCTTTCTGCACAGACTGATTCTTGGTTAACCCTTTCCCAAATGACAAATTTTAGACCCTTCCAAACTGAAAGAGTTTGCAGACGACAATTTTAAATTTGATAATAGTAGCAGAAAGTTCTCAAAAAGGGTAGAAAACACTGTGGGAAAAGTAGAAATTGCTCGTTACGAGCAATTTCTCCTTTTCCCACAGTGTTTTCAAAAGACTTGTATTGCAGACACATGAAAACCAGGGCTTGTTTGGGAAAGGGTTAACCTGGTTCAACACTTTCTGATGATTCATTATGGCTCTACTGAAGATTCCACTTTATCAAAAACATAACAGAAGAGTAAAAAACAATTTTCAATTTTTCTTTCCTTTTGTCCCTCTAAACCATCCTACTCATATATAGTTCTTTTCAATCTTAAAAGGAACTGTTCACTCCTGCCTCTGCCCTTTAATCAATGAAAAGTATACTTCTTGTCTAAATACAATATCTGTTAATACATTATAAATTCCTTCAATCCTTTACCACACAATCCCAAGTTTTAACAATCCTGAGAAAGAAAACTTTAAAAAACATTGTTGGAAAAGGAGAAAAGACTGGTAACCAGCATTTTCTCATTTTCCCACAATGTTTTCTATTCAATTAATGGCAAGTTTCATCATTTGAGCCATGCTGAAACTGTTGTCTGCAGATCCTTTCAATTTGGACAAGTCTGCATTTTTGTTGTGTGGTAAGGAGCTAACACTTCACCACAAAATTCCATCTTTTAACCCTTTACCAAATGACAAAATTGTAGACCAGTCCAAATTGAAAGCTTTTGCAGACGAGAAAATAAAAGTGACTCAAAAATTGAAATTTGTTTTGGGAAGAGTAGAAAACATTGTGGGAAAAGGAGAAAATGCTGGTTACCAGCATTTTCTCCTTTTCCCACAATGTTTTCAAAAGGCTTCTTTCCCAGGGTCGTGAAAACCCGGGATTGTTTGGTAAAGGGTTAACAACCTTGAGAAAGAAAGCATTTTAAAACATTGTGGGTAAAGGAAACAATGCTGGTTACTCTCCTTTTCCAACAATGTTTCTACCCTATCACAGACAGAAATCACAATTTTAGCAACATATAATTTGTCACTTGCAAATGCTTTCAATTTAGTCCAGACCAAAGTTATGTCATTTGGTAAAGACTTAACTCTACACCAAGGCCCAAAATCATGGTCTTGTCCAAATGAGAGCACTTACAGACAACAAATCAGATAATACTCAGTTGAAATAACTTCTTATAAGCAATAAAAAGAAAAAAAAAAAAACTGGAGAAATAGAGAAAATGCTAGTTACCAGTATTTTCTCCTTTTCCCCCAATGTTTTCAAAGACTTTTTCATAAGGGTCATTTAAACACAGGATTGTGTAGTAAAGGGTTAAGGATTGGAAGACACATATGTACAAATGTGTAGTAAAGTTTTGTCATATCGGCCACCTATACTAAGCATGAAACTTGTCAATTATTTCCTTGAACTGTCTTTTACATCTTTTTCTGTACTTTTTCAGTCATATGGCTGTTATTTGTAACAATTCCTGTATTTTCTGTGTTCTACTAGTTCTAGATTTACAAGCTGGTAGCTCTACAGCACCAAGCCAAAGAGCATTCTTGTACAATTGACATCAACAGCTGGGATATAGCCCAGACTTCCAGACCATACATCCAACACCTTCACCACTGAGCCAACAAGGACACCTGTTACTGACAAAGCTATCTAGATTTAACTTAGAATCATTTCTTGCAAAGCATCAAATGATTAAAAGAGAGAAAGAATAAAAATCTTCGATCATAAAACATCTTTTTTTCAAATTTAGGAAATCCATCCCTCATTAAATCATGATCCTTCAGATGTTCATTAAGATTTCAGTGCAGATACAAATGTTCAATGACCCAGGGCACAGGGCATTCTGTACTGCAATCTTTATGACCACCTGTAGAATCATGATCACTCACTATTTAATAATGGATGGATTGCCTTAAGTTACAATTTTGAATGTCTACGTAGTTGTAGCTTTTTATTTGAAAGGCAACATAAATTTAATGGACATTTTCAGTACAGATACCTAAAAATTTGAATTTCAAGGTTACTCAAGAATGTTTCATATGTCTGGCATTGACCGGACAGAGTACATCAAAGATCAGTGAGGATGTGCTTAGAGTCTGATCTTGCTTTGTAAAGAGAAAAGAGCAAGAACAGCAATCCAAACTGCATGTGGTGCCAAAAGGATGTGCTGAGTCACAAAAGTAATATATGTCAAGGAAAAAACCCTTTAGAAAATAATCCCTTGTTTTAACCACCCTGGTGAAAAAAAGGTTTTTGTAACAAACTGGGTAACCAGCATCTTCTCTTGTCACCACAATGTTTTCTACCCTTTCAATGACAAATCTCTTCATTCTAGTCATGGTTAATTTGTTGTCTGCATATGCTTTCTGTTTAGACCAGTCTGATTTTTTTTTCCTTCATACAGTGTTGAACTTACATGTGAAAACAGCTAAAACAAGAGGGCCATGATGGCCCTGGGTCGCTCACCTTAGTAGAGTGCCTTAAAGGTTTTTCTTTAATTTGACCATGTGACCTAGTTTTTGACCACAGGTGACCCAATTTCAAACTCGCATTTCATGAAGACAAACATTCTGACCAATTTTCAAGTCAACTGTGCAAAAAATGTGTCCTCGAGTGCCCTATAGATATTTCTTTAATTTGACCTAGTGACCTAGATTATGACCCCAGGTGACCCAAATTTGAACTGGTCTTTTACTTTATCAAAAGAAACATTTTAACCAATTTTCAAATCAAATGAATAATAAATGTGGCCTCTAGAGTGCCCACTAGCTATTTCTTTAATTTGACCAAGTGACCTAGTTTATGACCCCAGTTGTCCCAAATTCAGACTCATGTGAGATTTTACAAAGACAAACATTCTGACCAATTTTCAAGGCAATTAAGCAAATAATGTGGCCTCTAGAGTGTCCACAAGGTATTTCTTTATTTTGACCTAGTGACCTAGTTTATGGTTCCAGGTGACCCAAATCCTTCTTTGTGACTATGCTCAAACTTGTGACCCCTGGGGCGGGGCCAGTTTTGACCCCAGGGGCATCAAATGAACAAACTTGGTAGAGGTCCACTAGGAGATGCTACATACTACATATCAAAGCTCTGCGCCTTCTAGTTTCAGAGAAGAAGATTTTCAAAGATTTTGCTTTTTTTCCCTTTTTGTTGCTATGGCAAGCAGAGTTGTGGGTGGAATTCAATTCTTTGAACAATTTTGGTAGAGCTTCACCCAAGGAACATCCCTGCCAAGTTTCATCAAGATTGGCCCAGTGGTTTAGGAGAAGAAGATGTTTAAAGAAATTGTTGACGGACGCCGGACGCCGGACATAAGGCGATCACAATAGCTCACCTTTAGCACGTTGTGCTAAGGTGAGCTAAAAATATACAAAGAATATAACAAAAAACAACACCTCTCTACATTCCATGCTTTCCTTTTAAAACCTCATTCACATTTAGACATGAATTGATTCTATTTTTTTGTCTTATTTATGGAATTTCAGGGTTATAAATAATTAAAATTGAATGTGAGAAATATCTGAAGAAATAGGTCTACATATCCTGTATTTGTACTATGATAAAATTTTCATTAAAGAACAACACTCCACTAGCTACTTTTTTTAGAAACTAAAAAGGAACATTTGGATGTATTTCTTGAAAATGGCTTGATTTAAGTACATGATACATCAATAAATAGTGATTAACTCTTTACCAAACGACAAAATTTTAGACT
This sequence comes from Tridacna gigas, assembly GCA_945859785.2. NCBI lineage: Eukaryota > Metazoa > Mollusca > Bivalvia > Cardiida > Cardiidae > Tridacna > Tridacna gigas. The sequence continues at coordinate 33,857,919 of OX244036.2, read as the reverse complement.
GGTCCAAATTGAAAGCATTTGCAGACGACAAATTAAATGTGGCTCAAATGATGTTATTTGTGTCCAAATGGGTAGAAAACATTGTGGGAAAAGGAGAAAATGCTGGTTACCAGCATTTTCTCCTTTTCCCACAATGTTTTCAAAAGCATTCTTTCTACAGGGTCCTTAAAAGTCGGGACTGTGTGGTAAAGAGTTAACCCTTTCCCAAATGACAAATTTTAGACTGGTCCAAATTGAAAGAGTTTGCAGACAACAATTTTAAATTTGATGAAAATGGCAGAAAGTTCTCAAAAAGGGTAGAAAACACTGTGGGAAAAGGAGAAATTGCTCATTACGAGCAATTTCTCCTTTTTCCACAGTGTTTTCAAAAGACTTGTACTGCAGACATGTGAAAACTAGGGCTTGTTTGGGAAAGGATTAAAGTAATTAGTTTAGACAGAAAGTGTTATGGCCTATATATATGTGCCTTGATTATGAACTTGCATTCTTTTAACCCCTTTCCACACAATCCCAAGTTTTAATGACCTGGAGGATGATGCCTTTTGAAAACATTGTGGAAAAAGGAGAAAATGCTGGTAACCAGCATTTTCTCCTTTTCCAAGAATGTTTTCTTCCCTATCAAAGACAAAGTCCATCACCTGACCCACATTTTGATTGTTATCTGGACATGCTTTCAATTTGGACAAGTCTAAAGTTACATCGCCTTATAGTTAGAAAAAAGTTATATGTTTTCAGCTATGTTCAAGTGACCATACTAAAATTTATGACAAGTGACTGTGTTTGAGCCAAATTTTATAGTGATATTTGATTTGATAACAACAGATTTAATTCATTTACTCAGGGTTCGTACAGAATTTCTCATGGATTTTAAGAGTTTTTCAAGGGCTTTTTAAGGCTTTTGGAAGAGAAATTACGGTCTTTTTACGGACATGGCTATATACAATAACGATCCATATTTTACCTTCATTATGTTGGCACATTATGTTGTATAAAGAATCTATGACTGACTGATGCATACGATAAGTAACAACTGCTTTAATATTTGGAAAAAGTAAAAGCAACTGTCAAAACTATAACAGGTTTACTCTCTAACCTTATTTTATTGCTTAAGCATGTCCACCATCTTGGCCAGGTAGTTGTCCAACTTTTTCAGTTCCTCTTCTTTCTCCTTTGAACGTTTTCTCAAATAGTTTATTATGATACACACGACCTTTTACAAATAGCTGATGCATATGATAATGATCGCTGTGAACAGACCCTCTTAGCGATAAGGTGAAAGTAAACCGGTAATGGTAGCCGACTTTCTACTAAGATTGAAGTAGAAGGTCAGCCGCCAGTCTAAAAACCAAGTGCGATATGACGCAATATCAAATTACGTCATCAAAATATGAGTAGACAGTGCTCTTCCTTTTTACCGTATATACTCACTTGTAAGAAGATATGAAGGAATACAGGTTTCTTTGCAAACTTTCTTCAATCACGTCACCTGGATGTTCGGTGCATTGTGCCTTACAATTTATTAGATTAAGGGTTTTCCAAGGACTTTAGATACTTTTTAAGGGTTTTTCAAGGCTTCTTGTCATTTACAAGGGTTTTTCAAGACTAAAGTCAAATTTAAGGGTTTTTCAAGAACTGTGCAGAACATGTTAAAATATTATAAAGCAGTGCACATGCGAAATCATATACTGCATCAAAAATAAACCAAAAGCTATATAAATGACAAATGTTATGGTATGAATTTCTTGGACTACACAATGATTTATGAAATGAAAAATGACCAATGGAAACCTCTCCATGAAAGTTATTCCCTCCTGTGAATACCTAGTCTTCTTTTTAAGACTTGTCCAAATTGGAAGCATTTGCAGGCAACAAATTAAGTGTGGCTCAAATAGTGAAATTGTCTAACTGAAAGGGTAGACAACAGTATCAGCATTTCTCACTTTATTTTCAAAAGCCTTATTTGTCAGGCTCTTCAGGAGGATAAAAAATTTCTCCTTTCTCTGAAACATTTTGACATGTTTACATATTAACTTTTTACCAAACAAATGCATTGATTCAAGACTGGAAAGCTTTCAATAAATTTGTGGAAAAAGGGAAAAATGCCGCTAACAGCATTTTCTCCCGTTTCAACAATTTTTTCTTCCCCTTCAAAGACAAATCTAGTCATCTGTACCTCAGTTAACTGGTAGTCTATAAGGGCTTTTGATTGGTCCATTCTAAATTTTGTCATTTGGTAAAGAGTTAAACAATAATGTGTTGACCCTATATCACACAATTCCAAGTTTTAATGATCAAGAGAAAGCGGGCTTCTGAAAACATTGTGAGAAAAAGAGAAATGCTGGTAACAAGCATTTTCTCCTTTCTCACAATGTTTTCTACCATTTCAGAGGCAAATTCAATCATTAAAGCCACAATCAAGTTGCAACCCTACAATTTTGTTGTCTGATAACAAGTTCAGTGAATGTTTTCAAAGTCCACTACTGCAAGTTTATGTCAAGAGGCAACAAGTTATCACCAAATCTTTTCCTATTCAGTTTGTATCATTGAAAACCATGAACAAAAAAAATAATATTGAGAGAGAATAAAAAAAAAAAAAAAACCTTGACAGATTCTTTTACAATGTGGAAAAAAAATCATGAAAGATGACAAAAATATAAACATACGCAAAACTTCCAGCAAAAAAATAATGCATGAAAACTAAATACTGAGGCAGAGGCAGGATATAAACCACATACCTACAACTGACACATCCCTATGTTCTCGGCTTGTCAGTTTTCGAGAGGGAATAGTTTTAGGCTGTGAAAATAAATTCAATGATTCATCAAAAATTCAAAACCAAAAGTTTGTCCCATAGTGAAAGCACACTGATTCTGTACTGGTCACATGACCCTCAACTGTAATCCTGACCTTCACCAAAGGTAGTCTCCCCCTAAATTCAGAAGCCCTAGGATATCAACAGAAAACTTGGAGACATCAATATGCATTTGGTTTTGCTTTGAATTGCAAACAGTTGAACTAATCTCCTGTATTCTCAATCTTTTTTATTGTTCTTTGTGTATCTGTATTTTAATTTTCCTCTGTGTTAATGTCTTATTTTCACTTGTTTCCAAAATTCATTCTCCAAATTTTAGTTTAAATAACATATTTCATAAATTTAGGGCAGTGTAGAACCAAGATCAGAATGCACATTTTGTTAAGTCGTATCTTGATGTGCACTGTCTGTAAAATCACTAAAAATCATTTTCACCATTTAACTCTTAACCAGACAATAAAAAATTGAACTTGTCCAAATTGAAACCGTTTGCAGATGACAAATCAATTGTGGTTTAACTCTTTACCAAATGAAAAAGTTCTACACTTGTCCAAATTCAAAGCTTTTGCAGACAACAAATTAAATGTGGTTCAATTGATGAAACCTGACTCTAGAAGAGTACAAAACATTGTGGGAAAAGGAAAAATGCTGGTTACCAGCATTTTCTCCTTTTCTCACAATGTTTTCAAAAGGCTTCTTCCCCAGGGTTGTTAAAACTTGTGATTGTGTGGTAAAGGGTTAATTAATGGGATCTCACTTAGGAAGGATGGAAAACATTATGGGAAAAGGAGAAAATGCTGGTTGCCAGCATTTTCTCTTTCCCAACAGTGTTTTCGAAAACTTTATTCTTCATGGTCACAAAAACAAGGGATTGTTTGGTCAAGGGTTAAATTTCTTCCAAAAGCGACTTATCAAGGACACAGGAGATGTAGCTCAAACCATTGCTATAGTAACAGGGATCTACCACTTACTAATTAAATCACATTCTCCTTGTTCTTTGGCTGTGAGTTTTCTACTTGATGGTATGGTTGGCTGAAAAGTAACCCAGCTTTTTGTTTTAAACATTCTTTTATAGAAAACACAAACTTTTTCAAAACTACCCAAAACCTTATACCATACTAGCTTATTTCAAAATGTTTGTAAGAAATGGTTTCTTTATACTTCAATGAAGACATTTTCCATACCTTTGGGTGATTACTGCAGTATAATCTTGATCTACAACGTTTCCCAAACGACAAAATTTGGACTGGTCCAAATTGAAAGAGTTTGCAGATGACTATTAAATTTGATGTAAATGGTAGAAAGTTCTCAATAAGGGTAGAAAACACTGTGGGAAAAGGAGAAATTGCTCGTTACGAGCAATTTCTCCTTTTCCCACAGTGTTTTCAAAAGACTTGTGCTGCAGACACGTGAAAACCAGGGCTTGTTTGGGAAAGGGTTAATACAACAAAAGTGTGCTTTGTGATCAATAGGTCAAGCATACGTATTCCATTTTTAAAGAGCAAACAAAAAAGTTGTCTCTGTACTAAAAAATCTTCAAAAGATAAGCTGTTAACACCTACCTTTCACTTTGCATTTCATAAACTGCAGTTTCCTATATTTTCTGCCAAACCATCATTTATTCAATTTTAATAAAGAGGGTGTTTTGTTTGTTTTGTATTGGAATTCAATGCCATTTTAACAGCTAAGATCATATCACAGCGGTCAGTGCACCTATGCATGTGTTTCCTAGCTTTCTCACACCAGTGCTGACAAAACTTTCTTTCAAAGCCACTGACTAATTTTCTCCCATGCATCAGAGGCGAGAGGCCAAAAATCGCTGAAAGAAAGTTTGCCTCAACCTAGTATTGAAGTGGCAACTATCAGGTCATGACTCAGATATGCTAACCACTGAGATACCTGGTCGGGCTCATCAGGAGTTTTATTTTCGCCTTTAGGGTTCAAACCTCACTCTAAAAGGGCAAAAACTCTTTCAAATGGCAGAATAAAATAATAGCAAAATATATGAGTTCAGACGGCAGGATTCATTCATCTCTCATTGCTGAGTGTTGGTTTTACTTTGCTTTAGAAAGACGGCAGCCAGTAGCTTGTAAATGATATTGTAAGCAGTAATCGTAGAAGACAACAATTAACCCATGACCACACAATCTTTAGTTTTAACGACCCTGAGAAAGAGGCCTCTTGAAAACATTGTGGGAAGAGGAGAAAATGCTGGTAGCCAACATTTTCTCCTTTACCCACAATGTTTTCTACCCTTCCCAAATAAAATTTCAATATTTGAGCCACATTTGATTTGTCATGTGCAAATGCTTTCAATTTGGACTAGTATAAAATTTTGTCGTTTTGTAAAGAGTTACTGTATAATTTGGTACACTACTATGTCAGAACTGGTATTCAATGGCATCTATTTATTAAAAAATTCTGAGAACGTTGTAGGTAAAATGGATATTCTCAATCACTAACAAACACCTAGATGTTGCTTTTTTCCAGATTCTTAGAGCCCCCCCCCCCCCCCAAAAAAAAAAAAACCCCCACTAATTGCAGATAAAGAATAAGAAGTCAAACTTAATGTCCTATGCAGTATGATCTTAGCTTACGATGTGTATAGTGTGTACATTTTTTAACACTGTTTTGAACATTATTTCAGGTATAACCTTGCAGCCAGTGCACCTATCCATGCTTTTTTCCCAGTACTTTGCATGATATTCTTCCCAAGCAAATGGCTGCTTTCCCACATACATATCATTGTAATACTGATCAGCAGTGAGAGAGGAATGAATCCTGTCAAATGACTGTCATCAATCCTCAAGAGAAATTTGAACCAGCAAACATCTGGTCTCAAGTCCTGTGCACTACTGACTGTGTTACTTATTATCAAGCCATGTTCTATGTAGTCTGTATCTAGATATACAATTTACACATGAACACCTAAAAACATGCTCTACCACCATAAGGGATAAAATATACATGTACATATAATATACATGTACAGAAAAAGAATAACCGCCCACTTTTCAAGCCAAATCAATCTACCACTTGCATATTGTTGTTTCTATTTAATATCAATTGTTGTTTCTATTTAATATCAATTGCTCCCATGTTGTTCAAGACAATTAATATCATAATTTTGTTTCTAATACCAGAATAATGTAGCAAACTGATGTTTCAGTGAGTCAGTTGACGGGTCAAATTAACTGACCATATACAGTTTATTAACCCTTTACCAAAGGACAAAATTGTAGACCAGTCCAAATTGAAAGCTTTTGCAGACGAGAAAATAAATGTGACTCAAAAATTGATACTTGTTTTGGAAAGAGCAGAAAACACTGTGGGAAAAGGAGAAAATACTGGTTACCAGCATTTTCTCCTTTTCCCACAATGTTTTCAATAGGCTTCTTTCCCAGGGTCGTGAAAACCCGTGAATGTTTGGTAAAGAGTTAAACTTTCACTTCCACTGAACAAAGTAGTCATTAATAAATTGTTCATGTCAGAAAAATTAAAGCAACTCGTTTCATTTGCCACAGGCTACTTAGAAAAAAAGAAAACCATGGTAAATCTATACCAACTTGAAAAGGACCAACTTTCAGACATGCCCGACTTGAAAGCATTTGCAGACCACAAAATAAATATGGCTTGAATTATGGAATTTTATATGATTTGTCTTTAAAAGGGTAAAAACATTGTGGGAAAAAGGAGAAATTGTTTATTCTGAACAACCTTTTCCTTTTCCCAAGGTTTTCTTAAAGGTTGTTTACTGCTAGAGAAAAATAAAAGTTGTCTGCAAGAGGTTTATCGTCTTAATCCTTTAACAAACAATCCCATGTTTTTACAATCCTGTAGAAAAAGGTTTACAAAAACATTGATGGAAAAGAAGAAAATGCAGGTAACCAGCATTTACTCATTTATCCACAGTGTTTTTTCTACTTTTGAATAAGAATCCCAGCATTAAAGCAACATTTAAATTGTCTTCTGCCAAAGTTTTCTGTTTGGAAGAGTCTAAATTTTGTTGTCTGGTATACAGTTGAAGTCTCAAGAAGAGATTAAAAATTTGAGAAAAATAAGAGCATGGCATGTGGGCACCAACACTCTGCTGCAGTTGCTTTTCAAGTTCAGTGGAAAAGGATGCATAACTGTATTAAAATATACCAAGGGTTACCTATCCTTCTAGTATTAATTCCCCATTTGATAGTTAACAACCAGCCTGAGCTGGAAGTAAATATATTTGGTAATAACAGAGATGTAAGAAAATGTGGAAGTTTTTGCATGCCGACTCAGAGGACCGCAGTACCATGACAATCCTTGAGATTTTGTTTGAGATGAGCCATGCTAAAAATGTGGAACCATCACTTACAACTTCTGGTAAAAGGTTTATTCCTTTCCTATGATGGGCTGGCGAGGCTGAAGCACTACTTGGGTTACTACTGGGTTGTGAGGCAGGGCTGGGCTGTCCGTCCCCACTGGCTGCTTCTGTCTTGTTGTTTCTTAACAAATTGGGGATTCTCCAACTGTCCTGCTGGGCTGGAGATGGAGCCTGGAGATAGAGGTAAAACAGTTGATCTCTATACAATTTTCTATGATTCTTTTTTGTCTGTTGATTGCAACTTTGTCTGCATTTCCACACACTGCGACAAAATTTTAGACTTACCCCAAATGGAAGCATTTGCAGGAGACAAGATAAAAGTGACTCAACTACAGCAATGCATGGGGGTTCCAAAGCTCAGCTGCACTTGCTTTTCAGTGAAAACTAGAATAACTATCACTAAAGGTGATAAATACCCCCGCCCCTATATTTCATGTCACAGGGGCAATAACTCTGCAATGTCAATTTAGGGGCAATAACTCCGTAATCATTAGGCCAACACTCATGAAATTTGTGCTTTGCACATCTACTGCTCCCGGTGAATATCATGACAAATATCAAGTGAATAAGACTTAAACTGAAGGAATAGTTCTCTGGACAAGAAGTTTTGAGTAAATTCAGGGGTAATTAATTTGGCAAACATTTGAGAAAAATGCATCTTGAACCTCTACCGCTCCTGGTGAATATTTATGCAAAGTATCAATTTAATTGGTCACAAAAGTAAATGAGTGTAAAAAAGTGCAGACCATGATCTGATAATATGTCTGAGACACAGCGGCTGGTCTGGATCCAAACTTGTTGCAAATGTCCGAAGGTGCGTTTTCGCATAATGTTGGCCAACTATACATATGACAGAAAAGACCTCCTTAAAGTGAATCAGACAGACACTGTAGGAGGAGTTGTCCGGACAAGCATTTTTAAGTCAAATCAGGGGCAGTAACTCAGTAATTCTTGATGGAATTTTTACAAAATGTGTGTCTTGCACATCTACAACTCCAAATGGACACTTCTGCCAAGTATAAAGCGAATCGGACTGAAATTGTAGGAGGAGTTGTCCGGACAAGCATTTTAAATGTGAATCAGGGGCAATAACTCATTAATTCTTCATAGAATTTTCACGAAAGTTGTGTCTTGCACATCTACAACTCCTAATGAACACTTATGCCAAGTTTAAAGTGAATCAGACAGAAACTGTAGGAGGAGTTGTCCGGACAAGCATTTTTAAGTCAAATCAGGGGCAATAACTCAGTAATTCTTGATGGAATTTTTACAAAATGTGTGTCTTGCACATCTACAGCTCCTAATGAACACTTATGCCAAGTTTAAAGTGAATCAGACAGAAACTGTAGGAGGAGTTGTCCGGACAAGCATTTTTAAGTCAAATCAGGGGCAATAACTCAGTAATTCTTGATGGAATTTTTACAAAATGTGTGTCTTGCACATCTACAGCTCCTAATGAACACTTATGCCAAGTTTAAAGTGAATCAGACAGAAACTGTAGGAGGAGTTGTCCGGACAAGCATTTTTAAGTCAAATCAGGGGCAATAACTCAGTAATTCTTGATGGAATTTTTACAAAATGTGTGTCTTGCACATCTACAGCTCCTAATGAACACTTCTGCCAAGTTTAAAGTGAATCAGACAGAAACTGTAGGAGGAGTTGTCCGGACAAGCATTTTTAAGTCAAATCAGGGGCAATAACTCAGTAATTCTTGATGGAATTTTTACAAAATGTGTGTCTTGCACATCTACAGCTCCTAATGAACACTTCTGCCAAGTTTAACGTGAATCAGACAGAAACTGTAGGAGGAGTTGTCCGGACAAGATTTTGCAGACAGACAGACCGACCGACAGGCTGATTCCAGTATACCCCCCACAAACTTCGTTTGCGGGGGTATAATTATGTCATAAAAGGGGCATAATTGTGAAAAAAATACTTTGATGGTTACCTGCCCTTGTTGTAATGATTCCTCTTTTGATGATTAACAACAAGTGCAAGTTTGAAATAAATATCTTCAGAAATAAAGATATTATAACACTGTCAGTTTTCATATGACAATGCAGATGACCCAGACAACAACACAGATGACACCATGGCAACAACAGTACTTCGACGTTTTCTTTAAAAAGAGCTGAACTAAAGGTCAAAATTTGATTTTGGAAGAGTAGAAAACAATGTAGGAAAAGGAGAAAATGCCGGTTACCAGCATTTCCTCCTTTTCCTACAATGTTTTCAAAAGCCTTCTTACTCAGCGTAGTTAAAACTCCAAATTGTGTGATAAAAGATTAACCTAACGAGAATGAAACATATGTATAACAGAAAAGTACATTAGACATTGAATCCATGTAATTTGATTGATTAATTGACTTGTGTTTTATGCTTCTTTCAACATTATTTAAGTCATATCACAGTAACAGCTTCCGCATTTATGTATGTCCATGGTTTCATCTCAGGACTCAGTACTAGGCTGTGGCTCTGAGGAGTTTTACTCAAGGACACTCTAACCAAAACAAAAACATTGTGGAAAAGGGACAAAATGCTGATTACCAGTATTTTCTCCTATTGCGACGATGGCTTTTGAAAGCTGTCTTTGCCAGGGTCATGAAAACACAAGACTGTGTGATAAAGGGTTAAATTTCCAAACTTACTCTATTCTCTTTGTCTTCAGCTTGTCTAACTTGCAGTTCTTTCTGTAGCTGTCTCATCCCATCTTGATCATTTGTCATAGCTTTATGTACGGCCTGAGCTTCGAAAAAATCTGGGTGCTTTGTGTTTATATATGCCAACTCTATCCCAACTATATTCTCTACCTGTGAAATATCAACCATGTGATTTAACAAGAGCACAGTATGTGGGTGCAACTAGGTTGTAGTTCCTTTTATCAGTGAAAATACTGTTAAAAAGGGGGCATAACTATGTAAAAAAAATCAGGTTTATCTTCCCTTCTGGTGTGGGTTCCCCTATTAAAGTTTACACTTATCCCGAGTTTTAAATAAAATAATTTAAGAAACAAGAGAGACATCACTAACTGTCAAACTTTGCATCACTAATGAGATATGTATGTAAATGTGTATATTGTGGTAATGCATTTTTCAACCATTTATTATACTGCAGTCATCATACCTTATCAATGAGTTTATGTATTTGATTCCTCAATATACCTTAACTTCATTTTTCAAATTACAGTGCTTTAAAATGTCTAGTTCTTAGAGGTATTCTTAATAGAAAACTTAATAAATAAACTCTGCTGACAAACTCAAACACCAGTTGCTTTACCTGACAATGTAGATCAAAGTCAGACTTCAGAGATTTTGCAGTTCATGCTTTGATCTATTCTGCCCAACATTTTGAAGAGAGCACACTGGCCAATCTTTGTTTTTTTTTCTTCACTGAAAGTGTCTCATTAGATTTATTCAGGACTGTAAGGTTTTAACTTTATACATACCATGGTATTTGTTGGAGGGAGTCTTTTCCGAAGTAAATGTGTAACGACATCAAGTATTTTATCATGGAGTTTGGGGAATCTCAACATTTCTTGCTGTGGAAAAAAAAAAAATTTGAAATATTTTATCTACGTTAAAAAAACCAATATACACACCTATTTCTCCACAGAAATTTAAAACATTTACAAAAAATGAAAGCCGTCTCTCCCCTCTCCTGCACTGCACTTTGAGGACATAACTACTTCACTAAGAAAAATTGTTAAAATTTCTAAAAAGCTAATAATAGTTTACATCAATATGTTTACTGATCTTTTAACCAATTACCACACAGTGCCAAGTTTTAAAGCCCCTTGGAAATTGGACTTTTGAAAACACTGTGGGAAAAGGAGAAAATGCTGGTAACCAGCACTTTCTCCTTTTTTCAACAATGTTTTCTAACCTCTCAGAAACAAATCCAATCATTTGAGCCACATTTGTCGTCTGCAAATGCTTTGAATTTGGACCAGTCTAAAACTTTGCTGTGTGGTTAGGAGTTCAGCAGACATTTCAAATTTTAACTTCTTTGACCCTTAATCACACAATCCTGAGTTTTAACAACCTTGAGGAAGAAGGCTTTTGAAAACATGGTGGGAAAAGAAAAAAAATGAAGGGAACCAGAGTTTTCTTTTCTCACAATGTTTTCTGTTGTTACAAAAACAATTCCCACTACTTACATTTAGATGCATTTAATTTTTAGTCTGTACATGAGCAATGCTCTGTGAAAAGGGGGCTTAATTGCATCTGCGAAAAGTATCAACCAGGGTCAGCCTGCGTGGAAACTTTTTTTAATTGGTCACTTTTCTGTATGTCCGAGGAACATTCTACTTCATGATTAAGTTGGTTGTTAAAAAAGTGGCTGTTAAGGATCCATAATTTTGTGATGGCTTGATTCGTTTGATACATCATAAAGATGCATTAAGCCCCCTTTTGCCAGTGCATGGTTCAAATGCTTTTGATTTGGACAAGTCCATTTTTGTTGTTTGGGAATAAATCTATCAGGATACACTAATAATTCTACCTAATTTCATGGTACTACTCATATTTGAACTAATGCATGCAATATAAGAAAATCACAACATTTTTAACCTGGCGAATTCCCACCTGTGTACCACAGTGCTGTATAATTCTCTGCATTTCTTCATGGACTAGTTCAACACATCGTAAACTTGGCTCCTCTAAACGTTTGATTTGTCGCTTCACTAACAACTCAAAGGAAATATCCGGAACAAATAGTGCAGGTCTTGGTCCCTGTAATGAGCATAAAAAAAAGTTGCTTGTTATCAATAGTTCCCATACATGTAATAATTTTGAAAATTTTTCAAGGCAATCAACATTCAAAATCTGAACATGTAATTATGAGGACACAGGCCTACAAACTTTAAAACATTTTTTCAGATATCTTGATCTATACTGTCTGCAAGAGCAATATAATTCTTTACGCAGCAATTTTAAGTTTCAATGACCCTTGGAAAAAAAGCTTTTGAAAACATTCTGGGACATGAAGAACATGCTGGAAACCATCATTCCCTTTTTATCACTGTTTCATCCCTTTTCATACAACGATACATAAACAAAATCATTTGAGCCACACTTCATAAGTTATCTGCAAATGCTTGCAATTAGAGCAAGTGTCAATTTTTTTCATCTGGTATTCAGTTAATTTATTCTAAAGGCTTTGGCAGTAATAAAGACATATTGACTCACATGGTGCAACCAGTGTACTCCTCAGTATTAGAGTTACATTAAGGTGCCAGATGACAACATAACCATGGGTGGGTTCTAAGTGTTTCTTTTCAAACCATCAAGTACATTTTTTTTGTTTCAAACCAGAGGATTCTTTCCAATATAACCCTTTACCAAACAACCCTGTTTTTTAATGATCAGGATTTTAAATGATCTCTGGGAGGAAGGCTTTTGAAAACATTGTGGGAAAAAGAAATTGTAAAAAGCAATTTCTCATTAATGGCCAATTCCACTGATATGTAATCTGCAAATGCTTTAAATTTGGATCGGCCTAAAATTCTGTTGTTTGCTGACGACTAAGATACCCTGTGGAAGAAGGCTTTTGAGAATATTGTGGGTATAAGAGAAAATGTGCCTGCAGGTACCCAGCATCTTCTCCTCTTCCCACAAAGACGAATCCAATCATTTAAGCCACATTATATCTGTCTGCCAATACTCTCAATATGGATGATTCTAAAATCTAGTATTCAGGTAATAAGGAAGGTAGATAATTACTTACAGTAGCATTGCGTATAGCTGTCAAAATGTCCATAGTAGACAAGCCACTTAGAGCATCTATAGATTCTAGTGTTCTTCCAAAAGTTTCATGGAAAATATAACATATTCTAGCCCCTCCACACCTGTAAAAACAAAATACACTAAAATTCTCCTTTTGCCACTATATTTTCAAAAGCACTGTGTTTAAATATGATGCAAGGTTGTCTGCAGGAAGTAAAATCAATAAATAACATGAAAGGAATATCTCTATCTGTATTAGCTCTATATCATACAACAAAATCTTAGACTTGTCCAAACTGAAGGCATCTGCAAATGACAAAATATATCAGCCACACTTTTGCAAAAGGGGGCTTAATGCATTTGCAAAAAGTATTGACCCAGGTCAGCCTGCACAGTCCCTGCAGGCTGACCTGGGCCGGAACCTTTTGCTTTTGGTAATTTTCCTGCATGTCAAACGACCAGTGTATGCCATGATTTAATATGTTGTTAGACAAAATGGACTTAATGGATCCATGATTATTTGAAGTCTTACTAGGTACAATGTATTACGGAGATGCATTAAGCCCCTATTGCCAGGGCATGGCTCATATAAATGTAGCTCAAATGATGGGATTAGTCTGTGAAGTGGTGTTATAAAGGCCTTCTTTCTGAGGTTTGTTTAAAGCATGGGATTGTTTGGTGAAGGCTTAAAAGTATTTACCATGTCTCTGCCAGTATTGATTGACAGAGCAATCATAGAATAGCTTATCATTGGAAACTATTACCTAAAATAGTATGTAAAACATACACATCAGCAGGAACTTAGTCCTGGGTAGTATTATATTATTGTTTGCATGATACCCTTTTTTTTTCACTAAATCGTAACTAAATAGATTTTTGCCAAAATAAATGGATCAATATGGAAAAATTCAAATAATGACTTACAGTTCTGTTGTTTCAATATTCCTTGCTGTTCCTTCAATAGTATTGCAATAGGCTGATGCAAATCTTGTAATAATTTGTAATAACAATTGACTCTGAAATTTAAAAGCAATACATTTATTAGTTGATTGGTATTTTACACTACTTTTAACAGCATCTAAGTCACATTTCTAAAACAGCTCACCTATTTGTATGTTTTCTGGGTTTCACTAGAACTAAACAGAAGCTCTGCTATAAATTGCCAGTGTTGCAGGTGAGGATCAAACTCAGAGCTTGGTTTGATATTCTATCACCTACACCACTGCACCATGTGGAAGATTTATTAGAACAAAAACAAATGACAAAAGCTGCATGTGAAATATAGAAGCAAATGATTTTCGAAGGGAGTGCCAAGTGGCGAAAAGACACAAATATTGCAATATGGTAAATTGGTAATTATACCGTAAGTATCTAAACATGGCAGCTGGTGTAAATTCATGATCAGATTTTCAGCATAAGCTTTTCTGTTAACCCTTTACTTGTAAACAAAAAAAATCGTACATGTGTTTATTTTGAATTGTACATGTGTCTATTTTGGAGTATATGCAGTTGACAATCGATGCGGCTAAATCTATGGAATAAGTCTTCGAAAGGGTAGAAAACATTGTGCAAAAATGAAAAATAATTATGGGTTTATAGCAGTTTCTTCTTTCCCCACACAAAGTTTTCAAAAGGCCTACTTTTTCAGGGTTGTTTTAGACTTGGGATCTGCTGAAGGGTTTAAGTGTACCTTATCTTCCACTGGTTCTCCAAAGCTGTTTAACAAAGACTGGAACTGGGCAGCAAGTACATTCACTCTAGTTTTTAGATCTGGTAAACAATCTCTTATGTGGTGCATCAACAACTGGAAAACAGATAACAATCTTGATGTGTTAAACAGTTAATAAACCTTTTCAGTGTGACAGAAGCATATATTCAGTTATTCCACTTTCTGGCTAAGTTATCTACTTCACAATGTGTGTAGATTTTGATCTACAGGGCAGGAAGCAAATATTTTCTTTGATGGCGCCATCTCCTCAAGATCAGGTGATCACAAAAAAAATAATTTCACAGCTTTAGAACATCTACCAAGTGATTCTACAAGTAAGCTATTGAAGGGTGTAAATCCAATGTCAGACTGCACATTATGTGCAGACTGCTACTAATCTACATTTTCAACTTATAGGCTGTTTTTGCCTATTCCACAAGTAAGCTACTGAAAGATGTAAATCCAATATCAGACTGCACATTTTTGCTGCTAATCTGCATTTCCACAATAGTACCTACTGTTAATCGCAGGAGGTTATGAGTGACCTGAAAGACACATTCCAACAATAAATAAACTTAAAACATTTTTTGTTAATAAACCCCACCATTCTTTTTTTAAAATGGGATTTAAATAGAGACAGTACTGGTCCAATTTGAAAGCATTTGCAGACAACAAATCAATTCTTGCTCAAATGGTGAGATTTGTGTATGATACAATGTGAAACACTGTGAGAAAAGGAGAACATGCTGGTCACCAGCATTTCTCCTTTTCCCACTATCTTTTTGATAAAACATGGGATTGTGTGGTAAAGAGTTAATCTGTCTTCAAATGCAGAATTAGAATCATATTTAAAACTTGTGTTATTGAAAAGGTGACCAAACTTACCCTGTTTAAAGTTTTAGCTAAAAATGGAGTTCCATTTCGACTAGCTATACTTGGGTATTTCTTTTGTAGAAATGTGGCCTCATCTCTTAGAGCATCTGGTAGTTCCTGTTGTAGAAGAAAAGACAAATTTGATTCTAAACCCATGACTTGATAAAACTGATTTCATAAACTCTTTCCCAGACAAAAAATATTTTAGACTAATCCAAATTGAAATTATTTGCAGTTGACAAATAGTGAGGATTTAATGATGCGCTTTCCTTCTGAAAGGTAGAAAAAATTGTTAGAAAATGAAAAAAAACAAGAGGGCCATGATGGCCCTGTATCGCTCCACTGGCTTATAAATATAAACCATGAAGAGAAGTCTTTACTATATAAGCCCTTATAAAACTTTGACCCCAGGGCTACAGTCGGACTAAATGGGGAATATGTGTATTAGAAGAATAACATGCCAAATTTGGGAGTTCTTGGCCTTATGGCTAGGAACAAGACGGTTTCTGAACTTTTCACTCAATAAACCCATGTAAAACTTGTGACCCCTGGTGCAGGGCCAAACTTGATCCTAGGGCTGTAACTTGGGCCCTCTTTGTAGTTGTCCACTAGATAATGCTATAATTATGCAAAATTTGGTAGCCTAAGCCTTATGGCTATGTACACCAAGATTTAAAAGTTTTCCCTATGTAAGCCTATGTAAATCTTGTGAACCCCCCCCCCCCCCCCCCCCCAGCATGAGGCCAAATTGACCCCAGGACTATAATTTGGGCACTTTTGGTAGACCCCAACTAGATCAAGTTAAATGCAAAATTTGGTAGCTCTAGGCCTTATGGCACAGGTACAGGAAGATTTTTAAAGTTTTCTCTATATAAGCCTATGTAAAACTTGTGACCCCTGAGGCAGAGCCAATTTTGACCCCAGGGCTATAATTTCAAGAAACATGATAGAGGTTTACTACATAAAGCTACATGCCAAATTTGGTAGCCCTATGCCTTATGGTTTCAGACAAGATTTTTGAAGTTTTCTCTATATAAGCCTATGTAAAACTTGTGACCCCTGGGGCAGAGCCAATTTTGACCCCAGGGCTATAATTTGAAGAAACTTGATAGAGGTCTACTACATAAAGCTACATGCCAAATTTGGTAGCCCTATGCCTTATGGTTTCAGACAAGAAGATTTTTAAAGATTTCCAATATTTTTCAGTTTTGTTGCCATGGCAACCAGAGTTTTTGAAGGAATCAAATTCTTTCAAGAAATTCTGAAGAGGACCATGGCAGGATCATTTCTGTGAAGTTTCATGAAAATTGGATGGGTAGTTTCAGAGAAGAAGATGTTTGAAATAAAAGTTAACGCACGCACGCATGGACGGACGGACCCACGGACGGACGGACGCACGACGGACACCAGGCCATGACATAAGCCCGCTGGCCTTTGGCCAGTGGAGCTAAAAACTGCTGGTATCTAGCATTTTCTTTTCCTCCATATTTTCATAAGCCATCTTCCCCAGGGTCAAGAAAAGACAGGTTCATGGATGTCAGATCATCATGATTGATAACAGACTGAGCAAATATAGGATCAGAAAGGACGATGCACTCAGACCCTGTATGTATAGACAGTATCTGTAGGTCTACCATGGAATTTAACCCTTTACCGCACCATGCCGCCTTTTAATGCCCCTGGGAAAGAAGCCTGTTGAAAACATTTTGGGAAAAGGAGAAAATGCCGGTAACCAGCATTTTCTCTTTTTCCCACAATGTTTTCTACCCTTCCCAGAACAAATTTAAATTTTTCAATCACATTTATTTTGTCATCTGCAAATGGTTTCAATTTGGACCGGTCTAAAATTTTGACGTCTCGTAAAGAATTAATGATGATGATGCTGATTGTTATTATCACATCTATTGTACTGTTTTAAAAATTTACTTAAAAAAACAATTTTGGTTTTCAGGAATGGTAATGTCAATGACGATTTGGCAGTGATGAGAAATGATGATGATGAGGATGATGGCTCAATGTCACGCAACTCTTAGAAGCGTCTTTGATCCTCATATATGTGTTTAATAAATGAAGTACCTAGTACTGTCCAAAGTATGCAAATGATTAACCCTTTCCCAAACAAACCCTGGTTTTCACGTGTCTGCAGTACAAGTCTTTTGAAAACACTGTGGGAAAAGGAGAAATTGCTCGTAATGAGCAATTTCTCCTTTTCCCACAGTGTTTTCTACCCTTTTGGAGAACTTTCTGTCATTTTCATCAAATCTAAAATTGTCGTCTGCAAACTCTTTCAATTTGGACCAGTCTGAAATTCATCGTTTGGGAAAGGGTTAAAGAGCAATCAAACCTTTTTCTTGTTAATGTCCAACTGACTTCTGTTTACAACACCAATAATTCCAAGTTTCACCGGGATCACTCGACCACACAGAATTTCCATAGCGTCCGTGCCTGCATCCATCAAATCTAGTTTAGTCACCACAGCCAGGGTTCTTCTACCTGTTTGGGTAATTGTAACAAAATTAGCTGTTTGCCTATTTCTCGTTGCAGAATTTTTGGACAGCTTTAGTTGATTGATTGAATGAATGGTGTTTTATACCGTTTTCAACATTATTTCAGTCATATCATGGTGACAGCTCACATCCTCACATGCATTTTTTGGGTTCCACCAGTACTAGGCTAGGGCTCTAAGATGTCTTCCCAAGGGCATTCCCACGAAAAACCCAGTGGATCTGGTAAGGCTTGAACCCAGAGCCTCTAGATTACAAGTCCTACACTTTATTACTGAGCCACGCAGGACCCCTAGTTTGGTCATGCTCTGTGAAAAGGGGTTTAATGCATCTGCAAAAAGTATCAATCCATCTCAAAACTCACAAGGCTAATCAGTTCCAACAATCTAACATTTGTTTTTGATTAAAAATAACTGTGGGTAGTCTTAAACCAAAAAGTACCTATCAAACTATTTGAGCATTTTTTTCCCCAAAGTTAAAAAAGGATCATTATTACAGATTCTATAGGTTAAACATTAATAAGATGGTGGAAAAGGAGAAATTGCTCTAACTAAACAATTTTCCATTTTTCCACAATGTTTTCACATAAAATAAGTATTTAAAACCTTACATACCATCTGGATCCACTTCCTTTGCCAGTTTCAAAGCCTCTGATGTGGCCAGATCTGTGTTAGCCGCTGTGAGGGCCAGAATTATTGAGTTTGGATTACTGATGTACTCCAGACACAGTGCTCTGATCTGCATCTCTATGTCTGAGGGTTGGTCGCCCACAGGTACCTTTGTCATGCCTGGTAAGTCCACCAGGGTCAGGCTGATCACCTTCTGCGAGAAGACTTTTAGGTTGATTGGTTCTGAACATATCCCCTGGAATATGGTTTACAGTTCAGTGATAATTGTCCATACATGTATTTCAGTGAAAGATTGAATTTTGATAACTAAAACTTTCAGCATTATATTTTGTAACTCATTTTATCTTGGGGAAAAAAAAAAAACATGCCAAAGTTTCTTTAAAATCATCCCTAAGTCTCAACCAAACAAAGAAGTTTTAGTATGGTCCAAATCCACAGCATTTACAGGCAACAAATGAAATGTTGCTCAAATGATGGACTATGTCTTGGATAGTGTAGAAAACTTTGTGATAAAGGGTGAAAAAGCTGGTTGCTAGCATTTTCTCCTTTTCCCTCAATGTTTTCAAAAGCTTTCTTCCTTAGGGTTGTTAAAATACACGATTGAGTGGCAAAGGTTAATTGACAGTAATTAAAATTCATCCACTCATAAAATGTGAAGTAAGTGACAAATAGAGAAGTTGTTTGTTACAAACAATATGTCCCCTTGTCACAATGTTTTCAAAAGCAGCTGTGCTTTTTCGAGGCTGAAACACAAGAAAATGTGGTTCTGACTATTTACTTTCCAACAAAACAGGGTCAGACTACAACATTAAGATATACTGAAAAATGGACACACTTAACTCTTTACCACACAATCCCAACTTTTAACGACCCTGAAAAAGAAGCCTTTTGAAAACATTGTGGGAAAAGGAGAAAATGCTGGTAACCAGCATTTTCTCCTTTTCCCACAATGTTTTCTACCCTTCCCAAATCAAATTTTAATTTTTGAGTCAACTTTATTATGTTGTCTGCAAATGCTTTTAATTTGGACTAGTCTAAAAATTTGTCTTTTGGTAAAGAGTTAATGGTTAAATAACATCATTAATTGTAATATTGGTCAACTCCAAGATGCAAAAATTTGTCTGCAGAAAGTTATGAGTTTGCCAGAAATATTGCTAAGAATAGAATCAAACATTAAAAAAACACTGTGGGGAAAGAATGATCTTACCTTATTACTGCCTGACATTCTGTCTGTCTCTGACATAATCTCATCTCTGATTTCATCAAAATCTGTGTAGACTTTACCCTTAACATGCAGAAATTTGCCCCATTCTTCTGCCTTTATTACCTCTAAAGCAAAATACAAAATACATGTCACTGACGAAGGATAGCACACACAAATTTTGACAATGAATTCTTTTTTGGTTTTTTCAATCCCTTGCCATTTCAGACAATTTCAGACTAGTCCATTCTGAAGGAATTTACAGGCAATTCAAATGTTTCTCAAATGATAACATTTGGCCTTGAAAAGGAGAAGATGCTGGTTTCCATCATTTTCTCCTTTTCCCTCAATGTTTTCAAAAGCCTTCTTTCTCAGGGTCATTAAATCTAAGGACTGTGTATATATTCGTGCAAACACTTGAATTTTGGGTGACATTCAGAAAATCTGGGAGTTCAAATTCAAAGAAACAAGGGGTCACAAGAAACCCTCTTTATGAAGCTTTCAACATCATTTCAGTCATATCACAGTGACAGCGCTACTTATTTGTGTCTTTTCTAGGTTTTACAAGAGCTAGGCTCAAGATCTGTAGTGCCCCTGTAGTGCCCTGCCAAAGAACTCTCATTTGACTAGCACCAATAAAATGAGGACATTCTGATTACAAATTCAATGCCTTGTTCAGAGTGACAGTGACAGATGACTCGTTTGAATTACAGGAAATCAGATGAACTTTCAAATTAGCGTGAGCTGGAATGATGTTTACACATAATAAAAGTTATCCATTCATTCCTGCCGAACACATGTATGTGCTTAAAATTATGACATCGAGTAGGATGGCTCATGGAAACATTGATATTTTATGGTCAAAAGGTAAAATTGCTGGTAACTAGTTGTCTGGTAAAGAATAAAGGACCCTTTCAACTTTCAATAGAAACAATATATAATCATCCAATATAGCAGAAAATGGAAAAAAAATTCTTGTGCAGTCTGATCTTGATCTGAACTGTATAACAAAAGATGCAAAATGTTGCATTAACCCTTTACCAAGCGATTCTGTGTTTTGACAACCACAAGGAAGGAAGCTGTTGAAAACATTGCTGAAAACATTGCTGAAAGAGGTGAAAATGCTTTTAATCAGCATTTTTTCCATTTCCCACAATGTTTTCTATCCTTCAAGGAACATACCCTGTTATTTCATTCAAAATTATTTTATCGTCTGCAATTACTTTCAATTTGGACAAGTCTAAACTTTTGTTGTTTGATAAACAATTAACTCTCACCTCCACTGTCTGTAGTTCTCACTTCAGTGTCATCTTTTGTTACCTGTATCAGCTGTAAGATGAGAGGGCGTCTGGTTACAATCCCTGTCCCCCGGGGCAAGAAATCTCTGCCCACAAGGCTTTCTAACACAGAGCTTTTGCCTGAACTCTATAAAAACAAAAAATATAAGTTAAATTTAAGTGATAAATTATCCTAAACCATAAAGTCCCTCTCAGAACCATAGTTGCCTTTGCAGTCAATGCAGACTAAAAATCAGACTGCGCAAAACATGCTGTCTGATCTTTGATCTACACTGTCAGCTTTGCCGAAACACCATGGACAAAAAGCAACCTAGAAATTACATGTATGTCATATTTCTAGGTTCAAAATGTCTGTTATGTTAATTGCTCCCTTTAACTCTTTACCAAACAACAAAATCTAACACTCAACCAAACTGAAAACAAATGAAAGGTGGCTCAAAAGATGATTCCCTTCTTTGATAGGGTAGAAAACATTGTTGGAAAAGGAGAAAATGCTGGCTACCAGCATTTCCTCCTTTTCCCACAATGTTTTCAAAAGCCTTCTTCTCCAGTGTTGTTAAAACTTGGGAATGTGTGGTAAAGAGTTAAGGCTTAACACAAACTTCCAAGAGCAACAAGGGCTGGATTTTGAGTACATGAGAAAAATTCCTTACAGGTTCAGAGGTTGGGTCTACCTTGATTTATCTTTAATAGCAATGAACTTGACCTTTCTTAGCTGCAAAATGAAGGTATGTGCACGTTCACTATGAAGTTTTGTAGGATTACTAATGCTGACTTTGCTTTGAACCTTAAACTGAAGGAATGTGCAGCAATTCCATATATAATAGTATACACCCCTCTGTTTTTGCAAGGCAGCTCTTCAAACACTGTAAGTAAACCTTGTTATGTCATTGTGACCCCCATATCAAAGGGATTAATGTCCAAAACAAGGCAGGTCAACATGAACATTTTTCATTCTTAACCCTTACACCCTGTAAAACAAAAGAAATATTTCCAACCAGTATAAAAACATAATTCTAGCAGCTACTACATAAGTTTGACCACAATATTTCAGACAGTCCTGGAAATTGGGGATGTAAAACTCAAACTGCATAATCTGAACAGTTTCATCTTGACCTACATTGTCAACAAATGCACATTGGCTGTTGTATTTTGGAGCTTTGTAACAGTTAATAAATTACTACAAATTCTTTTTTACATTTTACTCTTAAACAGACTACACAATTTCAGGCAAGTCCAGATTGAAAGCACATGCAGACAATAAGGTCGAATGCGACTAAAAAGATTGGAAATTATCTTTGATAGGGCAAAAATATTGAGGGAAAAGGATGAAATGCTGGGTTACCAACATTTCATCCTTTTTTCCACAATATTTTCAAAAGCTTTATTCCTTGGGGTTGCTTAAGCATGAAATGGTTTGGTGAACCTTGGTGAAGGGTATATGGTAGGTGAAGGGTACAGGGTAAAATAAACCAGCCCAATACAATAATCCATTACAAAAATATATTTATAAGTTTTATCGTTTTTTACCTATTCCATTCATAATACTGACACTTTAACTCTTTACCAAACGAAAAAATTTTGGACTGGACCATATTGAAAGCATTTGCAGACAACAAAATTAAATGTTGCTAAAATGATGATTTCTGCATGTGATAGGGTGGAAACCAGCATTTTCTCCTTTTCCCACAATTTTTTCAAAAGGCCTCATTCTCAGGGTTGTTAAAAGTCGGGATTGTGTGGTAAAGTGTTAATGGAGCAAAGAAATTGTTTCAATCCTTTAATAGAGGAATGCTCCTCAGATGGAACTAAGTAATGATTTCAATAAAGGAAACTGATTTGTTTCAACTACTGTTTAATTAAAATGACATGAAAAAGAAGTGTTTTCAACGAAAAGAAAATATCTTTTCAAACAAAAAGAAACTATCTTTTCATTATCAAATAGAAAACATTATGGGAAAAGGAGCAATTGCTTGAGATGCAACCAGTAAGCATTCCTCCTTTTTCATGTTTAACTCTTTGCTACACAATCCTGACTTTTAACGACCCAGGGGAGAAGCCTTTTGAAAACATTGTGGGAAAAGGAGAAAATGCTGGTAACCAGCATTTTCTCCATTTCCCACAATGTTTTCTACCCTTTCAGAGACAAATTTCATCAATTGAGCCACATCTAATTTGTCGTCTGCAACAGCTTTGAATTTGGACAAGTGTAAAATTTTGTTGTTTGGTACAGAGTTTACCATTCGTCAAAGAATTCCGAATTTTAACAACCCTCATGAAGAAGCCTTTTGAAAAATTAATGGAAAAGTAGAAAATGCTGGTAGCCAGCATTTTCTTCTTTTTCTATGATGGTTTCTACTCTATCAAAGACAAATTACATGAACAGCATCTTATTTGTCATCAAGTAGGTGCAAACAAGTAAGCACATACCAAAACCTTCCTACAGATGACCTTTTTCATCGTTCAGCAGAGCAGTCTTTAAAAGCACAAATTACTGAAGATGAGGAGCTAACTTGTTACCAAAGAGACAAATTTTACACTTGTCTAAACTGAAAGCATTTGCAGACTACAAGTTAACCCTTTCCCAAACAACAAAATTTGGACTGTTCCAAATTGAAAGAGTCTGCAGACGACAATGTTAAATTTTATGAAAATGGTAAAAGTTCTCAAAAAGGTAGAAAACACTGTGGGAAAAGGAGAAATTGCTCGTTACGAGCAATTTCTCCTTTTCCCACAGTGTTTTCAAAAGACTTGTGCTGCAGACACGTGAAAACCAGGGCTTGTTTGGGAAAGGGTTAAATGTTGTTAAAATTATGGAATTGACTGTGATCTGAAAATAAACCTATATTAATTACTGTGTTAAGTGTAAAACAGGAAATTTGGCAGTATCTTGTGCAGTGCCCCTTAAAACAAGGAACTGTGTTATATGTAAAATAAGTTAACTCTTTAGGAAACGACAAAATTTTAGACTAGTCCAAATTGAAAGCATTTGCAGATGACAAAATAAATGTTATTGAAAAATTGAAATTTGCTTTGGGAAGGGTAGAAAACATTGTGGAAAAAGGAGAAAATGCTGGTTACCAGCATTTTCTCCTTTTCCCACAATGTTTTCAAAAGGCTTCTTTCACAGAGTCATTAAAAGTTGGGATTGTGTGGTCAAGAGTTAAGGCAAGTGCTCTCTTACAACAGCTATGTTTTTATATAGTTTTCAACTTTTCAGCTATTTTTGTGTTTGCTTTTCCCCAACTAAGAGTAGACAGTCATATCCTTATGTTTTTGTTTCAGAATTATCAAGCCCCCGCCCTCTCAAATTTTCAGGTCAGAATCTGGGTCAGTGCCTCTTTAAAACACAGGATTGTGAGGTAAAGCATTTAGTCTGGTGCTCGCTTAGTACAAGTACATTTCGACATATTTGCCTACCCAGGGAATGCTACACAATTATAATTGCAGCAATGCTTAGTAAAGGTATATTTCCTTAACCCTTTACCACAAAATCTCGAGTTTTAACAACCCTGAAGAAGGCTTTTGAAAACATTGTCGGAAGAGGAGAAAATGCTGGTAACCAGCATTTTCTCCTTTTCCCACAATGTTTTCTACCTTACTGAAGACAGAAATCATCATTTGAGCTACATTTGTTGTGTTGTCTGCAAATGCTTTCAATTTGGTCAAGTCCAAAATTTGGTTGTCTGGTAAAAGTTAATAGAGGGGTACCCTGTGACAAGTTTTACTGAATGTAGTTAGAAAAGGTGAAATTACTTAGGAGCAATAAAAAATGTTCAATAGTGGGTGAGGTATTAATCTCGTTACAATAAATTTCATCCATCCTTCCAGACAATTTTGACCAAGGTGGGATTAGAACTTACAACCCCTAAAGTTGGAGCTCTTTGAATGACTACCGAGCTGCTAAGGCTGGGAATGCAACCAAAAATAGGTATATAAAACAAAACCCAATTCCAACTTGGACTCTCCTCTACAGGGCCATAAAATAAATGAGTGTATCTTGTGAGAGTGTCACAGGAGTGTCAAATACTTAATAATGTGTCACATTCATCATTTAAAATGTACTGGACCCTTTTCCCCCCATAGACTGTTTCAGCTACCGAAATAACCTTTAACAATGCAAAATTCAGGTTTTCACGACCCTAAATGAGAGGGCTTTTGAAAACATCTGAAAAAAAGGAGAAATACTGGTAACCAGCATTTCTCCTCTTTCCACAATGTTTTCTACCCTATCAAAGGCAGAAATTATCAGTTGAGCGACCTTTGCCTTCTGCAAATGCTTTCAATTTGGTAGAGTCAAAAATTTCATCATTTGATACTGGGTTAAAAGGAGCTCTGATTAAAAAACAAACTTTGATTGACGTTTTTTAATTTTATCTATCCATAATCCTAATCCCAAAATTTACCGTAACTCTTTACTAGCAACAAAATTTAAGATTCTTCTCTAGATTAAAGTGTAATCATGCAGACAACAAAATTACATGTGGCTTAAATGATAGAATTGATCTTTTCAGGAGAAGAAAACTTATCAACATTTTATCATTTTCCCAAAATGTTTTTACATGTAGATGCCTTCTTCCCCATGGAGTCTCTGTTTTACTTGAAGAAGCCTTTTAGATTTTTATGCTACATACTAATTAATTTTTTTGTTGAACACAGAAAAATACACTTTTCTCTGCAAATAAGTGGAAAGTGGACAATTAAATGCAGTAAACAGCTGGATATTCAGGGTTAAAATTACAGGTTGTCGCTTTGCAATCGATAACTGTTTTTATTATGAGATCATAGCACTTGTTCAAATATGATCACACATAAATCAATGTTGAGTAATTAATCACATGCCATTTGGAATTCCTACAAACCTTTTCTAATTCTTGTGTGAAATCTAATAATACCTTAACCCTTTACCAAACAATCCCGTGTCTGCCCGTGTTGTCCGCAGACAAGTAGAAAATATGAGGAAAATTTTGAAACAAAGATCTGTCATATGCTTATACAGTGAAATACTAATGTGCTCACTTCATACAAAAAATGACATTTCCAATGGTAAAGAGCATCTTGAGACGATCCCTGATTTCTGGAAACTCAAAATGCACATTTGGTGTACCTCCCCATTCACTGCATACAAGATTGGTATATATGCTGCTGTTTTTACAAGTCATTTCAATTCAATTGCTTTGAAAACTGTCTGAACAGCTTCAATATCATCAATATGGATTAAAATAATTTAATTAGGCTAATTAATAGTATCATTTTAGCACCGGTTCAAAGATCTTTGATGACAATGTCGCACACATGCAAATTTTTCATCTGATTTTAAACAGCTTCTGTGCAATATGGGCTGTGATGTAGCAATTATCTCCTCTGCCGGAAACTGTTCCAAACCATTACATTTTTTGCTTCAGCAATCAATTGAAGGTTTATTGAGAGTATCCCCATACTGCTGACATGTCACTTTATGTATGCCATTTAAAATTGTTTTGTTTTGGACAAGTGGGCCACACTGGCTGCCAAGTAGATTTCTGTAATTTACTGTCCATGGACAAGGAGAAATTTCTAAGGTTTCCAAACCCCTGCATAATGCCATTTTTAACATTATTTCAGATATATAACGGTGGCCACTGCACCTATCAATGCTTTCCTGGAGTTTCTTTTGCCACTACTCCACACAATATTCTTTCCAAGCCACTGGCTGCTTTCCCACATAACCATTGTCAAAACAATGGTCAGCAGGGAGAGAGAAATGAATCTTGTTGCAATGACTATCATCAATCCTCAGAAAGAAATTGGCTGAGCTGGGGATTGAACCAGCGACCTCCTCTTCTCAAGTCCTGTAGGCTACTGACTGAACTACTGGGGCTTGGCATATTGAAGCATGTAGGATTACGTTAATGACATAAACTTATTTCAGTTTCCAGTTGGTTTATTTCAATGTTATCAATGGATTGGCCATCTGGTAAGCCCATTTTTTCCTTAGAAAAAAACCTGGGTGAGCGTTTCGTAGACTAGAGGGGTTACTAGTGTCAGTACAGGGCATTTTCTATGTTGTCATCTTGTTGAAATTTACTAAGTTATGGAAGACACCATCCACCTTGACTATAGCAGCTGTTGATCCAGATCCAAGTACATTACAGTATCAGTGTGTCCACTAAATTTTTCAAATGGGTGTTTTTGTACCTTTTGGGTTGCAAAATTAGGGATACAGAAAATGACATGTGGGTACAATAATTTTCAACATTTAAAACTATTTTTCATTAAATGTCATTTTCGTAAATCTATCTGGGCTTTCCCTGAAAATTTTTATTTGAGAGCCATCAAATTTGTGGATTGTGTGGTAAAGGATTAACTCTTTACCAAAAGACAATATTTCGGACTGGTCCAAATTGAAAGCATTTGCAGACAACAAATTAAATGTGGCTGAAATGATTGCATTTGTTTCTGAAAGGTTAGAAAACATTGTGGGAAAAGGTGAAAATGCTGGTTACCAGCATTTTCTCCTTTTCCCACAAGGTTTTCGAAAGGCTTCTTTCTCAGGGTCGTTAAACATCGGGATTGGGAGGTCAAGTGTTAATGTGTAATTTGATTTTCACTAAAATAAATTGAATTTTTGCTGCAATAGATTAAACCAGTGAAAAGTGGAGTTAGTACAGCATTTCTACCATAAAATTCAACCTGGACTTCAGAAGGTATGGCACAAAATATATGTCCAAATATGCAAAGAAGCATCATCTTGAGACTTAGTACCATACATACATTGAGACACTGGCTTCAAAAAAAAGCACTAGCAACCAGTTTTTGCTGCATATCCCCAGTTTTAAGAACTGGCAAGTCCCAATGGATGCAAAAAATCTGGGGCTGAGAAAGGCAAGGTGTCACTGGATGGAATTAAATTGTGCTCACTTTCTCTAAGCAAAAAGTTGTCAAGCCTAATCATGTTTGATGCACAGTTCCCTTTCTGACTGATTGATATTTCTTGCACAAGCTAAAGCATAATTGTCAAAAACAAAGATCTGCAATATTACAAATGACTATTTCATGATGTCAGCATCATAATTACTTGAACTTCTAAGTAACCTTATCAATGTCTTACCCCACCCACTTTTCCACATAGAGAATTAAATATGCGGTTACACTGGAGAAAAACTTAAAAAGATACCTGTGCACCGATTACAACGATTTGTGGAAGCTGAAGTGATTCTGAACCAACTGTGTTAAAGACGTCTTGTAATTTGTTAATGACGGGAATAAGTCCTTCCATTTTCGACTTTCATCGGAAAATCTATCTTCTTTCCAGTACGAAAAAGTAAAGAGAGTCCGAATGAGAAACCGGCATGTGAAATACACTGATGTAATGTCTACACATATATTTAGGAGTTTTATTCTGAATTAAAAATTGAACATTTTTTTTTCTCTCTATCTTTCTTAAAGTTCAAGTAAGGTCTCTTGGATTCAAGATGAATTGGCACCAGAAAAAGTATTATTTATGTGTTTGACACTTTACCAGACTACAAAATGTAGACTCATCCAATAATACATATGGATCTACTTAATTCAGCTAGATCTTGCTAAAATGATGGACTGCTCTTGAAAAGGTTGAAAACATTGTGAAAAAACAATGTTCTCAAGTCTTCTTCCTGTTGGTCATAAAAACAGGAATTGTCAGGTGAAGGGTTAAGCATAAGCTAGTTCCTGTTGTATCTCTTGTAACCATCCAATAGACTACAGGCAAATTAACACCCAATTTATTGAAGGCAGCTGTTAGTTATATATGTATATTTGAGCCATGCTCTAGGAAAAAGGGCCTTAATGCATCCCGGTGATGCATGACACCAAGCAAGTCGTCACATGATTATGGATCTGTAAAATCTATTTTGTTTAACAAGCGTCTGAATCATGAGGTAGAATAGTCCTTTGACATGCAGACAATTGATCAAAAGCAAAAAGTTTCGACCCTGGTCAGCCCGTGTAGGCTTTGCATTCTGACCTGGGTTGGTACTTTTTGCAGATGCATTAAGCCTCCTTTTCACAGAGCATGGCTCATTTTCATATGACATATTGTACCAAATCCAGCAAACAGCACATAACATAAGGGAGCATTATACTATATTTTTGGTCAAAATTTTCATCACAAAGAACTTGCTAAATATAATCACAATTTAAATTGCAAGTCTTGCTTTATCTCATGAAGTAACGCACCAGGTAGCCTTCAGCCTTATAGCATCTGGTGTTACCTGTTGTTGATACTCAGATCAATAAAAGGTTACAAGTTTAAGTTAGGCAATCCTTTGTGCAAACAAGAGTGCCATGATGGCCCTGGATCGCTCACCTGAGTCAATAGGCGAAATTTCACTCCTGGGTCATAATGACCCAATTTAAAACTCATCTGAGATATTATTAACCCTTTACCACACAATCATGGGTTTTAACAACCCTGTAGAAGAAGCCTTTTAAAAACATTGTGGGAAAAGGAGAAGATGCTGGTAACCAAATTTCAAATTTTCAGTCCCATTTATTTTGTCTTCTGCAAATGTTTTCAATTTGGACCAGTCTAAAAGTTTGTTGTTTGGTAAAGAGTTAGGCAAACATTCTGACCAATTGTCAGGTCAATTGAGCTGAAAATGTGGCCTCTGGAGTGTTCATAATGTATTTCTTCAATTTGACCTAGTGACCTAGTTTATAGTCATCCCAGATTTAATTAAGGCAAACATTCTGACAAATTTTCAAGTCAGTTGAGCAAATAATGTGGCCTCTAGAGTGCCCACAAGGTATTTCTTTAATTTGACCTAGTGACCTAGTTTATGACCCTAGGTGACCCAAATTCACACTCATCCGAGATTTCACCAAGACAAACATTCTGACCAATTTTCAGGTCAATTGAGGAAGACATGTGGCTTCTAGACTGTCCATAAGCTATTTCTTTAATTTGACCTAGTGACCTAGTTTATGACCCAAAGTAAGCCAATTTCAAAGTCATGCGAGATTTAATTAAGACAAACATTCTGACAAATTTTCAAGTCAATTGAGCAAAACAAGAGGGCCATGATGGCCCTGGATCGCTCACTGGGTCAATAGGCCAAACATTCTGACCAAATTTCACAAGTATCTGACTGAAAATGTGGCCTCTATAGCGTGCACAAGGTTTTTTGATGATTTGACCTAGTGACCTAGTTTTTGACCACACATGACCCAATTTTGAACTCGTGTGAGATTTTATCAAGCCAAACATTCTGACCAAGTTTCATAAGTATTTGACTGAAAATGTGGCCTCTAGAGCGTACACAAGGTTTTTTGAAGATCTGACCTAGTGACCTAGTTTTTGACCCCACATGACCCAATTTCGAACTTGTCCGAGATTTTATCAAGACAAACATTCTGACCAAATTTCACAAGTATCTGACTGAAAATGTGGCCTCTAGAGCATACACAAGGTTTTTCTAAGATTTGACCTAGTGACCTAGTTTTTGACCCCACAGGACCCAATTGCAAACTCGTCCGAGATTTTATCAAGACAAACATTCTGACCAAGTTTCATGAGGATCGGACTGAAAATGTGGCCTCTACAGTGTACACAAGGTTTTTCGAAGATTTGACTTAGTGACCTAGTTTTTAACCCCACATGACCCAATTTCAAACTCGTCCCAGATTTTATCAAGACAAACATTCTGACCAAGTTTCAGGAGTATCTGACTGAAAATGTGGCCCCTAGAGCGTACACAAGGTTTTTCTAAGATTTGACCTAGTGAGCTAGTTTTTGACCCCACATGACCCAATTTCAAACTTGTCCCAGATTTTATCAAGACAAACATTCGGACCAAATTTCACAAGTATCTGACTGAAAATGCGGCCTCTAGAGCGTACACAAGGTTTTTCAAAGATTTGACCTAGTGACCTAGTTTTGGACTCCACATGATCCAATTTCAAACTTGTCCAAGATTTTATCAAGACAAACATTCTGATCAAGTTTCATGAGGACTGGACTGAAAATGTGGCCTCTAGAGCATACACAAGGTTTTTCGAAGATTTGACTTAGTGACCTAGTTTTTAACCCCACATGACCCAATTTCAAACTCATCCCAGATTTTATCAAGACAAACATTCGGACCAAATTTCACAAGTATCTGACTGAAAATGCGGCCTCTAGAGCGTACACAAGGTTTTTCAAAGATTTGACCTAGTGACCTAGTTTTGGACCCCACAAGTCTTGGGCTTCAGGCTACAATCCTGGCTACGCTTGTTTAGCACACAACAAAATGTTAAGGCTGGTCGAAATTCAAGGCATTTGAAGACACACATACAAAGCAAATGATGCTCAAATGATGTGAATTTGTCTATGAAGGAAAGCAATCAAATAAAATGAAATAAATGTGGAGAAAGTAGCACCTGCTTGTCACAAGTAATTTCTCATTTTTCCACAATGTTTTTTCCTTCGAAACTTTCAAAGGTGGGGACAGCTGTATGTGCATACTTGTAATGTAATGTATTTCTTTAAACATACTAATATGTTCACTTGAAGGAAACAGCACATAATACATTAACTAAGATCAACATGAATAACACAATTTCATATTTTATTGTTGAAAATAAGTTATCACTCATTTTAACATATCACAAAATAAGTGTATTATAAATACATATACATCACAATCACAGAGAAATACAGATTATGCAACTTGCCAAAATATAAGCACATGTATACAGTAAAACCTGTCTAAATGGCCATCTCTATCAACCCTTTACCACACAGTCCCAAGTTTTAACTACCCTGAAAAGGTAGGCTAATGTAAACATTATAGGAAAAGGAGAAATTGCTTGTAACCTGTATTTTCTCCTTTTCCCACGATGTTTTTTCCTCTTTCAAAGACAAATTACATCATGTGAGACATATCTGATTTGTTGTCAGCAAATATCTCCAAAATTTTGTTGTCTGGTAAAGATGAAGCAATCTGTATAAATTTAAGTAAGCACATTTAGAGTGTCCCTTGGGTGCTTGTCTAATCTGTTGAATGGTATTTACACCTGTGGATTGGAAACATTGGCTAAAACAGAAATCATTTTGAGAATATATACTACAGTATTGCATGTATATTCTGATTAGTAACACACACAAGCATGTTAAACTTCTGCTGAATGCATGGATTTCTGAGAAAAAATGCCAGTCTAAATATGTAATTTTGGTAGAATGTCTTTTTCTTTTTTCAAACTATGTTCAAATTATATTGGTGTTGTACACTATTTCAGCCATATCATGGCAATGACAGCTTATCCATGCATTCCTAGTGCTTCTTAACCCTATAACACACCATTCTGAGTTTCAACAACCCTGAAAAAAGAAAGGTTTTTAAAACATGTGGGAAAAAGAGAAAATGCTGGTTACCAGCATTTTCTCCTTTTCCCATAATTTTTTCTAACCTATCAAAGAAAGAAGTCATCTTTTGAGCTACATTTAATTTGTTGTCTGTAAATGCTTTCAGTTTGGTCACTTCCAAAATTTTGTTGTTTGGTAACGCGTTAATTCAGTGTAACACAAAATATTCTCTCTAAGCCATGCTTATTGCGGTTTTCCAACATAAAGAGAAATGAAACAATGTTCAACATGGGTACTTAAAGTAAACAAAATGTTACCATCAGACTTCATGATAAATGAAATCAACATTTCCAGCATTCGAAGGAAAGACCTAAATTAAAAATTCAGCACTGATTTGTGCAGTATCATTATCTCTGACACCAAAATCGGTGAGAGTAGATGCACATTTTGACTGCATGTATTAACCCTTTCCCAAACAACAAATTTTTGACTCTTCAAATATAAAAGCATCTGCAGACAACAAATCTGTAGTAGTACAAACAAACTGAAGTTCTTTGACAGGATGGAAAACATTGGCGAAAAAATACAAAATGCTGGTTACCAGTATTTTCCATTTTTCCCACAAAGTTTTCAAAAGGCCTCATCCTCCAAGTTGTTAAAACTTGGGAGTTTTTGGTAAAGGGTTAAAAGGTCTCATCTTCTTCTCATACTGTCCATAAAAGTAAGAATAGGTCTCAGCAGGATCAGAGTTAGGCAGTTACCAGGACACAAACTGGCCATTGAATACAAGGCTATAGACATGGACATACAGTGTTAGAGTGCCAGTTTATACAAAGAGTTCTATGGTACAAAAAGAGCAAATTTCAACACTTCATACCTACAATGCTTTTTGCTAATCTCTTGTAAATCTTTTTACCAGACGACAAAATTTTACTTTTGTCATGGTAAATAAATGAATTTGGAGAGGGAAAATTCATGGTGGCTCAGATCATGGGGTATTAACTTTGACATGGCAGAAAACGTTGTGGGAAAAATTGAAAATGCTGGTTATCAGCGTGTTCTCCTTTTCCCATAATTTTTTCAAAATGTAACCATAGGGTACTGAAAATACAGAATTGTCTGAAAGAGGGCTAAATAAAGTGTCCTTTGGGACAAAATGAGCAATTTCTCTATTTCATGATTATGATACTTTTGCCTGATCTCATGTTAATTCTTTCTCAACCAAATAAAACAAAAATACATTTTTACAGTGGCTGCAAATATCATTTCTGCTGCATCATGAACAGACCGTTCCGTCATAATCTAGCATGAAGTAGTAGATCACAGATCAGACTGCACGATTTGATCTACACTGTTCACAAGTCCACAAAAGGTTCTTTAAGGAAATATTTTAACTCTTTTTCAGATGACAAAGTTTTAGGCTTTTCCATCTTGAAAGTACTTGCAGACATGTATCAACAATATGGAAAAAAGGAGAAAATGCTGGTTACCAGCATGTTTTCTCCCTTTCTCATGATGTTTACAAAAGCAGCCTTCCTCAAGGTAATAATAATACAGGGCTGTTTGGTATATGGTTACATACAATTTAAAGATCATTTTCTGGTCTAGACTGAACCCTTTACCAAACGATTCTATCTTTTAATAACCTAAAGGAAGATTTCTTTTGAAAACACTATGGGAAGAGGAGAAAAATCTGGTGTTCAGCATTTTTTTTCCCTTTACCCACAATGTTTTCTACCCTGTCTCAGACATAAACATGATGTATGCAACATTAGCATCTCACCTGAAAACACTTTCAATCTGGGCAAGTCTAAAGTTTTGTCCTTTGGTAAAAGAGTTAACCCTTTACTGCACAATGCCGCCTTTTAACGACCCTGTGGCAAAGGACTTTTTGAAAACATTGTGGGAAAAGGAGAAAATACTGGTAACAAGCATTTTCTCCATTTCCCACAATGTTTACTACCCTAGCGATGATAGAAATAATCATTTGAGCCACATTTGTCATCTTCAAATGCTTTGAATCTGGTCCAGTCCAAAAGTTTGTCATTTGGTAAAAGGGTTAAAGCTTATTTTCTGGTCGATCACAAGTTTCAGCCAACATTACAGATAAAAACATCACATTCATTCAACTTGAATGTCACATGTATCGATGATACACAAATGGGCTGTATTCCAGTTGGTAGGATTTCTTCATCCTGGGGGTAAGATCTGGAATGGGCTGAACCACTTTAGCACCCATTCTTGGGAATCTCTCTATGAGTAGCTGCTCCTCCAATGGAGAGGGAACTGGGTTTGTGGGCTTCTCTTTGGGCTTGTTTACGAGAACATATCGACTGAAAGTAAAGCAAAAAAATATCTATAAATTAAGTCTTTACAATACTGGCTACTTTCACCATGAAGAGCAATATACAGTCAAACTTCGATGGCTTGAACATGGGTAATTTCGAATACCAAAGAAAGCTCGAACACTAATCTTAGTCCCAGCAAAATCTCCATATAATTCATATTGTTCAACCTCAGAAAGCTTGCACAACCCTTAATTCGAACTTTCGAACACATATCACTGTCCCGTCATTCATTTTCCTACGTATTTTACCTCTTCGAAGTCAAACAAAGGGTTGGTCAATAATTAGTTGTCGGGTTTCACACCTATATTTGTTAATTGGATACGCCAGTAAGGGTCATACTAAAATACGTCCTACTGGAAAATTCGCCCTACAACGCCCTGTGGATAATTTATTGCCCTACGGGTATATAAGCTGTGTCGGATTGAATCCATTATTTACATCTATCAAAATATACTTTATCTAACATATCCTAAAATATCATGACTTTATTTTATATAATTTTGGAGATATTTGATTGATAGTTTTCATACTGACGATGAGTGACAAGTGCTCTTTAAGCCCTACCACTTCATTGCTCACTCTGCTTGTTTTCTGGGAATATTTTCACCAATTAATACTATCTGTAGCTAGAATAATGTACATATTTACTTATTTTTCTTTATTTGTAGCTTATTTTGAGGTTTTACAGATGTTCCAGACAAAAACGTCAAGACATGCAGCGATTCAAAGGAAGATAATTTGATAAACAGAATTTCCTAGAGATAGAGTTACTCTTCTGAGGGGTGACAGATGTATCGGTAACAGACGAGTTCGGTAAATTGGACTTATTATATAAATCAATTGGATGTTTCGGCAACAAGGTAACCATTATATAATGCACCGTGACATTTTTCACACCAAATAAAGTTTTGGTTCTGATTCGTTCAATCTTTCTTTTTTTTCCACACACTTTAAGACATACATGTAATATTTTTATTATGTTGCTACTGTCATGCTGTATGTTATAAATTTATACCTGAAATCACTTTGTCTTATTTTCGATCATTTCAGCCTTAGTTGAGGTAATGATTAATACCCAATCCTGAACTTGAAACCCATTGTATCTCCTTTTAACCCTTTCCCAAACGACAAATTTTGGACTGGTCCAAATTGAGAGAGTTTGCAGACGACAATTTTAAATTTGATGAAAATGCCAGAAAGTTATCAAAAAGGGTAGAAAACACTGTGGGAAAAGGAGAAATTGCTCGTTACGAGCAATTTCTCCTTTTCCCACAGCGTTTTCAAAAGACTTGTACTGCAGACACGTGAAAACCAGGGCTTGTTTGGGAAAGAGTTAAATCAATGTTTCATGAACATTTCAATGTGAAAATATTTTCTTACTGAAAGAATTCCAAACCAGCCATTAAGGTAAGACCTGTGTAATGGAAAACAGCTATTTCCACTAAAATATCATCCTGCAAAATTAGCTATAATTAAAAATGAGTATTATTGAACTACTTTCACCTTTTCATTTTTTCCATTTTTTCCTTTTTTGAATTATCATTTATAAATTTAAAACCGCTATATTCTCAATTGAAAAAGAGATAATAATTACCTCCCTTTTTAGAAAACAAACAAAAGTATCAAAAAAAAGTTTCAAGATAGACATAAACGGAATTTCTGATCCATTAGAAATATGCAAAAATATTATTTCGGCATAAATCCTTATTTATCCTTATTTAACTACCAATTAGAATTTTTGCCCAATGTTCACCGGAAGTGCATTACACAGGTCTTACCTTAAACCTTTGAGCATCTGTCATTACTTTTGTTGCCATTGCAGCCAGTGCAGATCGAGATCAGAATATACCAAACACAGAGTTTGGTCTTTGACCTACACTTGTCACTTTTTTAAGACATTCTGAACAAGAATAACATTGGCATTGCTAAAATTAGGGTTTTATTTCTACAGTGAAAATGACCGCTGGGTTTATTCGAGGCTCTTGGATTTAAGATAAAGGATAATTTAATTGAGTTCAGAAACACAGGTAATACAAGTAAAAATATTGTGGCAAAAGAAGAGAGTGAGCGTGAGAGATAGATATTAACAGATACTTTTTTTTTTCAAACTGCATGAACAGTGTGTGATCTGGACATGCCCTATCCCCTTAACCTTTACATGTGCAGTCTGATCTGCGAGTTTCTTCTTGTCCATTGGTGTTTCAGGTTTTTCATAAACCGAAGTAAATCTTTAAGATCTATGGGAAACTTCTCTACCTTGTTAGAAATGGGAGGTGTGAAAACGGAGGTGTAAACGTGTCAATATACAGTACTTCCTTTGCATTCATATAGTAGTGTACATGTAATAGACACCCAAGAAAAAATTTACATGAAAGGAAAATGTTCTTCTTTAATCACTGGTATGTTCACTTTTTACCAACTGATAAAATTTCAGACTTGTCCAGATTAAAAGCATTTGTGGTTGACAAAATAAATGGGGCTCTAACAATTGGATCCGTCTTTGAAAAAACAGAAAAAAAATTGTTGGAAAAGGAGAAAATGCTGGTTACCAGCATTTTTCTTCTGATCCCCCACAATGTTTCCAAAAGCCTTTTTCCCTTGTTGCCGTCAAAACTCGGGATCAGTTGTTCAGACTGGTTCATTTTCAAAGCACTTGCAAATGAACAAATCAAAGTAGGCTTACATGATAAAATTTTTCTTTGAAAGGATAGAAAACATTTTGGGAAAAGGAGAAAATTGTTGGTTACTTAGACTTTCTTCTTTTCCCACCATATTTTCAATGGCCTTCTTTTTCTAGCATTGTAAAATCAGGGGATTATTTGGTAAGATGAACAAGCATATTCTTATTCAACTCTTCACCACACAATCCTATGTTTAAATAATCCTGAAGAAGAAAGCTTCTGAACACACTGTGGGGAAAGTGCTCTTCCACGCTGTATCTTTTCCACAATACTTTCTAGACTTTCTTAGACAAACTAGCATTTGAGCCACATTTCATTTGTTTCAAATAGTCTAAAGTTTTGTAACCTGGTAAAGAGTCAATGAATGCATAAAGGTTCTGGATCTTTTCCATTTCAAAGACATATTTTTGTTGAACTTCCTGCTTTCTCGAACATCTGGATTAAAGTAAGGCAGCCTGGATGGCATTAGCATTTTCAAATAACAATTTAACCCTTTGTCATAAAATCCTGAATTTTAACAACATTGAGGTAAAAGGCTTATGGAAACATTGTGGGGAAAAGGAGAAAGCAGCATTTTCTCCTTTTCCAACAATGTTTTCTGTCCTACCAAAACCAAATTTCAATTTCTATGACACATTTACTTTGTGTTTACAAATGCTTTGAATTTGGACAAGTCTAAAATTTTGTAGCCTGGGGTTCTGTGTGGTAAAGGGTTAACATTTTGAACATGGATGTTGGAATCTCTCATATCTAGGTGATCATTTTTGTGGCATTTGTCGAAGACAATGCCACTATGAGTTTAATACGGCATTTTGAAAATCATGTGTCATAATTTGTGCAAAAACAAAGGAAGTAAACCAAATTAAACTCATTTTTCTATGACAAATAAGTGTTTCGATTGCACTCAGATATGAAATTGAAAATGACGTATTGAAATGAATTGGATTAGGGCATGAATTGTGGAAATACTTCTTTTTTTATCAAAAATAGCTTGATCTGCTATGGCCTTCTATTGGCGTAATGACACACAAAATCTTTCCTGACTGCCCAATTCCATGCTTGTTCGTCCCAAAACTAGTTTGTTCTTGGGCTTGTTCGTCCGGACTTGTTCGTCCCACAAGATTGCATAGTACTCTACTGGATTCCGCATGACTATATAGTAGGCTGACTTTCAAGTGAATATTTTGAAACTCTTTCTATTGTTTATTTTTCAAATTATTATTTTCGCACAATGGCTCCCTTGTCAAATGTCACACCAGTGTTTTCAATGCTTTGATTTTTTTTTAATGTGACAAGGAGAACATACTTGCACTTGCTGGGTATAGATCTACTGGATTTGGGTCTCCAGGCATCTGGGTTTCTTGGGTCTATCCAATGGGGACTGAAGTCTGCCACTGTGGCTATAGACTTTGAGCTACTTGGCCTTGAGGGTGTTTGAGTGGACTTGCCCATTTTATATCTGAAATATACAGGAACAGCAGTGGAATTACTCGTAACCATGTATAAAAAAAAAAATCCCATGTTTCCACAACCCTGAGTAAGATGCATTTTAGGAAACATTGTGAAAAAAGGAAACAGGAGGGCCATGATGGCCCTGTATCGCTCCACTGGACCAGTTTTGACACCGGGGCTATAATTGGTATAAGGCCATATGGTTTAGGACAAGACGACTTTTAAAGTTCTCACTATATAAACTTATGTAAAACTTGTGACCTGCAGGTTACTGCCAATTTTGACCACAGTTTTTTGTAGAGGTCCATTAGATGAAGCTACAAGCAAAATTTACTAGCCCTAGGCCATATGGTTTTAGGACAAGAAGATATTTTAAAGTTTTCACTATAGAAACCTATGTAAAACTTGTGACCCCCGGGGCTGGGCCATTTTGATCACGGGGCTATAATTTGAATGGTTTTTGCAAAGGTCAATTAGGTGAAGCTACATGCCAAATTTGGTATCCTTATGCCTCATGATTTCAGACAAGAAGAATTTTCAAAATTTTCAATATTTTTCAGTCTTTGACCCACAGGGTGGGGCAAGTTTTGACCTTGAGGCTATAATATGAAGGATTTTTGTTGAAGTCCATTAGATGAAGCTACATGCTAAATTTGGTAGTTCTGGGCCATATGGTTTAGAACAAGAAGATATTTAAAATTTTCACTATATAAACCTATGTAAAACTTGTGACCCCCAGGGCAGGGCCAATTTTGAGTCCAGGGCTATAATTTGTAGAGTTTTTGTACAGGTCCATTAGATGAAGGTACATGCCAAATTTGGTAACCCTAGGTCTTATGATTTTGGACAAGAAGATTTTAAAAGATTTGCAGTATTTTTTAGTTTTGTTGCCATGGCAACCACAGTTTTGATAGGAATCAAATTCTTTGAAGAGTTTTTGAAGAGGGCTATGCAAGGATCATTTCTGTGAAGTTTCGTTCAAATCAAATGGGTAGTTCCAGAGAAGAAGATTGTTGACGGACGGATGGACAGACAGACGGACGCACGCACGACGGACACAAGGCCACAACATAAGCCCGATGGCCTTTGGCCTGTGGAACTAAAAATGCTGGTAACCAGCATTGTCTCCTTTTCGCACAATGTTTTCTACCCTGTCAAGGAACTAAAGTTTATTTGTACCACTTTCAAATTTGTTGTCTGCAGATGCTCTCAGTGTGGAAGGATCTAAAATTTGTCATTTGGGAAAGTTGTACGAAATTAGGGATAGACAAAATTAGGAAAGCAACAATCAAGCCTTTAAGTCTTTACCTATTTACAAAATTTTGAACTTGTCTAAATTCAAAGAATTTGCAGACAAGAAATTAAAGGTAAATGAAATAATGGAAATTGTCCTTGAAAAGGTTAAAAAAAATTGTGGAAAAGGAGAAAATGCTAATTACCAACATTTCCTCCATTTCCATCAATGTTTTCAAAAGCCTTCTTCCTCAAAGTAGTTAAAACATGGGAATACTTGGTGAATGGTTAACCATTTACTGAACAAAAGTTTACTTTTCAACCCTTTACCACACAATCTTGACTTTTAATGACCCTGAGGAAGAAGGCTTTTGAAAACATTGTGGGAAAAGGAGAAAATGCTGGTTACCAGCATTTTCTCCTTTTCCCACAATGTTTTCTACTTTATCAAGGGCAGGTTTCGTCATTTGGGCTACCTTGAATTTGTCGTCTGCAAATGCTTTCAATTTGGACCAGTCTAAAATGTTGTTGTTTGGTAAAGGGTTAAGCACCTACTGTCAACTGTATTTTAAATCTTTGAGCACCAAATATTCCAACAGAGATTTTCAGTCTAGAAAAATAATCAATTTGCAATTTCGAAGTTACTATTGACCATAGAAGACAGCGGACAGTGTAGATCAAAGATCAGACAGCACAAAACTGCACTGGCCCCTTGCTCCTTTTCTCACTATGTTTATCGTCCTTCAAAAAAAAAAAAAAAAAAAAAAAAATTGAACTGTTGCAAAGCCGACAAATACCCCCCACCAGCAGCTTGTCACTGAATCAGCAATAAGAGAACAGAAATGATTTTTAAAAAAAGTTCACCCGTGACCTTGACCTTTCACCCATGTGACCCCAAAACAATAGGGCACCTCCTTGGGTCATAAGCAACACTTGTATAAAGTTTTAGGTTCCCAGGTCAAATAGCTTTTAGTTAGAGCACAGAAATGATTTTCAAAGTTCACCTGTGACCTTGACCTTTGACCCATGTGACCCTAAAAGAATAGGGCACCTCCTTGGGTCATGAGCAACACTTGTATAAAGTTTCAGGGTCCCAGGTCAAACAATTTTGAGTTAGAGCACGGAAATGATTTTCAAACAATGTTCACCCGTGACCTTTGACCCATGCCACCCAAAAACAATAGGGCATCTCCTTGGGTCATAAGCAACAATTGTATAAAGTTTTAGGGTTGTAGGTCAAACAGCTTTTGAGTTAGAGCACGGAAACGAAAAGATGGGCGTATTAACAGACAGATGGATGGACAGACAGACATAATGAAACCAGTTTACCCCCCCTCTACTTCGAAGGTGGGGTGCTATAAATATCCTGTATGTAAAATGTTCCTCCTATGTACCAAAATTTTAGTAAGTCTAAAATTACCCTGAAAAGTTATGTTACATTGAGAAACACGTTCTTGCAACTTAAAATAAACTCTCTCGATTCTGCTACCTGGAAACTACACCAGTACTTGGGCCAAATGTATAGACCAAAGAAGAGTCCCAAAGTTAACACCTGCTCCCTGAAATTGAACTTGGGACCTTTTTGTTACAAGGCTGACACTCTACCTCACAACCATAGACAACATAAGTGGTTTGTGTAATGTCTGAAATGATAATTTCCATTCCATTCCATTCATAAGTTCACATCAAGGCTCTTCCAAAATGATTTCTGATATCTAACTTGCATTATAAGAACCTTTGAAGAATGTTAAGACACAATTCTACCTTACAATCAATGCTAAGTGATTGCTAACTGTTACAACAGTACCTCAAGATTGACAAACAATTGATTGAAACTTTTTAACTCTTTATCAAACAAAATAATTTGCATCTTTCTGTATTGAAAGCATTTGCAGATACAAGTGTGACTAAAATGATTGAATGAATCTACGAAAGCGTTGAACACATTGTGACATTAGTTGGAAACAAAGAAATAACCCTTTATACCTTTACTGATTGACCATATTGAAAGCTTTTGTAGAGGAGAAACTGAATGATTTGTTTTTGAAAAAGTAGAAAATATTGTGAGAATAGAAGAAAATGTTGGTTACTAGCATTTTCTCCTTTCCCCTCAATGTTTTCAAAAGCCTCCTTCCTTGGGGCTGTTAAAACTTGGGGTTGTGTGGTAGAGGTTTAACAAACATTCCATTGTTTTAACAATTCGTAGACAGAAAACTTTTTAAAACACTACGGAAAAAAGAGAAAACGCAGTCAATCAGCATTTTTTCCTTTTCCAACAATGAATACTACTCTTTCAAAGACTATAATCCAGTTATTTGAGTTGCATATAGGTTGTCATCTGCAATTGCTTTCAACCTGGACGAGTGGAAAATCTTACTGCCTGGTTAAAGAGTCAGGGAGTGATATATGAAAAAAAGAGTTACCTATATGCTTTTTCTTGACTGAGTTCATTTTTTATTGCTTGTTGTTTCAGTATCACAGGATTGGCTGTTTTTGGTCGCGGTTTGTCTCTAGACGGAGGTGGTGCTGTACTGACACCATACCCAAAACTGATTGGCACAGATAATGATGTGTTTGCTCGTCGAAAAGCTGGGGTGCTTGACTGGTCGTTGGCTGTTTGTGGAACTATAATGGAAAATGGATGGATAAAATGTTAAACATTATGTTATTATTAGTAGCAATATTGTAGAAAACATTAGAAATCCATGATTTGTTTGAATGAGGTTTCATGCCACTTTCAACAGCATAAGGACCACCAGTTGGCATACAATGAGGATTTCCCGACAAGTTTTCACTTTTCCACTTACCCAAAGAGCGTCCAAAGATATCAGAGAAACAGAATGTGCAAAATGTGCCATGTCACATATTGCACTGTAGATAGCAAAAGATGGAGAGAGCCCAATAGAATAGCAACTCAAAATGCTACCTATCTGAAATGGTAGTTTATGTTAGATTTTCAGCTCATTACTGAACTACAAAATTCTAGCCCCTTCCAAATTGAAAGAATTTGCTGATGATGTTCTGAATTTGGCTCAAATGATGAAAATTGTCTTTAATAGGGCAGAAAACATTTTGGAAGAGGGAGAAAATGTTGGTTACCAGCATTTTCTCCTTTTCCCACAATGTTTTCAAAAGCCTTCTTTTTCAGGTTATTCAGGATGTTCATATTCAGGACTGTGTAGTAAAGGAATAATGCACTATACCCCTAACACAAATGACACTGACAACTTTATGACATCCATACACAAAGTTAATAAAAAACATGAATTTAAGTTTAATACATGGACACACATTGTTGCAAAAGGAAAAACTGTTCATAATGAGCAACAATGCCTCTTTTTTTTGCAACAAAATTCCTTTAGCACACAATCCTGAATTTTAACAACCC
The DNA here is from genome assembly GCA_945859785.2 of Tridacna gigas. Classification (NCBI taxonomy): domain Eukaryota; kingdom Metazoa; phylum Mollusca; class Bivalvia; order Cardiida; family Cardiidae; genus Tridacna; species Tridacna gigas. The sequence goes on along the minus strand of OX244036.2, from coordinate 33,814,404 downwards.
TAGGTTTTTGAAAACAAGGTGAGAAAAGGAGAAAATGCTGGTGCCAGCATTTTCTCCTTTGCCCATCATGTTTTCTACCCTATCATAGACAAAAGTCATTACAAGTATTAATTGACATACATTAAATTGGTCGTCTGTGACTGCTTTGAATTTGGACACAGCTAAACTTTCGTTGTATGGTAAAGAGTTAAAAGGGGTCTGAGGAAGAGAAAAATGTCTTCTGTAGGTAAAAATGTCCTACAGTCAATAAACTGGTGTCTAATCAGCTCCAATAAAGGATTACAGTGCTCTACCTGCTGAATGGCACCTTGTCGTAAACAATTTAGAACTGCTCTTGTCCTGTTTAATCATCTCTATTGCCTGTCTTCTCTGGGCAGCCGACTGGGCTCGAATCTCTTTTTGCATTCGCAGCAGGGTGTGTCTACAAATGTGAATGATCGTCATAGACCCATCTTTCATACATAGATATGAGCAAGGTTTTCAGCTAACTGGTATCACATGTTATGCTGATCTATTTATAGAACGATTTCAAAACCAATGAGCAAAATTATGAAAAGGAGCTTGGAGAGAACCACCTCTCTTAACCCTTTACCAAACAATCCTTTGTTTTAACAACCCTGACAAGAGGCTTTCAAAACATTGTTGGGAAAGGAGAAAATGCTGGTTACCAGCATTTCCTCCTTTTCCCACAATATTTTCTTCTACGCTATCAAGGACAAATCCTGTCGTTTGTGTCACGCTAAATTTGCTGTTTGCAAATGTCATCTCAATGGACAAGTCTAACATTTTGTGGTCTGATTAAGGGCTAAGTCAAACTAATCAACAACGGTAATTATCCCTGTTGGTCTCTTTCAATCCAACTTCTTCTCATCAGTAAAATCTTGTTTAACTCTTTACCACACAATCCTGACCTTTAACAACCCTAAAAAAGAAAGCTTTTGAAAACATTGTGGGAAAAGGAGAAAATGCTGGTTACCAGCATTTTCTCCTTTTCCCACAATGTTTTCTACATTTCCCTAAAACAAATTTCAATTTTTGGGTTACATTTATTCTGTCATCTGCAAATGCTTTCAATTTGGACCAGTCTCAAAAAGAAAGCTTTTGAAAATGTTGTGGGAAAATGAGAAAATACTGGTAACCAGCATTTTCTCCTTTTCCCACAATGTTTTCTACATTTCCAAAAACAAATTTCAATTTATATTTATTCTGTCATCTACAAATGCTTTCAGTTTGGACAAATCTCAAATTTTGTTGTTTGGTAAAGGGTTAACCCTTTACCACACAGTCCCGACTTTTAACGACTTTGAAGAAGCCTTTTGAAAATGTTGTGGGAAAAGGAGAAAATGCTGGTAACCAGCATTTTCTCCTTTTCCCACAATGTTTTCTTCTCTATCAAAGACAAGTTTCCACATAAGAGTCATATTTGAATTGTTGTCTGCAAATTCTTCCAATTTAGAGAGGTCTTTATTTTTCTCGTGTGGTAAAGAGTTAAATATGCAAAAGCTTGAATATGTATAAATTTTAAGTATTTCGTAACAGACAATGCCTTAAGGAAATAGTAAGCAATACTCTGAATTTTCTAGTTTTCGTCAGGATTTTTTTTCAATTGCATAAAAAATATTCTAGGTGCTTGCACTTTCAGAAATTCAGTTTGACATTTCTCACCATTTTACCGTTACAATGATTTGTATACATATATGCATGTACATTAAGGTAGCTGAAAAAAAGATAAAGGTGTAATTTCTACCTTTCTATTGCTCTCTCTTGCCAGTTCTCTTCGAAGTTCACGCCATCATTTCTGTACAAGGTGTCGGCTGAGACTAGTTTAGGAGTCCTGAAAAACAACATTTCACCCCCATTGAATCCTATACCAAACAACTCTGAGTTTTAATGAACCTCGGGAAGAAGCCTTTGAAAACACTGTGGGAAAAAAATAAAATTCTGGTAACCAGCATTTTCTCCCTTTCCCACAATGTTTTCTACCCTATAAAAAAAAATTCATCATTCCATGGTACTTCCCTTGGGTAAAAATTTCTGTTTCACAGATGATCAATAGATTTACTTTCAAATCAAGAAAGATGTCAATGATCAAGTAACTGTTTGGATAGATCTTGGTTCTCATGGCACAATAAGACTGTTCTTCCTGGAACTTCAAAGGTGAAGTTTAGACTTGAGCAATACATATAACTTATCAAATACAAATACAAACCTGCATGCTTTGAGGAAACACTGATACACCGTTAAAGTAATTTTTTCTCAACAAGGTGGTGCTATGCTGCACAAAGTAATGATGTCAACCATTATTTTGAACTAAAATAAGTTGGAAGACTAATTCTGCAAGAAAACAAACCAGATCCGTATTCACAAACCATTCTTAGGAATATTCTTATTCTTTATATCTGAGATTTTCTAAGTTTTAAAGTAACACATACTCTGATTGACTAAACCAAATGGTTCATCCAATCAGAAGTTGTATTACTTTCAGATCTAGAAAATTCTGGAGAATTAGACAAAGAATGCTTTTAATGGTTGGTGAATACAGACAAGGTATGGCCGCCATACTCTCGTGATCTGAGTCCCTTAACCCTTTACCACACAATCCCGACTTTTAACGACCCTAAGAAAGAAGCCTTTGGAAAACACTGTGGGAAAAGGAGAAAATGCTGGTCACCAGCATTTTCTTCTTTCCCCACACTGTTTTCAACCCTTCCCAAAACAAATTTCAATTCTTTAGTCACATTTATTTTGTCATCTGCAACTGCTTTCAATTTGGATTGGTCTAAAATTTTGTCTTTGGTAAAGAGTTAAATTTCTTTCTCTCAGGGCTATATAAATGAATGTGTGTATGATCCAAAGTCAACAACTCTCTACATTTTTAAAGCATCGATTTGCCATGAAATGAGAACATAGCATCATCTTAGAAACGTTCCAGACTGTTCTGTTGTTGGTCTTCGAGTCAAGGAATGCCTTTATGCCATCCATGGAAAGGGTCATTGGCATCACATTATACACTGGATGTAAGTCTGAATACAAGAGCATTCTTGTAACATGTATTGACTGGAAATACAAAGTTTGTCTCCAAATAAAACTTTGAAGCCTGTAATCATACATCTTTTAATTTCTCTTTAATGTAAAGGGTTGATGGTAAATGAGCTCTTTTTAAATTACATGGTCTGTAGGTTTAACCCTTTCCCAAACGACAAACTTTAGACTGGTCCAAATTGAAAGAGTTTGCAGACGACAATTTTAAATTTGATGAAAATGGCAGAAAATTCTCAAAAAGGGTAGAAAACACTGTGGGAAAAGGAGAAATTGCTCGTTACGAGCAATTTCTCCTTTTCCCCACAGTGTTTTCAAAAGACTTGTACTGCAGACACGTGAAAACCAGGGCTTGTTTGGGAAAGGGATAAAGTCTTGAATATCGCAAGTAATAAAAGCTTACCCTGGTAAATTCTGGTACTTTTTCAGGGCTTCTTCAAATGCAGTCTGTAAGTCCTGTAACAAAAAATATTCTTCATTTATTACAGCCACTACATGTACATGTATATCCCATTATATAATGTCATTAGAGTGCATTACAGAAGAGCTATGTTTGCTATCCATTACTGCAGTAAACTGTCGAAATGGACCTTTCCTTTGTGAAAAACAGCCATAAAAGTGTGATTTTAAGATTGTTCTGGCCAGAACATGCTAAAAGGTAGCAAACAGTGTAGATTCAAGATCATACTAAACATTCTATGCAGTCTGATCTTGATCTATAATGTCTGCAAAAGCAACATAATTAGTGTTCTGCACTCTAAGGGTTAAAACCTGTAATAGCTGGTCTCTTTAAAAATCTATAGATAATGACACTGTATGTATGTATTCATATTTTACCAACAGGTGTTTGTACAATACCTAGCAGTTTTTTGTGCTTTTTACACCTTCCTTTATTCTACTTACTACACAGTCATAATTAACTCATTACCAAACAACAGAATTTCAGACTTGTCAAAATTGAAAACATTTGCAGACGACAGTATAAATATTGCTCAAATGGTGAGATGTTTTTTAGAGGATAAAATACATTGTGGGAAAAGGAGAAAATGCTGGTTACCTGCATTTACTCCATTTCCCACAATGTTTTTAAAAGCTTTCTTTCTCAAGGTCATTTAAACTTGGGATTGTGTAGTAATGGGTTAATCATAACCCCTTTACCACACAATTAATGCCATTAAGCAACTCTGAGAAAGAAGCCTTTTGAAAAGAATGTGGGAAAAAAAGAGAAAATACTAATAACCAGCATTTTTTTTCCTTTTCCCACAACATTATCTTCTCTTTCAAAGAAAAATCTCATCATGTGAGCCACAGTTAACACAATGTGTGCAAATAATTTCAATATAGAGACAACTTAAATTTTGGTGATCTGGTAAACGGCAAAGCCCTGGATTTAACCCTTTACCACACAATCCCGAGTTTTAATGACCCTGCAGAAGAAAGCTTATGAAAACATTGTGGGAAAAGGAGAAAATGCTAGTACCCAGCATTTCTTCTTTTTCCCACAATGTTTTCACCTTATCAAAAACAAGTTCCGTTATTAGAGCCAAATTTAAAATGTTGTCTGCAAACGCTTTCAATTTGGACAAGGCTACATTTTTGTTGTGTGGTAAAGAGTTAAGAAAACGTAGAAGTGCCACACCAATTATTTCTGATTTGATACCCCCAAAGTAGCTCCTTTCACAACAATGTTTCAATACGAAAATATATTTAAAATATAGACACAAAATGGTAAATAGATGGTTGATTGCTATAACTGAAATACCTGTATTCCACGTTTTTTCCCAATACACAAACAATTCACTTTTATCTGAATACAAAGGAATGGTACACAAAAGCAAAGAAATAGTTATAAAAAATTTGTAGGTCATCATTTCAGATAGACAGCAAATTGATTTTTAACCCTTTAGATGCATTTCATAACTATAACTGCTTTATTAGGTAATGTAGATCAAGATCAGACTGCACAAAATTGCAATTACTTCGGTCTTATTTCTCTTGGGCCTTATTTCTCTACTTAAAATGTCTGTTGAGTAACCAGCATTTTCTCCTTTGTCCACAATGTTTGAGAGGCAAATTTCAGTTTTTGAGTCCCATTTAATTTGTCATCTGCAAATGTTTTCAGTTTGGGCCAGAATAAATGAGTTAACTCTTTACCACATGACATAATTTTGGAATCTGATCCATATTTAGACCATCTTCAGTGGAATTCACTATGCCTTTTACAATAGATGAAATTTGTCACTGAAAAGGTAGAATACATCGTGTGAAAAGCAGAAAATGGTGCTTATCAGCATTTCTCCTTTTCTTATGGTGCATTTAGATGCCTTCCTCTAATTAAGTTTGTTTTGCTTTGAATCCAGCTGAGTCAAAATATGTTGTGTGGTAATGGGTTAGGCATTGTAATATCTAGGTTGCTTTAGCCAGAATGTGTCATTACGCAATTACTGTACAGACTAGACTGCATCTTCTTTGCAGTCTGATCTTCTTCATCATATGAACAACACTGAATCTGCCTTCTGCAAATGCTTTCAATTTGGTCAAGTCTAAAATGTTGTCTGGTAAAAAGTCAACCCTTCATCAAACGATCCAGGAAAATGCTGGTAATATTTCTCCCTTTTCCACAATGTTCTCTGCTCTTTCCCAGATGATTTTCATCATTTGAGACATTTTTTATCAGTCGTCTGCAAATGCTTTCAATTTGGATGAGACTAAAATTTTGTGGTGCGTTAAAGGGCAAAACACCAGTCTGAGGTAACCAAAAGCTATAATCATGAAAACATTAATATCTGCAGACATCTTTTTTTGATCTTGCAGCGAGCATTTTGGAAAAGATAAACACATGGACAATTGAAAACATTGTGTCAAAAGGAGAAATTGTATGAAGTAAAAAGTCTATCCAAAATATTTTGATACATATTTAACCCTTTACCAAACAACTAAATTTTCTACTGCTCTATACGGAAAACACTTAGACAGCACAAATAAACATGGTCTGAAGTATGGAATTACACTATGAAAGGGTAGAAAACATTGTGGGAAAAGGAGAAAATGCTGGTTACCAGCATTTTCTCCTTTTCCTTATGTGTTTTCAAAATGCCTCTTTTTCAGGTTCGTTAAAACTCGAGATTGTGTGGTAATCTTTTAAATAAACTCATGTTAATTATTCCTATTGAACGATATTTTCAATGTCATCTGTTGCAATTTATTCAAAGAAATAAAAATATGAGGAAGTGGTTTACAAAGCATAAACATGCATAGCATTAATTTTAGCACAGCCACAAGTACTAGGAAACAGCACATTCATGGTTAAAACAATATGACTGATATGTAATTATTCAAATAAAACACATGCACAATTGTTAAATCTTTCCTTTCCTAGACTTTAACTCTGTACCACTCAATCAAAAGCTTTAACGACCCTTACAAAGAAGGCTTTTGAAAACATAGAGGGAAAACGAGAAAATGCTGGTACATGTAACCATCATTTTCTCCTTTTCCCACTATGTTTTCTACCACATCAAAAACAAATTCCAACATTTGGGCCACATTTAAATTGTTGTCTGCTTTGAATTTGGACAATTCCAAAATTTTGTTGTTTGGTAAAGAGTTAAGTTATGAGCTGTTAAGTTCTGAGACCTTCTTAACTTATTACATTTAAAAGTATGTGCTTTTATTTTGGCCATATTAAGGTTTTCATACACCGGTTACAAGCATTTTCTCCCTCATTCACATTGTTTTGAAAAAGTCTCTTACCTCAGGTCCTTTAATCATAGGACTGTTTCATAAAGATTAAACTAGTATGGTACTCTAAGTTAATGTTAACCTCTGGGATGCTGAATTCAATTTTAGGTGCCTGTGCTCATTGTGTTTATCAAGATCAGACTGGACAGAACTTTACAGTATGATCCTAGATCTACACTGTCCAACATTATGTATATTTAATATGCCAATGGGTCTTGTTTGCATGTTACTAGGCTGTTATTACATACTAAAAATATCATTTTCATTCATTTTTAAGCTTTAGTGTTAATTTAGTCTATAATTTTACCTGTTCTATTGCTAGGGATATATTTCAGCTTTCAACAAAAAAGCATTCAGAATTCAGAACATAAATTGATTACACCAAAAGAGAATGAACATTCAGATAATACACACAGAATATATTACATTACAACATAATACATGCACATGTATTCCTTTCATTATATACCTGCAATTTTTGACAACAGAATATTGCAATTATGGCCTATTTTATCAAAAAAGGTAAGAAATCAAAATCTCTGTTATGAATGATAGATATATATGACAACATAACATTTTGACCGAACAAATTCAGAACCAAGCTGAAAATTTTCTGCAAGCAGGTTACATAATCATACGGTTTCATACCATATTTGGAATTGTATTTGATACTGTCGAATAGGAACGTTTTTTCTATGCTGATTTTACCTGATTTTCTCCTTAACTCTTTACCAAACGACAAAATTTTAGACTGGCCCAAATTGAAAGCAGTTGCAGACGACAAAATAAATGTGACTGAAAAATTAAAATTTGTTTCGGGAAGGGTAGAAAACGTTGTGGGAAAAGGAGAAAATGCTGGTTACCAGCATTTTCTCTTTTTCCCACAATGTTTTCAAAAGGCTTCTTTCTGAGGGTGGTTAAAAGTTGGGATTGTGTGGTAAAGAGTTAACTCTTTACCAAACGACAGAATTTTAGACTGGTTGAAATTGAAAGCATTTGCAGAAAAAGAAATAAATTCTACTGAAACACTGAAAATTTTTTTGGGAAGGGTAGAAAACATTGTGGGAAAAGGAGAAAATGCTGGTTACCAGCATTTTCTCCTTTTCCCACAATGTTTTCAAAAGGCTCCTTTCTCAGGGTCAGTAAAAGTTGGGATTGTGTGGCAAAGGGTTAAGTAATATGTTTATTTGAGCCAGAAACTTTGAAGGTATATAATACGAAATGACATACTTATTCCAGGAAAATAAAACACAGAACTTTTCAAATGACAAAACAAAATCAAACCAACAACACTTACAAGAAAACAATTGAAAACGGCTATTTTTTCAACATTCTTGTTACGGATACTCCAAACATACTTTTGATCAGTCTCCTGTTACTGAAGTAAACAAACTTTAACTCTTTACCACATAATCACGAGTTTTAGCGACCCCGCAGAAGATTAGCCTTTTGAAAACATTGTTGGAATAGGAGAAAATGCTGGTAACCAGCATTTTCTTCTTTTCCCAGAATGTTTTCTACCCTACCAAACACCAATTTCAATTTTTGAGTCACATTTTTCTTGTTGACTGCAAATACTTTCAATTTGTACATGTCTAAAATTTTGTCGTGTGGTAAAGGGTTAAAGTTTTTGACCACTAATTAACTTTAGTATTATGCAAACTGCACATACATATTCATCTCTATCCATGACTCAGGCTGGGCTTCCACATATTAGCTTGTTTGTTTGCCTTTTCTTCTTGAAAAGGCATACTTACAAAAAGTAAGTCTACCTGGCTACTTGCCTGATATTGCATCTGCTACAAGATGTTGAAATATGTGACTATGCCTTTTTTTTTTTTATCCAATTAACTTTTACCAAACAAAAAAATTTTACATTTGTCCAAATTGAAAGCATTTGCAGATGACAAAATAAACCTGACTAAAAATTGAAAATTGATTTTGGATGGGTAGAAAACATTGTGGGAAAAAGAGAAAATGCAGGTAACCAGCATTTTCTCCTTTTCCCACAATGTTTTCAAAAGGCTTTTCCCCCAGGGTCCTTAGGACTCAGGATTGTGTGGAAAAGAGTTAACCAAGACTTAAAAATGCAAGACATTCGTCACATACTTTTTCTTGCATTCTTTAGTCATAACAAACTACATGTACGTTCTGAAACCATCAATTCTAGAATGCTTTTGTTCTAAGTGTAGATACAGATCGTACTGCTCAGAATGCAGTACTTGTCATTTTTGTAGTCAGCCTTTAGGTTAAGTGTCGGTTTTAAATATCAAAAACATGTTTGAAGTACCCATTAACAAACCCTTTCACTTACTTCTAGTTGGTCTGGAAGTTCAACTATAAACTCTAACTGTAGACAATAACAGAATTAAAGAAGTAAGTTAGTAAACCCATTACTATACAATCCTGACTTTTCACCCTGAGGAAAAGGCCTTTTGAAAACATTGTGGGAAAGGGAGAAAATGCTGGTAACCACACTGTTTTCTGCCCTATCAAAGACAAAATTCCATCATCCACATTTGAATTGTCATCTGCATATGCTTTCAATTTGGACAGTTCTAAATTTTTGCTGTGTGGTAAAGAGTTAATTATGGAATGATTGAATTTTAGAAGGATGTAAACCAAATCATAGTTTCTGATTGAAAAAAAAAAACAGCATTTTGTCAAAACACTTGAAACAAATATAAATTACATGTATCAAACATTCAAGCAGGTCTTCTATGATGTAGATGCCATCAGATGGACTTACTGATAAACTGAAAGAAGATGGAAGAATAAAAATCAGAACCAGAGGGAACTAATTATATCTTCTGTTGATAGGTTTTCATGATTGTGATCTCCCTTGGTATATCTTTCTCTAAGTCAGTTACTCCCCCTCTCTCTCTATTGCTGTCTGTCTATCTGTCTTTCTCTCTCCACTTTTTTTTCTTCTCTCTGAGCAATTAATTGCTCTCTCTTAATATTTCTGTAACTTTCTCTTTCTATCTTTCAAAATTAAAAATCAAAATTTGTCCCTCAAATGAAAGGATACTTCAATCAATTAGAACTGTTACAGAGGAAAATGACTAAGTATTTACTGAACAATTCTATGAGTTCATGGCTCTGCCAGAAACAAGACTTGAAAATATCATTTGGAAAAGGAGAAAATGCTGGTAACCAGCATTTTTCTCCTATCTCCCACAATGTTTTCTAGCCTTTCAGAGACAAATCTCATGATTTAACCCTTAACGCGTCTTTCACAACTATAGTTGCCTTTGCGGTCAGTGTAGATCAAGGTCAGGCTGCACAAAACATGCAGCCTGATCTCTGATCTACACTGGCCATTTTGATGAATCACTATAGACGAAAGCAATCATGAAATTGCAAGTATTTAGGTCATATTTCTAGGAAGAAAATATCTGATAGGTTTATTCGGCGCTCTAACGGTTAAAACACATCTGTTTGATTATCCATGCATGGTTTCAATATTCAATTTTGAGCCATGCTCTGGCAAAAGGGGGCATAATTCATCTCCATGATGCATTATACTAGGCAAGTCATCACCAACCAGTAATTATGGATCTATAAAATCCATTTAGTCCAAGAACCATCTAAATCATGGGCTAGAATGGCCCTTGGACATGCAGAAAATTTACCAAAAGCAAAAAGTTTCGACCTGTGTCTGAGTCTGCACGGACTGTGCAGGTTGTGATGGGTCTATACTTTCTGTAGAAGCATTAAGCCACCTTTTCACAGAGCATGACCCTTTTTAAAACAGAACATCTTGCATAGAAGCATTTCCTTGTTGTCACTATAATAAAGCTTTAACTCTTTCACTACTAATGACGACTTGACTACCTTTTGCAGACAGCGTAGATCAAAATCAGACTGCACAGAACGTGAAGTCTGATCTTGATCTATGCTGTCTGCTACTTTATTTTTAAATTATGATGAATGTCGTTTTAAATGGCAGTGGAAATCTATTTTTAGAACTCGGAAAAAACATAATTTCTGGAGTTAGTAGTAAAAGAGTTAAGAAAATATAAAGAAACCTGTGGAAGTAATTCCTTCCTAAGCTGTACAGTGAGAGATATATGTATCAACAGACAATCTGTGATGACCAGCGGGTGATTCAAATATAGGCTACCATACTGCTTATTGGTTTAGTTTGTTTGTATTGGTGTTTAGCCCTGTTTTAACAGCTTATGTCATATCACAGCAGTCAGTGCACCTACACATGTGCTTCCTTTCTCAAACCAGTACTGACACAACTTTCTTTCCAAGTCAGTGACTACTTTTCCTACATGCATCAGAGGTGAGAGGCGAAAATCACTGTGAAGAAATTTTGCCTCAACCGGGTATCCAGCTTGCAACCACCAGGTCATAAGGCAGATACACTAATCACTGAGCTACCTGGCTTGGACAGGGAACATTTTAACCAACAAAGACTTGGCTAGGAATGCAATAATTTACCTTTTACCACTATAATTGTTTCAAATATCTCTCCATTTCCTTTATTATATTTTCCAACTTTTTTGCTTATTTTGCTCAGATATTATTTTTGAAGGAATAAAGCAGTAGTCAGCTACTAACAAAAAAAAAAAATCCATGAGAAAGGGTTCTACACTGCTTGCTGATACAATTTTTTACCTACCTCTAATTCTTCCATCTGCAAATACATCCTTATACAAGTATGTATAATAATCTATCTGATCACAAAGTTACCATATTCCACTGGAACCCATTCTTTTATGTTAGATAAAAAACTTTGAATTCCCTGTGTATGACTAAATATTTTCTTTTACAAAAAGTCAACAAAATGCATCACATCAATATCCAATTATGCTCCCTAAAACATGATTCAATTTTTTTTAGACTGTTCTGAATTGAGAACATGAATTTTGCAGACAACCAATTCAATGAGGCCCAAATTATAGAATTTGTATCAAAAAGTGTAAAAAACATTGTGGGAAAAGGAGAAAACGCTGGTTACCAGCATTTTCTCCTTTTCCCATGTTTTCAAAAGCCTTCTTTGTCAGGGTCATCAAAACTCAGGGTTGAATGGTAATAGGTTAAAACAGTCACAAATTTGCAATGCACATAATTCATTTCTTTTCTACAGATCCAATATTCATTCAGCACTTCTAGTCCTAAAGGTTTTTAGGAACCCCAAATATAAAGCTTAACCCTTAAAGCGCCTTTCACGACTATAATTGCTTTTGCGGCCAGTGTAGATCAAGATCAGGCTGCACAAAACATGCAGCCTGATCTTTGATCTACACTGTCTGCTTTGTTGAAGCAATGAAGACAAAAGCAACCATGAAATTGTAATTATTTTGGTTGTATTTCTAGTTTGAAACAGTCTGATAGGTTCATTCGGCGCTTTAAGGGTTAAAACACTGTGGGTTTCTACCTTTTCACAACCAGCAGTTTCTCCTTTTTCCACTGCTTTTTCTACCTTTTCAAAATAACTCCCATTCAAGTCTCATTCAATGCATAGTCTGCAAACGCTTGACCCTTTACCAGACGACAAAATTTTAGCCCTAGCCAAATTGAAAGCATTTGCAGACGACAATTTCTATGTGGCTCAAATGGTGTATATTTTCTTTGATAGGGTAGAAAACATTGTGGGAAAAGGAGAAAATGCTGGTTACCAGCATTTTCTCCTTTTCCCACAATGTTTTCAAAAGGTTTCTTTCCTAGGGGCGTCAAAAGGCGGCATTGTGCAGTAAAGGGTTAAAATATAGATAAAGTTTGAATTTTGTTGTTTTGATATGGGCAAGTCTAAAATCATTTTTTTGTTTGGTATTGAGTTGAAACTTTATTCTAATTATCTTTCAGTTTTGCACAAAACCTCCATTTCAATCCATTATTTCTGAGTCTCTGCCCCTAAAGCTGCGTTTATTGTCACTTTTCAATGAAACAGATAAAGTAAATAACTGGATTCTATTAAAAGATTAATAAAATCCTTTAGAAGGTCACCCTTTCTCAAAAAACATTTGATAGTTGAAATTTTTTTCAATAAATGCCAGCTAGGGCCCTTTTTTTGGTAAAAACTTGGACTGTTTCAAGAAATCAATAACAGTACCCACATGCTTTGATTGCAAACAATGTTTGTTCTAAAGAAGGCAAGTTAAGTCACAAAAGGTACATAACTCTTTATCAAACAACAAAATTTTAGAAAGGTTTATATTGAGAAAGCATTTGCAGATGACATATTAACTGTCTTTTGTTAAAAATGGTAGAAAACATTGTGAGAAATGGAGAAAATGCTGGTAACCCGCATTTTCTCCTTTTCCCACAATGTTTTCCAAAGCCATCTCTGTTGGGGTTGTTAAAGGGTTAAGGATCAATTATCTGCTACATCATGAAATAAATGAAATGGTGCACATTCTTTCGTCAAAGAAAAGAACCTTGATGTAGAAATGTTCAAGGCTGTTTCCACTCAGAAAATCTCTCAGAGTAAATGACAATACAAATCCAAGATCAGCATGGACAGATTGTGCAACCTAATCGTAGGCCAATACCATCTTAAAAAGCAGGGTAATTTGTAACTGTTGCCTGTCTGGTTTAATCCATTCTCCAGACATGAACCTTTTGTAAGATAAACAAATTCCATCAAACAATGAAAGATATACCTATTTTTAATAGCCATGAATAAACTGTTTTTCTTTCCCACTAATAGTCCCTTTACAAAATCAAAAATATAAGAAAAAATTCATCTGGCCTGCCTTTGAGCCTTCGAACACCTTTTACAACTATAGTCATCTTTGTTGCCAGCGCTGATCATCAGATTGCACAAAACATGCAGTTTGATCTTTGATCTGCACTATCTGCTTTGCTGAAACAACATGGACAAAAGTAGCCATAACAGAGCAATTATTTTGGTCTTATTTCTAGACTGAAAATGTCTGCCGAGTTTATTCTAAGCTCCATACCAGACAGCTTAGTTCAAGACATGTCCATATTGAAAGCATTTTTGCGGATGGCAAATTAAATGTGGCTTAAATGATGAGATTTGTCTCTTTTAAAAGTTACAATGTTCTATTTTTGCCCAACATGTTTACAAAAGCCTTCTTCCTCTGAATCTTCAAGACATTGGATTGTTTGGTACAGTCAACCCTTTACCAAACAACAAAATTTTAGACTTGTCCAAATTGAAAGCATTTGCAGACAACAAAATAAATGTGACTGAAAAATTGAAATTTGTTTTTGGAAGGTTAGAAAATATTGTGGGAAAAGAAGAAAATGCTGGTTACCAGCATTTTCTCCTTTTCCTACAATGTTTTCAAAAGGCTTCTGCTTCAGGGTCGTTAAAAATCCGTGATTGTGTTGTAAAGAGTTAAGTGAACCTATTAAGGGCTGCATCTTTGCACAAGACCTGACTGGTTAATATAGTGCTCAATTAATGAAATGGACTTATTCAATTTGGAAAAACAGCCTAAATATTGCTGCTTCAAAGTTGTTTTAGCTTTAATATATAACAAAGAATGTGACAGTGTAGATTCAAGATCAGATTGCACATTATGTGCAGTCTGATCTTGATATGCACTGTCCACAACAGCAACGTAAGCCTGTCTCAGTGCGTAACCCTTTACCACACAGTCCCTACTAATAACGAACCTAAAAAGAAAGCCTTTGAAAACAATATGGGAAAAGGAGAAAATGCTGGTAACCAGCATTTTCTCCTTTTCCCATACTGTTTTGTACCCTTTTAAAGGCAAATTTCAATTTTTGAGTCACACTGAATTTGTCATCTGCACAAGCTTTCAATTTAGTCGAGTCTAAAATTTTGTCGTGTTGGAAAGAGTTAAAGGTTTAAGTTTTCCAAGAAGCATTCCCTCAAAGCGACAAACGTAGGTTTAAGAAATTGTTTCACAACGACATCTGTGCAACTGCCCAAATGGTTTTTTATATACTTTTTAGCTCCACCAGACACATTGATAGCTAATAAAAAACTATATTGGGTTGAGGAAATAAGCATCATTAAAACATGCTGACAGATGGGGGAAAAAATGGTCTTGGACAAACATTTTCAAAAGCTGACAGCTCCAGGTATGTAACACTGTGTTTCCACATAGGTATTTCACTTGATCTCTCACTAATCCATAATTTATTCACTTTAAATTGATCCCTGACTCTTTTAGCACTCTGTTTTGAGTGTAAGCTAATTTCGATCAATTTATCCCACACAATGAATTCATAAATACCGTGTTAACCCTTTACCGAAACACTCCCATATTTAAATAGCCCTGATGAAAAAAGCAATTGAAAACATTGTGGGAAAAGGAGAAAATGCTGGTAACCAGCATTTTCTCCATTTTCCACAATGTTTTCAAACCTTTCACAGACAAATTCAATCTTTTTTAAATATTTTGATACACATTAAATTTGTCATTGGCAAATGCTTTTAATTTGGAAGAATTTGCAGATCAGGAAGGTTTTACTCCTTTGCTGCCAAGAAAATAAAAAGACTTGTTCATCATGAACGCATTTACAGGTGTCAAACTCAGTGCGGCTCACATGGTGGGATTTGTCTTTGGAAGGATGGCAAAAATTGTAAGAAAAGCATGAAATACCAGTTACAAGAAAAAGATCCATGTGAATCAAGTATCAAAATTCCTTCTGCAATTAATTTAGTTATACCTTTAATGGTTATATAAAGATTTATTTAGACCTAAGACTGCATAAAATATTCTGTTAAACAAAGAGGGTCATCACTGCATGATTGTTGCTTCCAAATAAAATGTTCAAAATAAAAAATTAATTCCTATATCATTGCAGTGATTAAATCAGGATTGAACAATAAAACTGGATATTTAAGCATGAAACCATTGTGATGAATGGAGAAAGTCCAATAAATTGTTATTTTAACAAGTGTTTTTAAACATCATCAGTGTCAAAAAGCGTTAAAGAAGCAAAAGGTATGCTTTCAAAAAAGCTCTATTACAGAAATAACCTTGTAAATTCTTTACACTGAAATCAAATTATCCTTTATAGCAATGACCCTTTCTTCATGTGGATGAATTTTGAAAGAGCCCTGACAGACATTTCTTATTTATGGTGTAGGGTTGTAACTCTTTACAACACAATACCATGTTTTAATGGCTCTGAAAAAGAAAGGTTTTGAAGGCATTGAGGGAACAGGAAGAAATGCTAGTAAGAAGAATTTTCTCTTTTTTCAACAAGCTTTACTACCCTCAAGAAGACTAGCCCTAATATTTGAACCACATTACATTTATATCTGTTGTCTGCAAGCCCTTTCAATTAAAAACAAGTCCACTGCATGCAAGGACCAACAGTCAGCTGCAACTGCTTTTAGAAATAGTTAAATTTTCAGTGAAAATTCTCAGTTGATAAAGGGGCATAACTGTCAAAAATATTTTGACAGTCACCTGCCCCTGTTATATGGGACCCCCCCTTTTGAAACTATTCAACTAGGCAGAGTTTTAAAGTATATATCTTCAGTAATAACAGAGATATTATAAAGTCTCAAAGTTTTTGCTCAACAATGATGATGATGGAGACAATGACAGGGCCATGACAATACTTTGACGTTTTCTTCAAACACAGCCAAGCTAAAAATCACAGGTATTTTGTAAATTGATAAACAAATGTGTTTTATGATTGAATAATGGCCTTTTGATTTTTTCTTTAATCAAGAAAATATTTTGTCTTTATTTGTTGTTAAGAAACGTAAAAAAGTAGTAGTAAAAAAATCATGACATGAGGCCATTATGTATTGAAAAAAGAGCAATCACAAGGTCTGCATATGAGGCCATTCGAGAGGTATTGAAAAAGGAGTACTCTGCATTTGAGGCTAAAGGATAAAGTACTAAATGAATATTGCAAATAATTATGGCCCCCTTAACCCTTTTCCAGTCAATCCTGACTTTTAACAACCCTAAGAAAAAGGGCTTTTGAAAACATTGTTGGAAAAGGAGATAATGTTAGTAACCAGCATTTTCTCCTTTTCCCACAATGTTTTCTACTGTAAGAAAGAAAAAATTCATATTTTGAGTAACACTTAATTTGTCATCTGCAAATGCTTTCAATTTGGACAAGTCTGAAACGTTGTTGTTTGGTAAAGAGTTAAAAACTTCTTTTGATTGTGCTGCTTGCATTTACCTACACAAATAAACTGCACAGAAATTACACTTTTCATAATCTGCGGCTTTATTACATTTAACTGCAGTGGACTTTTTCATCTTGCAGCAGACCTGTCTGACTCAGACTTCTGAAATCATTGCCACAAAGGAGAAATTATGATAAGCTTTCCACGAATAATTTCTCCTTTTGCAACAATGTATAATTGTATTTACACCTGAATAATGGTCCTAAAGAAGAAAGCTTTTGAAAGCATTATTGGAAAAGAAGAAAATCCCGGTAAGGATTTCCTCCTTTTCCCTCTAAATTTTCTACCCTGTCACAGATCTTAAACTCATTTGTACCAATTCTGAAAGGGTAGTCTGCAAATCCTTTAAATAAACTGGAAAAGTCTAAAGTTTGTTGCTCAAGAAAGGCTTCAAATTGTACCGTACAATTCTGTAGTGTTATAAACCTGCAGGAAAAGGCATTCCAAGACATTCTGGGGAAAAGAGAAAATTGCTTGTGACCAATTTTTCCTGCTTGTCCCACAACATTTTCTACCTTTCTATGACAAAGTTTATCATTTGAGCCAAATCTTCTTCGGGTTTGCAAATACTGTATTTTAAGTCTAAAATTTTGTCATCTTCTGTTGGTAAGTTAACTCTCTACTGGACAAACAAAAAAACTGACTTTTCCAAATTGAAGGCATAATGCACATCACAAATAAATATTGCAAACCTAATGAAATTTGTCTTTGAAATGGAAGTAAACATAGTGGGAAAAGGAGAAAATGCTGGTTACCACCATTTTTTCCTGTTCCCACAATGTTTTCAAAAGGCCTCTTTCTCAGGGTTGTTAAAACTCGGAACTGTATTGTAAAAATTTAAGTGACTGCTACCACCTAACCATTCTGCAGGTGACTTTTTTCTGAAGTCCTGCCAACCATAACTGAAAACATCATGTCAAAAAGAAAAACTTCTCATAATGAGTAATGTCTCTCCTTTTACTGTAATGTTTTTTGTATCCATGAATCATACCTTAACTATAAATGAGTTTTATGTCATAAAATTCATTATGACTCGGTTAACTTTTTATCAAAAGATGAAATTTTTGACAAATCTACACTGAAAGACATTGCAGACAACAAATTAAACATGGCTTAAATTATGGGATTCCACTGTGAAAGGATAGATAATATTGAGAGAAAAGGAGAAAATGCTGGTTACCAGCATTTTCTTCTTTTCCCATAATGTTTTTAAAAGCCATCTCTTTCAAAACTCATTCAATATACGAGAGGGCCATGATGGCCCTGGATCGCTCACCTGAGTCAATAGGCGAAATTCACTCAATGTGCATAATTCAATTTCTGACCAATTGTCAGGTCAATTGAGCTTAAAATGTGGCCTCTAGAGCGTCCACAAGGAATTTCCGTAAGTTGACCTAGTGACCTAATTTATCACCCCACGTGACCCAATTTAGAACTCATCAAAAAATTTATCAAGACAAACATTCTGAACAGTTTTCAATTTAATTGAGCGATAAATGTGGCCTCTAGAGTGCCCACAAAGTGTTTCTTAAATTTGACCCAGTAACCTAGTTTATGACCCCAGCTGACCCAATTTCAAACTCACTTAATATTTCATCAAGACAAACATTCTGACCAACTTTCAAGTCAATTGAGCAAGAAATGTGACCTCTAGAGTGCCCTAAAGGTATTTCTTTAATTAGACCCAGTGACCTAGATTATGAGCCCAGGTGAACCAATTTTGAAGTCATCCTAGATTTCATCAAGACAAACATTTTGACCAATTTTCAAATCAATTGAACAATAAATGTGGCCTCTAGAGTGCACACAAGGTATTTCTTTAATTTGACCTAGTGACCTAATTTAAGACCCCACATGACCCAAATTCGGACTCATGTGAGATTTTATCTAGACACACATTCTGACCATTTTTCAAGTCAATCGAGCCAAAAATGTGGCCTCTAGAGTGCCCACAAGGTATTACTTTAATTTGAACTAGTGACTTAGTTTATGATCCCAGGTGACCCAAATCCAAACTCATCTAAGATTTTATCAAGACAAACATTCTGGTTAAATTTCAGGTCATTTGAGCAATGAATGTGGCCTCTAGAGTGCCTTCAAGGTTTAGAAAAGAAGAATTTTAAAGTTTTCCTTCTTTGTTCCTATGTTAGAACTTGTGACCCCCGGGGCAGGGCCAGTTTTGACCCCAGGGGCATCGTATGAACAAACTTGGTAGAGGTCCACTAGGAGATGCTACATACCAAATATCAAAGCTCTACACCTTCCAGTTTCAGAGAAGAAAAATTTTAAAGTTTTCCTGCTTTTTTCCTATGTTCGAACTTGTGACCCCCAGGGCGGGGCCAGTTTTGACCCGAGGGGGATCATATGAACAAACTAGGTAGAGGTCCACTAGGAGATCCTAGATGCCAAATATCAAATCTCCATGCCTTCCAGTTTCAGAGAAGAAGAATTTTAAAGTTTTCCTTCTTTGTCCTTATGTTCAAAACTTGTGACCCCCGGGGCAGGGCCAGTTTTGACCCCAGGGGCATCATATGAACAAACTTGGTACAGGTCTGCTAGGAGATGCTATATGCCAAATATCAAAGCTCCACGCCTTCCAGTTTCATAGAAGAAGAATTCTAAAGTTTTCCGTTTCTGTTCCTATGTTTGAACTTATGACCCCCGGGGCGGGGCCAGTTTTGACCCCAGGGGCATCATATGAACAAACATGGTAGAGGTCCACTAGGAGATGCTACATACCAAATATCAAAGCTCTACGCCTTCTAGAATCAGAGAAGAAGATTTTCAAAGATTTTTCTATTCTTTGCCTTTCTGTTGCCATGGCAACCAGAGTTTTACGTGGAATTCAATCTCTTGAACAACTTTGGTAGAGCTTCACCCAAGGAACATCCCTGCCAAGTTTCATCAAGATTGGCCCAGCAGTTTAGGAGGAGAAGATGTTTAAAGGAATTGTGGACAGACGGACAGATGGACGCTGGACAACGACCCATCACAATACCTCACCTTAGCACTTCATGCTCAGGTGAGCTAAAAACAAGTCCTGAAAACATCCTTGTAAAATACAAATAATCAACAGCAGTAAAGGTTTGGTATATGAGCACGCGAGAAAATATTGTCACAAGAGAAACCGCTTGGAACAAGCCATTGCTCCTTTTGCCATCATGTTCACAAAAACAGTCTGCCTGCTGATGAAAAAAAAGCCCTTTGCCTTAGGTAACTAGTTAACTATTAACAAAATAACATAATTTCATTTTACAACATAATTGAAAAAGTATGTAGAAATATTGAACATGGCTCTAATGATGGGATTTGTCTTTGAAAGGATAAAATACATTGTTGGAAAAAGTAAGATTGTTAGTTACCAGCATTTCTCCTTTTCCGGCACCGTGTTTAGAAGCTTATTACTCTGGGTTGTGGAATAAGAAAAGGCTTTTGGGTAAAGATTAAACTGAAAGAATCTCAGGTGAGTAAGTTTCAAAGAATGTCTTTACAAATGACTTGGTGTAAAATTTCACACTTGATCTCTAGATATTGAAATAAAGTTATCAATCCAAATGAAAGTGATTGAAACATATCTATTCTTTCCTGGATACTGTTCAGAAATTTCAACACCCACTCTCATACATCAAACCTTGACACTGGCTCTAACCTCATTTTGACGTATTGAAAAGATGGCTCTTGAAAGCATGGTGGAAAAATGAAGAAATTACTAAAAATGAGAAAGAAGCCTTCTGAAAACATTGTGGTAAAAGGAGAAAATGCTGGTAACAAGCATTTTCTCCTTTTTCCACATTTTTTCTTACCTTCAGAAACAAATTTCAATTTTTCAGTCGCTTCAATTTTGTGGTCTGCAAATGCTTTCAGTTTGGACTAGTCTAAAATTTTATCATTTAGTAAACATTAAATATTTGTATTCTTTCCTTGCTATTCAGAATTTCCACCTTTCTCATATATCAAACCTTGAAATTATAGCTCTTGCTGTGCAATGGGAGCTTAATGCATCTGCAAAACATATTGACCCAGGCCAGCCTGCGCAGGCTGACCTGGATTGAAACTTTTTGCTATTTGTAAATTCTTCTGCATGTCCATGGACCATTCTAATTCATGGTTCAGCAAGTTGTTAGACAAAATAGATTTAACCCTTTCCCAAACAAGCCCTGGTTTTCATGTGCCTGCAGTACAAGTCTTTTGAAAACACTGTGGGAAAAGGAGAAATTGCTCGTAACGAGCAATTTCTCCTTTCCCCACAGTGTTTTCGCCCCTTTTGGAGAACTTTGTCATTTTTATTAAATTTAAAATTGTCATCTGCAAACTCTATGAATTTGGACCAGTCTAAAATTTGTCGTTTGGTAAAGGGTTAAGGAAAATGCCCCAACCCCCTTAGAATACTTCAGTAAATACATAATTTCTGAGCAGATCCTTAGAGCTGGGACAGTTATGAGTTTTCAGTTATAGCTTCAAAGGGAGGGAAATTGTCTGAAAGGAGGAAAAATCATGCCCCTGAGGACTTCACCAGCGATCTCCGTACAAATTAAAAAGTCAGAGTAAAAGATAAGTGTCAAAAGTCAACCACATTTCCTGACACAGTTTTCATTAATCCACAGAAACAGAGTGATTAAAATATTTAGGATAATCTCCTAATCTTTTTGTTTACTATTCTGATTTTGAAAATCCCTTTTCAATCTCTTAGACATTCTTTAACTCTTTACCAGATGGCAAAAGCTTGTAGACTTTAGTCTGTGTTTGTAGCACTTGCAGATATTTGGTTTTGAAAGGGTAAAAGACTTTGTGGAAAAAGGCGAAAGTGCTGGTTCCCAGCATTTTCTACTATTTCCACAATGTTTTTGAAAAGACTTCTACTTTGAGGTTGTAAAACACTGCATTGTTTGGTGTAGGGTGAAAGAATCCTTCAAAAATCTCAAACAAACCTATCAAAATACCTTTCACCTAATTTCATCTTTGAAACTCATAACATTTTTCCTTCAACCTTTCTCCCAAAGTCCTACAGTATTTCCTTTGTTAGTTTGCAGAGAACTGATTACAACAAGAACACTAAACTTTTAAAACTTGTAAGTTTGATGTTGTCCATCACTTGAAATAAAAAATCAATGTGTTTCAGGTATAAGAAGCCAACCAAAAAGACCTGTGATTTACATGCTGCTAGTTGAAAGCCCTCTTGAACCTGTTAGTTTACAATTTAAGTCAAAGCTAAATCTCAAAACAACTTTGCAGCTTTCAGAATAACAGATTTAAAACATAAATGCATGTGAAAAGATTATCACAAGAGGAAAAATTCCTTATTATAAGTAATTCTTCCTTTCAAATAGTGGTCTACTGCAAACCAGAAAAAAAAAAAACTTGTCTACTGGTGGCCAGATGCTCATGGGGATCACTTTCTGAATCTTCCATACTTGTTTTTTGGTTCTCTCAAAACTGTATTTTCCTTTCCTCTTTTTTTCAGACTTCTTAACTCTTTACCACATGACAAAAATGTAGACATCTCAAAATTCAAAACATTTGCAGATGATAATTTAAATGTTGCTCAAGTGATGGAATTTGTCTTTAATAGGGTAGCAAACATTGTGGGAAAGGGAGAAAATGCTGGTCTCCTTTTCCCACAATGTTTTCAAAAGGCTTCTTCCTCAGGGTCATTAAAACTCGGGATTGTGTGGTAAAGGGTTAACTCTACAAGTTGATAAAATGTTAGGCTTCTCTAACTCAAAAGCATTCGCTGACAACAAATTGATCGTGGTTCATATGATGGGATTTTTCTTTTAAAGGAGAAAAATCATTGTCGGGAAAGGAAATCAAAGGACTGATAGTCCTGAGAGTCGCCTGGGGGGGCAATGGGTTAGAACTTTTCACCCTTTTCTGTTCAAATCTATTAAAAAGCATTCAAGATACAAAATAACTTAACCATAAGACAGTATTATATGCAAGCATATTTCTTAGTTGTCATCCTAAAGTTGCAAACATTTAGGCACCAGGAACAGGTTTAAAAAGTTCAA
Source organism: Tridacna gigas (assembly GCA_945859785.2). Taxonomy (NCBI): domain Eukaryota; kingdom Metazoa; phylum Mollusca; class Bivalvia; order Cardiida; family Cardiidae; genus Tridacna; species Tridacna gigas. Next base: position 33,791,502 of record OX244036.2, on the reverse strand, counting down.
AGTCTCTTACTCCGGGTGACTTCATTTAACAAATGATTTTCAAAAGGTAAAATCATTACAAAACAAGTCATTCGTTAAAAAGATATCCACCGCCGAAAAAAAAAAAACAATTTTTTTTTTAGATAGAAACATAATTATAAGAGGTATCGTGTTTTGCATGTAAATGGCCTTTTTGTCATTGGTGAAATTATACATTAAGCTCCCCTTTTCCATGACACGGTATTTCATTAAATAAAAACAAATACTGATTGTCTGTGGCTTATGATAAACAATATAAATATGAAGTTTCATAAAATTTTGTCCAGTAATTAAAGAGATATTGATCCATAATGGAAATATCCATCAAGCCCCCTTTTTCCATGACACTGCATTAAAAACAAACAAACAAACAAAAAAAAAAAAAAAAAAAAAAAAAAAAAACAAGCAGACTGGAGGATATCAAGCCTCCTCTTTCCATGAAAAGGCATTACATTAAAAAAAAAGTATATCGGCGGACTATCATGAGGAACACATGTTTGAAGTTTCATTAACTTCGTCAACGAATTAAGAATATATCTGTCTGGATGGACGGAAGATCGGACCGATGAACAGACAGACGGAGAGACAACATGAAAACTATATCCCCCCACCCCGAAATTCAGCGGGGCATAATAACTGTCGAAGTTCCATCAATATTTACAGTTCCTTCCCAGCGTAACAATGCCTGTAAATCAGGCTTCTAGGTTGATAAAAATGTTTTTCTAGCGCAAAAACTTACATGTATATCTTAATTCTTACGCATATTGCTAAAACAAACATTCTAAATAATTTCATTTGAACAGGGCATACATTTTCTCTCCAGATTTAGAACAAGTTGTTTTTGTATGACACAATTTTTCTAAAATTGGGTGTAATTGCTTATACAGTTTCAGAGGCCGTGATTTTGAAATGTTACTACTCAGTTCTGAAGCTTCTGTAAAGTTTATAGAAACAGAGCAGAACCACTTGAACAATTTTACAAGAGGGCCATTTCTTTTAAACGCCGGTGACCTACTTTCAGTTTTGTCAAAAATTATTATTGAGACAAACAGCTGTGCAATTTCATGATCATTGGACTGAAATGTAGCCTCTGGAGCAGACACAAATATCTGACTCAGTAATCTACCTGTCCTTTGGAAATAATTTGTTTTTGTTGTTGTCCGGGTTCAAGTTTTGTCCACAGTGGACTCTAGAAATGTGGCTGCTACAGCTCAAGAAAAACAATATAACCCAAAAGCATGATCATCAGCCTTTTAACTTTGTCTGCGTGTTATAAAGGCCCAGGAATTAGTACTGCTTCCACACCAATTGAAAATTGTAGAGATCTACATGTGTATTGCTTTGGTGTAAACTACATATGTTTGCGATTAGCTCTAGTACCCTGTACAACAACCCTTTACAAGATTACAAACACTCCAATAAAGACCTTGTTGTTCGAGTGGGTTAACATTGACCTGTTCTATTATATTTGAAATATAGTGAAGTAAAAGTCAAGTTCTCAGATTGCTGGGAGTTAGAACTGCGTAGTTTCAAGTCGAATTCCCGTGTTACTTCATATTTTGGCAGTTACGAAAGTACCTTTCGTTCTGACACCGGCACTAATAAATTGTTTCATAAATACTAGATCTAGGTTAACCGCACATTGAAAAAAAAAAAAAAGAGCAGACTTTGACAAATTCACCTCTTTAAAAACGAAAAACAATTAATTGAAAACAGTAAACTTTAAAACACTCTCTCTGCATGGGTCAGTGAGGCGCTAGGTCGGTGTACTCTGAAAATAAAGGCCGCATCAGCGACTGATTCATTCATAAATATGTAAATTTATAGAGAATTCCGTGGTGCACATGACGTTATACGTCACGTGATTATAAGATCTATATTTGTCACACAGCTACATTCCAGAAAGCACCTGCTAAGCGATGACTTGGTGCAGTCTTGAACCGTGCGCATTACATACGCTATTGTACGATCTCTGCTTGTGCACCTAGAATATGGGTGTGCAAAGTAGTTGATGTCTAGAAAAAAAAGCTCTGAAGAAGCAACGTTTAAGAATGTCTAAGAAGGCAACGCAACCATTCCAAGTCGTTATAAATTTGTTTAAAAAAATTAGCCTACTTTTGGGAAAAATCTCCATTGAAAGCTTCCACGTTAACTCGGTATCGCCTTTCTCTTTCCGATCATAGGTTGAATGTTGGATTGAAATAAGACTTGCAATTACGGACAGATTGTAAGATTTAGAGTGTGCTTCTAATGGGTAATTATCAAACCTTTTTTCACTGAGAACTGTCCACAAATAGAAGCGTGCCGTAGTGAAGACGTTTGTCGTCGAAGAGTATTTTGCAGTGTGTTCGCGAACTTATTCAGTTCACGACGGCTATTTTTAGATACATACATAATGCGCTATTTTAAGAGATGATGTCTGTGTAAGAGATAGGCTATCGTGTACCTTGTCGACGAAATGATTTTTCAAAGGCTTAAACCGTTAAAGAGCTCAGTCTTTATAGACACATTCATTATCACAAAGGCACAATTGTAAGTGAATTACTACAGAAAAATTGGGTTGTTTACCGAATAATTAGAAAACTATGTTTTATCTCGTAAAACGGAACTTGGGACAGGAAGCAGTACAAGGCCGGAGGTATGCTTACGTCACCCCATAAATCAAGATGATAACAATGAGAGCCTGGTTGCTACGCAACCAGGCGACTCAAAAATGATGGCTACCAGCATTTCCACTATTCAAACAATGTTCTCAAAAGCATTAAAAAATGCATGGGTGCACTGAGTGCAGTTTCAAAAATGCAGAGCAGTTCAAAAACTGCATAATGTGCCAGAAACATAAAACAAATCACATTTTCTGAACATTCATCTTATGATATGGGCAATCACAACCACAACATTAAATCTTGGCATGTTGTAGATGTACATGTAGATGTAGTCTGGTTCTTTATTCACCAACCATTCTTAAAAACATTCTAAGTATTATTCTCAGGAATTTTCTAAATTTGAATGTAACACAACTTCAGATTGGCTAAACCATTTAGTCTAGCCAATCAGAAGTTGTGTTACTTTCTAAATCTAGAATTAGACTAGGAATAATCTCAAGAATGGTTGGTGTTGGTCAATGCAGACCATGATCTTGGATCTAAACTGTCAGATATTTTCTTTGACAATCAAGTCAAAACAGCTTGGAGATAGGTATATTTGGGTATTTTCCACCGGTAAATGGTATCCATTTCATCAAGACTGCAGTCAATGAGTAAGAAAATATAACTCATTTATCATCATTCATTTTTCTCAGAAGAGTTATCTCCCCTGCATTAACTCTTTACCATACGACAGAAGTTTAGACTTGTCCAAAATGAGAGCATTTGCAGACTACAATTTAAAGGTGGCTCAAATGATGAAATCTGGCCTTGATAGGTTACAAAACAGTGTGGGAAAAGGAGAAAATGCTGGTTACCAGCATTTTCTCCTTTTCCCACAATGTTTTCAAAAGGCCTCTTCCTCAGGGTCGTTAAAAGTCGGGATTGTGTGGTAAAGGGTTAAGTCAAGAGATTTCTATATTCCATAGTGCTCAGGTTTTACTTTAAAATGTGGATCAAATGATGGGATTTGTCTTTAAACGGGTAGAAAACATTGTGGGAAGAGGAGAAAATGCTGGCTGTAAGCGTTTTCTCCTTTTCCAACCATGTTTTCAAAAGACCTTTGTCCCCCTGGACTGTAAAAACATAGAAATGTTTGGTAAACAAGTTAACTTCTTACACCCTAAAATCAATAATAAGCTGACAATTTCAAAACCTTCTTGCAAAATCAAGATATAGTCTACATAAAATACCATTTAGTTAACAAATACAAGTGAAAGTATCACACGCAAATTTTTGTTTCGCGGCAATGTCTGTTTAAAGTCTGCTAAAAAAAAAATCATCTGCACGAGGTAATAATTGAATGACTAACTAACAGTTACTCTTTAGCAAATGGCAAAATGTTTGACTTGTCCAAATGGGAAGCATTTGCAGATGACAAAGTAAATGTGAATCAAGAACTGAAATTTCTCTCCAAATGTAGAAAAAACATTATGGAAAAGGGGGAAAATGCTAGTCACCAGCATTTTCTCCTTTTCCCACAATGTTTTCAAAAGCCTTTTTCCTCACTGTAGTTAAAATTCAAGATTGTGTGGTAAAGGGTTAAATGGTATTTTAGTTAACAGTTTTCAGTCATACCATGGTGACAGCTCACATGTTCACAATATGTCTTGTTCACCAGTACTATGCTAGAGCTCTGAAGTGTTTGGTCAATGGACTCTCCAACAAAGAACCCAGCACTTACAGTGAGGCTCCAACTCTAGGTCTCCACTTCAGGAGTCCTACACTTTACCATTGGGCCAAACAGATCAGGTGTTGATGCAAATTAAAGACTGTTTACGATTAAAAAATCCTTACCTCTGCTTTAAACCTGACATGAGCTGTGTGGGGTCTGTCTGTTTTGAGCTTTTCACCTTTAAAAAAGGATTGTCATTTATCATTCACTGCGTATTTAACCCTTTAACTCTTTACCAAACAACAAAATTTTACACTTGCTCAAATTAAAAGCAATTGCAAACAACACGATAAATGTGACTCAAAAATTAAAAATTTGTTTTGGGGAGGGTAGAAAACATTGTGGGAAAAGGAGAAAATGCTGGTTACCATTTTCTCCTTTTCCTGCAATTTTTTCTAAAGGCTTTCTTCATTAGGGTCGTTAAAAGTCGGGATTGTGTGGTAAAGGGTTAAAGGAAAATAATGTGTTAACAACCCTTCATAAGAGACATCATCTGAAAATCAGCGTTTGTTCCTTTTCCAATGACCTTTTCTATCCTATCAAAGAGAGATCCTACCATTTGTGCATTCAGTTCGTTGTATGCAAATGCTCTCAATGTGGGCAAGTCTAAAATTTTGTCATATGCTGAAGAATTCAGGATAGTAAAGTATGTGCCTTTAATTAGTATCAAAAACATTGCTAGTCAAGAAGCAACTAGTTTTTGCCAACTATTACTCCTTTTTCAATAATGCTCTCCACAGCTTTTGACTGTAGGTGCAAAAAGTCCTTTATGGAGTAGGTAAACTGAAAATAAAGGATAGAATTAAAAATATGTTTTTCAGCTTCTGTTCATCTTGCAAAAATGAGCAATAATGATACTGAGTAACAACAACGACAAAATTTGAAGGATGTATAGCAGTCTACAGTTGAAAACATTCTAACAAATGCCTAAATGTCTATAATGAAATGTACAAGTAGATTATTGCATTTAAAGCACTGGTAAATATATAACTTAAAATGACAGCTTGAAAACATTGTGCACAAAGGAGAAAATGATGGTTACCCACTTATTTTCAAAACAGCCCTCTTGTTTAGGGATGTTTAAATCTGTGAATGTTTCATAAAGGGTAATCACATCTGTGTAACAAATTACAGCTACCAGGACTTGTCTCCCTATAGACCTTCTTTCCAAAGTTGCATGTGAGAGCTTTTTGAATACATAATGACAAATGAAAATATCATCCACTGACCACAAAAAATAATTTCTCCATTTCTCACAAGGTCTTCAAAAGCTGCTTGTTTTATAAACATCAGGATACATTTCCATGAACCTTTTGGGAATCCAACCTCCCACTGTACAAATAAAAAATTTTATGCCTTTGCAGCTGAAAGCTTAAAAAAAGCTTAAGAATTGTGGTAAAAGGAGGAATTGCTTGATGCAAGCAATTCCTCCTTTTTGCAGGATATTTTCCATACTGTTGAAAAACATGTTTTTTCCCCCTTTCCTTCAGTTGTTTGTAAGAGTGTAATGTATGTTAGATAGACCTAACAAAAGTTACTTTTCTGTGGTTTTCATAATGTTTGATAAGTATTTTAGTTACGTCACTCTCATTTATGTGTTTCCTGAGTTTCACCAGAAGAAGCCTTAACAGTGCCTTGCCCTGGGAAAGTCCTTGCTTGCAGCTCTAGGACTTTCCTGCAGAATCATATGAATGATTTTGCAGAATAATAGCCACAGCAAGCATCCCACCCAGACTGCCTTGACTATAAAGAAAACACCTTAACAACTAATCCATTCAGGACCCCAATTCTAATAAAGAACAGATCAACAACAGTCTTATTCACCTACCCTCAATCTGGCCCCTCCGCAGACCTGTAAAAGAAGTTGCTGGTCTTGCCAATGCACCTTTTCGTTCTTCATCCGTAAGGTCTTTTACAGACTGATCTCCATCTTCAAATGGCTTTTTATCCTCTTCCTGTTTTACAGTGATTACAGGTGTTTGGGGCAAATGGCCGGTAAGGTCCTCAATACCAGAATCTGGACTTCCACGATCTGAAAAATGGTATTTAACCCTTTACCACATGATCCCAACTTCTAACGACCCTGAGAAAGAAAGCTTTTGAAAACATTGTGGAAAAAGGAGAAAATGCTGGAAACCAGCATTCTCTATTTTCCAAAATGTTTTCTACCCTATGAAAAACAAGTGTCATGTTTTGCGTTACATTTAATTTGTTGTCTGCAAATGCTTTCAATTTGGACAAGGTTAAATTTTGTAATTTGGTAGAAAGTTACACCATGTGACTGTTGAGTGAAAGGTTCATTAACAATTTGTGTATTCATTTGTTAAATATATGAGCCATGCTCTGTGAAAAAGGGATTTAATGTATCTCCTTGATTCATGATACCAAAAAAGTCATACAAAATAGATGTCTGGTGACTTGGATTGGGAAAGCCTGTCGGGCAAAGCATGGGAATTTTATCCAGAGAACTGAAGGCAATTCGGATAAAATTTCTGAGCTGAACCCAATAAACTTTCCTTATCCAAGACAACAACCATCTCTTCTTTTTATTTGCTTACCCGTTTATAATCCCTATCAGACTAAATGGAATATTTACCCAAAAATAATGCACATAATTATATTTCACATCTTTTTCACTATGAGTAAAAATAAGAACTGTGTAAAAAGTCCTTATACCTCATGTAGATGTATATTATGTAGTAGTTAATGATGTCATGAGTAATGTTGACAACTGTACGTCATAAAACCTGATGTTTACCCATGAAAAATTGCTGTCTCAATGAAGACAAAGATTTATGTTTTCAAAGTTTTATATGAATAAAAAACAGAAAAAAGTGGGTTTACATTTTGAAACTATTTACAGAATTTTAGAAGTCAACAACAATTTTTGTTGATGATACTTTCATTCCATCATTGAGTTGCTTATTCATGTGATCAACTGACAGTAACAAAAAAAGTAAATATCAACCTGTTATTGGGTCGTAATTATTGAAAGTGACATGATAAACCACTTTGTTATGGATCTGTAAAATCCATTTTGTCTAACAGCTGACTGAACCATGAGACAATGGTCCTTGGACTGGACATGCAGAAAATTTAAAAATGGCAAAAAGTTTAGACCCACATCAGCCTGCATAGGCTGACATGTGGCAATACTTTTTGCAGATGCACTGACCCTTTACCAGACGACAGAATTTTAGCCTTGTCCAAATTGAAAGCATTTGCAGACGACAATTTCAATGTGGCTATTGTGGGAAAAGGAGAAAATGCTGGTTACCAGCATTTTCTCCTTTTCCCGCAATATTTTCAAAAGGGTTCTTTCCCAGGGTAAATAAAAAGCGGCATTGTGCGGTAAAGGGTTAAACCCCCTTTTCACAGAGCATGGCTCATATGTAAATTTTATCTATTTCTTGCATAAACATTATTCAAAGCAGTTTTCTATAAAAAATATTTTGAAAAAAACACAATGGAGGATATTTGAAAGTAAAAACCAAATATGATTTCATTTATTGGCATTACAACAAACCAAAAATTGATACTTTCATAGGCAGCTAAACCACAAGTGAAAGTCGAAGTCTTAAAAGTGAAATATATAACAATATTTTATCAACACAATTCTCCTATCTCTTAGAAGCTTACAAGAGACCATGCAGATTTTTTTTAATCTTCTATTCAATGTGTTTTCAACCTTACAATGACATATTTATGTCTTTAGTAGTGCCATGTCTTTAATTTTTTTTACCAATCTATGAAAAACACCTAATGGATGTAAAACCTGCATGATCAGTGAATTTAAATCTTGTTATTTTTCATTGTGAAAAAATACAGTTATAATTCATCATAAATTGTGATACATGTGCCCGTACATGTCTAAAATATACAACTATATCATCTGAAAAAAATAATTGTTATACTACAATATAATACAAAACCAACCCAAAAAACGAGGTATGCCCATCAGTTCATAATTATGATTTCATAATATGAAATATTTTGGAGAAAGCAATTTTCATTATTTTGCCCAAATACCATCTAAACGCTTAAGGTGCCTTTCACAAATATAGATGCATTTGCTGCCAGATAAAACATGCAGTTGATCTTTGATCTACACTGTCCTTTTTGCTAAGACACTCTGGACAAAAGCAACCTGAAACTGCAATTTTTTGAGTCTTGATTCTAGACTGAAAATGTTTGTTGGGTTGACTTGGCATTTTCAACTCTTTACCACACGACCAAAATGTAGACTGGTCCAAATTGAAAGCATTTGCAGACAACAATTTATATGCGGCTCTAATTATGAAATTGATCTTTGATAGGGTAGAAAACATTGTGGCAAAAGGAGAAAATGCTGGTTACCAGCATTTTCTCCTTTTCCACAATGTTTTCATAAGCCTTATTCCTCTGGGTTGTTGAAATCGGGATTGTGTGGTAAAGAGTTAAACAAATTTGCAGAATACAACCTTGGAAGTATCCTTGCAGAACATGGAAAATATAGACAATACAAAACAATAGGAAAGGTTTGGTACATGAATGCTTGGAAAACATTGTGTCAAATGGAAAAAGAACCTACATTGGCAGTCAGCATATCAAAAGTTAACTGATAGGGAGGACAATTCAACAAAGGGGTGGTTAATCAACGACAAATCCACATGCATGTTTAATTGTAGAAAATCATCATGGCAAGCAAACATGTTTCAATGGTCTTTCAGACATATCACAGTGACAGGTCAATCATTGACTTCTTTTCTAGGTTTCACCTGTTCTGTATTAGGGTTTTACAGTGCCTTGTCCAAGATCACTCCAACAAAACTAGCAGAGCAAGTGGAGATTAACCAGAATTTTTTGTTTGGAACATTATTTCAGTTAAATCGTGGTGGCCAGCAAACCTATCTGTGCTTCCCTTGAGTTTCCTTTACCACTGCTTTGCACAATATTCTTCCCAAGCTACTGGCACTTTTCCCACATAAATATCATCAAGACAATGTTTAGCAGTGAGACAGGAACAAATCCTTTCATAATTACCATTGACATGTCTGCTATTGTAAAAAACACTGCAAAAGATTGTAGATAGAATATACTGTTGTCTGCCTTGAAATGTTTGATTATTGATAAAAAAAAAAAAATGATGAGTAAGATAATAAAGTTGATTTACTTTAAGTCTTCAGGTGCTGAGTAACCCTTTGCCCCACAATGCCGCCTTTTAACTATCCTGGGAAAGAAGCCTTTAGAAAACATTGTGGGAAAAGGAGAAAATGCTGGTAACCAGCATTTTCTCCTTTTCCGGCACAGTGTTTTCTACCCTATCAAAGACCAATTGCACCATTTGAGCCACATTGAAATTGTCGTCTGCAAATGCTTTCAATTTTGACAAGGCTATAATGTTGTCGTCAGGTAAAGGGATAAATGAAACAGACACTTAAGTCTCCAAGTAAGACCCCAAATAATTGCAATTCCAATTTTGCTCTTGTTCAGATTGTCTAAGAAAATGAACACTGCATAAATCAACCATCAATCAGACTGCATGTATTGTGCATTTTGATCCTGATCTACACCAACTGCAAAGTCAACTACAGTTGTAAAAGGCACTTCAAGGGTCAAAGCAAATTTGTACCAAACAACAACAAAGCATCCTCCTAAACTGTGAGTAATCACATACAATTGAGGATGAGTATTAAACAGAGGGTCATTGGTTCTAAAGTGCTAACCTGAGTGAAGTCAATTAAGACTGATAAGGTTAAAGACATCCTGGTTGTGATGTTGTTAAAAAATAAGATAAACATTCTGACCAAGTTTTATGAGCACCTGACTGAAAATGTGGCCTCTAGACTGCATGTAAGGTTTTCTGAAGATTTGTCCCAGTGACCTAGTTACACTTTGACCTGACACAACTCAATTTTGAACTTGTCTGAAATATCATCAAGACAAAGATTCCGACCAAGTTTCATGAGTATCAGACTGAAATTGTTGCCTCTAGAATGCACAAGGGTTTTTTGAAGATTTATCTCACTGACCTACTTTTTTGCCCAACGTGACCCAATTTCAAACTTGTCTGAGAAATCATCAAAACAAGACATTCTGACCACGTTTCATGAGTATTTGACTGAAAACATGGCCTTTATAGTTTTCTAAGATTTGTCCCAGTGGCCTACTTTTTGACCTGATGTGACCCAATTTCAATCACACTGAAGACAATATCAAGAAAAACAATCTTACCAAGTTTCATGAATATAAGGTTGAAAATGTTTCCTCTTGAGTGCAAACAAGGCTTTTCTAAGATTTGTCATTGTAACCAACCTTTTGACCCAATGTGAGTAATTTCAAATTTGTCTGAGATATTATCAAGACAAAAATTTTAACCAAGTTTCATAACTATCAGTCTGAAAATGTGGCCTCCAGAGTGAAAACATGGTTATTCTTGACACCTTAATGATGCATGATGGACGATGGATACGTCATCATCAAAAAGCTCACCTTGCAATGCGCACAAAGTAGTGCTCAGGTGAGCTAAAAATGCATGAAAAAAAGACTGTGGCAAGCAAATGAGAGTTTCTTTGTTCTTGGCAACTTCCTTTTGCCAAAATTTACCATGAAAATGGTCTGCTGCAAATGGATTAGAAGGTGGTAACTGCTTTCAAATGATCATCACATGAAAGACTAACTGGTTTGTAGAGAAGAAATTCACTGCAAATATTAAAATATCATCATAAACATGACACATAATTCACACTGGGTTAGACAAACTACAAATATACAATTTGGTTAAATCAACAGTTACTGGATTTGAGGAAAACATTCAAAGCCATTTGCATTACATGACGATCTGGCACTAGATGTTGATTCCCTCTCTGCTTGCGGAATATAAACTTTCAGCTTAGTTCTCTGAACGTTTACTTTGGGTAAACCTTCCTCCTTATCTGCCTTTTCCATCTCAAACACCTTGTCCACATCCACTTTTAAACCCAGCCTTTTGGCTCGCTGCATTTGGGTCTCTGGCTGGTTTGTATCGAGATTTGAACCAAAGTCGCCATCTTTTTCCACTGTGATGCGAATAGGAGACACGTAAGAAATGTATTTCATGGGCACATCTCTGTACCCTTTAATAGATTGTATGCTGACACGGCTTGCCATTGTGTATGTTTGGATTTAACACAAAGTCTTGAGTTACATGTTTGTATTTAAGTATATATATTGAATAACATATTATTCAGCTGTTCTTTTGAAATTTCACCAGTTATTAATTGTTATAATATTATCATTATAAAGAAATGCCATCTTCATATTATCACCTTTTCAAAAGAGAAAGAATTAAGTTTATGTCCATTTTAAGTAGCTTACTTCTCCAGAGAATATGCACAAGCTCAATTCAATGAAAGGTAGTGCCTTTTCTAACTCTTTGACCCTTATAAACCCTAAGCTAGACAACAGAATTTGGAATTCCTCCAAATTGAAAGAACTTGCAGACAACAAAATACCTGTAACTCTGATTTGTCTTTGACCAGGAAGAAAACTATGTGGGAAAAGCAGAAAATGCTGGTTACCAGCTTTTCCTCTTTTTCTATAATGTTTTCAAAACCTTTCTCTCTCAGGGTCATGAAAACTCGGGACTGTTTGGTAAAGTGTTAAACAAACCCCACTTTTAGCATCTTCAGGCTATTCAGACAAAAACAAAATATCTCTAAAACAATGGATAGTTCAGCATGTCCTGTAGTGCAGTCTGATCTTGATCTTCACTGTCAACAAAGGCATCTCATGTTGCTCTTTAGATATTTAAAATTGGAGCAAGCTTCTGTTCTGTTCAAATAGACCCCAAAATAAAACAAAGTTCAGTAATTATCCTTTTGATTCTGAATACCAGCTCACATAATATTATTATGTAGAGCTTTTCTCTTTTTGGAAATTTAAAGACTACTAGATAGTACAAGAAAATCAATGAAACAGGCTGGAAGAAATCGTGAAACTGGAGAATTTGTTCATAATAAGCAATTTCTTCATTTATCACAATCTTTTCAAAAGCTATCTGGGGCTGCTGCCTAAAAACACATCAACATGATTATAATGTTTCAATGTTTCAACATTGAATAATTAACTTCAATATAAGGCTAGTTCTGAGATGAATAGCTTCAATAGAAGGTTATTTTTTAGATGAATAACTTCAATATCTATGAAGCCATTCCTTAACCCTTTACCGCACAATGACGCCTTTTGACGCCCCTGGGAAAGAAGCCTTTTGAAAACATTGTGGGAAAAGGAGAAAATGCTGGTAACCAGCATTTTCTCCTTTTCCCACAATGTTTTCTACCCAATCAAAGAAAAATTGCACCATTTTAGCCAAACTGAAATTGTCGTCTGCAAATGCTTTCAATTTGGACAAGGCTAAAATTTTGTTGTCTGGTAAAGGGTTAAATGAAAAATTAATGCAAGGTTATTTCTTTTTTGAGATGAAAAACTTCATCATAAGGGTATTTCTGAGGTAACTAATTGTGACATACATATGTTTTTAAAGATGGATAACTGCAACATAAAGCTATGTTTTAAATGAATAACTCTAACATAAAACCATTTCTGAGTTAAATACCTTCCAAATAACACCATTTCTGAGATAAATAACTTTAATATTAGACAATTTCTGAGATAAATAACTTTGACATTTATCCATTCATTAGATAGATAACTTCAATTGATTGACTGAATGGTGTTTTACGCCACTTTCAACATTATTTCAGTCATATCACAGCAACAGCTCACATATTCATGTATTTACTGGGTTCCACCAGTACTAGGCTAGAGCTCTGAAGTGTCTTCCCAAGGGACACTCCCACTAAAAACCCAGCTGATCAGGTGGGTCTCGAACCCTGGGCCTCCAGGTTACGAGTCAAACACTTTACCACTGAGCCACACAGTACCCCAGATAACTTCAACATAAGACAGTTACTTAGATGAATAACTTATATATGTCCCTTTTTTTGATGATTTACCTCAACAAAGGGCCATTAAACATAATTATGCCCATTTTTGAGATGAATAAGCTAAACAAGAGGGCCAAGATGGCCCTGGATCGCTCACCTGAATTTTTTGAGAGGACCATAGCCATTTTATTTTGTTATTCCAAAACTTTTTCTTCAGTAACTTCAATAAAAAAAACCAAGAGCACTGCATGCGGCTGCCAATGATTGGCTGTTGGGTGCTGGATAGTAATTAAAATTCTAAGTTGAAAAAGGGGCATAATTTGGCACCAAAAGATCATTTCTGTGAAATTATTTCAAAATCTGACCGGTGGTTTCAGAGAAGAAAATTTTTGAAGAGTTTCTTCATGTCCGTACAGTGCAAATAGCCCCCCACCACCACAGCCATGTTTCTTGACGGATCAAAACTTTGTGAAACAAAATTTCAAAAGGGGTATCCAAGGGACATTTCTGTGAAATTATTTCAAAATCTGACAAGTGGTTTAAGAGAAGAAGAATTTCAAACAATTTCTTTAAGTCCATACAGTGCAAAGAGGCCCCCCCCCCCCCCATCTTTTTCAACGGATCAAAATTTCACGAACACTTTTTGAAAAGGGTCACCCAAGGAACATTTCTGTGAAAATATTTTAAAATCTGACCTGCGGTTTCAGAGGAGAAGATTTTTAAAGAATTTCTTAGAAATACCATTTGGTTGCCATGGCAACCAGAATTTTTGTTGGAATCAAATTCTGTGAAAAGTTTTTAAAGAGGACTTCCCAAGAAACATTCCAGCCAATTTTGGTCCAAATCGGCCCAGCAGCTTAGGAGAAGAAAATGTTTAAAGAATTGTTGACGACGGATGACGGACACAGGGTGATCCTAAGAGCTCCCCTTGAGCATGTTGTGATTGCTCACCTGAATTTTTGAGAGGACCATAGCCATTTTTTGAAATTTTGGAAACAAAATCAATTTTTTGTCAAGCAATTTGAAAAGGTCACCTGTAAAAATGATTTTAAAATCTGTCACCACCCCTACAATCATCACCACAGCCATGTCCGTATAGTGCAACCCCTCCTCCCCCCGCCCCCACAGCTATGTATCTTGATGGATCAAAATTTCGCAAACAAATTTTCAAAAGGGAAACCCAAGGAACATTTCTGTGAAATTATTTCAAAATCTGATGAGTGGTTTAAGAGTAGAAGAATTTCAAACAATTTCTTTAAGTCCATACTGTGCAAAGAGCCCCCCCATCCCCACGTTTTTTGACGGATCAAAATTTCGCGAACTGTTTTTGAAAAGGGTCACCCAAGGAACATTTCTGTGAAATTATTTCAAAATCTGACGAGTGGTTTAAGAGAAGAAGAATTTCAAAGAGTTCCTTTAAGTCCATACAGTGCAAAGAGCCCCCCCCCCCCCACCACAGCCATCTTTTTCGACAGATCAGTTTTTTGCGAACAAGTTTTGAAAAGGGTCACCCAAGGAACATTCCTGTGAAATTATTTCAAAATCAGACCAGTGGTTCCAGAGGAGAAGATTTTTAGAGAATTGCTTAGAAAATTCCATTTGGTTGCCATGGCAACCAGAGTTTTTGATGGAATCAAATTCTGTGAACACTTTTAAAGAGGACCTCCCAAGGAATATTCCTGCCAAGTTTGGTCCAAATTGGCCCAGTGGTTTAGGAGGAAAAGATGTTTAAAGAATTGTTGACGACACACGACGGACAAAGCGTGATCCTAAAAGCTCCCCTTGAGCACGTTGTGTTCAGGTGAGCTAAAAATGTGCCATTTCCAAGATGAATAACTTCAAAATGAGGCCATCAGAGACAAATAACTTCATCAAAAGGCTGTTTCTGAGATGACTATTATCATCATAATGCAATATTTTAGATAAACAACTGAAACACAAGGCTTTATCTTAGATGAACAACTTCATCATAAGGCCATTTCTAATGTGAAAAACATGTCCATGTCTGAGATAAATAAGCTCTTTAAAGAGCCATTTCTTAGATGAATGAATTCAACATGAGGCCATCTGAGATATAAAACTTCAGCATAAGGCCATTTCTGAGATAATTATCTTCATCATATGGCCTTTTTCTTAGGTACATATTATAAACATTAGGCCATTTCTTAGAAGAATAATTTCATACTAAGGCCATTTCTAAGAATGTAAACCTAAATTCATTAATTAATAATGACCACATAAACAAATTTTGAGATGAAAAACTTCAATACAATATAATTTCTGAGAAAAATAATTTCAACACTGGGCAATTCTGAAATGTATAACTTCAAAATATGGTAATTTGTGACATGAATAACATTAATTAATATAAGGCTATTTCACCATAGTGTCAAGAGAGTGTGACTAAAAGTTTCCAGTGACTGCAATCAGACAATTTCACTAAAATTCCCATAAAATACCCAATCCAAATCTAACTAAATCAAGAAACGATTCCAATAGACCACATGGAAATCTTTTACATGTAACTCATAATGTTAAGCACAACATATGTTTTTTTTTTTTGCTGACAGTGTAGATCAAGACTGAGTTGCTTGTTACAATGCCAAATACACATATTTGCATATTTTCCCCCAGTCAAGAACAAAAAAACCCTTGTAGCAATCTCTAGGTTTTGAGAGTAAAATATCTCAATATAGCTGATACTGTAGATACAAGATCAGACTGCATATTCTGTGCAGTCTGATCTTGATCTGCATGATCCACAAGAGCAACTAAAACCTGATAAGCACTATACAGGTAACTCCTTAGTCTATAATGCACAATTTAACCTTTTCCTAAGCAATCCCAAGTTTTAACGACCCTGGAAAAGAAAGCTTTGGAAAACATTGTGAGAAAAGAAAAAATGGTGGTAACCAGCATTTTTTCATTTCCCACAATGTTTTCTACCCTATCAAAGACAAGATCAAACCTCTGAGACACCTTCAATATGTTGCCTACAAAATACTTTCTATGCGGAAGAGTCTACAATTTTGTCATATGGTAAAGAGATAAATTACATGTATTTGTGCAAACAATCTAGATCAAGATGAGCATTCAAAGGAGTCATTTTATTTTTTCAGTAATCTTTTTTTTAATTATCACAACCTATCAATTAAGAGTGAACTCTTTACCACAAAATCCGAATTTTAAGGACCCTGAGAAAGACAGCTTTTGAAAACTTTGTGGAAAAAGGAAAAAATGCTGGTAACTTGCATTTTCTCTTTTTCTCACAATGTTTTCTACCCTTCCCAAAACAAACTTAAAGTTTTGAGTCACACCTATTTTGTCATCTGCAAATGCTTTCAATTTGTACAAGTCTATGATTTTGTCTTTTGTCTTCAGTTAAAAGTTTGTCAGTGTTTTACCAGCATTTGGGCTCATCTGTACAGAAAGCACTTGCAGAAGACAATTAAATAGGCTTACAGTAATGGTTTTGTCTGTAAAAGGGTACAAAACATTGTGGTAAAAGGAGAAAAAATATTGGTTACCAGCATTTTCTCCTTTTCCCACACCCTTTCCAAAGGCCTTCTTCCTAAGAGTTGTTAAACATGTGTGTGATAAAGGGTTAAGCTTTTTCCTACGAATATAGGCACAACTTCCACTTTAAATAATCCTTATTAAAATTATTTTAGAATTCTTTGTGTAAAATTATTGTACATTTTACAAACAGAACACATTTTAAACTCAATATTTTGTCATTCAAGAGTTCTTCCAATATTCTAACTCGGCCATTATTTGTCCAATCTATGAGTGAAAGAGTACTGTTTCTTTGTCATGGTTGCAGATGTAAAAGTACAACAAATAATTTCCCCTGTAAGCCTTTACCACACAACAAAATTTAGGACTGGACCAAATTCAAAGCATATGCACACGACAAATTAAATACAGCTCAAATGTCGATTTCTGTCTTTGATAGGGTAGAAAACACTGTGGCAAAGGAGAAAATGCTTGTTACCAGCATTTCTGTCCTTTTCCCACAATGTTTTCAAAAGCTGTCTCTTTCAGGGTTGTTAAAACTCCTTATTGTGTGGTAAACAAATAACTGTTTACCAAATAATCACATGTATTTGCAACCTGTAGAAGAAGGTTTTTGAAAACTTTTGGTTTGTTCAATCAAAAATTATCTTACTCTCAAATTTAGAAAATTCTTGAGATTAAGACTTAGAATGGTTGGTAAATATGGTCCTTGGGCTCTTTTTTGGGCTCTTTTTTTTTCAAATATATAAAAAAAATTGTCTCCTTGACAAAAGTGCCTAATAGTTTCCTTTAATAACATAAATAAACATTTCTCAACAATTTTCAACTAAACAAAAACCTCATAACACTAAAATCCGATTCTACTACAGTTATCATTATTCACTTTTCAACTCCAATATGTCACAACATACTACTTATTCCATTAAGGACACAAATATGATCAACTTTAAACTCTAATTCCTTTTATCCATTTACCCTTTAAATGCTTAACTCTTTAATACACAATCCCGACTTTTAACAAGCCTAAAAGAGAAGGCTTTTGAAAACATTGTGGGAAGAGGAGAAAATGCCACCATTTTCTCCTTTTCCCAAAATATTTTCTACTCTATCAAAGATGGAAACTTTCATTTGAGCTACATTTAATTTGTTGTCTGCAACTGCTTACAATTTCGTAAGGTCCAAAATTTTTTGTTTGGTAAAGGGTTAATCGCTACAGTCTGAATTCTTAAATGGTCCATCTTGAAAGCATTTGCAGAGGACAATATAAATGTAGTATTAAGTAATGGGATTTGTCTTTGATATTGTAGAAAACGTTGTGCAAAAAGGAGAAAATTCTGCTTAGCAGCATTTTCTCCTTTTCCCACAATGTTTTCAAAAGCTTCCTTACTTGGGGTTGTTCATAAATAGAATCGTTTTGTGAAGGGATAAATGAATGGGTAAGATATTTCCAGTCTAAGGCAAACAAAGTAAAGTCTTCATTCAAAGTCTAATTCAGTTAAAGCATTTGGTTTAGCCAATCATGAGTTGTGTTTCTTTCAAATTTAGAAAATTCTTGAGAATAAGACTAGGAATGTTTTTAGAAATGTTTGGTGAATAGTGAATACAGACCTTGCTAATTTATATTTTAAGGCTGCTAGAGCTAGAATTAAAAAAAAAAAACAACCTTTGAAAGAATTTGCGAAATAGAAGCTAATGCCCAAAGTGAGCAATTTATCTTTATGCTTTGATGTTGAATTCTGTATATAACATACACTTAATTATTACCCTGAATGCTTTCCAAACATCAAAATATTGTACTCTACCAATTGAAAGCATTTGCAGACAACAAACTGATATAACTCATTATTATGTTTCTGTCTTTGATATGGTAGAGAACACTGTGGAAAAAAAGGAGAAAACGCTGGTTACCAGATATCTTAAACTTGGAAGGGAAAAAGTTTGACTTATGAGGTACAAAAGTTACGGTACTGTTATTAATAAATTTATCGGTGCATTTTTTCCATCACCTTACATTAATTAAACATGTCTTTTCACACGGAAAAACCTTATTGAAAACCTTGTAATTCTTTAGAAGAATAAATCAATTTTCCTATTTCTATATGAATTGTATGGGATTTTCCTGTTACCCTTATTTTATCTCTTTACCACACCAAAAAATGTTACAGTCACCAAAATTGAAAACAGTTGCAGACAACAAATTAGATGTTACTGAAAGCATGAAATTCAGGTCTTTCAAAGGGTAGAAAACATTGTGGAAAAAGGAGAAAATGCTGGTTACCAGCATTTTCTCCTTTTCCTACAATGTTTTCAAAACACTTTCTCCTCAGGGTCCTTAAAACAAGAGATTGTGTGGTAAAGAGTGAATATGTTACCACAGTCCTTTAACTAACTTTCGTCACCTTGTAGTGGAACACTTTCGAAAACAGCATGACAAGAGGATTGATTGACTGTATGGTATTTTATGCCGTTTTCAACATTATTTCTGTCATATCACAGTGCCAGCTCACATATTCATGTATTTCCTTGGTTCAACCAGTACTAGGCTAGGGCTCTGAAGTGTCTTACCCAAGGACACTCCCACGAAAAACCTAGTGGATCAAGTGAGATTCAAACCAGTGGCCTTCAGGTCACAAGTCCTACACTTTACCACTGAGCCATGCAGGACCCCCGCACGACAAGGGATCTTATTGACACCAAGTAATTTCTCTTCTTGCAAGTGAATTCACATGTACCATTAAGTCATCTGCTGGAAAGTCGTTTCTTGAGATAGCATGTCATTTGTAGATTAAAATAGCTCAATTATCTTAGATTATTGAATTTACTGGCTTGAATGAGCAGGGAAGCAATCGGAATTGCTGCTGCACTTTTTTCTATAAATAAAATCTAATATGTTCAAGGTTACTGGACCTACTAAATAGGTGCACATATTCTTTGAACGCATCCAAAAGTTTCAAGTGAACTTTCGATAATACATACACAGTGATAATTCCAACTAAATCATACTTGAATCATTGAGACTTTACTACGAAAGAGTAATTTGGTAATATTTGAACCATGCTCTGTAAAAGGGAGGTTTAATGCATCTGCAAAACTTACCCACCCAGGTCAACCTGCACAGTCTACAAAGGCTGACCTGGGTCAAAACCATTTGCTATATGTCAATTTTCTACATATCAGAGGACCAGTCTACCTCATTATTCAGCTGTTTGTCAGAAAACATGGTTGTAATGGATCCATGATAATTAATGTGATGACTTGGTATAACGCATCAGGGAGATGCTGTAAACCCCTTTTTGCCAGAGCACCACTCGTTTATTTCTGTACATGTATATCATTATGTTGATAATCCCCTTTTTGAACTCGGGATTATGCAACATACATGTAGGTCATTACGTGAAGCTACTTAAAACTATTGGCCAAATATAAAGCTTTGGTTAATGATATGCAGAATAAAACTTGTTTACCCATAACAGAATGAAGTATTTCCATCCATCCATCCATCCACCCACTCACCCATCCATCCATCCATCCATCCATCCTTAGCCATCATGCAATAAATCAATCAAGTCAATGCAACTAATCAATCATTTGTTTGTTTGAAAAGTTTTCACTTTCAACAGTATTCAGTATGTCATGCCACCAGCTCACTTATTCTTTGCAAGATCTTTCTTATGTTGCAGGTGAAAACCCAGGCCAGGGCTTGGGCTATTAAGTACCTTGTTCAAGGAAGCTCCAACCTGATCATCACATACAGTTCTGTCAAGAGATGATCTATCCATCACTCATTCATATTAAAAAAAAAAACTTGGCAAAACTGCCAATAAACTTGGCAAATATCAATATTCTTATATACCCTTTACCAAACAATCCTCCTGTGTAACAACCCTGATTAAAAAAAAAAAACTTTGGAAAAATTGTGGGATAAGGAGAAAATGCTGTTAACCAGCATTCTCTCATTTTCCCACAATGTTCTCTGTCCTTTTAAAGACAAATCCCATCATCTAGGCCTCATGGCATTTGTTTTCTGCAAAATGCTTTCAATTTGGATGAGTCTAAAAATTTTGTCAGCTGATAAGTTAACCCTTAGGCTGCTAAGCGCTACTCACAGACCATTTGTGGGCACTGAAGATCAAGATCAGACTGCACAGAAAATGCAGTCTGATCTTGAATCTACACTGTCCAATACACCAAGATTTCAGACCAGCAAATTTTTCAAATCTTAAAAATATGGGTTTTTACTATTGGCTGGAAACCTTTAGCTGAATTTATTTAGCAGCTCAAGGGTTAACAGTCATGTAGTAGCTATATAAGGTTTATATCAGCCACTAATCCTAATATAAACATGGAACATATTGAGCTACTAATCCTCTTGATCTTTTCACCTTATAGAGTCCTTAATCCTTTGCTACACAATCCCGAGTTCTGGCAACCCTGACAGGAAATACTTTTGAAAGCATTGTGGGAAAAGGAGAAAAGGCTGGTAACCAGCCTTTCCTCCTTTCCCGACAGTGTTTTATCTTTCAGAGACAAATTCCACTATTTGAGCCTCAATTGTCACCTGCAAATGCTTTCAATTTGGTCTAAAGTCTAAAATTTTGTTGTTTAGTAAAGGGTTAATCCTTTACCAAATGCTTCCATGCTTTTATCATCCCAAGGAAGATTGCTTGAAAAAAAATACGGAAAAGGATTTTTGCTTTTTCCCGATATTTTCTATCTTTCAAAAGCCCAATTCAATCAATTGAGTCATGATTATTGGCCATTTGACATCTGCAAATGCTTACAATATGGACAAAATCTAAATCCAAGTAGACAAAAATTTACTAGTAAATATGTTTCTAAAGGTGGGATTAGTTGTTGAAAGGCTAGAAAGCATTTTGAGAAAAGGAGAAATACTGGTTGCAACATGCTTTGAAAGCTCTTCTTCTTCAGGGTTGTAAAAATAACTAGAGCTGTCATAAAGCAGACAAATACCTCCCACCAGCACCTTGTCACTGAAGCAGCACAATCAGACAGCAGAAACGATTTTCAAAAACAAAAATCGGCAGTGACCTTGACCTTTGACCCATGTAACCCCAAAACAATAGGGCACCTCCTAATGGGTCATGAGCATCATTTGTATAAAGTTTCAGGGTCCAAGGCCAAACAGCATTTGAGTTTGAGCACAGAAATGATTTTCAAACCAAGTTCACATGATTGTGACCTTGACCTTTGACCCATGTGACCCAAAAACAATAGAGCACCTCTTTGGATCATCCACAAGACTTGAATAAAGTTTCGGGGTCCTAGGTCAAAAGGCTTTCGAGTTAGAGCAAGGAAATGAAAAAGTCAACTGACTGACAGATAGACAGACCAAGGGACAGACGGATGGACAGACATGGTGAAACCAGTATACCCTCCTCTACTTCGTTGGTGGGCTGGTATAATTATTGGATTGTCCTGATGAATGGTCAAAAACATGCTTGATTATAAAACCTTACAGCAGTTTTTTCGGGTATAACTAATGGTACATAGCTTATGAGCTCATCATAAGGGATATATTGTACTCACCTTTTTCCTCTTCTATTTGGTTCTGAAAATGAAGAAAAAAGAACTATAATCAGTTTCCAGTGGCTCTCAGAACGACACAGGTAAGTCTAGATGCTTTTGGCATATGCGTAGACTAAGAAGTCTATTCTTAAATTTACATTGTCCATTACAATTTGTAACATGTTCTGACCAGGACAGCATTAAAGTTGCTATATATTTACCAAAAATCTTTTAACCTTTATATTAATATCCTGCTAAGTAAGTTAAATGCAACTTTCAAGCCGATAGTAAAAACCTTATCAATGCTATTTCAAACCTATTTTCTGGAGAAAAATATCTACTTATCGGACATTTTAGATCCAAGATGTGCAGTCTGATCTTGATCTACTTGATCTACACGGTCCACAAAAGGTCCGTGAGTGGTGCTTAGCAGCCTAAGCGTTAAAATACTGAGAATGACTATTTCATTTCTTGGACACTTTGATTATAACAGTAACCCTCAACCAAATAAATAGAATTTAACGACTCTATCTGATAGAGAAAGCTTTCAAAAAATATTGTCAGAAAGAGACAATTATTAATGCTGGTAAGCAGCATTTTCTCCCCTACCACAATGTTTTGTACTCTTTCAAAGAAAAATATCATCACCTGACCGTGATCAAATTTGTCAAATATAAGTGTTTTCAATTTTGACAGATAAAAAACTTTGTCATTTCATGAGGAGATAATGCAATGTATTAAATCTCTAAGAATCTCAAAGTAAAAGCATTTAGGATGATTGGTCAAGAACCAACAAGTGCTCCCCACATGGTGTAATGCTGCACACGAGTAGACAAAAAAGTCCAAAAGTGATGATGATGATGATGATGATGATGATATTCAAAGAAAAGCATTGTTTTTTTTAAATTTCCTATACAGGTCATACTTCATGAAGGGCCAGGAATAAAATCTTAGGTCCGTAACACATTCTCCCTTTAACTCTTTACCAAATTATCTGGGTCTTAGCCTCCTTGAGGAAAAAGGCTTTTTAAAACAATGGAGGAAAAAAAGGCAATACTGGTAACCAGCATTTCCTCTTTTTCCTATATGTTTTCAACCCTTTTGTAGATAATTTCCGTTGTTTGAACATGTTTATTTTTTCATCTGCAAAAGCTGTCAATTATGGACATGTTCTAAAATTTGGCTGATGGAAAAAGAGTTCAACAACTTTTCCTTTACTCATTACCAGTTTAAACAAGGGCACTGCATGCAAGTGCCAACTCTTGGCTGCAGTTGCTTGATTTTCAGTGAAATTCTAAGTCGAAAAAGGGGCATAACTGTGTCAAAAATGTTTTGATGGTTACCTGCTATTGCTGTTGATAGTTAACAACTTATCCAAGTTTGAAGTAGCTATCTTCAGTAATGAGAGATATTATAAAATGGCAGAGTTTTTGCTTGATTCTGCCGTGGCCGATAATGTACAGTAACTGTAGTGTATACAAGGGCAACTTCACTTGCCTTCAATTCTAGCACTAAGCAACAACAATTTCACAATCTGTAGCCATATTGCATTAAAACAAA
This sequence comes from Tridacna gigas, assembly GCA_945859785.2. Classification (NCBI taxonomy): domain Eukaryota; kingdom Metazoa; phylum Mollusca; class Bivalvia; order Cardiida; family Cardiidae; genus Tridacna; species Tridacna gigas. The sequence continues at coordinate 33,767,656 of OX244036.2, read as the reverse complement.
CTTATCCCTTTCCCAAAGTGTTTTAATGACTAAAAGTTAAGAAAACATCATGAGAAAAGGAGAAAATGCTGGTCACCAGAAATCTCCTTTTCTCACAATGTTTTCTACCCTCTGAAAAACATAACCTATCGTTCAAGCCATATCTAATATGTTGTCTGGAAATGCTTTCAAAATAGATAAGTCTAAATTTTGTTGTTTGGAAAAGGGTCTAACTGGAAATACTGTTTACTAAAACTACCATTGCAGATAGCACAACCTTACCCTTAGCCACAGAATCCTGAGGTTTAGACCCCTCCCCCCCACAAAGGCTTTGAAAATATTGTGGGAAAAGGAGAAAATGTTAAATACCAGTATTTCCTCCTTTTCCCATAATGTTTTCAACCATTTCTAGGACAATTCCCATCATTTGAGCCACAATTTTATTGTCATCTGCAAATCCTTCAAATTTGGGCCGAGGTTGAATTTTATCATGTAGTAAAGAGTTAACCCTTTACCGCACAATGCCGCCTTTTGACGCCCCTGGGAAAGAAGCCTTTTGAAAGCATTGTGGGAAAAGGAGAAAATGCTGGTAACCAGCATTTTCTCCTTTTCCCACAATGTTTTCTACCCTATCAAAGAAAATTTGCTATACAGAAATTGTCGTCTGCAAATGCTTTCAATTTGGACAAGGCTAAAATTTTGTCATCTGGTAAAGGGTTAACTAAAGCTATGCCTTATTTAACTTAACACATAATCACAGCTGTTAACAACCCAGACAAAGAACTTTAGCCTTTGAAAACCCTGTGGGAAAAGGAGAAAATACCGGTAACATGCATTTTCTCCTTTTAACCCATTACCACACAATCCCAAGTTTTAATGACTCTTGAAAATTGGACTTTTAAAAACATTGTGGGAAAAGGAGAAAATGCTGGTAACTGTGGGAAAAGGAGAAAATGCTGGTAACCAGCATTTTCTCCTTTTCCCACAATGTTTTTTTACCTTTCAGACTCAAATCAAATCATTCCAGCCACACTGAATCTGTCATCTGCAAATGCTTTAAATTTGGACCAGTCTAAAATATTATCATTTGTAAAGAGTTAAAATGATTTCTACCCTATCAAAGACAGAAATCATCATTTGAGCTATTTTCAATTTGTCGACTGCAAAATGCTTTCAATTTGGACCAGCCTAAAATTTTGTTGTTTGGTGAAGGGTTAACTCATTACTTCTATCAAAAAACTTTTTGATGTGTTGAAGACCTCTTTGAAATCAAAAAGGGAAAAGGAGAGGTTGTCTCTTGCTATATTGTTTTCACATTGTTTTACGTTTCCGTGTTTTGACGACCCTGAGAAGACAGGCCAGAGTATAAAACATTGTGGGAAAGGGAGTCACAATGAATTTGTCGTCTGCAAGTGCTTTCTACTTAGATGGGTCTAAAATTTTGTTGTTTCATGAAGAGTGAACCCTAATTCTTATGATTTTTTTTTAATTTCAAAATGATATTGTCAAAGTTGTCTACTGCATATTTCTCTTGAAGGCAATAAATTCAGTTTTTGCATGATATAATATACAGAACCTTACCTCACCAGCCCCACCTCTATCTTTATCCCCGTCATTTACTTTCGGACTGATATCTTTCTTCTCTCTGTCTCCAAATGGACTTTCCATTTCGCTGGTCGGAGATGAACCCACACCTGGGGTATCTTTATCTCCCAACATAAATTTTCTATCCCTGTTTCTCTGCGACCTTTGATCAGGTCTGTCTGTCTGTCTGGCTTGATTTTTATCTCTCTGGGGTGGGAGGGTCAATGTTGTACCATGAATACCTGCCTCAGCTGCCCATTGTGCTTCCTGCAGCTGATCAAGGTCTGGGTCACCCTCCATTCGAATATGAGGCATTTTGTCAGGGTCTAGGAGTTGCTGAGAACGCTGAATATGATATCGTGAATGATATTATGATAGATAAATATATATATCTCTTTAGACAAAAAATGGTATGAATGCAAAAAACAAAGGTTTTTCTCAAAGAATATCTGGCTCTATTCATATCAAACAACAACAATAAACTATATTGTGCTGATAAATGACAATAAATATATGTGTCTTAAACTATCAATGTCATCCAAAGAAGTTTGGAGAATTCATCATGAGAGGGCTTGTCAAGTTATGATTATTCCTCCCAGCCAAGTAATGATATTGTTGAAATTTTTATCCACTAACAGAGTATTTTATTTGTTCTGCCAAAAGCATTGCTTTTAGGTAACTTGGTTGTTTAACCCTTTCCCAAACGATAAATTTTAGACTGGTCCAAATTGAAGAGCTTGCAGACAACAATTTTAAATTTGATGAAAATGGCAGAAAGTTCTCAAAAAGGGTAGAAAACACTGCAGGAAAAGGAGAAATTGCTCGTTATGAGCAATTTCTCCTTTTCCCACAGTGTTCTCGAAAGACTTGTACTGCAAACATGTGAAAACCAGGGCTTGTTTGGGAAAGGGTTAAATTCAAATTGTAAGAATTTTTCTCTTTTTTGTCAAAATTTTATGACAAAATGTAGCCATAGTCAGGAGATAAAACCCTACAGTATAATTATGATGTGATGTCACTATCAATGCCATTAGAAAATTTTGTGCTCTACTTGTTCATGAATAGTATGATGAAGGTTTTCTACAATAGCCGTTAAAAAGGTTTCACAATATACTCAAGCTTCATTCTGTCAGTGACCTAGCTAATTGCCACATGAACCAAAGTGACTTCAGAAATGAGGCAAATAATCTTTTGAAAGGTACCTTTAATATTTTGTATTAACCAATTACAATAAAGGTTATTTCAAAACATGATAAGTTGCAACTTGATGTCAGGGATTTTTCCATTAAATGAAAATTTCACCATTGAACAATATTTCTCATGAATGCAAAACCTTAATATGACAACCCATAGTTTGGCATGCTCTGGATAAGCGAAGACTCCATAGTTAAGCTGAGTATTACAATTTAGATGTTTATTGACAACTTGATCAATTTCTGATACATCATGTAAAATGTATACCATGGTAATAATACTGAAACCTAATCTTCCTACATTTCAAAAAATGATATATCACAGTTTTAACATACTCAGCCTATTTGACCCTTTACCACACAAAAAAAATTTTGATGGGTCCAAACTCAAAGCATTTGCAGAAGCCAAATTTTAGATGTGTCTAAGATTGTTCAAGTTGTCTTTCATGTGGTAGAAAACATTTTGGGGAAAAAAAGAAAATGCTGGTTACCATCATTATCTCCTTTTCCCACAATGTTTTCAAAAGTCTCCTTTCTCAAGGTCATTAAATGTCATCATAGTGTGGTAAAGGGTTAGACATATACTATGCCTGGGATATAGACACAAAAAAAGTACCTAAACTGATAGCAACTACACACGACAATACAAATTCTACTTATACCAACACAAGACAAACTTTGATCTACTTACTAATTCAGGACGATGAAGAAGATTCAACTCAAAGTTTTTCCTTTGTTCTGATAGGCTTCGTTTCCGTGACAACATGCTGGGTGGGTTTGGAGGAAGGTTCATCAGTTTGTTTTTATCCATTTTTTGCTGTAATCGTCTATCTATGGGTTGCTGTTGTTTTTTCTTGATTTCCCTGTGGTCATCCTGATGAGACAATTTAACTCTTTACCAAACGACAAAGTTTCAGACTGGTCCAAACTGAAAGCATTTGCAGACAACATAGGGAAGAAAACATTGTGAGAAAAGGAGAAAATGCTGATTACCAGCATTTCTCCTTTTCCCACAATGTTTTAAAACGGCTTTTTCTTCAGGGTCATTAAAAGTCATGATTGTGTGGTAAAGGGTTAATGCATGAACATACTGCTGTAAGAATAATGACTTTTTACTACATTGCTGCATTAGACAGTTCTGAAAACTTTGAGGGAAAAAGAGCATTTGTTAAAAGCAAACATTGTTTTCCAACTATATTTATTAAAAAATAATTATGTTCCTTTCTCTGATAATATTTACAGGATTTTTTGTAAGGTCTAAAAACACTATGTACAGTAACGTATAAAGCTGGTTAACCCTTCACGAGGTGTAAAAGTCATAGATTTGTTCAAATGGAAAGTATTTCCTTACAACAAATTTATCTTTGAAAGAGCAGAAAGAAGAGAATGCTGGCTAACAGCATTTTGTCCTCTTCCCCTAATGTTTTCAAGAGTGTTCTTCTGTAAGCATCATGAAAACATGGGACTGTTTCTTAAACCTTTAAAATTCTTTACCAAACAGTCCTGTGTCATCACGACCTTGGGGAAGAAGGCTTTAGAAAACATTGTGGGGAAAGGAGAAAATGCTGGTTGCCAGCATTTTCTCCTTTTCCCACAATGTTTTCTACCCTATCAGAGAGCTTCAGCTCATTTCTACCGATTCTGAATGCATCCTCTGCATAATTATGTTTTGAATATGAAAGTCTAGAATTTGTCGTATTGGAAATGGGTTACACACTTACATGACTATGGTCATGGTCGTGGTCATGATCATCATGTGCGTGATCTGTAGACGCTCTACGAGTCAGGGAAGGCGCCCTCGCTGAAGTTATCCTCCTCTTCTTCATGAGCCCTCGTACATCGACCTTGACCCCCTTCATTCGACGGGAACCAGTAACTTCTACCTCAGGCTCATCTCCATAAATAGCTTTTGGCTTCTCTATCTTTTGGGCTGGTTTCCCTTCTGTGTAAAAGAAAGAGAATGGCATCAAACAAGATCAAATAAGACATTTAAAGTGATCAAAACCCGTTTGGTTAATCGGAAAATGTAATCATCAAAAAATGAAAAAAAAAAAAAAAATTATTTGGCAATAATTGCACTATAAAATGATGTATTTCAAGGGATCTAACACACAAAGGTAGAGTGATATACTTGTACATGTATATATTTTTCTTTTAAACCATTGATCAAAAGCATTATGATTAATTCCTACTAACAAGCAATAATACCGAGACTCTTTGATTGCTTTCCTGACAGATCAGCTGACTCTGCATAGGACAAATTCTATATAAGTACAAAAGAGTTGAAGTTCTCCTCTATGGTAGAAAATTATGTAGAATAAAGATACAGCACTTGTTAGAAGCAAGTTTTCCTTTTACCAACAATCTTTTCTAAAGGCTTCCTCTTGAGATACTTTAACTCTAATTACTACACAATACCAAGTTTTAAAAACCCTGATGAAAAGGGCTTTTGAAAACATTGTGTGAAAAGGAGAAAATGCTGGTAACCAGCATTTTCTACTTTTCCCACAATGTTTTCTACCCTTTCAAAAACAAAAACTTTCATTTGAGTAACATTTAATTTGTTGTCCACATATGCTTTCAAGTTGGAATAGTTTTCAATTCTGGTGTATGCTAAAGAGTTAAAACACATGATTCAGCCTTTACAAAATAACAAAATAATCTCATGTTTAGGCTTTTGAAAAAATTGTGGAAAAATAAGAAAACGATGGTAAATAGCATTTTATCCTTTTCCCACAATCTTATCAACTCTTTTGTGGACAAATCACATGCTTTCAGCCTCATTTTCTTTGACCTTGTTTCAAAAGGGACCGTTCTAGGATTTTGTCATCTGGTAAAAAGAGATTGTATTCTGAAGAGGATAGATTGTACAGGTTATACTAGCTATATGTGAGCATAACAAGAGGTCGATCACTGTGATTTATTAACATTTGAAATTGGAGAACAAGATAATTTTACCAGTCAAATTGAAAGATTCTACCAAACATAATAATTTTTGCAGAATTTCGCCTGTATTCATTTGTTGACCAGTAATAAGCTGTATTTCAGCAGTCTCAGTCTTGCCTCAGCAGCAAGGAACACACCCAGAACCTCTGGATTACAGACAGAAAGCTGCTACCACTGAGTCATTCCGGGTATGTCTTTGGTCTCAAAGGATTCTTATCCCAATAATTGATTGTTGCAATAATTCTTTACCAAATGAAAAAAAATATAGACATGTCCAAATTGAAAGGTTTTGCAGATGACGATAGAAACATGGCAATATCGATGGAATGTCTTTTTAAAGGTAGGGAACATTGTGGGAAAAGGATTGATTGAATATGGTGTTTAATGAAATTTTCAACATTATTTCAGTTACATCTCGGCAGCCAGTGCATCTATCCATGTTTTCTGTAAGTTTCTATTACCATTACATTGCACAATATTCTTCCCAAACCACTGGCTGCTTTCCCATATACCATTGTTGACAGAATGATCACCAATGAGAAAGGTAGGAATCCTGTTGCAATTACTATCATCAATCTCAGAGAGAAATTGGACAAGCTGAGGATATTGTAAAAGGAGAAAATAGTGGTTTCCATGTGTCTTTTTCCACACGGTTGTTGGAAAATGGTTCACTCTTTACCATACAATCCCAAGTTTTAATGATCTCCAAAGAATAGAACTTTTGAAAACATTGTTGGAAATGGAGAAAGTGCTGGTAACCAGCATTTTCTCCATTTCCCACAGTATTTTCTACTATTTCAGACACAAATTCCATCATTTGAGCTACCTTTAACCACTTGTCTGCAAATGCTTTCAATTTAGACCATTCCAAAGTTTTGTTGTTCTGTAAAGAGTAAATCAATTCACTTAGTACCTCCATGTCTGTTACCCACCATAGTTTGATTACTCTACACTACATCCTTTTACCGAAGAATATCTTGCTGACATCTCATTCACATGAATAATTAATGAAGCATTTCATTGGTTCCATAGTGACAATTTGTGGAATGTTTAACCAATGAATTGACAAGTTTCAAACAACTTCCATAAAAAAGAAAATTCCAGGGTCTAAATCTAGTATCAAAATTGCAAAGTTGCTTTCAATTTGGACTGGTCTAAAATTTTGTCATGTGGTAAAGAGTTAAATGAAAAGAACTGTATTTAGAAAAATTAGTATATACCTAAAATTCAGTTTGGTAATTAACTCTTTACCTGACGACAAAATTTTAGACTGGTCCCAAGTGAAGGCATTTGCAGATGACAAATTAAATGTAACGCAAATGATGATTTCTGTTTTTAGTAGGGTAGAAAACCTTGTGGGAAAAGGAGAAAATGCTTGTTACCAGCATTTTCTCCTTTCCCCACAATGTTTTCAAAACCTTCTTCTTTAGGGTTGCTAAAACTCAGGATTGCGTGGCAAAGGGTTAATATGTAATTACAAAACTGTTTAACCAAACTGTCACAAGATTTAGCAATCTTGAAGAGAAAGGCTTTCAAAAATACTTGAGAAAAAGAGAAAATGCTGGTTACCAGCATTTTCTCCTTTTTCAACAATACTTTTTACCCTTTTGAAAAAAAATCCTATTGCACAAGTCACATTCAATTTGTCATCTGGAATGCTTTTAAAATGAACATGTCTCAAATATTGCTATATGGTAATGATTTTTAATAAAAGAAAATCAGTCTTTATGGAAATGAGGTACATTTTTACAAAGTGTACTTAATAAGAGAAAATGAGTACTAGTTAAAAGAAAATGAGTATTCATTCCAAGAAGATGAGAAATTTTTGTTTAGAAAATGAACACATTCTCTGAAAGTGAGCTCTACAGTGTTGCAAAAATGTGAAGTAATTAATTCCTTTTTAAAGAAAATATAGACTTATTTTTACAGAAAAATGAAACACAAAAACCCAAGGAAAAAAAATTTTGCCTGATTCCAAAGAGTTTCAGGTACAACTTCATATACTTTTGTTGACAATGTAGATCAAAATAGGACTCCATAGAACATGCCACCTGATCTTGGAGTGTCCTCATAATGGCATTCTGTGTAATATGATATTTGGACTAACACTGCTTTAAAATAGCAATATAGTAAGGTTATTTTAACACCTTAGTAATCCTTACCAGACATTACTGCATTTTAATGACCTCCAAGGTTCAAGAAGGCTTAAGAAACCTCGTAAAAAGGAGAAATCACAACCAGAATGTCTCTTTTTTCCACTTAGCCTTTTACCTTTTCAAAGACAAATCTGATGATTTGAAGCACAATTAAAAAATCTTTTTGTCTCAAAAAGCTTTCAATTTTGGTGTCTGAGTCTTAAAACTTGTCTGGTAAAGAGTTCACTCTTTACCAAATGACAAAATTTTAGACTGGTCCAAATTGAAAGCATTATTTTGCAGATGACAAATTTAATGTGGCACAAAGGACTTTTATCATAAAGACTAGAAAACATTGTGGGAAAAGGAGAAAATGCTAGTTTCCAATATATTCTCCTTTTCCCATGATGTTTTCAAAAGCTGTCTTGCTCTAGGTCATTGAAACTCTGGATTGTGTGGTAAAGAGTTTATAACCAAGTTAAAATATCTAGTTCATTCTATTGAAACTACATGTATATAAGGGTAAAAATTTTGAACGTTTTAATGAGTGTTTACCTAAATCATTTTTATCAAACAAGTTGAGTAAAATTATATGACGCGAGCCTTGGCATGCATCATTATAACACATATTAGTCAACAAGTTTGATAAAAATGAAAATACATAAACACTAATGTGAAATTCTATTACCACCTAAAAACAGTGACAGAAAAACAAGTATCCTGCATCATCACCTTTTGCTATATACTGTTCAAGTGTCCATGATCACATATGTAGTTTGGTTTGAAATGTTTGCAAAAGGGCACTTACTGCACCTTTTACATGTATAGAAAATAAAAGTCAACAGTATTGAAAACATAAATTAGAACAGTGTCATAAAGTGCCAAATTAATCTAGTTTCATAAATGGGCTGCATGTCATGCATAGATCCTCTTGCTAGTGAATCCTTCAGCCCTGTCTGATGAACTAGGGTAAAAATGCCATAGTTCAGTCATATACAAAATTGTAAGGGATGAAAATGCCATAATGCACTTGCTTACATGTTACACTGAATCATTCCTTGTGCAAAATACCATCACAACCTTCAGGATACATCTGATGGTGCCCTTTCTGCTGATAGTCATATGAAGCATGCTGTATGAAAAGGGGGCTTAATGCATCTGCAAAAAGTACTTACCTGGGTCAGCCTGCACAGTCGGTGCAGGCTGATCTGGGCCGAACTTTTGCTTCTGGTCAATTTTCTGCATGTTCAAGACCCATTCTACCTCATTATTCAGTAATTTGTTACAGAAAATGGATATAATGGACCCCAAACTATGTGATGACTGCATGGTATAATGTATCACAGAGATGCAGTAAGCCCTCTTTTGCTAGGTTTTGTTCTGATTTCTAATTACCTGTACTGATGTGGGACATGAAATCAATTGCTAAATTGCTAAACTATTTTTTTTCAAAATCTATGGTTTTAGAAAAAGATTACCAAAAACTGTATGATCTTGTCTATCAAAGCTGTAATAAATTTTTATATCTAGTGTTTTTAACCCTTTACCACACAATCCTGGCTTTTAAAAACCCTGAGAAAGAAGCCTTTTGAAAACATTGTGGGAGGAGAAAATGCTGGTAACCAGCATTTTCTCCTTTTCCTACAATGTTTTCTACCCTCCCCACAACAATTTTCAATTGTTCAGTCACATTCATTTTGTCATCTGCAGATGCTTTCAATTTGATCTTGTCTAAAATTTTGTCGTTTGGTTACGAGTTAAATATGGCAGTATTACAAATGAAATTATTTTACCACTGAGTCCTTGTCAGTTTTACCTCTGATATCTTTTAAGTTAAACATTTTAGTACATGATTATGGCATTTTTACAGCATATCAAGTCAGCCAAATGAGTTATGTGACATTGTAATAGGACAGACAATATAAAGTAAGTGGGAAAGGTGAAATTAAGATAAAACCCATGCCATAACCGTATAAATAGAAACAGTGACTAAAGAATGTGAACTATAACAATACTAAGATTTACCTCCAATCCTGTGGAAAATGCAGCAAACAAACAATGAAAATATGAAATATATAATCTAATATCTATGACAATGAAATATCATATAAGAATGTTCAACCTTGAAAAAAAAAACAAGGTCACGTCATGCGCGTGCACAAGCTCGGCTGCAGCTGCTTTTAGGAATAGATTGATTTTCAGTGAAAATTCTATGTTAAAAAGGGGGCATAATGTGTCAAAAATATTTTGACAATTATCTGCTCCTGTTGTATGGGTTCCCCTTTTGATAGTTAACAGCTAGTCCGAGCTTGGAGTAAAGATCTTAAGTAATGACAGATATTATAAAACTTCAAAGTTTTTATATGACAACAAGAAGGACGCAGACAACAACAGGGTTATGATGTTCCTTTTTGAAAAAGAGGTTAAGCTAAAAATACTGACTGTAGTTTAAGATGTTTTTATAGAAATTGTTGGTCAAAGATCAGACTACAAAGAACATGCAGTGTGATCTTTGATGAACTTTGTTCTATATTTAAGAAGTTAGACTGGCGAAAATCAGCTGTGAAACTGAAAAAAAAAATGGCTTTTTTACATTTCATTTTTGAAACTTATTACGTCCTGCAGATGACATTTTTCATCTTGCAGCAGACCACTTTTGAAAACACTGTGGCAAAAGGAGAAATTGTACTTAATGAGCATTCCTCTTATTTGCCACAGTGTTTTGAAATGCAGTGGTGTATGTACCCTTGGTTTATCTCTTTACCAAACAGCAAAATTTTAGACATGTCCAAATTCAAAGCATTTTGCAGATGACAAGACGAATGGTGCTCAAATTTAAAACTGAAATTTTGTTTCGGTAGGACAGAAAACATTGTGGGAAAAGGAGAAAATGCTGGTTACCAGCATTTTCTCCTTTTCCCACAATGTTCTCATCAGGCTTCTTCCTCTGGGTCATTAAAACTCGGGACTGTGTGGTAAAGGGTTATGCAAATTATCCCTATATAAAGATGATGCTATCAAACTTGTCTGTTGCAAATCTGTTTCAGAAGGTAATGTGTGTCCTAACCATATTATTCAATGTGTTGACGACCTTGACACATAAAGTTTTTGAATAAAAATGTGGGAAAAGGAGAAATTATGATTACCAGCATTTTCTGCTTTCCCCACAGTGTTTTCTAAACCCTCAGAGATTAGTCTCATCATTTTTGCCACATTTGATTTTATTGTCTACTGATGCTTTTAATTTTGACAAGTTTAATTTTTTTTTTTGCACTTTAAAATATCATTATTTTAAGAGCTGTGGTCTCTAATAAAAGTGTATAAAAGTTGGGGTGTATGTCCATCATCTGAGAATACAAACAAATGAATGTAAGACTGCTACAAAATTAATAGTCTGAAAGAAAATATTGCCAGATAAGACTAGAATTATGAGCAATTCCCCAATCCAAATACACACATATTTTATATGCCTTAGTGCAGTGATCTTGATCTTATCAACCTTGACTCTTGACCTACTTGACTCCCTTGGGTTGTATCATGCATAAAATTTTATTTTGTCTGTCTGCCATTATACCAACTCATCAGTGATTCACACATTGTATTGTGCCAGACCAGTGCATTTTGTTGTGTAAGTTACCTTCAATAGCAATAGCTGACGTGTCCCCTTCAGAGCGTATACTCTGTGTTTGTGCAACTAATGCCTCATTGCCAGATATCAATTCACTAGTTACATGATCTACTTGTTCCCTATCACTTTCAGCTAGTTTTACACTGGTTTCATGTTTTTCTGGTTTATAGGTGTTGTCTAATGGTTTTAACTGAGTTTTCAACTTGACTATCTGTACTTCTTCTACATTTTTCTCTACATTTAGTTCATTGTTTAACTTTAATATGTCAAAGCTATGTTTGTCTTCAAGTACCAAGAGATCAGAGTTGGACTTTGTTTGAGTTTGTGCTGGGTTAGTTTCTTGTTGATCAATCCTACCATGATTAATACTTTTGCCTGTATCCACAGATAGATTCTCTTGATTATCATCTTTCAACAATTCAGTTCCTACAGATACAGTCAGAGCAGAATCTTTATCTGAAAAAGTGTCTGTTTCACTTGTATTACTTAATAAAGTCAAATCATCAATGGTGTTTTCTGCATCAACAGCACTTATTTCTTTTGCATCAACTTTTGTTTGTCCTTGCTCAACAGTTTCTTCATCAGAGAGTTCATCAACCAAATTCATTAAGACAAGAGCAAATTCACTGGATTGTTTTAAGGAGGAATTCAACTTTTTTGTATGACCATCTACATTAAGTGACTTATCAGAAATATTTGACAATTTTTCAGTTTCTCTAGAAGCATGCAAATTTTTGATAGCATAATTTTTCTTTTCATGTGAAATTTCAGTGGATTTCTCTTTAACTGTTCTGTTCAATTCTGACTTATTGGATATTCCAGCTCTTGTTGGAATGTCTTTTCTGACACCAATGGTACCAATTGGCTGACTGATCTTTTTAACCAAGTCATCTCTTTGACCTACTGGTAGTTCATGCTTTTGATCAATCATAGTCTGTTTTTGTAATCTTTGGTCACTTATACTTTGGTTATTTTTTAAACCTTTGCCAGGTTGTTTTATATCTTGATTCAATCTACGTTTATCCTGGTTCTTTCTATGTTGAGGCAAATCATGTAGGACAAGTTTCTGTTTGTCTACAGCTACATCAGTGTCAGGTGGAATCACCAACCTTTTTGTTGCAGATGTATGGTCATCATTTTTGTCTTTGTGAATCATTTCTTGTCTACTTTGTTTAGGATGGGCAACTACAGTTTTCTCATGATAAAGACCTCTAGTTTTAATTGGCACTTTTCCAGGTGGTGTTCCAAGTTGCTTTTTTGACTTCGTTGTTAGACTTGACAGTGTCTTGTTTTTTACAATGTTTTGTTTACTGGCATTTGATTGAGATTTAGAAATTATTGATTTCGTGAGACTTAAATGCCTAATGTGGTGCTGTGATTTATATTTATGCTTATCTGATGTGGCAATGGGTTCTGAACTGGCAATGATTGTAGCAAAAGCACTGTCTGACTTGACTTTCCTCAGAGACAAAGCTAGAAAAAAAATAGGTCAGCATTAAGATACAATAACAAAAACAAAACTGAAAAAGAATCTTTAACTTTCAAACCCCTTTTTCTAAACTTCATATGTTTTTAACCATATTCAACTTCATAAAACTGAAACATTTGAAATTCTTATCTTGGATTTGTGCACAATTAAAAGATAAGTCTTTCAAACTACCTCCATATTGATTGTATGGGATGTTATCTTAAAATACAGTCTTGGACCTAGAAAAAATTTGATCAGTTTTTTTGCATTCAGAAGAGCTAAATGCCTGACTGGTTATGGGTCATATCCCCATAAATATATAAATCCTTCAACTATGATTAAAGGCACAAACTCCTTTATCTCTAAACTTGTTATTCTAGGGTCTGGAATATAAATCTGCAATGCATGCATTGGATACATATGAAAGCTTTGCTATATCTCTATTAATTTGACTTTTAAAAGTTCCAGTTACAAAATGGTTATGTAGTTGGGAAAACTTTTACCTTGATCAGGCTCCACAGGTATAAACCCTGCAGGAAGTTCTCTGGGCTTTTTCTGGATCCTTTCCTCATCACTCCACTCATCCTAATTTAGATACAATTAAAATTATACTTACGGATGATAAATCTATTCATTTGCATTTTATCTAGAATCATGCAACTTTCATCAAGGTTTCAATATCTTTCTGCATAAAACAGCAAGAACAATAGTAAGAAATGGCTTATTTTGAACAGTTTAGTTGAAACCTTTTTTTTTTTTTTTAAACACTGATTGTTAACCCTTTACCGCACAATGTCACCTGTTAACGACCCTGGGAAGCCTTTTGAAAACATTGTGGGAAAAGGAGAAAATGCTGGTAACAAGCATTTTCTCCTTTTCCCATAATGTTTTATACCCTATAAAAGAAAAACTGCACCATTTCATTGTCACTGAAATTGTCTTCTGCAAATGCTTTCAATTTGGACAAAGCTAAAATTTTGTTGTCTGGTAAAGAGTTAAACAAGTTTATTACAATCACAATCAATCGCTCTTCATGAAAGCTTCCTGGACACCCAAACCAGTACTGGCATCATGATGTGGGTAGTGCCAAAGTTTGACCCCACTCATCACAGGCTGTGAGCCCAGAATTTTTGTAACTGATTGATTGTATTGGAGTTTAACCCTTTACCAAATGACAAAATTTTAGACTGGTCTATTTATGAAAGCATTTGCAGATGACAAATTAAAGGTAGCCCAAAATGATGAAATCTGCCCTTGATAGATCAGAAAACATTGTGGGAAAAGGAGAAAATGCTGGTTACCAGCATTTTCTTCTTTTCCCATAATGTTTTCAAAAGCCTTCCTCCCCAGTGTCATTAAGACTCGGGATTGTGTGGTGAGAGTTAACGCTGTTTTAACAGTTCAGGTCACATCACAGCGGTCAGTCCACCTATGCATGTGTTTCCTGGCTTTTGTACACCAGTAATGGCACGACTTTCTTTCCAAGTCACTGACTACTTTTCCCACATGAATCAGAGGTGAGAGGCGAAAAATCGCCAGTGAGAAAGTTTGCCACAATTGGGTATCGAACTCCCAACCACCAGGTCAAAAGTCAGATAGGCTAACCACTGGGCTACTCTGGCGGGGCAGAATATTTGTGTGAGAGGCCTACACTCTTCCACTGCATCTCTGTCTTTCTCTTTAGAACAGTGAGTTATTGTGTCATGCTAACAGGTCAATTATTCATCAATTTGACACAAAAATGAAAAAAAAATGTCTTCATCTTTATTGAATAACTCAAACATAAACAAATACATAAATTAACATTGCATCAAAATTATAATTAATGGAACCACAATGTCTGGAGGGGGGTTGGGTATACTAGTGAGAACGTTCTACAAATCAATGTCTGTTAACCTTTTACCAAACAATGGCACGTTTGAACAACACTAAGAGAAAGGGCCCTAGAAAACATAGCGGAAAAAGGAGAAAATGCTGGTAACCAGCATTTTCTCCATTTTCCACCATGTTTTCTACCCCTTTAAAGTGAAATATAATCATTTTAGTTATATTTTATTTGTCAACTGAAATTGCTTTCAATTTGGACAAGACTAACATTTTGCCGTGGGGTTAAAAGAATTTTAAACTTGATAATGTTATAACATTTCCACCTGGATAAATATTCTGTGATTATCACATAGGCATAAAACATATTTATGGTACACAGCAATGAAAACAGCCCTGCAAAAATGGATAGTCAACATGAACAATGGTTCTGTTCACAAATACATGTGACAACTTTGTGGCAGAAGGCGAAAATGCTCATTTTGGGCAATTTCACCCTTTGCTGCAATGTTTTGAAAGGCAGTCAGCTGTAAGATGAAAAAGGTCACGTGCAGGATGTAAAAGTGCATTAACTCTCTAAAACACAACAAAACAAAAATTGACTTGTCAAATTGAAAGCATTTGCAGATGATAATTCAAATGTGGCTCAAATGATGGAATTTGTCTTTGATAGGATAGAAAACACTGTCAGAAAAGGAGAAAATGCTGGTTTCCGACATTTTCTCCTTTTCCCACAATTTTTCAAAAGGCTTCTTCCTCAGGGACGTTAAAACTTGGGATTGTGTGGTAAAGGGGTTAACCATTTCTGGGACAACACTATAAGCTTAGAATCTAACTTTACCTCTGAGCCTTCCCTGTGTCGTGACCTTGGCGAGACCTGCCCAGAGGGCGGAGTTATACTTGGAGATCCACCCGGCGACTCCCCAAAGGTCGGCAATGAGAACTTCTCCATCTCAACCTCCACCTCTTTCTCCTCTAGATCAGACTGTCCTAGGGCCTCTATGGTGACATGCTTGCGCTTCTTTTTCCCTGAAGTAGGTTAATTTGATGATTATTATAACAGTAAAACTAAACATGATAAACAACCAAAACCCAAATTTTTATCCTTAACCTTTGGCAAATGATCCAATGTTTTAACAATCCTGAAGAGAAAGACTGTTGAAAACATTGTAGCAAAATGGAGAAATTGCTAGAAACCAGGAGCTGCTCTCACAAATAATTCATTTTTTGTAAACTACCATTTTAACACTTTTTGACACAATCCCAAGTTTTAACGACCCTGAGAAAAAAAGCTTTTGAAAACATCATGGGAAAAGGAGAAAATGCTGGTAACCAGCATTTTCTCCTTTTCCCACAATGTTTTCTACCCATTCAGAGACTAATTCCATTATTTTAGCAACAATTAGTTGTCGTCTGCAAACGCATTAAATTTGGACAAGTCTAATACTTTGTCATTTGGTAAAGGTCAATGACAAAATCATAGAGGTCTTCACAGGCGCGTCGCGTGGTTTTGTACATTAGGGCAGCGTAGGACGGGGTGGGTGTGGGAGGGGTGTCCCCTCCCACTGCTGAAGAAAATTTTAAAATCTGTCAGGGAAATGCCGCCATTTCCTGGACTTCAAAACTTGCTTGGAGCTTTTTTTTAATGTTGATTTTGTCTTAGATTTTTGGCATTTAGTTCATCTATACATGATTGATCTGCAACATTATTAGATTATTATGTGAATGGAAAACATGCTAGTCACAAGCCCTTTCTCCTTTTCCAAGAATGTTTTTATGATTCGGAAAACAGGGGGTTTGTAGTTTGCTTTTGTACATACCTTATGTAATGGAGCCTCGAGAACTGTTTAAACCATTGTGCGTTGAATGATCCTAGTTCTTGAGATTTCTTTCCAAAGGAACGCTTAGAGAACTTAAAGTCACGGGGCTAATTAGGTTCAGTCATGTTTACATATAGAAGATACGTAGAGGAATGAAGAAGAAATATTGTTCAAGGAATTTGCACGTTTTTGAGTACAAGTAATTATTTCTTATCAAACCTGCCGCCTTTTTTCATTGCTATAAAACAATTCTCGATTAAGCCTTTGGCGGCTAATTAATTATTCAATCAAACGTTCTCAGTTTGCGGCTGTTGTATATAGTGTATATTCTTTTAAACCACACACTTAAACTCTTAAATAAGTTTTTGATGGCTGATTAATTGGTCAAAGTTTCTCCGTTTGAAAGTGTCCTATACTGTGTATTGCCTAGGTCGCATTGTCACACTTTCACACTTAATTGACACAAAGGGAGAGTAGGTAAACATGTCACGGTCGCCTTAGAAACCGATTACAGATATCTGCCGATTTCGCCGCTCCATTCAAATTGCAAGTTCTTAAACGGAATGTAAGAATTCTTACATTCTCATTGTACGAACTACGCCTTTTTTGTGGAAATAATGGGGCAGCGATCGTAGCCCTTGACGCCCCCGACGCGACGCCACTGCTTCAACATAAGAGTACTAAATACAACTTGCATTTCCCTAGCAGACAAGGTAGATCAAGATCAGGGCCAGATATATAGGATCTGACATAAGGTGGTATTTGAGATCAAATTTTATCAAATCAGCTTCAAAAAATGTTATTAAGGGAGCCTCTGGAAAGCTCAATAACATATCTTTTGTAGACAAGTTTAATAGAACTTAATCTGAAAAGCCAACAAATGTCAGATTCTTTTTATCACATTACAAATTCTCACAAATTATAGGTAACAATATGCAAAACCATACAAGCATATTTCGACCAATAAAACCTGACTCACTCTGTATGATGGCACAAAATACCTATCTCAAAGTTAAGATAAGAAAATTCATTATGACTATACTGAACTGAAAACAAGGGAAGTTATGTAATGAAATTCTGTATCTCATAGGTAAGATGAGAAAATTCATTATGGTCATATTGCACTAAAAACAAGGGAGGTTATGTAATGAAATACTGTCTGTTACTTTGTAACACACAGTAGCCAAAACAACCTTCAAATTACAATATTTTGGCTGTTTTTTCACACTGAAAAGGTCATTTTATTAACTCTTTACCAAATGACAAAAATTTAGACTGGTCCAAATTGAAAGCATTTGCAGACGACAAAATAAATGTAATTGAAAAATTGAAAATTGTTTTGGGTACGATAGAAAACATTGTGGGAAAAGGAGAAAATGCTGGTTACCAGCATTTTCTCCTTTTCCCACAAGGTTTTCAAAGGACTTCTTTCACATGGTCGTTAAAAGTCGGGATTGTGTGGTAAAGAGTTAATTAAGTGTTCTAAGGCTTACCTCTCTTCAAAACAATCCATCCTTTAACAAATCTGGCAGAAAAAAGCATTGGAAAGCATTGTGGGAAAAGAAGAAAATGCTGGCTACCAGCATTTTCTCCTTTTCCCACAACATTTTCTACCTTTTCAAAGAAAATTTCCATCTTTTCTGAGTGTTACTTAGAACATGTATGTTGTCTGCAAATGCTTTCAATTTGGAAAAGTCTAAAAATCTGTCATTTGGTAAAAAGTTAATTTGTCCATGGGTACATTATTTGAAGTCTATCTTACATGAGTATTTTTAAGGGAGTTCACAGCAAATCAGTTTCTTAATAAGGAGATGCAATAAAATTTGTGGCAACTAGACCTACTGGTACATGTATATAGCTGAAATATGAAAGTGCAAAGATTATTTTTGCGTGAACAGTTGAGATACTTGGTGGAAAAAGTGACATAAGACAAAAATGAGATAGATCTAATGTTTTGTACCCTTCAAAGAAAATTTTCATAATTGAGATGCCCTAAACTTTGTCATCTTGCAGATGCTTTCTATACTAGGACAAGTCTAAAAAATGTTGTATGGTAAAGACATATCCCTACCATACAGGACAAAAGTTTAGACTTTTCAACTTTGTGGAGTTCTGTAGCAGACAAATAAAATGTGGCTCAAATGATAGGATTTTTCTTTGGATGGGCAAAAAAATTACTGGTACACTGATGAAGCAAGAAAAGAGAATTGGATAAAGGGGGGTTGGGGGAAAGGGGAAAGAGGAATTCTATCAACCCTTTACCAAATGACTCATATTTTATTGATGATGAAGAAGTGTTTTGAGACATTATGGGAAAAGGAAAACATGCTGGTAACCAGCATTTTCTTCTTTTTTCCACAATGTTTTCTCAATTTGAACATTTTTAAAACTTTGTCATCTGATAATGAGCTAAATAATTTCTTCTAAAGCACAAAATGGGTTATATCTATATCTCTACAAGAGTTCACAAAATGGGAAAATACTTAATTTGTTTCAATAAAAGCTTCATTCTTAATGTACTGATTGCTGGTGCCAATGCTTGGATGCAGGTTGCTCTTTCAGAGAAAATTCTGAAAGTGACATAACCGAGTCAAAAATATCATTTAGGTTCTCCCTTTTGATGTTTAACCCTTTACCACACGACAAAATTTTAGACCTGCCCAAATTAAAAGCATTTCCAGACGACAATTTTAATGCGGCTCAAATGATGTGATTTTTCTTTGATAGGGTAGAAAACATTGTGGGAAAAGGAGAAAATGCTGGTTACCAGCATTTTCTCCTTTTCCCACAATGTTTTCAAAAGGCTTCTTTTCCAGGGGCGTCAAAAGGCGGCATTGTGCGGTAAAGGGTTAACAAATAGCCACTGTGTGAAGTAAATATCTTCATAAATGACATAAATATCATACAGTGTCAAAGTTTTCACACCTCAATGACTACACAGATGCAGATGATGCAGGCAACAAAGGGGCTATGACAATACTTCATTGTTTTCTTAGGAAGCAGCCAAACTGAAAATCATTGTGATACATTACTCTGGATTGTGGGGGAGGATAATGTTTTTTTCCATCACTTTTTTTTATTTTTTCCCCACATTCTATCAATTCTTATTCAGAAAAAAGCAATCATGAATGTAGAATCTGGTAATGAATTAACTCTTTACCAAATGACAAAATCTTAGACTAGTCCAAATTGAAAGCATAAATTATGGCAACATCAAATTTAAAGGTAGCTCAAATGACAAAACTTGTCCTTGATAGCACAGAAAACATAGTGGAAAAAGGAGAAAATGCTGGTTACCAGCATTTTCTCCTTTTCCCGTTTTTTCCCGTAATGTTTTCAAAAGTCATCTCCATCAGGATTGTTAAAGCTCTGGTTTGTGTGGTAAAGGGATAAAAAGATGGTGTAATTCATTTATTTCACTACTGCATATCAATTCATTGTCAAAAACACAATTATCAAGGGCAATTGGTTATGATGTTGAACTTGTTTCACATTGTAAAATCAATGGTGCTATACTAGTTTCAGTCCCATTTGTGAACACTACAAGAGAGTCAGGGTGAGGGTTAGAGCTATACATATTTGCAAGGAGGAGAAGGCGTAAGCTCTCTTTCTTTAATACAACCTCTTTGTTTACGTTTTCGAACATATCTAGATATTTTTGCATTAGCAATCTGCAGTTGTCGCAGCTTTAACCAGCGTCTTGCTGCAGGTAAATCCTTCCATCTGTCAGGTTGATTTGCTGCCATTTAAAAATTATTTTAAAGCTTAACTTTCTATAACATGGCAAAATTTGAGACTTGTGCAAATTGAAAGGATTTGCAGATGTCAATTCAAATACTTTATTTATGGCTGTAATGATAGAATTTGCTTTTTGATGTTGAGAACATTGTGGAAAAATGAGAGGATGCTGGTTACAAGCATTTTCTCCTTATCCCATAATGTTTTAAACAGCCTTGTTTCATAAGGTCATTAAAACTTTGGATTTTTTGGTGAAAGGTTGACTAAAATTTCTGTCATAACTGAAGTCTTTTAATTTCTTGCAGTTGATTGGCTGGACAAACATTCTTTTCACAATCTTTGCTACAACATACACATTAAAACACCAACTCTTTACCAGTGTATAAAATTTTGGACTTGTCCACACCGAAAACATCTGCAGATGACAAATTCAATGTGGCTCAAATGATTGGTTTTGTCTTCCAAACAGTAGAAAAAGATAGTGAGAAGAAATGCTTGTAACACCATTTTCTGCTTATCTACTATGTTTTCAAATACTTTTTTTCCCTCACATTTGTATAAACATGATTGTTGTTAAGTACAGATTTATCAGTTTAAATACAAGAGTAAGCAAGAAGTAATAACTGTAAGTTGATATACCTGCAAGAAGTCAGGGCAACTAAGAATCAAAGCATATTAGAAGGTAGAATGAATAGTTATCTGAAAATTTAAGTCTTTTTGTATGAAGAAAAAGCCCTTCAATATCACTGAAAGAGGTAAAACAAACAAACACAGACAATCAATGTAATAAATAAACTGAAAGCTGACATCTAGAAAAGTAGTAAAATGAGATAAAAAATACATGCACAAATAATTATATAACAACACTGTTTTTAACTTGATACCTCCTGAAGAGAATGTAGCAGACAACATTGAAACTATCATTTCAGCCCTTAACACTCTACCACACAATCCTGACCTTAAACGACCCTGATGGGGAAGACATTTGAAAACACTTGGGAAAAGGAGAAATTGCTGGTATCCAGCATTTACTCCTTTTCAGCAATGTTTTCTACCCTGTCAAAGACAAAAATCATCCTTTTAGCAACATTTAATTTGCTGTCTGCAAATGCTTTCAATTTTGTCCAGTTCAAAATTTTACTGTTTGGTAAAGAGTTATAACTCTGGTTGCACTTGCAGTCAATGTAGATCAAAATCAGACCACACAAAATGTGTAGGCTGATCTTTGATCTACACTCTGCTTTTCTGAAAAAATATAGACAAAAGCAACCATGAGCATGCATTAATTTGGTTCTTATCTCTAGACTGAAAATATCTGTCAAGTTTATTTGGCGCTCTAAGGGTTAAAAAGATTAATAGCCTTAATTATGACTGAACTCTTTACCACACCATTAAATTTAGATTAGTCTAATTTCAAAGCATTTGCAGATGAAAAAACTGATTGTAGCTCAAATCATGGAATTTGTCAGTAAACGGGATTAAAACATGTTTTCAAAACCTCCCTCCAGTCAGGCTTGCTAAGATTCAGGATTGTGTGGTAATGGGTCAATACATTGCAAAACTTATGGAAAAATGAGAAATTGCTCATTTAGAGCAATTTTTCCCTTTGCCACAATGTTTTTTACAACAGTTAGCAGTCAGACAACAGAAGTGGTCTGCTGGTGGTTACATGTTAAGAAAAAGACAGAAAATGTAGCAATTACCTTTTGCAACCATATCTAATGTAACTTTCATCTGGTCTTTGAGATCATATTTGGAGTAATCTGCCCCTAGTGTTAGATCGATCATGGACAAGGATTCTATACTATCTGCGGGAGACAGATAGATGGATGATGGTGCCAGGGAGATGTCGGTCTCTGTTTCTGATTCCTTTGAAATAAATAATTCAGCTGTGCCCTGGCATAAGGGGGCTTAATGCATCTCCTTGATGCATTATACCAAGCAAGTCATTACATAATTATAGATCCATAAAATTCATCATGCCTAACAACCGACTGTATCATAAGGTAGACTGGTCCTTTGACATACAGAAAATTCACCAAAGGCTTACCTAGGTGGACACGTTTCGCAGATGCACTAAGCCCCCTTTTCATAGATCATGACTCAATACTATTCATTATTTTCAACCATTACTGTACAGGGTGAATTTGGATCCACAAATACACTTTACCCACCAATCCTAGTTTGAACGACCCTTAGGAAAAAGGCTTATGCAAACATTGAGGGAAAAAGAGAAAATGATGGTGACTGGCATTTCCTTATTGCTCTACCTTTTAACAAACAAATTTCATCATTTAAGCCACATTTGAGCCATTTTTTTTTTTTAAATTGGTACAGGGTTACTTACTTTACTTAACTCTTTACCATATGATAAAATTTTAGCCTTGTCCAAATTGAAAGCATTTGCAGATGATAATTTGTCTGTCATAGAGTAGAAAACATTGTTGGAAAAGGAGAAAATGCTGGTTACCAGCATTTTCTCCTTTTTCCACAATATTTTCAAAAGGCTTCTTCCTCAGGGGTTGTTAAAAGTTGGGGTTGTGTGGTAAAGGGTTAAAAGAAAATACCTCTTAAAAAGTACAAGAAACTTCAAGGATGTTTTATGCCAACTTACTTAAACAATGTAGACAGCTTAGATCCAGAGTCAAACTGCATGTTATGTGCATGTTAAATTATGTGCACGCTGATATTGAAGTTCACTGGCCACAATAGCAGTTTGTGGCAGACATTTGATTCTTTAAAAGGGGGGGCCAAGCCCCCGTAGCTCAGTTGGTAGCGTACAGGACTTGAGAACAAGAGGTTGCTGGTTCGATCCCCGGCTTGGCCAATTTCTTTCCGAGGATCGATGATTGTCATCGCGACAGGATTCATTCCTCTCTCACCACTGACCATTGTTTCAACGATGGTTACGTGGGAAAGCAGCCAGTGGCTTGGAAAGAATATTGTGCGGAGTATTGGTAAAAGAAACTCCAGGAAAGCATGGATAGCTGCACTGGCCGCTGCGATATAACTGACATAATGTTGAAAACGGCGTTTAACACCATACAATCAATCAATCAATTTTTAAAAGGGGGAAAAATTTCAGAATTGTCAAAATTGAAAGATTCTGGAGATGACTAATTCCATATGGCTCACATTATTGAAAGTGTCCTTGAAAGAGTAGAAAACAAAGGAGAAAATGTTGGTAATCAGCATTTTCTCCATTATCAACCACATTTTCCATTGCAAAAGCTTATTTTCTCAGGGTTGTTTAAACTTAGGATAGTGAGGTAAAAGATTAAAACTTTATTCAGTTTAAGTTTTATGTGACTGATCCTTCTTTTCATAAAATCTACTAAAATTGATAGCATACAAGGTTAATTGTTTATGCCACGTTATTTCTATATTACTTCCTTCCCCCCTCCTAACTCAAAGTCCTTCTTTTTATGATAACTTCAAATCAGACATGCTGTTTATCACCATATCTCGAGCAAAGAAATAAATGCACATATCATATCTGGTAGTAGATTTACTCTGCATAGAAGCACTTTTGAGCACTTTAAGTAATTTCTCAAGCCTGTATTTCAATTGATTAAAACTAAATGTACTGGAGAGCTTTGGTAGGCAAAAGAGTTGATGAAAATCATTACAGAAGGGTTCATTCTTTCCTCGTGGCTGAAAATAATTCAGTATGTATGATAACTCATATTGGAAATCAGCCAGTGGCTTTGAAGAATACTGTGCTTGGTACTGCTTAGAAAAACTATATATAGATGCCTTGTTTGGCAAATGGATTGCAGGGCATATCTTGAATACTGCTAAAAAGGCATTAAACACCAAACAAGAGGGCCATGATGGCCCTGGGTCGCTCACCTTAGTAGAGTGCCTTTAAGGTTTTTCTTTAATTTGACCATGTGACCTAGTTTTTGACCGCAGGTGACCCAATTTCAAACTCATATTTCATGAAGACAAACATTCCGACCAATTTTCAAGTCAATTGAGCAAAAAATGTAGCCTCGAGTGCCCTAAAGATATTTCTTTAATTTGACCTAGTGACCTAGATTATGATCCCAGGTGACCCAAATTTGAACTGGTCTTTGACTATATCAAAAGAAAAATTTTAACCAATTTTCAAATCATATGAATAATAAATGTGGCCTCTGGAGTGCCCACTAGCTATTTCTTTAATTTGACCAAGTGACCTATTTTATGACCCCAGTTGACCCAAATTCAGACTCATGTGAGATTTTACAAAGACAAACATTCTGACCAATTTTCAAGGCAATTAAGCAAAGAATGTGGCCTCTAGAGTGCCCACAAGGTATTTCTTTATTTTGACCTAGTGACCTAGTTTATGGTTCCAGGTGACCAAAATCCAAACTCATCTGGTATTTCATCAAGACTAACATTCTGGCCAAATTTCAGGTCATTTGAGCAATAAATGTGGCCTCCAGAGTGCAAACAAGGTATTTCTTTAATTTGACCCAGTGAACTAGTTTATGACCCAAGTTGACCCAAATTAATCTTATGTGAGACTTTATAAAGACAAACTTTCTAACTAATTTTCAAGGCAATTGAGCAAATAATGTGGCCTCGAGAGTGCCAACAAGGTATTTCTTTAATTTGACCTAGAGACCAAGTTTATGACCCAAGATGACCCGATTTTGAACTCAATGAACTTGTTGCGCTTAGATGGGCAAACAAACTTAGAAGAGAATCACTACATACCAAATATCAAAGCTCTACGCCTTCCAGTTTTAAAGAAGAATTTTAAAGTTTTCCTTCTTTGTTCCTATGTTCGAACTTGTGACCCCCAAGGCTGGGCCAGTTTTGACCCAGGGGCATCATATGAACAAACTTGGTAGAGGTCCACTTGGAAATGCTACATACCAAATATCAAAGCTCTACACCTTCCCGTTTAAGAGAAAAAGAAATTTAAAGTTTTCCTTCTTTGTTCCTATCTTCCAACTTGTGACCCCCGGGGCGGGGCCAGTTTTGACCCAGGGGCATCATATGAATAAACTTGGTAGAGGTCCACTCTGCGATGCAACATACCAAATATCAAAGAGCCACACCTTTCGGTTTCAGAAAAGAACAATTTTAAAGTTTTCCTTCTTTGTTCCTATGTTCGAACTTGTGACCCCAGGGGCTGGGCCAATTTTGACCCAAGCAGCATCCTTGGAACATACTTGGTAGAAGTCCACTAGGAGATGCTACATACCAAATATCAAAGCTCTATGCCTTCCCATTTAAGAGAAAAAAAAAATTAAAGTTGTCCTTCTTTGTTCCTATGTTTGAACTTGTGACCCCTGGGGCAGGGACAATTTTGACCCCAAGGGCATCATATGAACAAACTTAGTAGAGGTCTACTAGGCGATGCTACATACCAAATATCAAAGCTCTATGCCTTCCAGTTTTACAGAAGAAGATTTTTAAAGTTTTCCTTCTTTGTTCCTATGTTGGAAATTGTGACACCCGGGGCGGGGCCAGTTTTGACCCCAGGGGCATCATATGAACAGACTTGGTAGAGGTCCACTAGGAGATGCTACATGCCAAATATCAAAGCTCTACACCTTCAAGTTTCAGAGAAGAAGAATTTTTAAAGTTTTCCTTTTTTGTTACTATGCTCAAACTTGTGACCCCCGGGGTGGGGCCAGTTTTGACCCCAGGGGCATCATATGAACAAAGTTGGTAGAGGTCCACTAGGCAATGCTACATACCAAATATCAAAGCTCTACGCCTTCCAGTTTCAGAGAAGATGATTTTTAAAGTTTCTCCTATTTGTTCCTATGTTCGAACTTGTGACCCCCGGGGCAGGGCCAGTTTTGACCCCAAGGGCATCATATGAACAAACTTGGTAGAGGTCCACTAGGCAATGCTACATACCAAATATCAAAGCTCTACGCCTTCCAGTTTCAGAGAAGATGATTTTTAAAGTTTCTCCTATTTGTTCCTATGTTCGAACTTGTGACCCCCGGGGCAGGGCCAGTTTTGACCCGAAGGGCATCATATGAACAAGCTTGGTAGAGGTCCACTAGGAGATGCTACATGCCAAATATCAAAGTTCTACGCCTTCAAGTTTCAGAGAAGAAGATTTTTAAAGTTTTCCTTCTTTGTTACTATGCTCAAACTTGTGACCCCTGGGGTGGGGCCAGTTTTGACCCCAGGGGCATCATATGAACAAACTTGGTAGAGGTCCACTAGGAGATGCTACATACCAAATATCAAAGCTCTACGCCTTCCAGTTTCAGAGAAAATGATTTTTAAAATTTCCCCTCTTTGTTCCTATGTTCGAACTTGTGACCCCCGGGGCAGGGCCAGTTTTGACCCCAAGGGCATCATATGAACAAACTTGGTAGAGGTCCACTAGGAGATGCTTCATGCCAAATATCAAAGCTCTATGCCTTCTAGTTTTACAGAAGAAGATTTTTAAAGTTTTCCTTCTTTGTTCCTATATTGGAAATTGTGACCCCCGGGGCGGGGCCAGTTTTGACCCCAGGGGCATCATATGAACAAACTTGGTAGAGGTCCACTAGGAGATGCTACATGCCAAATATCAAAGCTCTACACCTTCAAGTTTCAGAGAAGAAGATTTTTAAAGTTTTCCTTTTTTGTTACTATGCTCAAACTTGTGACCCCTGGGGCGGGGCCAGTTTTGACCCCAGGGGCATCAAATGAACAAACTTGGTAGAGGTCCACTAGGAGATGCTACATACCAAATATCAAAGCTCTGCGCCTTCTAGTTTCAGAGAAGAAGATTTTCAAAGATTTTGCTTTTTTTTCCTTTTTGTTGCCATGGCAACCAGAGTTGTGGGTGGAATTTAATTCTTTGTACAATTTTGGTAGAGCTTCACCCAAGGAACATCCCTGCCAAGTTTCATCAAGATTGGCCCAGTGGTTTAGGAGAAGAAGATGTTTAAAGAAATTGTTGACGGACGCCGGACGCCGGACGCTGGACATAGGGCGATCACAATAGCTCACCTTTAGCACGTTGTGCTAAGGTGAGCTAATAAAAACAACTAAACTTACTGTTTCTTCTGCTGCAGCTGCCTCAGCTGCTGTCTTGGGTTGTTCTATCTTAGTTTTACCTTCTAGAAAATCTTTGTCAAATTCTAGGTGATCATAAGGTACCTGATGTATTAGAAAATGAATGGAAGGACATGTATTTAAAAGTCAAGGCTGTATTTCCTAAGATATCTTAACTTTTCACCACATGACAAATTTTTAAACTAGCCCGTATTGAAAGGGTTTCCAGTAAATAGATTAAATACGATTGAGATAATAAGATTGGTTTTCTTCTCATGCAGTTAAAGGCAAGTTTGATCATTTGAGCCACCTTTGATTTGTTGTCTGCAAACGCTCTGAATTTGGACAAGTCTAAAATTTTGTCATGTGGTAAAAGGGTATCATTCATGGCAGAACAGGAAAAAATGCTGGTTAAAAAGCACTTTACTCAAAAGTTGTTAAAACAAGGCATCGTCAGGTAACAGGTAATAAACCTAATTAACACAAGTATATTTGTATACCAAGTAATTCTGTAGTGTAATTTCCTCATCCTCTTCTTTAAGAAGTTCATACAAAACTCTGGGGTCTTCATATACATCTGATTCTGAAATAAAAACAAAAGAAAATGACAAGAAAATCATTACTGATATTTTATTCATCCAAGATTGCCTGTGACAACTATCAATTGCTTTTTTGTCTAAATGTGTGATCAGGATCAAATAGCACAGAACATGCAGTCTGATTTTAGATCTACAGTGTTAAAGTACTTTGTTTGTTTGCAAATGCTTTCAATTTGGACTAGCTCAAAATTTTATCATCTAGTAAAGAGTTCAGCTTGTGTTTAGTCCAAAAATTGACACTAGATGGCAATATGGATATGGAACATTTCATTTCTTGCTAAGTTATCCTGGAATATTGGTTGACGAGCTGAAGTAAGTATGATGCCTATAGATCACCTTACACCTTTCAAAATTGCACAATGATTTTATGATCAGAGTCTGATTTGAACATTTCCTTTACCTAGTGTGCATCTTTGACTTGAATTTGGACAGGGTGAAACCAGGGTCCGTATTTCACCAACCATTCTTAAGAATATTCTTAGTCTTACCCTTCAAGATTTTCTAAATTTGAAAGTAACACAACCTCTGATTTGATAAATCAAATGGTTCAGCCAATCGGAAGATGTGTTACTTTCCA
The DNA here is from genome assembly GCA_945859785.2 of Tridacna gigas. NCBI lineage: Eukaryota > Metazoa > Mollusca > Bivalvia > Cardiida > Cardiidae > Tridacna > Tridacna gigas. The sequence goes on along the minus strand of OX244036.2, from coordinate 33,739,160 downwards.
ATCTAGATAATTCTGGAGAGTAAGACTGAGAGTGTTCTTAAGAATGGTTGGTGAATACGGACCCAGCATTATCAACTAAAAATATCCACTTCATCTAACCCTGAACCAATCAACCCTAATGTTTTAACAACCTTGAAAAATGAACCTTTTGAAAAAATTGTGGGAAAAGGAAAAAATGCAGATAACCAGCATTTTTCCCTTTCCTGGCAATGTTTTCCACCCTATTAAAAACAAATCTATAGATCTGAACTACATGCAATTTGTCGTCTGCGAATGTTTGCAATTTTGGCCAGTCTCAAATTTTATTGTCTGGTATAGAGTTAATTGGCACTCTAAGGCTGAAAATTTACTCTAACCAGACCATAGGCTGAAGATACTCTTTATCCAACACAATGTTAGAAATTCTACAAAACAAAGGTCAAAGGACTTGAACAAATACCATGAAATAAAGTTAATACCTTGATCTGAGGTTTCCATCTCAACTTCCTCTGGTTTAATGGCAGGACACACTGTGATTTCAAAAGAAAAATAGAATAGTCAGAATGTGTATTAACCCTTTACTGCTCAATGCTAACCTTTAAAGACCCTGGGAAAGAAACCTTTCAAAAACATTGTGGGAAAAGGAGAAAATGCTCGTAACCAGCATTTTCTCCTTTTCCCACAATGTTTTCTATCCTATCAAAGAAAAATTGCACCATTTAAGCCACCTTGAAATTTTCATCTACAAATGCTTTCAATTTGAATAAGGCTACAGTTTTGTGGTCTGGTAAAGGGCTACAGTTAGTATCAATACCAAGTGCTTTGACAACACATGTGTTCATGTGTTCAAGACTAAAAGGTATGACATACCATAATATCTACATTCAGGGGGAGGTAATTCTTCTACACATAAAAACAAACAGTAAAAAATGTATGTTGCAGATCTGCAATTTCTGGTTAATAAATATGTTCTGTTCTGTTTCGGTGAACAGTTGTACCAGGTTTTCATACAATGACCACAAAACTGAGAAATTCAAAACAAAATTATACAAATGTGCAAGCACAGACAGACAACCTGATTTCAGTTTACCCCGAAAATGTAAGTTTTGCTAGAGTATAATAAATTGTTACAAGTATTCTCTCTGAGGATAATAACCCCTCTTCTTATCTTCCACTTCATTGAACATGTTGTTAAACCTTTACCACACAATCCTGTGCTTAAATGACCCTTGTGTCAGACAAAAAGCTTTTAAAAACATTGGGAAACTGGAGAAAATGTCTGACACCTGCACTTACTCCTTTTTCAACAATGTTTTCTATCCTTTCAAAGACAAATTCCATCATTTAAGCCATTTTTGGTTTATTGTCTGCTAATGCTTTCAATTTGGACATGTCTAAAGTTATGTTGTCAGGCTCTGTTCTTCTAGCTTAGTACTATATTTGGTTGTTATCGGTAGTTTACGAATGAAACATGTACCAAATACTCTCACAGAAACAAAAATATAAGACTAAGGATTTGACTGGTAATTCAGACATGTAAAGACATGTAAAGATGTTCTACAAAATATTGTACAAAATGGAAAAATACAAAAAAAAGGATAAAATCTTACATTTTGTGTGGTCAATAAAGAAAATATGATTCTTAAACCCAACCAGAAGGTCTCCCATATCGTTGAGAAAGCAGGCAGCACTTAATGATTCTTCTAACATAACTTCTGTCATTAACACTTTGGTCTCATCCCAGACTTTAATAGCACCATCCAAACTGAAACAATAATGTTTTAGTCACTATTAACTCTTTACCAAACAACAGAATTTTAGACTTGTCCAAACTGAAAGTATTTGCAGACGACGAAGTAAATTCTACACAAATTAGGAGATTTTTCTTGGGAAGGGGAGAAACCATTGTGGGAAAAGGAGAAAAGGCTGGTTACCAGCATTTTCTCCTTTTTCCACAATTTTTTCAAAAGTCCTTTTCCTTGGGGTGTTAAAAACTCGATACTTCAATATAAAATGCTGGTAAAACCATTTTCTCCTCTTTCCACAATTACTTCAAAAGTCCTTTTCCTTAGGGTCTGTAAAACTCGGGCTTGTGTGGTAAAGGGTTAAGCCCTCTCTTTGTTGAAAACATATACAAATTTTTTGCAACTCTGTAGCAGTTGAAAACAATTTTTCAATGTGAAAAATTTTCATTTGGACGAAACAACAAAATTTTGCACTCGACCAAATTGAAAGCATTTGCAGACAACTTGAATGTAGCTTAAATAGTGATTTCTGTCTTTGGTGGGCCTTCTTCTTCAGGGTTGTTAAAACTCAAAATTGTGTGGTAAAGGGTTAATAAAAATGATAAAGCATTATAGTCAAGTAAGATCCTCTATTTATTACACGAAAATATCGCTCATACAATCAATTTCTCCTTTCACATACTGTTTTCAAAGTGTGGTCTACTCCAAGACCAGAAAAGTTGTCTGCAGATGCTCATGTATGAATAAAGTAAAACACATATTGACAATAATATTATAATGAAAAGAGACATGATACATGCCCATAATAAAAAATAAGACAGCCTTGCAATGTAATGCCCTATTTTATTTATGGGAAAAAATCAGTGAAGAAAAGCTGCTGTTCAAACCCACTACCTGCAGGTAACAAATAGTCTAAGTGAGGCCAGACAGTCCATGGCAACTACTGTGCCTTGGTGTTCAGGTCTTCTGTTCTCATCTACCACTGACTCACATGATGGCTCCTCTATGTGAAATGATAAATGTCATAATGTCATCTACCTTTATATTTAAATGAACCCCTTATCAAACAATCCTGTGTTTCAACAACCCTGAAGGAGAAAAGATTTTGAAAACGCTGTGGGAAAAGGAGAAAATGCTGGTAACCAGCATTTTCTCCTTTTCCCACAATGTTTTCTACCCTTTCAAAGACAAATACCAATTAATTAAGCCATATTTTAATTCCTTGTCTCCAAATCCTTACAAGTTGGACCAGCCTTAAATTCTTGTGGTTTGAAAAAGAGTTAAAAATGTGAAGAAAGGATCTAGTATTACATTAACTCTTTACTAGACAACAAAATTTTAAACATCCATATTGAAGGCATTTGCAGATGCAAAATTAAATGTAGCTCAAATCATAAAATATTTCTCTGAAAGGGGGAGAAAACAAATTGGGAAAGGGAGAAAATGCTGGCTACCAGCATTTCTAATGCTGCCTACTAGCATTTTCTCCTTTTTCCCACAAAGTTTTCCAAATCAGTCTCTCTCAGGGCTGTTTGGTAAATGGGGTACAAAAAGAATGTTAAGAACAACTTACTCTACGAAATGTAACAGTTTATGTTGTTCAAATAAGTACTCCCCCAATAAGGTCCTTACGAAAGTGACATTGACAAGAATTATACATGTGTTCAAAAAGTGAGAATCATTCAATATATCAACTTCCATTTCAACATAACCTGTGGACAAAAAATATGGATGACAAAGATACCTAAATGACTTGGAAATGAAATACTGGAAGCATTTGTTATGCTTTTTAAGCAGAACCTTAGTTGGTTAGTTAGTTGGACAGCTTAGAGTAAGATCAAACTGCACAGACTATCCTAGCTGATGTTGGTCTCATACTGTCCCATGGTTTTGATAGGTTATCTTTACAAAAGAGGTTTGAAATGCCAGGGTCTACATGCACCAACTATTCCTAAGAACTTCTTTGTCTTATTCTCAAGAATGTTCTAAATCTTAAAGTAACAGAAGTTCTGATTGGCTAATCCAAATGGTTAAGCCAATCAGAGGTTGTGTTACTTTAATTAGACAGAATGTTTTTAAGAATGGTTGGTTAATATGAACCCTGCAGATTACCAACTGCCACTGAAATTAAGGGTTTATTTGGCACTGAAAGTGTCAAGAAGAAATACATGATTCTTACGCTTTGATTTCAATAGACCCAGATCCTCTGCAGGTTCAAGCATGTGATAGTTAATCTGGCCTGAGGTATGACCAGTCAGCATGGTCAAACCCTGAAACAAAAGCCAAAAATGTTAGATCATTACATACAATTAATTACAAGCTTTCATGCACATACAAAAAAAGCAACATTCTTGATAAAGGAGGAATTGCTTGTAACAAGCAATAACTCCTTTATCCATAATGTTTTTGTACAATTCGTAAAGACCTTTTCCTTTAATGATAAAAGTTCAACCTCTGTACAAATTGTACAAGTTTGAGGTACCTGTTAGATACTGTATGATCTGTATTCTGGCAAAAGCGGCTTGATCCATCTACTTAATGTATTATACCAAGCAAGTCAACATATAATTATGGATCCATTATAATCCATTTTTTCTAACGAATGTCTGAATCCTGAGGTATACCGGTACTTGGACATGTAGAAAATTGACCAAAAGCAAAAAGTTTTGGTCCAGGTCAGCCTGTGAGAACTGAGCAGGCTGACCTGGTTTGATATTTTTTTGCAGATGCATTAACCTCCCTTTTCACAGAGCATGGCTCATGTTTAATGATAGACAGTATGATCATGATTAAACAGTCTACCAAATAATCCAAAGTTTTATTGATCCTGAGAAAGAAGATTTTTAAAAACAGCATTGGAACAGAAGAAAATGCTACTAAACAGTATTTCTCTATTTACCATGTTTTTAACTTAACAAAGAAAAATCCCATCATTTGAGCCACAGTTTATTTGTTGTCTGCAAATACTTAAACTTTTGAAAAGTTTAAAATTTAGTCATCTAGTAAAAGAAAAAAAAATTAAAATAAATATCCTGTTATCTGAACAACTTAATTCTGTATCAATAAATAAATAAAACTGGGGTGTAATGACATTGGCAATCTCTTCATTTGTCACAATGTACTTCACTTTCACTTTCTTCATATTTGTAATTCTGCCCAGACTTTTTATCTTCTTTTCTTCAAGCCTTCTTAAATGAATCAACCCATTAATAATTAGAATAGCTGTAAGTGCTACTATTAAATGTGTAGATCATGATCAGCATGCACAGAGCATGCAGTCTGACCTCTGCACAATGCATGCAGTCTGATATTAGATCTATACTGTCTAATAATTAATGTCATACCACATCAAATTTTACCTTAAAATTGAAATTGAAATGGTTGTTGTTTTTCTTTTAACTCTTTACCAAATGGCAAAATTTTAGAATGGTCCAAATTGAAAGCATTTGCAGACGACAAAATAAATGTGATTGAAAAATTGAAGTTTGTTTTGGGAAGGATAGAAAACATTGTGGGAAAAGGAGAAAATGCTGGTTACCAGCATTTCCTCTTTTTACCACGATGTTTTCAAAAGGTTTCTTTCACAGGGTCGTTAAAAGTCGGGATTGTGTGGTAAAGAGTAAACTATTATATCTATTTAACCCTTTACCACACAATCCTGTGTTTAAACGACTCTGAGGAAAAAGCCTTTTGAAAACCTTGTGGAAAAAGGAGAAATGGTTGGTAACCAGCATTATTTCCTTTTCCCACAGTGTTTTCTACACTTTCAATACAATATACCATCATTCCAGCTAAATTGAATAAATTGTATGCAAATGCTTTCAATTTGGAACAAGTCAAAAGATTTGTTGTTTGGTAAAGAGCTAACTTACCTAGCAGTCTCAGAATTTAAAAACAACAAACTTCAGGTAATTTAGTGAACAATGTTAGTCAAGATTAGACAGCACAAGATGTGCTTTCTGACTTAAGATTAATACTATCTTACATAGTGTCAGATATTCCCACCAAACTTAGCCTTGAAATTGCAACAAATTGTCTGTAAATGCTGACTGAAAGTATTTTCATATTTCATAGTTGCAAAAAACTTACCACCCTTTCATAGCAGGTAATGTCTGACCCACAGAACAATTCATAAAGTAAATCTAGCTGTGGAAGTCCCCAGATCTGTATCTGAACTAAAGTTTTCAGTCTACACAGTGTTACAAGACTGCTATGTACACGGTCTTGTCTCATTTCTCGAATCTGAAATATTAATGTAAGATACATTGTATGTGGTGAGCATTTCATTATTAGGATTGAAATGTAAATGTTGAAAAAGTGTAAATGTAAAAGAAATGTAATTACAGTAAGTAGTACCATTTCATAATAATATTGATACTGTAAATATAAAGAGAGATGAGATAATATTCATAATACAGAAATAATACAATAGAGGATAACCACTGATTTTGACAGTTATCTGTTTTTGGGCACAATTTTCTCCTCCATGGCACATCAAAATTCATGGACTGTGTATCCTACGACACAAACGAATGATGTTTTCTACTCAAATCTTTACCAGACAACAAAATCTTTGAGTTGTCCAAACTGAAAGTATTTGCAGGCAATGCTGGTAACCAGCGTTTTCTCCTTTTCCAACAGTATTTTCCATAGGCTTCTTCCTCAATGTTGTTAAAATGAGGGATTGTCTGGGAAAGAGTTGTGACATATTGCTTTGTCTACAAGCATAAGCAGATATTTGTTGCAGTGCAGTTCTTCTCAAAGAGCCCATATGTTAATATTCTTTACTATTAAAATAGAATATTATAACAGCCTGCATTTCTGTGTAGTTGGATTAGATTGACTTGCATTTGTAAAGAGAGGCATATCAGGTGAGACAGAGAGTCAAATCAAATGGGAACTCTTTTACACAGGCAATAAGGCCTGATCAAACCACACAGAAATTCAAACTGCTGAACATTCCTTTTATTATATACTTTCCTGTTATAACTGTAAAAAATACATCACAAAAAATAAATTACCCCCCCTTCAGGCCCCTTCTTTCTCGGGTAAACGCTTGGATAATCAAATGAGTTCTGGTGATATAGAAATAATTCTGTCAAATTAACATGCCTTTTAATCCTTTACCACATCATCCCGAATTTTAACAACCCTGAGAAAGAAGCGTTTTTGAAAACGCTGCAGGCAAAGAAGAAAAAGCTGGTAACCAGCATTTTCTCCTTTTCCAACAATGTTTTCTACCCCTCCCAAAACAAATTTCACTTGTTAAGTCACAATTATTTCATCGTCTGCAAATGCTTTCAGTTTGGTCCAATCCAAAACTTTGTCATTTGGTAAAGAGTTAACACTTCACCACACAATCCCCACTTTTAATGACCCTAAAAAGGGAACATTTGAAAACAATGTGGGAAAACGAGAAAATGCTGGTAACCAGCATTTTCTCCTTTTCCCACAATGTTTTCTACCCGTCCCACAACAAATTTCAATTTTTAAGTCACATTTAATTTGTCCTCTGCAAATGCTTTCAATCTGGACTAGTCTAAAATTTTGCTGTTTGGTAAAGAGTTAAGGGGAAGTGTTGCAAGACTTTGCTTACCGCATCCTTAGATGCCTTGAACTCCATGTACTTTTGTCCCCTGATCACAGGATCCATAAATAGTATCCTCCCATCTTCCATACCAAGTAATAGATAAGTGTGTCTGAAAAATTTTGATTAACCCTTTCCCAAACAATAAATTTTAAACTGGTCCATATTGAAAGAGTTTGCAGACGACAATTTTAAATTTGATGAAAATGGCAGAAAGTTCTCAAAAAGGGTTGAAAACACTGTGGGAAAAGGAGAAATTGCTCGTTACGAGCTATTTCTCCTTTTCCCACAGTGTTTTCAGAAGACTTGTACTGCAGACACGTGAAAACCAGGGCTTGTTTGGGAAAGGGTTAAGAAAAAAAAAATCAAATGATTCTTATATTGCTATAGGTGATATACATGTAAGAAGCTTGTGTGGTTGCTCCAAATGAAGATTAATTTGCAAAAACTGTGTAGTTTGATCTTTATATGCAGCTGCAAAGTATGCTGAACTTTGACCTTAAGATCTCTTCAGTTTCATTAGAACTTTGTTTTCAGTCCTTGAAAGAGAAAACAAGAGGGCCATGATGGCCCTGTATCGCTCCACTGGCTTATAAATATAAACCATAAATACTAAACATTTCAATTCTGAGCCAAATGGTTTCAAAATGAAGACTTACAAAGTTTTCTCTGTAAAAACCCATGTGAAAGTTCAGACCCACAAGGCAAAGGCATTTTTGATCCAAGCGCTATAAATACTTGAACCTTGGTAGAGGTCCACAAGATAAAGCCACATGCCAAAATAATACAAGTCTATGCTGTATGGTTATAAATAAGGTGATTTTCAAGTTTTGTCCATATGAAGCCTCTGTAAAACATAAGATCCCTGATGCAGGGCTAATTTAAAAAAAAAAATCAAAACAGGAAGATTTCTTAAGTTGTCACTATGTAAGCCCATGTAAAACTTGTGACCCCTGCGGCGGGGCCAATTTTGACCCCAGGGCTAAAACTTTGGCCCGCTTGGTAGAGACCTACTAGATATAGCAACATGCAAAATTTGGTAGCTCTAGGCCCTATGGCTAGGTACAGGAAGATTTTTAAAGTTTTCTCTATATAAGCCTATGTAAAACTTGTGACCCCTGGGGCAGAGCCAATTTTGACCCCAGGGCTATAATTTGAAGAAACTTGATAGAGGTCTACTACATAAAGCAACATGCCAAATTTGGTAGCCCTATGCCTTATGGTTTCAGACAAGAAGATTTTTAAAGATTTCCAATATTTTTCAGTTTTGTTGCCATGGCAACCAGAGTTTTTGAAGGAATCAAATTCTTTCAAGAAATTCTGAAGAGGACCATGGCAGGATCATTTCTGTGAAGTTTCATGAAAATTGGATGGGTAGTTTCAGAGAAGAAGATGTTTGAAATAAAAGTTAACGCACAGACGGACGCACGGCGGACACCGGGCCATGACATAAGCTCACTGGCCTTTGGCCAGTGGAGCTAAAAATCGTCCACATGCATATCATTTAGACAAACATGAATTTAGAAAATTTGCAGATTAGGGGACCCTATACAGCTACCATTCTGAATAGCATTCTTAGACTCATACTAAATTCAGGTAGTAAAAATTTACAATGTAACACTATTTCTGATTGGCAGAACCATTTTGTTTATTTGATCAGAAATTGTGTAAATTTGAAATTTAGAAAACTCTTGCAAATTAGACAAAGAATGCAATTTACAACAGATTGTGAATATGGGCCTAGGAGATCTTTGGTTTAAACTCTGACCAGACCTATAAAAAATACTTCACAAAACAGGAGTTATTATCTGGTATATGGTTATCTCCTTATCACTCAGGATTTCACATTACCAAATGCAGATGACATTTTGCATTTTTTATGCAGAAAAGGTAACAAGTGTTTTACCCTTTGAAAGTAAAATCCAATCCTTGAAGCCAAATTCAATTTGGCAACTGCAAATGCTTTCAATCTGGACAAGTGAAAAATTTTATCATCTGATGACAATTATATATTTTCCAGATGAAAGAAATTCAGAGATGGCTTAAGGAAAGTATTTGCAGGTGGCAAATTGAATAGGCTCAACTGATAGAATTTGAATCTGAAGAGGCAGAAAGCATTCGGGGACAAGGAGAAAATGCTGGTTACATGCATTTTCTCCTTTTCCTGTGATGTTTTCAAAACTCAGGATAGCATGGCATAGAATTAAAGCAATACCTCAATGGGCAGCAAAGTCCTTCTTCAGTCCACATCATGGCTGTAGAGTTCAGTATACATAGACTACAACAGTTAGAGATAATCTCATTACCATGGCCATTGGGAGTGGCCCTGTGAGTGGACAGGGATTGACTGGGGGGCTGGATGGTCACTCTGTGTGAAAAAGAATAAAATGATGTATGGGCAAAGGCAAGTCACTTCATTTACCATAACTCTTTACCAAATGACAAAAATTTGGACCAGTCCAAATTGAGAGCATCAGCAAATTAAATGTTGCTTAATTGCCAATTTCTGTCTTTGATAGGGTAGAAAACATTGTAGGAAAAGGAGAAAATGGTTACCAGCAAATCAAGGACTTTGTCTTTCAAGGGGTGGAAAACTCTGTGAGTAGAGCAGAAAATGTTAGTTGTTGGTTTTAATGTTTTAACAAGCATTCTTCATCAGGGTTTTCAAAACACAGGATGGTTTAGTAAAGAGTAAAAGAATATTAAATTGAACAGTCACCCAGTTAAAAAAAACCACTTCTGTAATACATATCAGCAGAATAAATGAAATGAATACTTTCAATCTTCAGGATAGACTAAAATATAGGAAGTTAAAGGATGTTTGGCCAGGATGTGACAAAAATAGTCATCCATGATCTTTAAATTTCTACCTCAACAACAAAATTTTACTTATCCTAATGGAAGGCATCTGCAGACGACAAAGTAAATGTAGCTCAAATCATGGAAATTTGTCACTGAAAGGGGTAGAAAACATTATGGGAGATGGAGAAAATGCTGTTTATCAGCATTTTCTCCATTTCCTCACAATGTTTTCAAAACCTTTGTTCCCAAGGCTGGTAAATAGATGTGATTCTATGTTACACGGTTAACACTTTATAACAAAATCTGAATTTTAACAACCCTAAGATAAAGGGCTTTTGAAAACATGGTTGGAAAAGGAGAAAATGCTGATAACCAGGATTCTGTCCTTTTCTTACAATGGTTCTACTCTTTCACAGACAAATCTCAAAATTTCAGCCACATAATAATTGTTGTCTGCAAATGCTTTCAATTTGGGCAATTCCAAATTTTGTCATTTGGTACAAAATTAAACCAAATTATTGCACAATGGAGGAATAATTTCAGGTCAGGCTTACCCAGCTGGTAGGTTAGTAGTGTCACCACTGATATAGGGTACTTGTAAGTCATGGACATTCCAAACAGCAATTCTACACGATGGGTCAGTTCTGCAAGAAGGAGAAGAAAAAAGACTTATATGGAACTACAGGCACTTTTTCTACTATTACAGTTGACTATATAGATAGAGTTAAGCTAGTTAGGCCAACTTAACCCTTTACCACACAATCCCGACTTTTAACGACCCTGAGAAAGGAATCTTTTGAAAACATTGTAAGAAAAGGAGAAAATGCTGGAAACCAGCATTTTCTCCTTTTCCCACAATGTTTTCTACCCTACCCAAAACAAGTTTTAATTTTTGAGCAACATTTATTTTGTTGTCTGCAAATTGCTTTCAATTTGGGCAAGTCTAAAATTTTGTCGTTTGGTAAAGAGTTAACTAATTCTTGGCTTCATAACATGTATTTAGGCTATCCACGACAATAGGCCTTCATGGAAAAGACTGTTAGAAATTAATCATCATGATGTAACAGACTTCTTGTTATAAAATTGGAACAAAAAGACAAATTTAACTTGTTCTGAGCAATTCCTGTATTTGTCAAACTGTTTTCAAAGGCAACTGATATTAGAATGTGAATATAGTTCCTTATGATGTTAAGAGCTAATATCAACAATTTTGTGCAGGTTTGATTTTATGTCATATAACACCATTTTTCTACAGTGTTTTAGTAATATTGCTGTGACAGCTCACTTGCACATCTTCACTGGGTCACATACTGGTGTTTAGCCTGGGGAATAAGGCCTAGTGTAAGAACAAAGCATAACTTTCTTCCACTGGCTCCAATGCAATTTAAACTTGAGACAACTGCAGACAGTCTGGCAAAGGACTGTGAGCAGTAACAATTTCACAGCTACAAAACAGTATGTTTGCTTCAAAATACATGTAATTAGCAGCATGTGACAAAACAACTTCATTGCAAAGCACTATCTATCTCAGATACAAAGAAATGTAAATGACTGATACAAGGTTTTTACAGTGGCAAACCATTAGGTTTATACCTTGTAGTGTAGACCCATATCTCCTTGCTGGAAACAAGGAGGAAAGCTGCATTTTTCTCTCTACTGTAACACAAACTGAGCACTTTCCGTAATGGGGATATATCTGGTGGGGGTAGCACTGTAGTCATGTTCTTTTTGTTACTTCTGTTAAATATACGGACACTGAAACAGGGGAAAAAAAAATGTCAATGTTTGAAAGTGTTTGCAGACAACAAATTAACTGTAGCTCATAGAAATAGAATTATCTCAGAAAGAGTTGAAAATATCTTGGAAAAAGGAGAAAATGCTGGTAACAAGCATATTCCCCTTTTCCCATGATGTTTTCAAAAGCTGTCTTCCTGGCTGGGTCACTGAAACACATGACTGCTTAGAAAGGGTAAATTCTTATGGTATCATCTTGCAGTAATTATTCCAAATTACTCATCCAAAACTGTTTCAAATACTAGTAAGGCTCTGTACTTTAAAGTATTTTCATCAACAAAAAGTCTCTTAACTCTTTACCAAACAATCCCACCTTTAAACGACACAGATGGAAAGGGCTTTTGAAAACAATCTCAGCAAAGGAGAAATTGCTGGTAACCAGCAATTTCTCTTTTTCCCAGAATGTTTTCTACAGTTACATAAACAAGAAATTTCATTTGACTATCATTTAAATTGTTGTCTGCATATGCTTTAAATTTCGAACAATCTTAAATTTTTCTGTGTGTTAAGAATTAGAGTCTATTATAATTTTGCGGATGGTGAAAAAAAAGAGGTAAGTCCACTGTGAAGCCTCTTGTATTGGCCCTGTTGCAGTAGCTAATCAAATAGACCTATTTATGTATGGACCCTGATTTTAAGTCCTGGCCCTGATTTTGTCTTATTGGCTCTGTTTTATTGACATACTTTTATCACAATCTTCATACAGGCTTTTCTAAATTTACAGCCAGTACCAGATATGCAGTAATTAAAGTTATTAAAGATACATCCTTACAGCCAGGGAGAAAAAAATGCTCTAAAAATTTGATAGACTGTAGAACTGTTGAACATTTAGTTAGCTGTGTAAACATAGATAAATTACCAAGATATATGGTGTAAGGGATAAATACATATAAATTGGAATCTTTGATTTAAAAGGGGAAACGTCACAACAGTGATTTCTTTGATGGCCCCAAGAAAATGAAATGCATTTTCTATCCGCCATAATCTATGCAACCTTGCACCTGTCAGGGGCAACATTTGGTGTGGAGATACAAGAATGATTATAGTTTTATAAAATGAAGATGAAATGGGTTAAAAACTGGCTGAACTAGTATCGATGTATCTTTAATTAATAATACCTATTATCATCACCAACTGCCAGAATTCTAGTGGTCTTCTCTTCTGCACTAGCAAGAGACATAGTTGTTACCTGACTACGAGCCAGGGCCCAGAAACTGTAGAATGTGTTCAGGTGCCACAATGTTATATTTCTACATGTACTGATATATAACAACTTGTCGTCTGTAAGGCCCATCCACATGACTCCATCGGCTGATACTACTATCCTGAATAATTATTTCAAAATGGAAAGTAAACAAACATTTTTTTTCCTTTATCAATATTAGTGTCTAATTTCAGTTTTCACAGAATTGAGCAGAGACATGTAACTCTTTATCATATGCACGTGTGCAATTACCATTAATATTTTTTGTATTATTATTATTTTCTTTTTACAAGTAATATCTACTTATTTTTTTTTTATGATTCATGCCTCTCTATGTCAGACCATCGATAGCAAGGACCACAATGCAAAAAAGTGACTGTCTCTTTTTTGTGTCATCCTTGTTATTGATATAACTGACATGTCTCATAGCACAACATCCAAGATCTCATTTTAATTGTTTATCAATTTTTTATGTTGGTTATGCTTTTAGAACGTGTGTGTTGTTGGACTTTGTCATGTTATTCAATACTGAAATAAATCTATCAATCTATCAATTTGTGTGATCCACTAGGGGACTAATTTGATAAAAAATTATTTCGCCAAATAATTCAAACAATAAGAAAGAAAACATTTTTACATGGGGGAATACCCTTTGCTATGTCTATTTTCATTTAGCAAAACTGCTATCAAAAGTTATAAGGATGAAAGAAATGTCTGAGACGAAAGCAAGATCAATATAAATTCTTTAACAATAAAAACATGACTGTTACAGTTTTGGAACATTTCAGTCTTTACCAAACAACAAAATTTTAGACTTGTCCAAATTGAAAGCATTTGCAGATGACAAAATGAATGCGATTCAAAAAATGAAATTTGTTTTGGGAAGAGTAGAAGACATTGTGGGAAAAGGAGAAAATGCATTTTCTCCTTTTTCCCCCGCTACGTTTTTAAAAGCTTTCTTTCTCAGAGTTGTTAAAAGTCTGGATTGTGTGGTAGAGGATTACGAAAGAGTGCTGAAGGTAATTTTAGAGCTTTGTGAGCAGAGCAGATCAAGATCACACTGTAAAGTAAGTGTGGTCCATACTTGGAGCTTGCCTTAAATTTGAGACAATTATTGGACCTTATCTCTTGATTGAAAGTATTCATTTTATTCCTGAAGCTGTCTAAAAATTTATCACATGTCATGGTAGATAAAGTCAACATACATATAGAGAAGATCCATTGTGTCAAGTGACCACATTCTGATAGACCCGTCCAGGGAGGCTGTCATGATAATTGATGATGTCTCCGGATGTAGCATCAGTGAGGTCACAGCTCTAGAGTGTCCTCGGAACGTGTGCACAAGACCTCCAGTCAGACTCCACACTTTAACTGTAAATAAGAAGGTAACTGCTACAGTATGATGATAGCTTTTCGCTATGGATCTTAGTATCGGTGAGGTGACCACTTTGGAGTGAACTTAAAATGTGAATACAAGTCCACCGGTTCATCATCAAACTTTAGCAGTGGAACACTGGGGTAATGCAACAGTTTTCTTTATAAGCTGTTTCTGGGCCATATTATAAAGCAATGTGCAGTACACATTAATTATCACTATCTTGGCCTAGAAATGGAGGAAAAAACTACTATATACACTGGTAGTCCAAGTTGCATTGTCCACACCATTCTCCACACAATCCTGACTTTTAATGACCTTGAGGAAGAAAGCTTTAGAAAACATTGGTAACCAGCATTTTCTCTTTTTCCAATAATGATTTTTATCCTTCCCAAAACCAATTTCAATTTCTGAGTCATAGTTATTTTGTCGTCTGCAGATGCTTTCAAATTGCACTAGTCTAAAATTTTGTCCTTTAGTAAAGACACACACACCAAGAATGCAGTATTAAAGAGAAACTGCTCATTCTAATCAATCTTATCGGCAAAATTCTTTCAAAAGCTAACTGCAGTAGATAGGTGATAAATGCAGCTAACAGATATGTAGGATCTGACATGATTTGGCATTTGAGACAATTTTTTCTTTAAACAAGACTAGGAAAAAATTTATCAAGCAAGCCTTTGGCAAGTGTAAATTTTTCAATGAAGACTGTACCATCTGAATCCACAGAAGAAGTGATGAGAACTTTAGAGGTGGGTGAGAAACAGCATCCAGTAATAGACATGGTATGGGCCCTGTATAAATAGAAGCAAATTGGATAATGCATTGGTGGCCAGCAATCCTGTTTTAACTACCCTGAGAAAGAAGCCTTTTGGAAACATTGTGGGAAGAGAAGAAAATGCTGTTAACCATCACTTTCTCTTTTTCCCATGTTTTCTATTCTTCCCAATTTTTCAGTCACTCTTATTTCATTGTCTGCAAATGCTTTCAATTTGGACTAGTCTTAAATTTTGTTGCTTAGTAAAGAGTCAATTTGTATGGCACTGTATGACTGGAGACATCAATTACCCCTTTACCATGCAATCACATGTTTTAACAACCCTCCGGAAAAAGCTGTTGAAACATTATGGTAACTAGTATTTTCTCCTTTACCCACATTGTTTTCTAACTGCATAAAGACCAATCCCATTGTTTAAACCATAATTAATTTGAAGTCTCAAAATACAAGATACCTGTCAGGAGCTGAATCATTCTACTGGCAGTTACTGACCTGTATATCTTAACCCTTAAAGTGCCTTTCACGACAATAGTTGCCTTTGCGGCCAATGAAGATCAAGATCAAACAAAACTTGCAGTCTGATCTTTGATCTACACTGTCTGCAAGAGACATTCTGATCAATAGTAACCTTGAAACTGCAACTAATTTGGTCTCATTTCTAGACTGAAAATGTTGGGTATATTCAGTACCTCAAAGGTTAATGTGAAGGAAAAAGTCAAAATAAATCATGAATTTTCCTATGAAATACCAGCTCCAAGCAATGAACAAATATTGTCTCCTAGTTGAGTAAACCCTTTACCACACAATCCTGAGTTTTAATGACCCTGAGGTTCTCCTTTTCCCATGAGGTTTTCTACACTTTCACAGACAGTTACAATTATTTCAGCTACACTTAATTTGTTGTCTGCAAATGCTTTCAAACTTGGAAAAGTTTGATGGTTCTCATGCTACTGTTGTATGGGTTCCCCTTTTGAAAGTTAAGAACTAGTCCTAGTTTGAAGTAAATATCTTAGTAATGATTGAGATATTATAAACTGCCAAAGTTTTTGTATGAGGACAACACAGACAACAACAGGACTATGAAAGTACCTTGACTCTTTCTTCGAAAATAGCTGATCTAAAACTTAATCTCTTTTGGACAGAATATCACACAAATATTGGAGAGAGTAAAATTAAGATCAATTGACTGAAGTCTGATCTCAATTTATAAAACCTATCTTCAGGTATAGCACATACTTGATTATTTGATTTTTTTTTTTTTTTTTTCAAATATTGGCAATATGGTCATTTGCAACATTTCGGCTAATCAGAAAAAACTTATTTTTTTAGAAGGTTGCCCAGGGGCAACATATGTCGAGCCAGCCATGTGGGAGTTAGTAAAGAACCTCGAAAGCTGCACATAGAAAAAAGGTAACCAATGACTCAATGTACCTCTATCTTATTTCAGACCCCTTTCTTTTCAAATTTGCATGAGGATAAGAGTATTCCCTATTTATGAACCAGAAAATGCTTAATTTATGATCCTAAAATATGACCTTGACCTTGAAACCACTGAAGTGATTAGTTCGGAGAGACACTTACTACTCATTAAGTAGAAAAAATGTCAAAAATTGTATCATTTGACCATAAAGTGTGAACTTGACCTTGGACCTACCTGAACAAATTTAGAAATGGCACATCTACTCACAAAGGAGAACAATTGTGCAAATTCATTTTGAAATTCATCCATATGAGGAGAAGTTATGGCTCGGCCAAGATCTATTTATGATAACTTTATCATTTGACCTTAACGTGTGACCTTGACCTTGGACCTTTATGATTAAAAATTTCAAATGGCACATCTATTCATGAAGGATAATACTTGTGCCCATTAATTTTAAAATCCTTCTAAAATGTAGAATCTGTAGCTCAGACACTGATAACTTTATCATTTGACCTTAAAGTGTGACCTTGACCTTGGAACTATATGATTAAAAATTTTAAATGGCACATCTATTCATGAAGGAGAATAATTGTGCCCATTAATTTTAAAATCCTTCAAAAATGTAGAATTTGTAGCTCAGCCATGCTCCGTTAATGACAATAATATCATTTGACCTTTAAGTGTGGCCTTGACCTTGCATCTACCTGAACAAATGACTCTTCTACTGGTAAAGGAGAACACTTGTCTAAATTTATTTTTAAATCCATTGATAAATGTAGAAGCTGTAGCTAGGACGAGCTCTATTTATGACAATTTTACCATTTGACCCTTAAGGGTGACCTTGACCTTGGACCTATCTCAATTTTTCAAATGGCATGTCTACTGGTATAGGAGAACAATTTTGCAAAATAATTTTGAAATCCATTGATAA
The DNA here is from genome assembly GCA_945859785.2 of Tridacna gigas. Lineage (NCBI taxonomy): Eukaryota > Metazoa > Mollusca > Bivalvia > Cardiida > Cardiidae > Tridacna > Tridacna gigas. Next base: position 33,721,542 of record OX244036.2, on the reverse strand, counting down.
ATGTAGGAGTTGTAGCTCGGACAAGCTCTATGTATGACAAATTTATCATTTGACCTCAAGTATGACCTTGACCTTGGATCTACCTGAACAAATGTTTCAAATGGCAGTTTTACTCATAAAGAACAATTGTGCCAAATTATTTTGAAATCCATCCATAAATGTAGAAGTTAAAGCGCGGACAAGCTCTATGTATGACAAATTTAATCATTTGACCTCCAAGTGTGACCTTGACCTTGGACCTACCAGAACATATGTTGCAAATGGCATTTCTACTTATAAAGGAGAACAATTGTGCCAAATTATTTTGAAATCCATTTACAAATGTAAAAGTTACGGTCTGGACAAATTCGGATGGACGAATGAACACATGCACACACTCACGAATGCATGGACACACATACACCAAACTGACATTGTGGCAACTATGTCTCGCTCACCACAGGCAGGCTCGACAAAAATCATTCTGTTCATCCCTTAGAATGACAGACTTACTTCACATGATAAATGAGGTTTCCTGTAGCTCTATGTTAGTTTTAAAACAGTTGAATGTAGAATTTTTATTGAAAAAAAAAAAAGTTAAACAGAAGGTCACCCTCAACAGACCATCCTCATATCCATGCAGATAGAGAAATGAGCTGATTTTAGGGGACTGATTTCAAGTTATTCCTCAGAGGATTGATTTTGTAACTGGAGAAGACACAAAGACATGCTGTGTTAACATTTCAGATCTTTTTTCAGTTTGTAGCTCTTTGTGCTCAGTTGAGTTTAAAAATGTTTAGCATACCTTTCAAATTTAAACAGCAATTTCCCTGACAAGTCATACACATGTAAATCAGTGTCAGAACAGCAATACAGATGTTGTAACTGATAGTCTAGGTCCACCCTCTTCACCCAGCTACCACCAACATTAGGTAAACTCTCCCTGTATAATTATCACGTAAAATGTTCATGACTTATTTTGCCAAACCTGGAAGTTGGTAATGTACAGGACTTGAAATCTAGGGGTCACTAGTTCAAATCCCCAGCTCAGCCAATATCTCTCTAAGGATTGATCATAGTCATTACGACAGGATTCATTCTTCTCTCACTGCTGATTATTGTTTTGATGATGGTTATGTGGGGTGGCAGACAGTGGCTTGGGAAGAACACTGTGTGGGTACATGTAATGGTAAAAATAAAGTGTACTGGCCTACATGATATACCTGAAATAATGTTTCAAATGGTGTTGAACACCATACAAACAATTACTTTTGTTGTGTTTACAAATTTAAATGTTCATTTTTTTTTGTTTTAAAATAAACATCAATCTTATTGCATGTATTTCAAACTCTGCCTTTCTTGCCTTTTTTTTTTAATATATACATAGTAAAATTAGTGTTGCACCCCCTGTGTTTTTAATGTGTTTAATTTTCTGGCGTCAATGATATGAAATGGGTTGGAAATTAGAATCTGGCTGCTGTGTTCAAGAACAAACAAGTCTGTTGTCTCTGAAATGGAATGAAGCGAGGTATCCCTTAACCTCATGGCAGCAGCTACTGATCAAGCTGTTTCAATCTCTTGTGAGAGGTGTGAGACAAAGACTGCAAGCTGTTTTGCATGCCCTTGGCAGAAGTACACAATATTGCCTGACTTTGTGTGTCCATTCTCTGCAGGTCACTTTCAACCTGTCATAAGTTTTGTTTCAACATTAAATTCCCTGTTTTAACCAAACTTAAACGCTTCTCATTTTTCTTAAATTTGAAAGCAACATCTAGGCAAAAGATTCCCACTTACCATGAGGTCAAGGGATACCTCAGTTCAGTTCATTTTATGGGCAAAAGACGAGTCTGTTGGTGTATGCAGCAGCCGAATTTTAATTTCGACCCAATTTTATCTCATTCACGTCAGAAAATCAAACCCGGTAAAAAACACATGGGGTGTAACACTAATTTTACTATGTATATATGTAAAAAGAGAGATTAAAAAAAAAAAATAAGTGAAATTCATAGATAGATACACATCTCTTCAATCTGGATTATTGGATGAGTATGAATTTTTCAACATCATTAACCCTTTACCACTTGACAATGTTTTTTACCCACATTCTGGTTGACAGCATCTGCAGACAATAAATTCAAAATTGGTAAAAATTTGCTGTAGAGCTCTCGAGATAGGGTAGAACACATCATGGGAAAAGGAGAAAATGCTGGTAATCAGCATTTTATCCTTTTTTTACCAAACCATTTTCAAAAGCCTTCTCCCTCATGGTTGTTAGTAAAGGGTTTAACTCTTTACCACACGACAATATTTTAGACTGGTCCAAATTGAAAACATTTGCAGATTAATTGCGGCTCAATGATTGGATTTTGTTTCTGAAAGGTTAGAAAGCATTGTGGGAAATGGAGAAAATGCTGGTTACCAGCATTTTCCCCTTTTCCTTTAATGTTTTCAAAAGTCTTATTTTTAAGGGCCATTAAAACTCAGGATTGTGTGGTACAGGGTTTAAGTTAACTTTCTTGCTTGTTCTACATGTGAAATTATTCAGTACTTTTCCTTGTTAACTTCAAGCAGAACAAATTACAAAATTTAATCCTTTACCACACAATCCAGAGTTTAAACAACCCTGATGTAGATGCCTTTTGAAAACATTGTGGGAAAAGGAGAAAATGCTGGTAACCAGCATTTTCTCCTTTTCCCACAATGTTTTCTACCCTGCCAAAGACAAATTCCATCATTGGAGCCACATTTGAATTGTCATCTGCAAATGCTTTCAATTTGAGCCAGTCTGTTTTTTGCCGTGTTGTAAAAGGTTAAGGCATGAAAACTCACTTCAGTCTAAGTTCATAGTTGGCCAAAGGTTTGAGCTCTGTGAACACTTTACCAGCGGCTTGAACAAAGTTCCAAATCTGAAATAAAACTGTAATTATGCAAATCTGAAATTAAATCTAAATTTGAATCATATTTAGACCTTCCAAATCTAAATTATCTTTAAATATTATCCAGCAATAAAGATTTTTTCCCAATGAGGCTGCCAGAGGGTTCACTTTCTGAAGGTGATAAATGAGTTCTGAGAAATTTTATATGTATTAACTCCTTACCAAATGACAAAATTTCGTACTCGACCAAATCCAAAGCATTTGCAGACCACAACTTAAGTGTAGCTCAAATGATGTTTTCTGTCCTTGATAGAGTATAAAACATTGTGGGAAAAGGAGAAAATGCTGGTTACCAGCATTTTCTCCTTTTACCATATTGTTTGAATGCCGTCTTCTTCAGGGTTGTTAAAACTCGGAATTGTGTGGTAAAAGGTTAATTAGCCCTTGCCATGACAATCCCAAGTTCTAACAACCCTGAGGAAGAAAGCTTTAGAAAACCTTGTAGGAAAAGGAGAAAATGCTGGTAACCAGCATTTTCTCCTTTTCATACAATGTTTCAACTCTTTTAAAGACAAATATCATCATTTTAGGAACATTTAAATTGTTGTCTGTAAAGGTTTTCAATTTAGGAAAGCCTAAAAGCTTTCTGATAAAGAATAATATCTAGCTGCAGCAATAATGATGTTGGTAGCAGTTGCTAATAATGAGGTTTCATCCATCTGTCATTATGTCATTATGTTTTCAGTACTCCCTCTCCCTCAAAAAAACCCAGACATTTTACCAATTAATTAAGAATACAAAACACAATGAAAACTTATTGCTTCCCACTTATTATTCTAGAAAATGGTAACGTCTAAAACACAATGAGTATCTCACCTTGATCCCACCCACTCCTCCTGTGATCAGCTCATCTCTAACTGGATTGAACAATATAAACAGAACAGACCTCATATTTGTATTCACAGAGCATGTCTCTTCAAAGTCACGGTTTAAAACCTGGAAAACATAAGTATGAATCATGCTCTAGTAAAGGGGGGCTTAATGCATCTTTGTGGTACATGATAGCAAGCAAGTCATCACATGATCATGGACCCATAAAGTCCATTTTGTGTAATAACTGACTGAATCATGATGTAGAACGGTCCTTAGCATACAGAACATTGACCAATATCAAAAGGTTACAGCCCAGGTCAGCCTGTGCGAAATGCGCAGGCTGACCTGGGTCAATATTTTTCACAGATGCATTAAGTACCCTTTTCACACAGCATGGCTCATATGTCTTTAAAGAAACATTTAACTTGTTACTTCCTAAAATAAAATTGCATCTGACAAAATTAACTCTTTACCAAAAGACAAACTTCTAGAGTTGCCAAAGTGGAAGCATTTTCAGACAAATTAAATGTGGCTCAAATGGGCAAACGTACAAAGGCTTGTGGCAAAAGAAGAGACTCCTTTTTTGACAATGTTTTCAAAACCTTAATTCTCAGGGTCGTTAAAACCTGGGATTGTGCTGTAAAAGGTTTATACAGTCCTTGCAAAATATAGAAGTTCCATATGAATCATGGTTAAATACATGTACATGAGTACCTGTCAAAAACATGTAGCAAAAAAAAAAAATTGCTCATCGAGAGCATTTTCCTATTGCCACATCGTTTTCTGGTGCCAGACAAGAAGTTGCCTACTCATTACTGTACAGATATGTGATTTTATATATACAGTAGATAAATAAGACATTGTGTGCGAAAAGAAGCTACTACATATTAACCCTTATAATCCCATGTTTCAAAGACACTGGAAAAGGATGGCTATGGAAACATTATGGAAAAGAAGAAAATGCTGGTAACCAGCATTTTCTTCCTTTTCCACAATGTTTTTCACCCTTTCAAAGACAACTGCAACTATCTGAGCCACATTTAAATTGTTGTCTGCAAATGCACTCAATTCAGACATATCTAAAAGTTTGTTGTCTGGTAAAGTGTTCAGTCAGTAGGAAAAAGACTATTTACTATAATTCATTGTGTATTTTGGTCAGAATATCTAAAGAAAGAAAAACTGACAGTGTAGAGCCATTATCAGACTGCATTAAGTACTACACACAGAGGTTGCCTTGTAGCATACAAAGGGTATTTTCATTCTATTAATCCTTTACCAAACATCCCGAGTTTTAACAACTCTTACAGAGACTACTTTTGAAAACATGGTGGGAAAAGGAGGAAATGATGATTACCATCATTTTCTACTTCTCACACAATGTTTTTATCTTTTCACGGACAGATCTCATAATTTGAGCATTATTATTTTAACATGTTATCTGTGAGTCTTTTCAATACAGACAAGTCTAAAATTTTGTTGTCTAGTAAAGGGTTAAAACACTGACTGATTGATTGATTGATTGATTGATTAAATGGTGTTTTACACTCTTTCAACATTTGTTTCAGTCACTGCGACAGCTCACATATTCATGTATTTTACTGGTTTTCACCAATACTAGGCAAGAGCTCTGAAGTGTATCTTGCCAAAGGACAATGGATCCAATGAGGCTCAAACCTGGGGTCTAGAGGTCATCAGTTCTACACTTTACCACTGAGCCACACAGGGTCCCGATTAAAGCACTGTAATGGCAGAAATGACAAACCTTTACAGAGAAGTCCTTGCTAAGAGCAAAGTAGCAGTTATACTTGGCCACAAAGACAATATGTCTGATCAGACAATACTCATACTTTGGGAACTGCAAGGCTCTGCGCACTGAAAATAGAGGAAACAAAAATACCATAATTACAGAGATGCCAAAACTCAATCAGGTTTGGTTCCTTTTTAGTAAAAATACCAAGTTTAAAATACTGCCAAAACAGGGGCAAAAATGTATCAAAAATGTTTTGAGGTTTGGGTTCCCCTTTTGCTTGTTAACCCTTTACTAAACAATCCCGAGTTCTAATGACCTTCCGGAAGAAGGCTTATAATAATGTGGATAAAGGAGAAAAGGCTGGTTACCAGCATTTTCTTTGTCACAATATTTTCCACCATTTCAAAAACAAATTTTGGTTTTTGAGTCACATTCATTTTGTTGTCTGCCAATACGTTCAACTTGGACAAGTCTAAAATGTTGTCGCTTAGCAAAGGGTTATCAAGCAGACAAAGTTTGAAGTAAAAATTTCAGTTATGACAAATGAAAACATGTAAAACTTTTCTCAAGATGATGCAGAAGCAGTCTATGACAGCTAGGGCTATGGCTAAGACTATACCTTGATGTTTTCTTTGAAACGACCCAAGCTAAAAGTTTCCATGTTTTCTGATTGTACTTTACCACAAGACCAAGTTTTAACAACCCTTACAAAGAAGGCTTTGGAAAACATTGTGGGAAAATTGGAAAAATTCTGATTACAAGCATTTTCTATTTTTCTCACAATGCTTTCAAAAGCCCACTTTCTCAAGGTCATTACAACTGGGGATTGTGTAGTATGGAGGTAAAGCATTTGCAGACAACAAACTAATGACGCTAAAATGATAATAATGCTTGTGACCAGCATTTTCTGCTTTTGCCACCATGTTCTATAATGCTATCTTCCTCAGGGCTGCTAAATCAAAGGTTTGTCTGGCATGGGGTGTAATCAAACCTGGAACAGCAACTCACCTCTGTATCATGTGATCTCTTTGTATTGCAAAATAAACTACTGCCCTTAAACTCTTTACTAGACGAGAAAATTTAGACTTTTCCACAATGAAAGCATTTGCAGACAACAAATTAAATAGCTCTAACAATCAGATTTGTCTAGGAAGGGTAGAAAACACTGAGGGAAAAAGAGAAAATGCTAGCCACCAAGCACTTTGTCCTTTCCTCACAATGTTTTCAGGGACATAAAAACATGGGATCTTTGAGCAAATAAAACTCCAAACTGCAAACATTTCTACACCTAGATTGAGCTATTGAGACTAGCTTAGAATTTGATTTGGAAAAATGTTAGCTTACCAATTAGAAAGTTACCTTTAACAAATAGTGCAACAGAACCTTAATAGTTTTGTGAATCTAATTATCTAAGTAGGCTAAATCAATTACAATTCAGTCCAGCATTATCATATTTCAAAAGAACAATAACTTCATTGGCGAGCTTCTGTAGACACAATCTTTCAACTTGCAGTAAGCCACTTTAGAAAATAGTGTACCAGAAAGAGAAATTGATTGGAGCAAGCAATTTCTCCTTTATTTCACAGGTATAATGAATCATGCCTTAATCCTTTATCAAACAGTCCTGTGATCCTGTGTGCAAATGTCTTTGAAACCATTTAAGAAAAGGAGAAAATGCTTATAAACAGCAATTTCTCCTTTTCCCACAGTTTCTAATTCATTGTCTGCAAAATGCACTGAATTTGGACAAATCTAAAATTTTCTCAACTAGTACAGAGTGAAATTTATGTTAATAATCTGTATTTTTCACTGTTTTCAAAGTCTTCTGCTGTATTTTTTTTCCAGAAGGTAAAAAAGAGTTACACCTACATTCAATCAATTGTACCAACAGCTCGACAGACATGGTGAAATTGTTCACTCTATCCCAAATGACAAAATTTTGGACTAGACCAAATTGAAAGCATTTGCAGACGACAAATTCATTGTAGCTTAAATGGTGATTTATGTATTGGATAGAGCAGAAAACATTGTGAGAAAAGGAGAAAATGCTGGTTAACAACATTTTCTCCTTTTCTCACAATGTTTTCAAAAGCCTTCTCTTTCAGGGTCGTTAAAACTCGGGATTGTGCGGTAAAGAGTTAAATCCATCCCAGCCCCTACCTTCATTTCATTGCTGGGAAGAATATAATCCAACCATGTGCATCACAACAGAAATTGCTAAATAGAGATTAATCCCATTCCCCACCCACAATTTGTTGCTGGGAAAAATAATCCAACCATGTGCTTTGTAACACAACACCTTCAAATCCCCAAACCAAGTGAATCTTTTATATTACCAAAGTAACGATGTTTTAAAGTCACTGAGGATTGTTTTTTAATCATTCTCTGGTCACTCTGTTGAGCTTGTCCTAGGAAAAAGAAGTTTTGTAATTGAAAGGATTGATATTTTATGAGAAAAACAGATAGAGATAAAATTTAGGAGAGATCAAATTATCTCAAAAAAAAAAAAATCCATCACAGGGTTGATGCAGAAAAGAGATCTGTCATCTTTTTTTATGCATGATATAGCTCTTTTATGTATCAACCCTTAAGCTGCTAGGTCTGATGACTGACCTTTTGCAGACAGTATAGATCAAGATCAGACTGCACAGAATGTGCAGTCTGATCTTGAATCTACACTGTCTGATAATGAGATCTTTTGCTCCAAAAAATAAGTTTGAAATAGCAATATTTGGGTTGTTACTATCGACTTGAAAATTTATTTTAGTTATTTAGCAGGTTAAGGGTTAACAACTGTTTATTAATCTATCATACTATCATACTCTAAACTATAAACTATTATCGGTGTATCAAATACAAGCATTCAACTCCTTACAAAACAAAAGCAACTTTTCATCCTGTACAATGTTCTGCCGATGGGGAGATTCTGGGTCAACCTCCCAGCTGAATTTGAAAAATGTCCCATCATTTAATGCACAAAGGTGGGACATTGTACCTTTCAAAATTATGTGACAATTAGTCTTGTGTGCATTTGTATTAGTATTGGGTGCAAATGTCCCCTCTTTAAATAATCCACTGCAAAACATTGCCTCTGCATTTGAAAACATCAGGGGATTGGAGCAATTGCTTCTCACAAAGAAATCCTTTTTTCACAATGTTTCCATATCACTAAAAAGAGAAATTTTCCAGTCCTTCCATTTTTTCTCCTACTTGTAACTTGGACTGATTCCATTTTCAATCCTATCCCATGAATAGAGCCACATTTAATTTGTCTTCATCAAATGCTTTTAAATTCTACAAGTCAAAAATAGTGTAGTCAGGTAAAGAGTTCACTGTATGCCTGGAAATAGCCTGTATTGTCATGTGGAAATAATTAATGTTAGATTGACTGATTGATTGAATAGTGTTTTACACCGCTTTCAACATTATTTCAGTCATATCAAGGCAACAGCTCACATATTCACATGTTCATACACATATTCATATATTTCCTGTGTTTTACCAGTGCTAGGCTAGGGCTCTGACGTGTCTTGCCCAAGGACACACCCACGAAAAACCCAGCGGATCAGGTGGGGCCCCCACATTACGAGTCCCACACTTTACCACTGAGCCACTCAGGACCCCCATTAATGTTAGAGATATCTTGGTAGAAAAAGATTTTGATTGTTTGTATGGTGTTTACTGCCATTTTCAATATCATTTAAGTTATATCGAGGCTGCCAATACGCAATCCATGTTTTCCTGGGGTTTCCTATACCAGTACTTTGCATAATATTCCTTCCAAGGATTCCTTCCAAGCCACTAAACCATCCTCGAAACAATGATCAACCGTGAGAGAGGATGAATCCTATTGCAATGACTCTCATCAATCCTCAGAGAGAAATTGGCCCAGCTGGGGGTTCGAACCAGTGACCCTTGGTTTCAAGTCCAGCACACTACCAGCTACGCAACTGTGGAAAAAGAAGGTAACCTTATTATCAGTAAACTGCCCTTTCCTTTAGTGCTTTCAAGGATTGCCTATACTACCCACTTACAAAAACAATAATTTTGGAATATGATGGGTCAAAATCGCACAATGCACGATACGTTGAAAAGTAGAAGGCATATTAAATGATTTTTAATGATTGAGTAACAAATTTCAAGAACATACTTAAGATCTCTATACAAAATTCTTAAAAGCCATTACAAAATAGTAAACTATGGATCAAACACCTCTATAACTAAGAAAAAAACAAAAGATAAAAGCTTTAATGAAAAAAAAGATTCACAGATATTTAATAGTATATTGGAATATTCTGACTTGGTAGAATAGACCCAAAAGACCAAAAATTCTTGCCATTCTAAAGCAGTGAAAGCCAAAGTATCTTACAAAAGATCTGACAGAGCTGACTGATTCTGCGCAATATATGCCATCTGCTCTTGATTTACACTGTCCTCAAAAAGTAACTTAACCCTTCGCAAAACAATCCCAAGTTTAAATGACCCTGATGGAAAAGGCTTTAGCAAAGAAATGGTGGAAAAAGGAGAAAATGCTGGTCACTTGCATCTTCCCCTTCTTCAACAATATTTTCTATCCCTTTCAAAGACCAATTCTATCATTTGAGTCACATTTAAATATGTCCTCTGCAAATGCTTTGGATTAGTGCAAGTCCAAAATTTGTTTGATTGGCAAAGAATTAAGCTGTTCTTTGCATACTGCAAGTTCATTCTACATTGTATTTTCAATATGATAATGTGAGCTTTGCAACATCTCCTCCTAGTGGCTTTGGCAAAGCTGGAACTTCACGAATACCTCTCAAAACAAACTCGCCTTACTAAAAGTAGTATCAAAAAGCCTCACTTTGACAGTTGTTTCCATACAACAAGATGTTGCTAAGTTTACATACCCTCTGTTTATATGTTGTTACTCATAAGTAGGCCTACTCAGTCATAAGTCATGAACTTGTTCTGATGTCAGTACAAGTTTATTTTTAGTTCATCACATTTATCTCCCCATGAAGAAATTTGTCTGATTTTTGTGCATATATGAGTTTTGCAATTTGTACATGGTGTGTTCCCTAAATTGGTCATATGCAAAGGTGCTGTAAGAAAGAAATCTTTTGAAAACATTGTGGTGAAAAGATAAAATGCTGGTAATGCCAAAAAGATGTAAATGCTAGTAACCAGAATTTTCTTCTTTTCCACCAATGTTTTCCACCACTTAAAAGAAAATTTTCATGGTGTCATTTGTGTCTCATTTCATTTCTTGTCTACCATATTAACCCTTATCCTGCTAAATAACTAACAAAATTTTCAAGCAGATAGTAAAAACTTGAATAATACTATTTCAAGCTTTTATTTTGGAGGAAAATATCTCCTTATTGGACACTGTAGATCACAGATCAGAATGCACATTTCGTGCGGTCTGATCTGTGATCTACACTGTCCACAAAAATGTCAGTGAGTTGCGCTTAGCAGCCTAAGGGTTAAAGCTTTCAATTTTGACAAGTCTAAAGAGTTAATGATAAAAGAATCAACGAAATGAAATGGACATTTTCAGTCTTTAACCCTTTACCACACAACCCCAAAGGAAAAGGACTTTTGAAACTGTTGTGGAAAAAGAAAAAAATGTTGTTAACCAGCATTTTCTTCTTTTCCCACAATGTTTTCCAACCTTGCAACATTTAAGTTGTTGTCTGCAAATGCTTTCCTTTGGACAAATCTAGAGTTTTATCGTCTGATAAAGGGTTAAAAAGACATAAACTACAGCAATTTCAAAGCTGATTTTGAGAGAATATGTTACAAAATATTTGACTGTGTTGATTCAAGATCAGACTGCCCACTCTAAGCTGTTGGATCTTAGACTACATCAAAAGCAGCTAAAGTTATCTGTGTCATCCTACAAACCAATAGGGTGCAACGTGCAGTGCTAAAATGATACCTGGATTCAAGTTGAATGTTTTTGGAGTCAGATTTTTGGTCTCAAGAAACTTAAGGTCTATGAATACATCAAAAGGAAAAAAAAAAGAAAATCATTCCAGCAGTAAACACAATGAAACAGTAGCAGATTGATATGGCAGCATACAGGAAACACACAAGAAAAGAAAAGTTTTTTTGTGGCCAGAAGATAACTTTAACTTGTGGCCGGAAGATAATTAACTTGTGGCCAAAAGCTAATCAACACTTTACCATTCAACAAAATTTTAGACTCATCCAAACTAAAAGCATTTGCAGACAACAATTAAAGCAATGTTTCTCAAATGACTGCATTTTTCTATGAATGGTTAGAAAACATTGTGGGAAAGGAGAAAATGATGGTTACCGATATGGTGAGATTTTTCTGGCAAAAAGAACTTTTGAAATCACAATATTTGAGTTTTTCTATCCTCTGGAAATTTCATTTCATTAAATTTGCAAGTATAAATGTTAATTTATCTTTTTTTCTGAAAAGTTTAAAGCTAAAATACCAAATGACAATGTATGTGTTTTACTACCCTGATGAAGACGGCTTTTGAAATCTGTTTTCTTCTCTCTACAAATACAATCACTTGAGCCACATTCAGCTTGTCAACAAATGCTTTTGTTATGGTCAGGTCTGAAACTTTCAAGGCTGGTAAAGATTTGAATAATGACCTTGAAACAAAAGATATACAGTCAGCCAATCCAAGATCAGAGAGAATAATTATTCTGTGTAGTCTGACTTTGATCTACTCTATCGGCAAAAGCACCCAATGTTCACCTTAACATCTTCAGGATCAAGAGAAAATAAATGTTCAAAATATACGCACAAACATAAATCTATGATAAACAAAGACTGAGCCCTTTTGAATTAGAAAGATCAAATAAATGAAGTACTGATATGCTAATCTTTTGATAATGCTTAAGCACATAACCCAATATAGACTTCACAGACTATTTTGGTCTTAACCCTTTACTTAACAATCCCAAGTTTTAAAGATCTTGAGAAAGTAGGCTACTGAAAACAATGTGAGAAAAGTAGAATATGCTGATAACCAGCATTTTCTCCTTAAATTTCTCGCAATGTTAGAGGCACATCTAAATATTTGACTTTAACTCTTTACCAGACAACAAAATTTTGAACTTGTCAGAAATGAAAGGGTTTGCAGGTGACAAATAAATTATGGCCAAAATGATGGGATCTGTCATTATAAGAGTAGAAAACATTGTGGAAAAAGGAGAAAATGGTGGTTGCCAGCATTTTCTCCTCTTCCCACAATGTTTTCAAAAGTTCTCCCCCGGGGTCATTAAAACTCGAGACTGTGCAGTAAAAGGGTTAAGCGATGTAAGTGTTAACCCATTACCAAACAAATACTTTTTATACCCTCTTAATAAACACCTTTTGAAAACACTGTGGCTCCTTTTCCTTCACTGATTTCTACACTTCATTTAAAAACAATATTTTTCTCCCTTCATATCTTGATCCTTTTCATAATCTGTAATTTAACACTTGGTTGCTTTTGGCCTGAACTTATCCCATTTCAGGGCTTTCCTATAGACGCCCTGATTTGTCGAATTTGAATCCCCAATTTTCCTAATTCCCCCTGAAATTCAGGTGTTTACTTTCTTAATTTCATTTAAAGGGGCTCAAATGACGCCCATAATTATGACAAAGTCTGGGGAAAACCCTGCATACACATAGGCAATGGATCAAGATATAGCAGTAATAGCTATTACAAGTGAAAAAATTAGGAATATACAACATTTTTTTAAAGCTTTGTGACAAAGAAAAGGATTCAACATTATCAATCACTCGTCCCATTTTCACAAAGTTTTGAAATTATCTGTTCAACTTCAACATGATATCATTTGTCTATATGGCTTCTTTTGTTCGTACTAGTATTTCAAAAATGAAATAAATAAATACATGTACTGTATATGAGATACTAGCTTACATGTATGTTTCAACATTATTTTCATTATACTGTGGCAGCCAGTGTACCTATCAAAGCTGTCCTGCAGTTTCTTTTAAGCAGTACCAGTATTCCACACAATCTTCTCTACAAGCCAATGGCTGCTACCCTTGTAAGCATTGTCGAAACAATGCTCAGCTCTGAGTACTCACAACAATGGTTTAAACGCTGTATCACACAACATAATTATAGTCTTGTCTAATTGAAAGCATTAATTCTGTAGATGACAAATTAACTTTTATTAAAAAACAAATTTCTATTTCAAGGGGTAGAAAACATTGTGAGAAAAGGAGAAAATGGTTACCAGCATTTTGTCCTTTTCCCTCAATGTTTTCAAAAGCTTTATTGCACAGGGTCCTTGTATGGTGGGATGGTGTGATAATTAAATAATTAATGGAAGGATTATACTACTATTATGACTTAAAAATACCTAAATCATAGTCTTGGCAGGAATGGCCGATTTTATCACTACATCTAATCAGCTGAATGCCTAACCCTTTATCTGATGACAAAATTTTAGAATCGTCAATATTGAAAGATTTTGCAGGCTACAAATTCAGTGTGCCTCAAATGATTGTTTTTCTATCTGAAGGGTTAGATAACATTGTGGGAAAAGGAGAAAATGCAGACTACCAGCATTTTCTCCATTTACCACAACATTTTCAAAAGCTTTCTTTCTAAGGGTTGTTTAACCCTGTACCGTACAGTGCCGCCTTTTAACTCCCCTGGAAAAGAAGCCTTTTGAAAGCATTGTAGGAAAAGGAGAAAATGCTGGTAACCAGCATTTTCTCCTTTTCCCACAATGTTTTCTACTCTATCAAAGAAAAATTGCACCATTTGAGCACACTGCAAATGCTTTCAATTTGAACATAGCTAAAATTTTGTCGTCTGATAAATGGTTAAAGTCTGGATTGCGTGGTAAAAGGTTAACCAGTTTCGTCCTTACTGACAGTATTTGCAGCCCATTAAATGAGGCTCTAATGATGAGAGTTGTTTTTGAGAGGATTAAAAATATACTGGGAAAAGGAGAAAATGCTGGTTAGAAGCATTTTTCAAAGCCTTCTTCTTCAGGGCAATAGACATACAATGAACTGGATTGTTTAGTGGATGATTAAAAAATCAAATGTAAAAGGCAGTTTTTGTAACATATTCAAGACAAATACAATACATGGGGAAAACCCTTAACCCTTTACTACACAACCTCATGTTTTAACGACCCTGAGAAAGAAAGCTTTTGAAAACATTTTGTGGGGGGGAAAGGAGAAGAATCCTGGTAACCAGCATTTACTCCTTTTCCCACAATGTTTTCTACCCTTCCCAAAACAAATTTCAAATTTTCTTTCACATTGATTTTGTCATCTGCAACTGCTTTCAATTTGGACTAGTCTAAAACTTTGTCATTTAGTATAGGGTTAAGTAACATAATGGGATCAGGTTGTATTACTAATAATGACCTTGTTGGGATTACAGTATTATGATTGCTTCTTTTATCTTTCAATATCACAATTGCTTGCTTCTAAAAAGAAAAAAAAAATGTTTACCTCTTGGGTCAACCAGGTCCCTCTTCCATGTAGTAATACCCTTTGAATCCAGAATTACAAACTGCCTCATTCGTCCATTATATGCAACTAAAACAAGAGAGATTTTGTACATACTAGGAGCCATGGGTACCAACCATCCTTAAAGGGAGCTATTCAGATTTTATAAAATCTTACCAAGCTTCAAAAGTGAATTATTACGGAACTGAAAAAGGCCATAGTTGGCAAATCATCAGTAGAGAGGAAAGACAATAGAATAAAAAACATATTTTTCAATGGCACTTCCTAAATTGGCTACATAGCCTTCAGATTTTGCGCCACAGTTTTGCAAAGACTTCTAGGATTGTCAAATGATCAATAGCATATGCATCGATTATGAGAATGTTATATAAATACTACAGACTTTCAGGAGAATATAAGCCCTAATTGTAATTGCATTCAAATTTTCAAGAATGTCAGAGCTCTAGATAAGAGAGAGTGATGGTATTCTAAATCCATTATTTCTCTTTTAAACCGTGTAGTGGGTACTCATTAGAATTGCCTCGATGAGACGACTCTAATGAGTACCCATAACATAGGGTTTAGTGCAGAATAATTAATATTTTCAGTTTTGAAATCAAAATCACTCCCTCTATCTGGAGCTATGGAATGTTCTAAATTTTAAACATAATTTTGCAACATTTCTGGAAAGCATTTCCAGAGGACAAATTAAATATAGCTGAAATAATGGTATGTTTGAAAATGAGAATATGTGAATGCATTAACTCTTCACCAAACGACAAAATTTTGGGCTGGTCTAAATTGAAAGCATTTGCAGACGACAAATTAAAGGTGTACAAATGATTAAATTTGTCATGGATAGGTTAGAAAACATTGTGGGAAAAGGAGAAAATGCTGGGTACCAGCATTTTCTCCTTTTCCCACAATGTTTTCAAAAGGCCTCTTTCTCAGAGTCGTTAAAAGTCGGGATTGTGTGGTAAAGGGTTAAACATTGCCTATGAGTACACTGTTTATTATAATTTGCTCTACATTTAACATCTTAACTTATATACAGTCATTCCTAGTATATCTTTGAATGGGTTCAAAACAATATGGGAGAAGAAAATGCTTGTTCCTAGAATTTTTCCACCATCTTTTCAAAACTATTCTTCCATTGGCAGGGTCATGTAAACAAGAATTTTTTTTGTAAAGGATTAACTCTTTACCAGACAAGAAAATTTTACTTTCAGTTGCAGACCATGCACGTATTAAATGTGGCTATAAACTGATGGGATTAATTTGCCTATGAAACAGTCAAAGAAATTGTGAGAAAAGGAGAAAATGCTGGTTGTCAGCATTTTCTCCTTTTCCAACAATATTTTCAAAAGACTTCCTTTTTTAGGGTCGTTAAGTCGGGACTGTGTGGTAAAGGATTAAGCTGAAATGGCTTGACTCACCTCCCATTATGTCAGCATGTAAACCACTGTGTTCATATGTAGCTTTAGGCTGTATACCATAAGGCAAAGATGTGTAATGTTCCGAGATCTGTACATGTGGACCATCACTATCATTACTCTCGCTACTCAGAAAGGAGCCCGCCGACTCAGACCGCTGTGTTTTGGACAATGACTCCTTGATCTTCTCAAACACAGGATCTCTTTCTCTAAGTGAACCTTGCCCTTCATCATCGTCATCCTCCTCCTCTTCTTCAATGTTACTGAGAACAATATCGGATACAGATTCAACGTCTCTAAAGTCTCCATAATCCTCTGGATCAGAATCACTAGGTAGTTCCTCCACTGGTTCCAGGTATGAGCCAGGTGGCATACGGATAGGTCCAGGGCTTGTGTAAGTGACAGCCTGAGTGGAGCCTGTCATTCTGCCATTCACTCTTTTCTACCTAAATGTTAGTTCTACTGAAAAACAGAATTTATCCTAGGTTGTTAATGTAAACTATTTTCTTATCAAACATCTTTTAACACTTTTAATTTTGAAAAACATGATATTCATGTAACTGCATCAAGAAACACTTTATGGAAAAATAAAAGTGTTTTTGAAAACTATGGTTTAACTCTTTATCAAACATAAAAAACTTGCACTCTACCAGATTGAAAGTATTTGCAGATGACAAAATGAATGTAGCTAAATTGACAGTTTCTCTCTTTGATGAGTAGAAAACATTGTGGGAAAAGAAGAAAATGCTAGTTACCAGCATTAATATAAATTTCCCCCTTTCCCACGATGTTTTCAAAAGCCCTCTCTTTTTGGTTCCTTATAACTCAGGATTATGTGGTAAAGGATTAATTTTGACAGCGTAATAAGTACTGTATCTCACTTTGTTCATATGAGGTTGAATCAGGGTATTCTTTGGACATTCTCATGTAGGTTTCATTTGACAACAGGCACATGAGTGGGACATTTATGACAGGTCAAAGATTATGAATCTCACAGTACCAATCACCAGATCAGTTAAGTTTTGCAGTGTAGTTGAAGTTGTACCTATGAATTATAAAGCAATGCAATACAAAAATCAGTTCTGCTTGTCAATGGTGGCTAAATCCTGTGATGCCTGTGCACTCTTCAACAGTGTTTTCTAGCCTTTTTTAGAAAAATTTGTGGCATATTTCATTTGCCGTCTGCAAATACTTTCAATCTGAATGAGACTTACATATTTTCATCTGTTAAAGAGTTATAGTCCTTTACACACAATTAAAGCTTTTTCCAACATGGAGAAAGAGGGCTTTTGAAAATATTGTGGTAAAAGGAAACAATGTTGGTTGCCAGCATTTTCTTCTTTTCCCACAAAGTTCTCTAGCCTTCCAAAATAAATTTCAATTTTTGAGTCACGTCTATTTTGTCTTCTGCAAATGCTTTGAATTCGGACAAGTCTAAAACTTGTTCGGAAGAGTTAAGCCTATTTAGTAATTCATTCTATGAAATATGAATCAAAACTGTGGATATTACTTGTTTTTGTAGTACATGACTTAAAAATGTCATATTATCATTTGGCAATCATTAGCTTTGAACAGTGTTGTTTCAAAGTTCAAAATCAAACCTTGAAGTTGAAAGTTTTTCAAGTTCAACAAGTTTGGGAAAACACAATCCAGCGTCAAAAAAAACTCGATCCATTTAACTACTTTTGAAAAGTAAATCACTGTTACATCAAAATGTGCAATCACCTACCATTTAAATCGTTAATCCGATTACTTGAAAAGTTAAACAACTCCGACCGTGCACTTAAACCGCCATATTGTTTAAGGTAGCAACAACCAAGAACGGTAACTCCGGCTGACGCAGGATTATGTTACTTTACAAAATTAAAATCTTAACGCTCCACACCGCTGTATTCTGTGTCACGCTGTCTGAGAGTTGAAACGTACCGTCCTATAATATTATCACACTGGTATCTATACAGGTTTACAAGCTACCCGAGCTTGACTTAAAAAAATGACGCTTGATTATGTTCTGCATTTTTTCCTCGTAGGTCCATCTAGCAAAGATCTTGATTAAAAAACTATGAAACTCATTTCTCACACAAGAACTTGGCCGTATTCTATCTGCATTTGTGTAAAGGGTGCATCATGCAATGAATATGCCTTTATTTCAAGGCAGGGACTGCAATAAAGATCTAGGTCTATGCGATCCTAGTGTTATGGTAAATCTAGATTCAATCCTTGGTGATCTAAAACTAGATTTACTGGTACAATTTAAGGATTACCTTTAAAGAAAAAACCTTGACTGTAAACGGTGTGTATCTTCATGAATCAATGAAATATTATGAGTTTTAACTCACGTTGTCTGTCGCCATGTGGTATTTCACTACAGTATTACGGTAGGTCAGGATTGTAATTTAATGGTCTAAGGGAAAAAACTTCTACATTCTTAATTTAAGATTTACAGAGTGACCTCCCTTATTGTGATGCGCTCTTCTTCACCCCTTCCCTTTTTTTTTTGAAAGATAATTCCGCTGCACGAATCAGTGGGAATTAATCAAGCCTTAAAAAATTGTTACAGGTCTATATTTAATGTAGTATTTACTCTAGTTAATTATGACAAAAATTTTACGAGAATATGTCTCACTGAGGCGTAGATCAATAGACAAATGACAATGTCTCCGTTTGGGCTTTGAACTGCCAAAGATGGATCCCGTCTCCAGGCGGATTTAAGGTACACTCCCTGCGATGGACTTAATGCATGGGGAAAAAATTAAAATACGGATGTCAGTTCATTATCGTGATTCTGCTTGTCAAAACTTTCGTACTAATTTTTTAATGATGCGGTAACTCGGCACATTTGTCGATATTAGTCGTTCGGTCAAAACCGTAGACGAATTAACAAACGCAACGTTTGTTTCAAGTTTCAGGTGTAGACTACGTTTGGTAGTGAAAGTAATCTTTTTTTTTTTCCCATTAATTTGATTAGATGTTTTATCACCTTAAATTTCAACTCTACATTGAACCTTACCTTGATTACCAAACCGTTACATCCCAATTTGAATTTTGGCGGTTACTGTGTTTACAAATGTGGTGAAATACAAGGGAGACTACTGCCTGATTGCAATACATGTATATCATTTGCGTCTCTTACTAATCTTTCATCTGTCGTGTAATGATATTTTTTCATCTGTAAAGAATTTATGATCATCTCATAATTCTATAAATGGAATCATTAAAACTCGACCAAAAAAAAAAAGTTTTCAATAATGAAAGATAAAGGTTTGTATGAGTTTTCTCCCTTAGACCATTAATTTTTCGAAATTTTGCTAGCAGGTTCACCAATGGATGAAATCGAGTAGAGCGCAAAAAAGGAAAGCAAAGCAAAGCATGGGGAGAATTGGGCGAATCATGGGCAAGTAAGTCTATAAATTAGCGAATAAACTGGCGTGTTTTAAGATATAAGAGGATGTTTGTTTGTCCACTTACATTTATACAAATTTAAGACAGAATTGGTATGCTGGATTTTCTTAAGCACACTGACACTTAACTCTTTACCAGCCAAGAAAATTTCAGACTCCGCAAAAGTGAAGACATTTGAAGTCACCACATGAAATGTGACTGGAAAAGTGGGATTTGTCTCTAAATGGATAGAAAACAATGTGGATAAAGGAGAAAATGCTGTTTACTAACATTTTCTCCTTTTCCCATAATCAGGGATCGTCTACAATGACTTCAAAAGGCTTCTCACTCAGGTTCAATGGGATCTTTTTGTTAAGGGTTAAAGGAAACCTTTCAGCTGCTAGTAGACCACCTTTGCAAACACTGTTGTGGAAGCAGAAGTAATATGCTAAACTTTTACCTAGAGAATATTGAAATAACAAGACAGAAATTTCAAGCCTTCTAAAAAGACCAAATACTTTTACTCAGATGCAACTTTGTCAAAATAAGTTTCTTGAGTAGACAGCAAAGATCAAGATCAGACTGAAAGCTTGAGACAAATACACAAAGGTATAATTCAACCTTAACTATTTACCACACAATCCCAACTTAAAAAAACCCTGGGAAAGAAGCCTTTTGAAAACATTTTTGGAAAAGGAGAAAATGATGCTAACCAGCATTTTCTCCTTTTCCCAAAATGTTTTCTGCCCTTCCCAAAGCAAATTACATTTTTTCAGTCACATTTATTTAGTCATAACTGCTCTCAATTTAGACTAGTCTAAAATTTTGTTGTTTGGTAAAGAGCTAAATGTATTTTCCATCATGGAATAACTGTAACATGCGTCTCTTAGGGAGACAGGTTGTGAAAACAAGGAAAAAGGAGAAAATCCTGGTAGATCTTGCAAGGATTTTTGTAGGCAATGCAGATCAATGTAAGAGTGATTTTGTTGATAATGTAGATCAAGATTAATTTGCACAAAACATGCAATCTGATATTCAAACAACAGTACACTGTTATTTTGTGAAATATTCTTGGAAAATCACCTTCGAAATTGCAATGCTTGTGCCTGTTGTAACTTGTTGAGAAAATCCATTCGATTTTATTTAGCACTTCAAGGGTTGAAACTGTGAAAATCAATTGATGTTTCCCTTACTTCAACCCTTTACCAGACAATCATTTAACTCATTACCACACGAGAAAAATTTAGACTAGTCCAAATTGAAAGTATTTGCAGACAACAATTTAAATATGACTCAAATAATGGAATTTGTCATAGATAGGGTAGAAAACATTGTGGGAAAAGGAGAAAATACTGGTTACCAGCATTTTCTCCTTTTCCCACGTTTTCAAAAGGCTTCTTCATCAGGGTCGTTAAAAGTCGGGATTGTGTGACAAAGAATTAAACATACCTATAGGAAGAAGGCCTTTGAAAACATGTTGGGAAAAGGAGAAAATGCTGTGTAACCAGCATTTTCTCTTTTTCCCACAATATGTTTTCTTCTATACAGGACAAATTTCAACATTTGAGCTGCACTGTAGTTGTTGTCTGCAATTTTTCCATATTTTTTTTTTTCTTCACAAGAGTGAAGATCCTGCAACTTACCTAAAACTGTGGAACCAGTCATCTCATCTTACTGGCTACCAAAAAGGGAAGCAACTTGTTTAACTCTTTATTAACTCTTTACCAAGCGACAAAATTTTAGACTGGTCCAAATTGAAAGCATTTGTAGACGTCAAATTAAGGTTGGCCCAAATGAGGAAATTTCTCCCTGATAGAGTAGAAAACATTGTAGGAAAAGAAGAAAATGCTGGTTACCAGCATTTTCTCTTTTTCCCAGAGTTTTCAAAAGGCTTCTTCCTCAGGGTCGTTAAGAGTTGGGATTGTGTGGTAAAGGGTTAAATGACAACATTTGATACTTTTCCAAATCAGAAGCATATGCAGACATTTTAAATATTACTCAAAAAATGAAAATTTGTCTTTCAAATGATGGAAAACATTGTGGGAAAAGAAGAAAATGCTGGTTACCAGCATTTTCTTTTTTTCCCACAGTATTTTCAAAAGGCTGCTTCCTCAGGGTCGTTACAACATGGGATTGTGCTGGTTTGTTGTATTGTGTTCAAAGACAGTTTTTGACATTATTTCAGTAATATCACAGCAGCCAGTGCACCTATCCATGCTATCCTGGAGTTTCTTTCACCAGTACTACACACAACATTCTTTTCAAGGCACTGGCTGCTTTCCCTCATAACCATCGTAGAAAAAATGGTCAGCGGAGAGAGATGAATGAATCCGGTCCCAATGACCATCATCAATTCTTGGAAAAAAATTGGCCAAGTCGGAGATCAAACCAGCAACCCCCTGATCAAAAGTCCTGTATGCTACTGAATGTGCTACTTGGACTTGGGAGGATTGTTTGGGAAAGGGTTAATGGTGTTTTGCAACATTTTTAACATCAATTCTATTATATTGCAGGGGCAAGAATCCATGTTTTCCTGGACTTTCTTTTACCAGTTCATGTACTTTCATGTACTTTGTCGAATACCCCAAGCCCTGGTAGCGCAGTTAGTAGTGCACAGGACTTGAGAACAGGGGGTCACTGGTTCCAACTCAGTAAACTTCTTTTCCAGGAAGAAGGCTTTTGAAAACATTGTGGGAAAAGGAAAAAATTCTGATTACAGCATTTTTTTCAATGTTTTCTTCCGTTTCAAAGGCAAATTCCATCATGTTAGACACATTTGATAAGTCATCTGCAAATGCTTTCAACTCGGAAAAGTCTAAAATTTTGTTGTATGGTAAAGACTTAACCAGTAATCCCATGCTTTAGTGGGTTTACATAGCAAGTCTTTAGAAATCAGTGTATGGAAAGGTGATATCACTTTATGCAACCAATTTATCCTTTCCCAACAATGTTTTCTGCCCTATCAGAGAACTTCATATCATTTTTACCAATTTTAAATACATTTTGTCATTTGTTTTGGTGTGGGATGAGGGTTAAGGTCCTTGCTACAGTAACACTGCAAAAGCTTTGCACGTAATAAGGATTTAATGAAATCTGTGGGTTTATTTTTATATATAGAAAAAACTAATTCATAACTTATTTAAATCCTGTATATGATAACTAATATTACATACAGAACAACTTCGAATGTCACGATACCCGTTCTGTGTTGTTGTTATGGATTGTTCACGTATATAATGATGAAACATCGACGTTTAAGTATAGCACCCAGCAGATGAATGCATAACCTTTGACACCAACTTTTTCACCCCCGCACAGCAGACCACTGTAGATCGAAGGTAAGACTTGATTTTAGCCCTTAAAGCACCTTTCACGATTATTATTGCCTTTGCAGTGTGTAGATCAAGATCAGACTGCACAAAACACTCGGTCTGATATTTGATCTAAGCTGTACACTTTGCTGAGCCATTCTGGACATTAACAACTTTGGCCATGTAAATATGGGTGTCTTAATTTGGAGAATGAAAGTGCTCCTTGGGTTTATTCGGCACTCTAAGGATTAATCTTAATCTGGAAAACTGAAGTTGGCCCCCTTCATCCTGTGCACTGGGAGGCAGGGAGGGAGGATGGAAAAGGGCAGGAAGAAGAGGAAAGGCAAGGGATGGTGGGCAGGAAGAAAAAGAGAAGACAGGTATGGAAGAATGGAGAGGGGTGGGAGAAAGACAGGCAGGTGCGACATGCAGCTTATTTTGCCCAAACCCTCAATCCTGCACTTTTTAAGAATAAGAAAAACAAATCGCTCAATGGCCAATCCTGGACGAGCCCCCATTTTACAAACATGAAAGTTCGCAACAAATGCATAGCTAACATATAAACCGCTCAGGCTGGGATTCGAACCTGTGCGGCAAAGATCCTCATTTATTGAGGTTTAAGAGACCAATACACTAACCCGAGCTAAAGAGAATTCTCCCAAACGCAGTTGTCAGGTATTGATTTTATACAGGAAGAAGCTATGCTGTAAGGAAGGAGTGTTCTCTCATAGTCATTGCATTAGGATTATTCCTCTCTCATTGCTAAACATTGCTGCAAAGTTTTTCTGTGAGAAACCAGCCAGTAGCTTGACAAGAATGTTTTTGATAGTACAAGGTATTGGTAAACAGAAATAAACAAGAGGGCCATGATGGCCCTGGGTCGCTCACCTTAGTAGAGTGCCTTTAAGGTTTTTCTTTAATTTGACCATGTGACCTAGTTTTTGAACGCAGGTGACCCAATTTCAAACTCATATTTCATGAAGACAAACATTCTGACCAATTTTCAAGTCAATTGAGCAAAAAATGTGGCCTCCAGTGCCCTAAAGATATTTCTCTAATTTGACCTAGTGACCTAGATTATGACCCCAGGTGACCCAAATTTGAACTGGTCTTTGACTATATCAAAAGAAACATTTTAACCAATTTTCAAATCATATGAATAATAAATGTGGCCTCTAGAGTGCCCACTAGCTATTTCTTTAATTTGACCAAGTGACCTAGTTTATGACCCCAGTTGACCCAAATTCAGACTCATGTGAGATTTTACAAAGACAAATATTCTGACCAATTTTCAAGGCAATTAAGCAAAGAATGTGGCCTCTAGAGTGCCCACAAGGTATTTCTTTATTTTGACCTAGTGATCTAGTTTATGGTTCCAGGTGACCCAAATCCAAACTCATCTGGTATTTCATCAAGACAAACATTCTGGCCAAATTTCAGGTCATTTGAGCAATAAATGTGGCCTCCAGAGTGCAAACAAGGTATTTCTTTAATTTGACCCAGTGAACTAGTTTATGACCCAAGTTGACCCAAATTAATCTTATGTGAGACTTTATACAGACAAACTTTCTAACTAATTTTCAAGGCAATTGAGCAAATAATGTGGCCTCGAGAGTGCCAACAAGGTATTTCTTTAATTTGACCTGGTGACCTAGTTTATGACCCAAGATGACCCAATTTTGAACTCAATGAACTTGTTGCGCTTAGATGGGCAAACAAACTTAGAAGAGAATCACTACATACCAAATATCAAAGCTCTACGCCTTCCAGTTTTAAAGAAGAATTTTAAAGTTTTCCTTCTTTGTTCCTATGTTCAAACTTGTGACCCCCGGGGCTGGGCCAGTTCTGAACCAGGGGCATCATATGAACAAACTTGGTAAAGGTCCACTAGGAAATGCTACATACCAAATATCAAAGCTCTACACCTTCCCGTTTAAGAGAAAAAGAAATTTAAAGTTTTCCTTCTTTGTTCCTATCTTCGAACTTGTGACCCCCTGGGCGGGGCCAGTTTTGACCCAGGGGTATCATATGAACAAACTTGGTAGAGGTCCACTCTGAGATGCAACATACCAAATATCAAAGCGCCACACCTTTCGGTTTCAGAAAAGAAGAATTTTAAAGTTTTCCTTCTTTGTTCCTATGTTCAAACTAGTGACCCCAGGGGCTGGGCCAGTTTTGACCCAAGCAGCATCCTTGGAACAAACTTGGTAGAAGTCCACTAGGAGATGCTACATACCAAATATCAAAGCTTTATGCCTTCCCATTTAAGAGAAAAAAAAAATTAAAGTTTTCCTTCTTAGTTCCTATGTTTGAACTTGTGACCCCCGGGGCAGGGCCAATTTTGACCCCAAGGGCATCATATGAACAAACTTAGTAGAGGTCTACTAGGCGATGCTACATGCCAAATATCAAAGCTCTACACCTTCAAGTTTCAGAGAAGAAGATTTTTAAAGTTTTCCTTCTTTGTTACTATGCTCGAACTTGTGACCCCCGGGGTGGGGCCAGTTTTGACCCCAGGGGCATCATATGAACAAACTTGGTAGAGGTCCACTAGGCAATGCTACATACCAAATATCAAAGCTCTATGCCTTCAAGTTTCAGAGAAGAAGATTTTTAAAGTTTTCCTTCTTTGTTACTATGCTCAAACTTGTGACCCCCGGGGTGGGGCCAGTTTTGACCCCAGGAGCATCATATGAACAAACTTGGTAGAGGTCCACTAGGCAATGCTACATACCAAATATCAAAGCTCTACGCCTTCCATTTTCAGAGAAGATGATTTTTAAAGTTTCCCCTCTTTGTTCCTATGTTGGAACTTGTGACCCCCGGGGCAGGGCTAGTTTTGACCCGAAGGGCATCATATGAACAAACTTGGTAGAGGTCCACTAGGAGATGCTTCATGCCAAATATCAAAGCTCTATGCCTTCTAGTTTTACAGAAGAAGATTTTTAAAGTTTTCCTTCTTTGTTCCTATGTTGGAAATTGTGACCCCCGGGGCGGGGCCAGTTTTGACCCCAGGGGCATCATATGAACAAACTTGGTAGAGGTCCACTAGGAGATGCTACATACCAAATAGCAAAGCTCTGCGCCTTCTAGTTTCAGAGAAGAAGATTTTCAAAGATTTTGCTTTTTTTTCCTTTTTGTTGCCATGGCAACCAGAGTTGTGGGTGGAATTTAATTCTTTGAACAATTTTGGTAGAG
Source organism: Tridacna gigas (assembly GCA_945859785.2). Taxonomy (NCBI): domain Eukaryota; kingdom Metazoa; phylum Mollusca; class Bivalvia; order Cardiida; family Cardiidae; genus Tridacna; species Tridacna gigas. The sequence goes on along the minus strand of OX244036.2, from coordinate 33,695,293 downwards.
CTTCACCCAAGGAACATCCCTGCCAAGTTTCATCAAGATTGGCCCAGTGGTTTAGGAGAAGAAGATCTTTAAAGAAATTGTTGACGGATGACGGACGCCGGACATAGGGCGATCACAATAGCTCACCTTTAGCACATTGTGCTAAGGTGAGCTAAAAACGGGACTTCATGGATAGGTACACTTGTTGGCATCATATAACTGAAATACTGTTGGAAACATCGTACAATACTAAACTAAAACTGGGCGAGGTCCACACACAACTCATTGGTTTATTTGGTATTTCAGCACTATTTAACTCATTATAAAACAACAAAATTTTAAACTTGTCCAAATTGAAAGCAGTTATGGACACCAAATATTAAAGTGACTCAAAACTTGAAATTTGTTTTGGAAGGGCTCTTGCAAACATTGTGGGAAAAGGAGAAAATGCTGGTTACCAGCATTTTCTCCTTTTCCCACAATGTTTGCAAAAGCCCTTTTCATCAGGGTTGTGTGGTAAAGGATTAAGTCATATCATGACAGCCAATTCACCTATCCATACATTCTTGGCGTTTCTTCACTCAGCAAGTTGCATAGCTTTTTCCAAGCCACTGCTTTCCATCATAAACAGTGTTGAAAGAATGCTCATCAGTGGTGGGGGAATCAGTTCTGTAGATAATACTAACATCATTTCTCAAAGCAATATGTCCACCAAGATTCAACCTCACAATCCCATGATTACCCATCCTGTACTTTACCCCTCTCCACAATTGAAAGTCACAAAAGATTGCATAATTTTCAAGGCTTTTTAATCAATTTTTATGATATCTTTATTCATTTTCTTACTTCGCCCTTTCCCTAACAATCCCATCTTTTAACTAACTTGAGAAGGAAGGCTTTTGAAAGCATTGTGGGGAAGAGGAGAAAATGATGGTAACCAGCATTTTCTCCTTTTCTCATAATGTTTTCAACCCTATCAGATAACCTAAGTTTATTTGTATGAATTTTGAATTTCTATTCTGCAGATACTTTCGATATTGAAGAGTCTACAATTTGTTGCTTGGGAAAGGATTAAAACATCTGTAGCTAAATCCGATACAAAACATTTATCATTAACAATGTGAAGCATATAAATCATAACTTCCTGAAACAAATTTGCACACCTTTTAAGCGGCAATACTGTCTTGACAACTCTGGAGAAAAAGGCTTTTGGAAACATTGTAAAGAAAAGAAAATTCGACACTTATTAAAATCATACAGGAGCATTGATTAAAGGCTTTGTCAGAGAATTTCCTTCCTCCTTCATAGACATATAAGTTAGAATGGAAAACAATGAGCATAGGATCCATAGAGGAGCATTCAATCCTCAATGGAGGTACCAATACTCAGTTTTTGTACATTGAAATCCACTTAGGCACCCTATGAACAAATCAGGTGTTCCCTACACCAGTGCATTGTAGTTGCCAATAGATGAGCCAAGCTCTGGCAAAAGAGGCTTAATGCATCTCCGCAGTCCGTTATACCAAGCAGGTCATCACAATGTGATCCACAAAACTTTACTTTTTCTAGCAAGCAACTGAATCATGAAGTAAACTTGTCCTTGGACATGCAGAAAATTGACCTATAAAAAAAATTTTCGCGCAGGATGACCTGGGTCTATATTTTTGCAGATGCATTAGGCCCACTTTTCACAGAGCATGGCTCAAATAATAATGATTATTAATTAATTTCCTTCTGAAGAAATTTCAATTTTCAGTATGGTGTTAAATGCCATTTTCAACACTATTTCTGTCATATCACAGTAAGCCATGCACTTACCCATGCCTTCCTTGAATTTTTTTTGCCAGTTCTCTACACAGTACTCTTTTTGATAAATGATAAAAATCTGAACTAAACCAAATTGAAAGCAATTCCAGACGACAAATTAAATATAGCTTTAATGATGATTTCTGTATTTGAGAGGGTAGAAAACATTGGGAAAAGGAGAAAATGCTAGTTACCAGCATTTTCTCCTTTTCCCACAGTATTTTCTATTCTTCCCAAATCAAAGTTTGGTTTTTGAGTCACATTTATTTTGTTGTCTGCAAATGCTTTCAATTTGGACTGGTCTGAAATTTTGTCATTTGGTAAAGGGTTAAATGAATCAGTCTGAAATTTTGTTGTCAGGTAAAGATTTAATGCACTTGAAAACACTGTTGCTAAACGCAAAATAGCTTGTTACTAGCTATTTCTCCTTTTGCCATAATGTTTTTAAAAGCGGTCTGCAGCAAGGCAAAAAAGATGTTTGCCAGATGTCATGAACTAATCAAACAATGCATAGGCATCTCCTTCTTCCACATCCTCCATGACTGTTTCCATACGGGCATGCTTTAGGGTTCCCCCACTCACAGGTGGGCTAACATGCGGGTTGTAGGTCCATTTAGGGAACACCCTTTTATACAAATTCATCATAACTGTATCTTGAGATTTCAGATGTCCATCAAATGTACATTTCATGTGTCCATGTGTACCTGACAAAAATAAAACATTGTTGCATAAAACCTAATCAGCAAGACCTACGTAGTTTGAATAGTGTAAACAGAGAGTGTATTTCAGATAATTTAACCCTTTGCCACAGAGTCCCGAGTTTTAATGAACCTGAAAAGGAAGGCTTTAGAAAACATTTTAGGAAAGAGAGAAAATGCTGGTTATCAGTATTTTCTCCTTTCTCCACAATGTTTTCTATCCTATTAAAGACAAAGATTTGAGCTGTATCTGTCGTCTACAAATGCTTTCAATTTGGTCAAGTCTAAAATTTTGTCGTCTAGTAAGGAGTCAAATCTGAATATTCGGGATAAATGACAAACTGAAAAATTTTATTGGCTGTTGAAAAGACACTAATGGCACATTGGCCAACTTTTATAGTTGCTAACAACAGAAATTCGTAAAATGTTGCAGAATACTGACATTTTCCTACCAAGGAATAATTATTTATTATGAAAAAAATAAAAATGTTGACTATGTGTCTTGAGATTACACGTCCAGCAAAAGTTCAGATTTCTCATAAAAGTTATCAGAGCTATTGCTGCATTGTTGTATCGTAAAATTCATTCATTTGAAGGCAAAATTATCTTCTTTATATTACATGTATATCCAACCACTTACCAGCTAGAATCCATTAAGTTTTGAGTGATTTATATTTTAACTCTTAGACTGCTAAGCAAGACTCAAAGACCTTTTGTGGACTGTGAAGATCAAGATTGGCAGCAAAGAACATGCAGTCTAACCTTGGATCTACACTCTCCGATAAGGAGATATCTTTGCCCCCAAAATACCTTTGAAATAGCAAAATTTTGTTTTTTTACCATTATTTTAAAAGTTTTATTTCATTTGTTTAGCAGGATTAATCCAGAGACATACATTTCTGAATTAATCACATAGACTCTCTGTCTCTCGGGAAAATCATGCAAACATCTCAGTAGCAGAAACGAAACATTAACTCTTTCACTGCCAATGTCACCTTGGCACTTTTCTGGACATGGTAGATCAAGATCAGATTGCACAAAAAGTGCCTTTGGTCTACACCTTCTGCTATCTGATGCTCATCTTCAACCAAAAACAAGTTCAACTGAAATGAAAAAGATACCTAAAGACCTAAGAAAAGTCGGTTCCATTTAGTTGGGAGTACAAGAGTTAATCTATTTATATTAACAATGAAAGACAACTGACCAATGGGATCTTTTATATGCCCTCGCCTTCCCCATTTTGTACGCAGCTCCACTGGTTTGAACCAATTGATGTCCTCTGTAAGTACAATATTTTATTCTATTTTGAACCAAATATTTTGATTGGATGAATCTGAATATACATTTATGATGAATTTAAATGAACATGCCATAACAAAGGTTATTAACATTTTATTTTCAATCTTTAAATTCTGGGAGTTTCCAGCAAAATTTCGATAATCTCTATAACTATCATGCTCTTAATTCAAAAAGTTTCTAGAACCAATAAGTATATAGATTAAGTTTTGCTGTACATCACTACCACCTTAGCCTATTTTGTGGTACTCAACATTATTGCAACAACAAGCAGCACATCTCAAAGCTAAACCTGATATACATCACATACCTCTGTTGAAAAACATGTATCTAACTACACATGACTTCTTGTTGATCTTCAAGGGGTATCCACTCAAAACTGCCCTTTTAGCAATAATTCTGTCAGGATCAACAGACAGCAAGGATCCTTTAGCAATAAGGTCTAGTCTACCTACAAGGATAAAATGAAACAATTTTGTTCGTTTGTATGCTGTTGACCCTTTGCCAGATGACAGAACTTTAGACTTGCCTGTGTTGAAAGCACTTGCAAACAACAAATGAAATGTGGCCAGTTATTTTTTTCCTTTTCCCACAATGTTTTTAAAAGCCTTCTCTGTAAGGGTTGTTAAAACTAAGAACCATATGGTGTATTTTAAAGGTCATTTTCAACATTAATTTCTTTTCAGCAAAACATACATCCAACTGTTTCTGGAGTTACATTTCCCAGTATTACATACAACACTCATTCCAAGCCACTGACAGGGTACTGGTAACAGAAACTCCAGGAAAGCATAGATAGGTGCACTGGCTGCCGCGATATAACTGAAATACTGTTGAAAACGGCGTTAAACACCATACAATCAATCAATCAACCAAGCCACTGACTGCTTTCCCTCACAAAGTCAAACTACATTCAGCAATGAGTTAGGAGGGTTGGATGAGTCCTGTCATTATAACTTTTACAAAATCAAACTACAATTCTGTGTGTTCTCATCATGATCTCTGCAATCAGTACAGCTAGTCAGGTTGTTCACTACCCTGAAAGGACTAAGAAACATACCAAAAGCTCCTTCTTTAAAAACGAGAACTGGTGCTGGTGGAAACATGATTGGGCAAAACATTGTGGCAACTGTTGCTGCATTGTGCTTCAAAAATCTTTCAAACTAAAAATATAAACAAGAACAAATACTTCAAAATATACAGGAAATAATGTATTCAGGAACAATAAAATAGCCTGAGCTTAACTCTTCACCAGTCTACAAAAGTTTGGACATGTTCAGATTGAAAGCATTTGCAGACAAAAAAGTAAACATAAAACTGAAATTGTCTTTTGACGAGAAGAAAACTGTGAATAAAGGAGAGAATGCTGGTTACCAGCAATTTCTCCTTTTCCCACAAAGTTTTCAAAACCCTTCTTCTTCAAGGTCAATAAAGTATTGGATTGTTTGGTAAAGGGTCATGGGATTTTGGTAATGGGTAAAGGTAGTATCCTGGGATTTTGATAAGGGGTACAGGAAACATGCTGGAATTTTGGTTGACCCTTTACCAAACGACAAAATTTTAGACTGGTCCAAATTGAAAGCATTTGCAGATGACAAAATAAATGTGACTCAAAAACTAAAATCTGTGTTGGGAAGGGTAGAAAACATTGTGGGAAAAGGAGAAAATGCTGGTTACCACCATTTTCTCCCTTTCCCATAATGGTTTCAAAAGGCTTCTTTTTTCAGGGTCACGAAATAAACTGATCCTTTGACATAAAGAAAAGTGACCAATAGCGAACAGTTTCGGCTCAGGTCAGCCTGAGCTGACTGTGCAGGCTGACTTGGGTCGATACTTTTCACAGATACATTAAGCCCCCAATTCACAGAGCATGACTCATATATATATGTATGGCAATCGACGGTTTAAGCTTTCACAAAGACATGAATGCTCTCCAATCACTTACTTTATGCTTCTTCCCATTGGTATGTTGTGAGAAAATGGGACAGGCGGAGAATCTTCGAAAGCCCATGTGAAATACCAGTCTGTCTTTTGACTTGACTGGTTTTGAATATTCAGAAGTCTTTCGCAGTACCACATTCACAACTGACATCTTCTGCTCATGCGGCAATAATCCAAACACTACTACAGGTCTTCCAGTTTTGTGCTCATCTGATACAGAATTACAAATAGAAGTATGGAATTAGAAGTTGCAAATTAATCTATCACATGACCAGTCTTTTTTTTCTTTCAGTGTATTATACCTTTTACATGCTTTCTTATGATACATACATTTGAGATAAGCATCATGTGAAATCCTAGAAGCATTATCTGACTGTATAGTTCAAGTCAGTATTGAAAAGTTGTCCCAGAGAAATGCACACTTTTTCCATCACTTGACTTTTTATGAATAGTTTAACCCTTATCCTGCTGAATAAAAGAAATGAAACTTTAAAGCCGATAATATAAGCGTAAAACTTTCCTGATAGAATGGGATTTTAAGAGGAAAGATAGCTCCTTATCGGACAGTGTAGATCAAAGATCAGACTGCACGTTCTGTGCAGTCTGATCTTGATCTATGCTGTCCGCAAAAGGTCAGTGAGTCGTGATAAGCAGCCGAAGGGTTAATAACAAAATCTGGCCATGTATGATTCGTATTATTGGATGTATCAATGATACATTAGTGCTATTTCCAACTGTTTTCAGTAAAGGTATGGTTGCAAGTGCAACTGTCACGGTTTCTGTAGATTTTTTTTTTTTTAACAAATAATGTATACAACAATCCTGTTTGGGTACCTTCTGGCTACTTTCCCTCTAAAACAGGACTGAAATAATGTTAAGAAATACAAACAAGAGGGCCATGATGGCTCCACTGGCTTATAAATATAAACCATCAATACTAAACATTTCAATTCTGAGCCAAATGGTTTCAAAATGAAGACTTACAAAGTTTTCTCTGTAAAAGCCCATGTAAAAGTTGAGACCCGCAGGGCAAAGCCATTTTTGATCCCAGAGCTATAATTACTTGGACCCTGGTAGAGGTCCACAAGATAAAGCCACATGCCAAAATAATACAAGTCTATGCTGTATGGTTATAAATAAGGTGATTTTCAATTTTTGTCCATATGAAGCCTCTGTGAAACATAAGACCCCTGATGCAAGGCTAATTTCAAAAAAAAAAAAAATCAAAACAGGAAGATTTCTTAAGTTGTCACCATGTAAGCCCATGTAAAACTTGTGACCCCTGCGGCGGGGCCAATTTTGACCCCAGGGCTAAAATTTTGGCCAGCTTGGTAGAGGCCCACTAGATATAGCTACATGCAAAATTTGGTAGCTCTAGGCCTTATAGCTAGGTACAGGAAGATTTTTAAAGTTTTCTCTATATAAGCCTATGTAAAACTTGTGACCCCTGGGGCAGAGCCAATTTTGACCCCAGGGCTATAATTTGAAGAAACTTGATAGAGGTCTACTACATAAAGCTACATGCCAAATTTGGTAGTCCTATGCCTTATGATTTCAGACAAGAAGATTTTTAAAGATTTCCAATATTTTTCAGTTTTGTTGCCATGGCAACCAGAGTTTTTGAAGGAATCAAATTCTTTCAAGAAATTCTGAAGAAGACCATGGCAGGATAATTTCTGTGAAGTTCCATGAAAATTGGATGGGTAGTTTCAGAGAAGAAGATGTTTGAAACAAAAGTTAACGCACGGACAGACGGACGCACGCACGACGGACACCGGGCCATGACATAAGCCCGCTGGCCTTTGGCCAGTGGAGCTAAAAAGAGAAATTCATGCGGGAATTACTTTTGTGAATTAAATAATTTTGGCTGAAAAGCCACAAAACTTGAACAGCAAAACATAAAACTTGTCTATTTTGAAAAAAATTTGCTGAGGACAAAAGAAACATGCTCAGGTGATGGGATTTTGTTTCCCCAGTGTTTTCAGAAGCCTTCTTCCTCAGGGCTGTGGACATTTCACCATTATTTCAGGCATATCACCGCAACACACTCACACATACATGTACATGTAGGTTCTGAGTTTCACCAGTACTAATCTAGAGCTATGAAGTATCTTGCCCACGGATACTCCCAAAAGAAAACCCAGTGCTTCCAGTCAGGCATGAACCCAGGGCTTCCAGGTTACAAATCCTACACTTTATCACTGAGTCACACAGATTCCTGGTAAATAGTTACAGAGGGAGCATAACAATCTCATTTACCTAGGAAAGCTTTTGGAACATCTGCAATGTGCACAGTTATGTATGACCACATCTGAAAAAGAAATAAAAGAAAATCCTCTGAAAATTAATTTAAACAGCTTTCAACGTAAATCAGACCACAGCATCAGCTTACTCATTCAGCATGCTGTTTTGCAAGTAATCCACTGGTGTTACGTATTGCATTGCCCTAGGACATTCTGGCGAGACCCAGTGCAGCTGGTAGAAACTCAAATAGGATCCTGTGCTTTTTCTACTACTAAGCCACAAACAGTGAAGGAAATTTCAGTCCTTATCAAATAATTCTGTGTTTAGAAAACATTGTGGGAAAACTACAAATCCCATATATTTAGCCACATTCACCTGGGTATTCATGTATTTTATCTTCATTCATGTTCGATTATCGCTATTGTACAAGGCTGTTTTACCTCTGTACCAAACAATCCTTTGTTTGGTTGACCCAGAAAAAGAAACCTATCGAAAAGATTGTGGAAAATGGAGAAATTGCTGGTAACTTGCATTTTTTCCATTTCCCACCATGCTTTGTACATTTTCAAAGATTGAAATCATTATTTGAATAACATTCAATGTGTCATCTGCAAATGCTTCCAATTTAGACAAGTCTAAACTTTGTCTGTTGGTATAGAATTAAGTCGTCTGCTACAAACATGTTACAAGAGGTAATAAGCTTAACCCTTTACCACACAATCCCAAGTTTCAGCAACCCTGAGTAAGAATGCTTTTGAAAACAATGTGGGAAAAGGATAAAATGCTGGTAACCAGCATTTTCTCCTTTTCCCACCATGTTTTCTATGCTTTCCGTGAAGAATCTGATCATTTGAACAATGTTTAATTTGTTGTCTTCAATTGCTTTCAACTTGGACACATGTCAAATTTTGTTATTTGGTAAAGAGATGAAGTACAAAGAAGAGCAAGAAGACCCTAACTTACTGTGACACCACCTTCCACAATGTCTTCCACCTGTTCCACGACTCGTTTTTCTGTTCTTTTGAAATTGTCAAACTGAAATATCCTAGCATAATCTAAAGGCAAGTTCTCTTTAGGGTCCCAGGGTGAGGTTCTAAAACTTTTCAAACCTCTATACCTAGAGAGAAAAAGTGATGACAGATACTTGAGAGGCATTTTTTGTAAAAAGCGCTTTTCCAACAAAAGCTATCAACTTCAGGTTAAAAAAAAAATCTTATCTATGTTTGTAATGGATTTATGCATGCTCAGGAAGCTTTGCTCTGAATACTTTTACCATAGCAAAAAGAACTGATTGACTAAATGGTATTTTAAGCTGCTTTCAACATTACTGCAGTCACATAATGGCAATAGCAGACAGGAAAATATGATTCTGATATTTAAGACAAAGATTCTTCCAAAAGTATTCTCAAATATTCAGTTTTACTACAAGAAAATACAGAAATGAAAAGCAGCAATATAAAGAAACACTTACTTTTGGAATCTAGTACTGGCACTGACATCAAGGGGAGTATCAATTTCATCTGGGAACATAACATGCTTCTTCTCTTCTTTCAGTTTTGACAGTCTGCAACAGAAGTTTTGTTTGTTTGTCAACAAAACAAAAACAAGACTTCTACCAAAAAAAAAAAAGTTTTATACTGACAGCCATGTAAAGAGTTAGAGCTACCATACAATAACAGATTGTCATCTCCACAAGAATTTCCATACTTTTAACCCTTTACCAGATGACAAAATTTTAGCCTTGTCCAAATTGAAAGCATTTGCAGATGACAATTTCAATGAGGCTCAAATGGTGCAATTTTTCTTTGATAGGGTAGAAAACGTGGGAAAAGGAGAAAATGCTGGTTACCAGCATTTTCTCCTTTTCCCACAATGTTTTCAAAAGGCTTCTTTCCTAGGGGCATCAAAAGGCGGCATTGTGCGGTAAAGGGTTAAATGGTATGATTTAAATGCATTTTAACACCCGAATTGTTTACTTTTGGCTACTATTATTCTTTTAACTCTTTACCAAACAACAAAATTTCAGACTAGTCCAAATTGAAAGCATTTGCAGATAAAAAAAAAAATGACTGAGGACTTGAGATTTGTTTTGGGAAGGGTAGAAAACACTGTGGGAAAAGGAGAAAATGCTGGTTACCAGCATTTTCTCCTTTTCCCACAATGTTTTCAAAAGGCTTTTTTCACATGGTCGTTAAAAGTTGGGATTGTGTGGTAAGGGGTTAAGGCAGGAGTGTTGTCTTTTGTATAGGATGAGAAATCAAAAGCGAACAGCAAAATACATTTCTACTTACAGTGTCATCTCCTCTTCCATATCAAATGTCTTATCATATTTAGCATCTTCATCATCTTCTTTACTTGTTAGCTACATACAAAAACAAGAAAAAGAATAAGAGAATACAAGAGATTCTTCTTGTTTCTGCAAAGTTGTCACCATGGACAATTAAAAATTGTGGGATTGAAAGTGTAGTTAGCTAGATTTGGGAGATTGCACACCCTGGATGCAACATTGCATCCAATACCATGAGCAACAATTTTGAACAATTTTGGTTAAATGCAAATACATAATGCTACTTGCCAAATATCAATGCTAGACAGCAAGAGGATTTTGAATTTTCTCCCAAAACAGCCAATAGAAACCAGTTGCCAACAGTTATAACTACCTGATATGAGGTCAGTGGTCATCTATGGTCAAACACTATTTCTACCCTTCAGGAAACAAATCCTGTCAACTTAAGCTCATTTGCCATCTGCAAATAATTTAACCTTGGATGGCTTTCATAATAATGTCCTCCAGTATGAAGTTAAAATATTAAAATAAATGGATTTTATTCAGCTGACCCTTACTCTTAAAATTCCAATGATACTTTGCAAGAGCATTTCATAAAACAAGAGGGCCATGATGGCCCTGGGTCGCTCACCTTAGTAGAGTGCCTTTAAGGTTTTTCTTTAATTTGACCATGTGACCTAGTTTTTGAACGCAGGTGACCCAATTTCAAACTCATATTTCATGAAGACAAACATTCTGACCAATTTTCAAGTCAATTGAGCAAAAAATGTGGCCTCCAGTGCCCTAAAGATATTTCTTTAATTTGACCTAGTGACCTACATTATGACCCCAGGTGACCCAAATTTGAACCGGTCTTTGACTATATCAAAAGAAACATTTTAACCAATTTTCAAATCAAATGAATAATAAATGTGGCCTCTAGAGTGCCCAATAGCTATTTCTTTAATTTGACCAAGTGACCTAGTTTATGACCCCAGTTGACCCAAATTCAGACTCATGTGAGATTTTACAAAGACACACATTCTGACCAATTTTCCAGGCAATTAAGCAAATAATGTGGCCTCTAGAGTGCCCACAAGGTATTTCTTTATTTTGACCTAGTGACCTAGTTTATGGTTCCAGGTGACCCAAATCCAAACACATCTGGTATTTCATCAAGACAAACATTCTGGCCAAATTTCAGGTCATTTGAGCAATAAATGTGGCCTCCAGAGTGCAAACAAGGTATTTCTTTAATTTGACCCAGTGAACTAGTTTATGACCCAAGTTGACCCAAATTAATCTTATATGAGACTTTATAAAGACAAACTTTCTAACTAATTTTCAAGGCAATTGAGCAAATAATGTGGCCTCGAGAGTGCCAACAGGGTATTTCTTTAATCTGACCTAGTGACCTAGTTTATGACCCAAGATGACCCAATTTTGAACTCAATGAAATTGTTGCGCTTAGATGGGCAAACAAACTTAGAAGAGAATCACTACATACCAAATATCAAAGCTCTACGCCTTCCAGTTTTAAAGAAGAATTTTAAAGTTTTCCTTCTTTGTTCCTATGTTCGAACTTGTGACCCCTGGGGCTGGGCCAGTTTTGACAAACTTGGTAGAGGTCCACTAGGAAATGCTACATACCAAATATCAAAGCTCTACACCTTCCCGTTTAAGAGAAAAAGAAATTTAAAGTTTTCCTTCTTTGTTCCTATCTTCGAACTTGTGACCCCCGGGGCGGGGCCAGTTTTGACCCAGGGGCATCATATGAACAAAGTTGGTAGAGGTCCACTCTGAGATGCAACATACCAAATATCAAAGCTCCACACCTTTCGGTTTCAGAAAAGAAGAATCTTAAAGTTTCCCTTCTTTGTTCCTATGTTCGAACTTGTGACCCCAGGGGCTGGGTCAGTTTTGACCCAAGCAGCATCCTTGGAACAAACTTGGCAGAAGTCCACTAGGAGATGCTACATACCAAATATCAAAGCTCTATGCCTTCCCATTTAAGAGAAAAAAAAAATTAAAAGTTTTCCTTCTTTGTTCCTATGTTTGAACTTGTGACTCCCGGGGCAGGGCAAATTTTGACCCTAAGGGCATCATATGAACAAACTTAGTAGAGGTCTACTAGGCGATGCTACATACCAAATATCAAAGCTCTACGCCTTCCAGTTTCAGAGGAGATGATTCTTAAAGTTTTCCTTCTCTGTTCCTATGTTCGAACTTGTGACCCCCGGGGCAGGGCCAACTTTTGCCCCAAGGGCATCATATGTACATCAGATCCACTAGAAGATGCTACATACCAAATATCAAAGCTCCATGCCTTCCTGTTTCAGAGAAGAAGATTTTTTCCTATGTTGGAAATTGTGACCCCCGGGGCGGGGCCAGTTTTGACCCCGGGGGCATCATATGAACAAACTTGGTAGAGGTCCACTAGGTGATGCTACATACCAAATATCAAAGCTCTACGCCTTCCAGTTTCAGAGAAGATGATTTTTAAAGTTTTCCCTCTTTGTTCCTATGTTTGAACTTGTGACCCCCCAGGGCAGGGCCAGTTTTGACCCCAAGGGCATCATATGAACAAACTTGGTAGAGGTCCACTAGGAGATGCTTCATGCCAAATATCAAAGCTCTATGCCTTCTAGTTTTAGAGAAGATGATTTTTAAAGTTTTCCTTCTTTGTTCCTATGTTGGAAATTGTGACCCCCGGGGCAGGGCCAGTTTTGACCCCAGGGGCATCATATGAACAAACTTGGTAGAGGTCCACTAGGAGATGCTTCATGCCAAATATCAAAGCTCTATGCCTTCTAGTTTTAGAGAAGAAGATTTTTAAAGTTTTCCTTCTTTGTGACTTTGCTCAAACTTGTGACCCCCGGGGCGGGGCCAGTTTTGACCCCAGGGGCATCAAATGAACAAACTTGGTAGAGGTCCACTAGGAGATGCTACATACCAAATAGCAAAGCTCTGCGCCTTCTCGTTTCAGAGAAGAAGATTTTCAAAGATTCTGCTTTTTTTTCCTTTTTGTTGCCATGGCAACCAGAGTTGTGGGTGGAATTCAATTCTTTGAACAGTTTTGGTAGAGCTTCACCCAAGGAACATTCCTGCCAAGTTTCATCAAGATTGGCCCAGTGGTTTAGGAGAAGAAGATGTTTAAAGAAATTGTTGACGGACGACGGACATAGGGCGATCACAATAGCTCACCTTTAGCACGTTGTGCTAAGGTGAGCTAATAAGGAAGGGACAATGTACATGGAAGACCTGAATGTATCTTCTTTCCAATCTGATCTTGATCTACATTTTCTGCATGAGAAAGGCTGATCTTGATGTCTACTGTATGCAAAATAACTACGTTTGTACTAATTGCTAAAAGTGACAACTGATCAGTCCGTACCGTTTCATATTCCTCTTCTTCCTCTCCCTCCAAAGGTTCACTTCCAGTATGCATCTCTCCTCCGTCATCCGACATCTCTTCTTCATCTGCTTCCATTCCTTCTATCTCCTCTTCACTTTCATCAAGCTCATCACTGTGAACATCATCCTGATTTTTCGGAAAAACAACTCTTTACCAACCTATGAAATTTTACTCTTGTCCATACTAAAAGCATTTGCAGACAACAAATTCAATATAGTTAAAATGAGTTAAGTTGTCTTTAAAAGGTAGAAAACACTGTGGGAATAGGAGAAAATGCTGGTTTCTGGCATTTTCTCCTTTTCCTCCAATGTTTTCAAAAGCTTTCTTTCTTAGGGTTGTTAAAACTCAGGATTGTGTGGTAAAGGGTTCAATCCCCTTTCCTTGCAACAGGCCTCTTTTGATTCCATTGTAGAGAAAGGTGATTATTACTCAGACTGACCTGAAACTGACCTCTATGCAAAGAATAATTAGGGAGTGTATAAATTTAGTTTTGTGTATAATCGGATGGTACCAAAATTCTTTTAACAGTAAATGTTGGGTTTGACTCTTTCATAGAAGCTTTTGCGGATGACATAGATTACGATCAGAGTGCAAAGAAAGTGCATCATAGATCAATGTCATCCGCCACGTATTACCAATATAAACCAACAAAATCATGTTTATTTCAGGAATTCTAAGTATTCTCTAAGGACATAAATCTATTAGCCGCATAAGGAGGTGAAAATTGTTCACATATTTCCGCATTAAGACAACAAAAGCCGTAGCTAAGTTTGGATAGTAATTCATACATGTAATATATGGTAATAGAGGTCATCTATTTCATGTCAATTTGATTGAGTAATACAAGAAGTATTCTGAAGAATAAGAAATAAATTGCCAACCTAATATAATACAATTATACAATTAACACATTAATCCCTAGGCTGCCAAGCACGACTCACTGATCTTTTGCAGTGTAGATCAAGATCAGACTTCAAAGAACCTGCAGTCTGATCTTTGATCCACTCTGTCCGATAAGGAGATATTCTTTTCCTACAAATATGTTTGAAATAGCATTATTAGGGTTTTTACCACCAGTTTGACAATTTCATGTCATTTATTTAGCAGGATAAAGGTCAAGTCTCTGTAAAATATTGTGAGAAAAGGAGTGATTGTTTATAATGGTACAAGCTTGGATGTGCAGTCCATCTGGCAATAATGTGCCAAACAGTAAAATTCCCACAAAATTTGGGCATTGGACCATTTCACAATTATGTTGAGATTCAGTATAGAGCAGAGTTAAACCTTTTACATATTATAAGTGTGCTTATTTCTTTAACACTTTACCTCACAATCCCGACTTCTAGCAACCCTGAGGAAGCTGCTTGAATACAGAATGATAACCAGTATTTTCTCCTTTTCCTGTGATATTTTCTATCCTTTTCAGAGACAAATTTCACTATTTGAGTCACACTTAATTTGTCATCTGCTACAGGTTGAGTCTTAAATGTTATTTGGTAAAAGGTTAATTATGGGCGGTCTACAATTTGATCTGGCAACAGTAGAGCCTCACATTGTCATCCTCAACAATCCAGCTTGCTTGATACTCCGAGGTGCCTTTAGGAACTCTACGCGCAGTTTTCTTTTGTTCTGTAAATACAATTAACAAATTGTTCAAGAATAATCCCTCCATTTAAAACATACCTGCTCACATCCTGTTTTATCCTATGGTGAATCACTTGGGAAAACATTGGAGCTCAAGGAAAACTTGTTTGTAATGGACACCCCCTTCCTTTTGTCACAATGTATTTTCATCTGCATTCAAGATTTAACTCTGTACCAAAAAAATGACCCAATTTTGTTCAATTTCCTGCGCCATATGAGACAATATTGTGTCGATCCCACAGTGACGTGGCCTGGATAAAACACTGCATTACTGTACAGGCTTACAGATAAAACCAAGACTACATATAACAAATCGTACATTGGACAGCAATCAATTTTGGAGGAAAGATTATTTTTCAACAGTATCAAAAACACTAAGAAAAGAACTGCTTGTTACAAGCAATTACTTTTTTCCTACAATGTTTTAGAAGGCTGAAAATTATATGAGGTGTAAAATGTATATATTTGTTCAGTAACTGTTGCTTCTTTTCCAACAAGCGTTGCATCCAGGATGACCTCAGAGAGGGGGAGAACCACCATCATTCATACAACTAAAATGGGGTAGTGGGGGGGGTGGAGTGAAAAGTTCAAAGTTTGTGACTTACTATCCCTAATTTACCATAAACTCTTTACCAAACGACAAAATTTTAGACTCGTCCAACTAGAAAGCATTTGTCTGTGATAGGGTAGAAGAGAAGAGGAGAAAGTGCTGGTTACCAGCATTTTCTCCTTTTCCCACAATGTATTCAAAAGCTTTCTTCTCCGGGGTTGTTAAAACTCGGGATTGTGTGGTAAAGGATTAAAACAGACTGTCATAACCGTGCAGATAGATCTACACACATTAACTAAAATCAACTAAAAACTAAAATAATTATATTTGTCTTTCTTCCGTAATCTTACTTTTCCACTATGCTGCCTGCTGACTCTTCCATGTCAAATGATGCTGATTTCACATCCTCATTTTGAATGAGTATAAGCTGGCTAATGCTGACTAAAGGCCCCCACCTTGAAAATATTCTTGGATACATTTGGATGGCAAATATTTTTTATTCAATCTGTGATAATATTTGACAACTTTACACAGCTTGGTGAAATTCCTCACCAACACACACATTACATTTGAGACATTCCACACTAGCATTTATCCCCCTCCAGGCTTGATTATGTCACAGCCTCTTGATTAAATATTCATATGGGTATTTCCAAGAGCTATATTTGTGCATTACTACTTTTAGCAAAGGATATTGTTTATAAACATAGTTTTAATCATACAATTGGTGCACCTGCAGTATTTTTATTGTCAGAACAAAATTTTATTGTGTACTACCTATTGTTAAGTGGGAGATTCTTTTTGTTTTCAAGAGAGATGCCACCCCAAAAAATTCAAAATTGCAGGACTAAGGTGTAGACAGCCAGATTTGCATGATACAGCGCCCTGGATTCAACACCATATATTGTTTTCAAAAGCTATCAATTACTGGGGCTTTAAAAATTTCACATTTGAAACAGTTATGGATTCAATACCCATGGCTTCATTCAGTTCCTCCTCTGTGGGCCATGTTTGCTCTCCCTCCATAGGGTCTGGTATAACCTCTGACTCTAAGGACTCCTGTTTTGTTGGATCTGGCTTTTCTGTAGATGTAGGCTCAACAGATCTCATTTCTGTATCCTGAATGAGAAACAAAAATCTTTTTTCCAATCTCAGAGTTGTTAACTGATTTTTTAAGTAATTTCTGAATGAAATCACTGCAGCCCGTGCATGTATCAATGCAAGCCTGGTTTTTCTTTCAATAGTGCTTTGGAAAGCACTCTTTCCAAGCAAATGGCTGCTTTCCCATCTAAACATAAAATCGATGTACTATGGTGAGGAGGGAATAATTCTGGCTCAAGTACTTGTCAACAAATGTCAAAAAGAGGCCGAAAAATTTGGGATTTAACTATTTACCAATCAACAAGTCTTTAGAGATGACCAAACTGAAAGCATCTGCATGTGACACAATAAAATTTATGTTACTCAAAAAAATGTAATTTGTTTCTGAAAGGGAAGAAAACATTGCGAGAAAATGAGAAAATGCTGGTTACCAGCATTTTCTCCTTCCCACAATGTTTTCAAAAGCCTTTTCCTCTGGGTCATTCAAAGTCCAGATTGTTTGGTAAAGTGTTAAAGACATGACCTCGATTACATGTGCTCTGCATATTTTACTTAACTACCTGGCTCTTCAAAAGTTCAGAAAGACATGATATCCAGTTAGGAAAAGAACAAACCTCTCCGCTTTTGTTTCTGTTCGTTTTCAGGTTGAGTGGATTTGGGTCTTCTAAAACATCTATCTGTGACATTTGAAAGTTTCCCCAGCCTGGTAGGTGTACCAGTCTATTAACTGACAGACTACAATTTCTCAGGTAGCCAGTCACCTTCAATGTGCCACTAACACCCTTGAAAAACACAAATTCAAAACCTGCACTAAGAACTGGACTTAGGAACTTCAAGAAACAGAAAAACACATCAGTGGGGAAAATTACAAATATTTAACAATGCAAACACTGTTTTGGCCAGAATATCTCATTCAATATGGATATTTATCTAGCTCATATTCAATAATCAGATTAAACCTACATTTGCTGTGAAAGCAATTCTATTTTCTATTCCTACAATGTTTTCGTAAGCTTTTTATCTCAGGGTTGTTAGACTCGGAATTGTGTGGTAATGGGTTAATGAAGTATCAATATCCATTACGATGATAAAGCAAAATGAAATGAGAAACAAAGGCTTCTCCAAGCATCAATGTGTGATCAAATGTTACCGAAAGGAGGTATTCCTTTACCACACAATCCCGACTTTTAATGACCCTGAGGAAGAAGGCTTTTGAAAAAATTGTGGGAAAAGGAGAAAATGGTAACCAGCATTTTCTCCTTTCCCCGCAATTTTTTCTACCCTATCAAAGACAAATTCCATCATCTAAGGCACATTAAAATTGTCGTCCGCAAATGCTTTTAGTTTGGTTGAGTCAAAAATTTTGTCGTTTGGTAAAGACTTAAAGAGCAGCAATTAGATAATCTGCAGTTGATCAAAAATTGTTTAAATTTCTGATAGTAGTACAAAATACATTTTTACAGACAAAAAACATTTTATTTATAAGCATAAAGAAACAGATGGCTACATTTTGTAGAAATTGGTTAAATTTTGGTATTTAATTAACAGGGTGATTGTTTTGCAATTATGAAGAGCATTTTCTTCTTTTCCAACAATGAATTCTATCAAAGACAAACCCTATTATTTGAGCTATATTTAACATAATTTATCAGCTGCAAATGCTTCCAGTATGAACAAGTCAATCTTTGTGGCCTGGCAAACAGATAAGCAATGCATTAAAATAAATCGATAAATATAAATAATTTCTTTTGTACATTATTGTGTGAACAAAAGTTAGAGACTGGTGGCATCTGATTACTATGTAATAAATACTTTGTTTTGTTTGAATTGTTTTGATTTCAACATAACTACTATTTTCAGTTTTTGAAAGCTCATGAGTTTTACAGGAATCATCAATACCAGTAATTGGCTTGGGCTTTCCAGTGCTTTCTGAAGAATACCCCCACATAAAAAAAAGCTGCCAGAAGGAATCCAACCTGTATTTCTGTATTTCAAGTTGTAAGAGTCCATACATTTAATCACTGAGAACAAAGGCCCCATGAATTACTTACAGGTTTACTCTCATCAAACTCAACATTTTCTGCTAGCAGATAGGGTCGTTTCTCCCTAAAATGGACTGGCTTTACTTTCTGTGAGACAATTTGACGGATGACAAGAAGGCCCTCTTGTGAATTGTCTAAACTGTTGATTTTGTCATCAGGAAACCTACAAAATAATAATTTTAAAAAATCTGCTCTTTTCCACATGACATAAGTTTTTACTTGTCCATACAGTGAGTATTTGATGTCAACAAAGTACATGCATCTAAGATGACAGGATTTGCCTTTAAAATGGTAGCGATTATGGTGGGAAAAGGAAGAAATGCTGTCTAGCTACATCATTTTCTAATCCTTGTACAATCATCTTAACCCTTTACCACACAATGCCGCCTTTTAACGACACTGGAAAAGAAGCCTTTTGAAAACCTTGTGGGAAAAGGAGAAAATGCTGGTAACCAGCATATTCTCCTTTCACCACAATGTTTTCTACCCTATAAAAGAAAAATTGCACCCTTTGAGCCTCATTGAAATTGTCGTCTGCAAATGCTTTCAATTTGAACAAGGCTAAAATTTTGTCGTCTGGTAAAGGGTTAAGTCCTCTTCCCTACAGTGGTAAAAATTATGATTGTTTAATTAAAATAAAACTCAGTTTCTGCTGAGCTTCTCTACCTAGTAAAAGTCAATTTGAGGTCTACCAAAAAATGATACAACTGACTTTTTGCCACAATGTATCACTTATTTTCTTTGTACAAGCACTGAGCCATAAAGCACTTTAAGTATCCCTATTCTACAATGATGTTTTCAAAAATGTTTGCTCCTGACTGAAGGCAAGGCAATCTTCACAGGATGACAAAATTTTAAACTACTCAATTAAAAGTACGAACATTTTCAGATGCATCTAAATTGAAAGCATATGCAGACAACAAAATAATTGTGACTCAGAAATTAAAGTCTGATTTTGAAGGATAGGAGGCATGGTAGGAAAAGAAGTAAATGCTGGTTACAAAAAATCTTCCATTCTATGGCCATTAAAATGGGATTGTTTAGTACAGGGTAAAGTGTACAACATACCATTTCTCCATTATCTTCTGCAGATTTTTTCTGACATCTTTCTGCCTCTTCTGGGGAACATCTTTTAAACCCTGTATTAAATGATAATTATAATTCTTGGTATTTCAGAGTTAGATTTGTTTGTATAGTATGTGATAAAGTTTTAAAGAGCATTTCAGTTATTTCACAGTAGTCAGTGTGTCTATCCATATGTTAACAGTATGATGCACGACCTTCTTTCTCAGCCACTGGCTGCTTTTTGGCTGCTTTTCCACACAGACAAAGTGGAGACCCTGTTAAGCAGTCAGAGAGGGATGTTTCCTTTCGTAATCACTGTAATCTAACCTCAGAAACAATACTTCCCAGTTGCAATTTGAACTAGCAACCCCGGTCTCATGTTATTCATGCTGAAATACTTGTGTAGCATTTAAGTAAATTGTTTGTTTTTATGCCCATACTCATGTATGTATTTATCATATTTAAATGTGTTTCAACAATGAACGTTATGATTTCAAGTAGTGATCAGGAACAATTATTCTGTTCTGTTATTAACTCTTTACCACACAACAAAATCTTCTCCAAATTGAAAGCATTTGCAGACAACAACTTAAACATGGCTTAAATTATGGAATTCGTCTTTGAACAGGTAGAAAGCATTGTGGGAAAAGGAGAAAATGCTGGTTACCAGCATCTTCTTCTTTTCCCACAATGCTTTCAAAAGGCTTTTTCCTCAAGGTCGTTAAGACTTGGGATTGTGCGGTAAAGAGTAATGGTCCAGAAATTAGTTAGAAACTTCAACCCTTTACCATACAAACTCATGTTATAACACCCCAAGGAAAAAGACTTGAAAACAATGTTGGAAAAGAAGGAAATGTTGGTAACTATCATTTTCTCCATTCCCACAATGTTTTCTAACATTTCAAAAACAGAAATCTTCTTGTACGACACTTTTGTCATCTGCAAATGCTTTCAATTTGATTAAAATTTTGTTGTTTGGTAAGGGGTTAAGAAAATATCTGTGCATAAATATACTGGCATATTCTACATTTCCAACCTTTTAATGCCCATCCGGGTAGCTCAGTGGCTAGTGTATCTGACTCGTGACCTTGTGGTTGTGAGTTTGATACCCTGTTGAGGCAAACTTTCTTTCCAGCAATTTTTTGCCTCTCACCTCTAATGCATGTGAGAAAAGTTACCTAAGGCTTTGGAAAGAAAGTTGTGTCAGTACTGATGTGAGAAAGCCAGGAAACACACTGACCACCATGATATGACCTGAGCTGTTAAAATGGCGTTAAACTCCAATACAAACAAAACAATCCACCCTTTAGCACACAGAAAACTTTTAGACTTGTCCAAATTCAAAGCATTCACAGACAACAAATTAGATGTGGTTCAAACTGTGGAGTATGTCTTTGATAAGGTAGAAAACATTGTGGGAAAAGGAGAAAATGCTAGTAACCAGCATTTTCTCCTTTTCCCACATTGTTTTCAAAAGCCTTGACTTTCAAGGTTGTTAAAACTCAGGATTATGTCATAAAGGGTTAACAAGCATATTCCATCAAATGAGCCACATTTGCCTTGCTGTTTTCAAAATGCTTTCAACATAGATGTGTCTATAGATACACTCACATCAAACACGTCATGTAGAAGATTTATTGTGGAACTGCTTTGACTTGACACTACTTTGTTTCCGTAACCGTGTTAGGTTTTCCGATATTTGCCTTGTTCTAAATGAAGTTCAAATGTGTATGTTTGTATAATAAACTGATCTTGTCACCATGTCCATGTTGTAGAGGCAAAATACCTGAACACATGATTCAGAAGAAAACCACCTATAAAATTGTACATTTATTGGAGATCTATACATAGTTCACGTAAAAAGAAGGAATATTCATTAAGTGACAAGTTAAAGTGTTTGCACAATATTACAGCAACAATTAGAATAGAAAACAATACCTGTGTAACCAAGGTAACTGATGGCATCCCCTGTCCCAGGATACAGGACAGGCAGTACTCCCCGAAATTATCCACACCCTTGTCTACATCCACCAAAAACAGAATGGAATCTGCCACTTTCACTGCATCTAAAATCTCGTACAAGTTGCCATATTCTGTTATACAAAACTCTACTCTCTGTTTGAACCTGGGAACACTGAAAAGTAAAGGAAAACACTGTAAACCAGCAAGGGCATGCATGAATGTTTCAAGTAAGTTGCTCCTTTCCCTACATATTATACAATTAAAAAATAATTCCTACCTTAACCACTTACAAAATCTTGAGTTTTCACGACCCTGAGAAAGAGAGCTTACAAATACATTGTGGGAAATGGAGAAAATGCTGGTAACCAGTATTTTCTCCTTTTCCCACAATGTTTTTCACCCTATCAGAGGCCTTAAGCCCATTTATTCCAAATGTGAATTTGTCATCTGCAGATGTTTTGAATTTGAAAGTGTCTAACACTTGTGGCTTGGGAAAGGGTTTAAATTCCTTTTTTTGGGTCACATATACATGTATGCTTAGAAATACCATGTCTGATAATGAGTTTACTGTTGCACCATCAACAAATTTTGGACTCTTCAAAATTGAAAGTATCCACAGAAGACAAATTTTGAAATAGGTACAAATGAGCTGAAGTTCTCTGACATGGTAGGAAACCATGCAGTAAAAGGAGAATTTGCTTGTAATGACAAATTTCTCTTTTTTCAAACAATGTTTTCACATGCTTTCTTTATATTGGGTCATTCAACCAAGCAATCCCGACTTTTAACGACTCTGGGGAAGAAAGCTTTGGAAAACATTGTGGGAAAAGAGGAAAATGCTGGTAACCAGCATTTTCTCCTTTTCCCACAATATTTTCTACCCTATCCAATACATATATCACCACTTAACCTACATTCAATCTGTTGTCTGCAAATGCATTCAATTTGGTCCAGTCCAAAATTTTGTCACATTGAAAAGAGGCAAACATGGAAATGTTTGGTAAAGGATTCACACAACATGCAATCATTTTTTTTACAAAGAAACTTATAACCAAAGGATAACACAATTCTAGTAAGCCATCTTTTTCAAGTTATAACAATAACAACTGGAAGCTTACGCAAATAGAAACCCTAAGTTTACGAGTACAGTATAAAGAAAGATATAATAACTGCTTGTTTTGTCATTGTTCTTGTAACATCAAAGACTATCTTCAGAATATTTTTTTTTTCTTACCTGAAGTGTATAATTCCATTTTTAGAAGCAGTCCATGTTAATGTATCATCACAATGCTTCAGTGTATCTATCACAGTCTGTACTGAGGTTGAAGAATGCAGTTTTATCACTGCCTGTTGGAAAAAACAGTTTATAAAAGTTCTATTAACTCTTTACCACACAATCTCAAGTTCTAACAACTTTGAGGAAGACAGCTTTTAAAAACAGTGTGGGAAAGGAAGAAAATGCTGTTAACCTGCATTTTCTCCTTTTCTCTTGTTTTCTACCTTTTCAAAGACAAATAAAAAAAAAAAAAAAAAAGCCACATCTGATGTATTCTACTGGTTTACATTTGGACAACTGCAAATCTTTTTGTATATAATTAATTCATAACACCCTAAAATAAATTTGCAGTAGAAAAACTTAACTCTTTACCATACGGCAAAATTTTCGACTTGTCCAAATTCAAAGCATTAGCAGACAACAAAATAAATGTTATTCAAAAACTGAAATTCGCTTTTTGGAGGATGGAAAACATTGTGGGAAAAGGAGAAAATGCTGGTTACCAGCATTTTCTCCTATTCCCGCAATGTTTGCCAAAGCTTTCTTTCTCAGGGTCATTTAAACTCGGGGTTGTGTGGTAAAGGGTTAGAAGACATTCTAGAAGCTTTCAATATCTATGTATCATCACAACGTTTTAGTGAATCTACCGTGTGTCTACCACAGTCTGTATTGAGGTGGATGCATCATAGCATGTAGCTTTGTCACAGCCTAACAGGAAAAACAAACAACAAATTGTAATCTCAATTACAAAATGTGTTTAGATGCAGTGTAACATCATCATGTTTCAGTGTATCTATCACAGATATTGGTTAACTCTTTGTCAAACAATCCCAACTTTTAACCACTATGAGAAAAAAGGGCTTTGAAAACATCGTGAGAAAAGGAGAAAATGCTGCCAACCAGCATTTTCTCCTATACCAAAATGTTTTCTACCCTATCAAAGACAAATTCTGTCATTTGAGTCATCTTCAATTTGTCATATGCAAATCCTTTCAATATGGACAAGTCTAAAAATTAACTTTCACAAACCTGGAGGAAAACAACTTCAAAACATACAGTCTGATCTTGCATAACACTGTCTGATATGATGACATTTTCGAATGACAGAACCTTGAAATTGCCTTTTTCATGGGCTTAACTCTTTACCACACAAGGAAAATGTAGAACTGTCCAAATTCAAAGCAATTGCATACAACAATTTAGAAGTGACTCAAATTAGACATTTTGCCTTTGATAAGGTAGGAAACATTGTGGGAAAAGGAGAAAATGCTAGTTATCAGCATATTTTCCTTTTCCCTCAATTTTTTCAAAAGGTTTCTTCCTCAGGGTCGTTTAAAGTTGGGATTGTGTGGTACAGAGTTAACCCTTTACCACACTATTTCCAGTTTTAAACCACCCCGAGTACAAAAGCCCATGAGAAACCTCGGGGCAAGGACGAAATGCTGGCAACCTGCATTTTCTCTCCTTCCCACAATGTTTTTTAATCCTCCCAAATACGAATTTCAACTTTTGAGGCACATATTTTGTTCTCTGTACATTCTTTCAATTTGGACAAGTCTAGAGTTTTGTTGTTTGGTAAAGAGTTAATAATGCAAGAAAAGTATAATTCTAAGACAAAATTAATTTAAATATCTCCACCAATCAGAACTCTTGTCTTTGAATTTAAGTTAGCAGAAAAGAATGGCCAGTCCAATCAATATAAAGCATTCAACAGGGTTAGCTCAAGTGCAAAGCATG
This sequence comes from Tridacna gigas, assembly GCA_945859785.2. Lineage (NCBI taxonomy): Eukaryota > Metazoa > Mollusca > Bivalvia > Cardiida > Cardiidae > Tridacna > Tridacna gigas. Next base: position 33,670,271 of record OX244036.2, on the reverse strand, counting down.
GGTATTGTAATCTTGGGATACCTGATTTTGTTGGCTTAATTGGCTAACTGAAATTACTACTGGTATTTGTTTTTGTGATGAGACTTTAAACTGAGGTCCCACATGATGGTGCTATACACTTAGCATGTTAAACAATCTGGCGTACCTTAGGGTGGGTTTCGTCCTGTATCCTTGCACTACCCCCATTAAAATGACTAACAGCCTTTTGGGGACATTGCCCATATGGGCCACCATGGGTGGCCATAAATAAACACAAACAAACAATTAAAGGACAGACTTACAACACAATGGGGCAGAGAACCAGCAGCCCCTATGCTTCTTTTTTTGGTCAACACCTCCTCCCTCTTCTGTTTTCTCTTCAGAACCATCTATTTGAATATTGAATGGAAAAATTACTTGAATAACTTTTTACCATATAATCCCCACATTAACGGTCCATGAGAAAATAAGCTTTCAAAACAGAGAGAAAAGGCAAAAATGTTGGTAACCAGCATTTTCACCTTTTCTCACAATGTTTTCCTCGCATTCAAGGCTAATTCCCATAATTTGAGCCACAATGACTTTGTCATCTGCAAAATCTTACAATTTAGACAATTCTAAAATTTTTTCGCCTGGTAGAGGGTTAATGCAAGTCTAATATAATTTCACTGCAATAAATGTATAAACTATTTCTTCACTGAGAAAATATAACTGTTGCAGTTAAATTATCAGCATCATGTACACTTATGCAGTCATGTGACTACGTAAGTCTTTATAAGATTGTTTGCCATAGCACAAAATTTTTAATCCAGCCGAATCTATTATCAAAAGCATTTTCTAATAAAAAGCTATGTTTCATATAGGGTTCATTCTAGAGCACACCCTTGTGCCATGGGCGCGCATCTTTCATCTTTGGCACATCAACAGTCTAACCTTGGGGCAAAGAAGCCCACATTTTTTGTAAGGTGTTAATTTGATAATGAGAATTTGTTTTCAATTTCACACTAATTGAAAAATCACGTGCAGCTGACATATGACCGGTGAATTGTAACAAGGGCTCTCATTGTTTATTTCTGTGGGAATGAATGAATGAAGTTTTAAGGCACGTGGGAATGAATGAATGAAGTTTTAAGGCCCATCGACATCATTGGTCATATTGGGCGCACTAACAACTAATGCCATGTGTTTAATATTTCTGTGGGTCACCTATATCATCCAATCAAAAATGGCATACTGTACTTGGAAACCTAATAAAACTCCATGTTGCTTTATTCATGCAGCAGACGCCTCAGCCAGGGGTGTGGAAATACTATGCCTGACTCATCCGACTCGGGAAAATTCAGCTCTGGACAAGTGATTTTTTTCAGTCTAGTTGTCCGCAGACAAGTAGAAATTATGAGCAAAATTTTGAAACAAAGATCTGTTGCATACTTATCCAGTGAAACATAAATGTTCTCACTTTGCACAAAAAATGACATTTCGAATGATAAACAGCAGCTTGAGACGATCCCTAATTTCTGGAACCCAAAAAACACATTTGGTGTACCTCCGCATACAACAACATCGGTATAATGTACGGCTGTTTTTGCATGTCAATTTTAATTGCTTTGAAAAATGTCTGAACAGCTTCAAGATCATCATTATGGATTAAAATAATTTTATTAGACTAATAAATAGTATCATTTTTGCACCAATTTAAAGATCTTTGACGACAATGTTGCACACATGAAAATATTTAATCTGATTTTAAACAGCTTCCGTGTAAAATGGACTGTGATTTAGCAATCATCTCCTCTGCCGGAAACCGTCTGTAGTTAAACCAAAACATCTTGTGATTCAGCGATCAACTGATGCATAAAATCAGAGAAAATAGGTCGGTTTCTTTTATTAAATCTATGAAGCAAGTGGAAAGTGAGAAGTCTGAAACTCCGGGACCATTGAGCGTCTCCAAACATAAATCTAAAACGGATCATGACAGGAAATATGAGTAAAAAAAAAATGTTTTTTAACAAGGCATGGTTGAAAGAATTCTCGTGGTTGAATGCTGACTATCGTAACAATGTTTTTGGTAAGGTTTGTCAAGAGTATCCCTATACTGCTAACATGTCACCTAATGCATGCCATTTAAAATTGTTTTGTTTTGGATAAGTGAGCCAAAATGGTGGACAAGTAGATTTTTCTAATTTACCTGCCCACAGACAAGTAGAAATTTCTAAGATTTCCACACCCATGCCTCAGCCGATATTTTTTTTTTACATTTTTGAGCCCAAATAACCAAAGGAATAACGTCAAGATAACACTGACAACCAAATTCTTCTAGTTATTAACAAGATGTTGCTGGGAGCAAAACCAGTGACAGGTAGAAATTTATCTGTAATTCAGCCAGTATACCAGAGATTATTTCGTTGTCATTGAATGGTTCTAAATAAATACAAAATATACAGTATTTTGTGCTCCCAGCACAACAGACAGCTATGTTGACTGAAGCTTATACAGTTTCTCTCAAACACACACACACACATGCATGAGGCTTTCAGAGGGAAAAGGTTATTAGGGAGGGCAGTAATGGAAGAAACATTTACATTTTGTTGCGAGGAGAAAGTCAAAATCCATTAAGGCAGTTTGGCCCTTGGCCCAATAAATTTCTCTAATGGCCCCCAACTTTTTCTGATGAGGGCCCCATAGATGCCATTTCTAGAATGAACCCTGTTCATATGATAGTTTTTGTTTGTGAAACAGTTGAAAACATTGTCAGAAAAGAAAGCCACGCTGTTTATTAGCATTTTCTCTTTTTCCAACAATGTTCTCAATAGCCTTCTCTCTTGGCATTGTTAATTAAACAATCCCAAATTTTCATTATACGGAACATAGCCATTGAAAACATAGTAGGTACAGAAGATGATGGTAACTAGCATTTACTCTTTTTCCACCATCGTCCATGGTTTCTATCCTTTCGAACAAAAATACCATCATTTGAGCAAATTTTAATGTTACATCTGCAATGCTTTAAATTCAGAAAATTCTAAAATTTTGTCCCTTGCTTAAGTTAATAATTTTGGGGTAATTCTTTAGATAATTCAGTCTGGTCAAATAATCAACATCAAATGCAAAAATTTTCCAAGTTTAAATTCAGGAGCCAAACCACAAAAAAATTTACCTGTTGCCTTTTGTCATCTCTTCGTTTTACTTTCAAAGCTTTCTTTGATAATACCTTCACATTTACTCTTCCTGCATAACAAAAATAATATAGTTTATCCTTTACAAAATAAAATAATCCTTAGTTTTTACAATCATATAATACAACAGCTTTTGAAAACACTAAAGGAAAAGGAGAAAATGCTGGTTACCAACCGTGGTAAAACTTATGTTCACATCGAAATACTCAATTTGCTTAGTTCCCTCAGATCTGTGAAGTCAAAATATTTGAGCCATGCTCTAGAAAAAGAGGGTTTAATGCATCTCCATAATGTATTATACCAATCCATTCAGTCTAACAACTGACCAACACATGTAGTAGAATGGTCCTTGGACATACAGAAGATTTACAATCAGCAAAACGTTTGAGTCCCGGCAGGCTGACATGGGTCAATATTTTGCACCAGCATTAATTTAAGCTCCTTTTTTTACAGAGCTTGACTCATATAAAATGTTTGATTGTTGTCCAATTTTTGCCTCTTGCAATAGGGAATTTCAAACATTTTAGCAATTTGAGAAATTACTCACAGTGAGCATTTCCTTCTTTTCTTCAAAGTTATCAGTTACACTATCATGTATTAAACCTCAGTCAGTACAAAAAGATCAAGGTATAAATTTCAAGGTAGTCTTACTAAAAACATCTGTTAAAATACTGAAAAGAGAAGACCAATGGCCAAACAGCAAATTCTGTATATCGAATCTGGATTTATACTTTTCCATACAGAAACCCAACCATTTCCAAAACAACAAATTCTTGACACTTCTAAATTGGAAGTAATTACAGTAGACAAATTCAGTAGAAATAAATGAGCTGTAGGTCTCTGATATGGTAGAAAACATTGTAGGAAAAAAGAGGAAATGCAGATAACCAGTGATTTCTCCAGAACGCGTTTTTTGCATATCTGACGTGTTTTTTACTCATTTGTCCCAAAGAAATTTTATAGTCATGTCTTTTCTGACACGGTTAAATTGAAATCCATTTTCCCGAGTACATGAATGAAAAGTATAGGTGACAAATCTGAATGATAAATTTCTCAGGTTACCGAATGAAATCTCCACTTCACTCCACTTTATAGGTAGGGGACCAATTGTATTGGTATACTGGTATCTGAAATTGAACGCAAATGCTGCACCAGAGCAGATAAAATGGAAACTGAATGAGTCTCACTCCAAGCGCTGAAGAAACCTTGACTATACGGGGCAGTATACCTCGCCAAAAAATGTCGTCATTACCAAAGAAAAAGCAACTTCTGACAGCGTTGTTAGAACTAAAAAGCAAAGAAGCTGATCTCAATAGTAAATCTCACAAAAATCATATCATATTAACATTCTCAAGTACCGATTCTTGGCTTTTAGATGGCCTAAAATGTCTTCAGCATCGAACAATCGGCGATTTTTGACAGCGTTTTTAATGAAGCCTGTGATTTTCCACAGTAAGTTACAAAGTTCATTTTCCCCTTTAACAACCATGATTTCAAAAGCCTTCTTCCTTAGGGTTGTTAAAATTCTGGATCATATGGTAAAGGGTTAAAATACAACTGTACTTGGCACTTTTTAAATCCAAGTAAAAGTACAAACTTTCTCTTAATGCCTGACTCATAAAAATTAACATTTTGAATCAGAGAGAAGAAAAGGTCTTCAACATCACTATAGCACTGATATTTTGAGGCTTAAAGATAACATTGTGGAAAGTGTACATCACTTTTCTTTTGAAACAAGTGCATGGAAAACTTATTTTCACTATAGAGTAAATTTCAGTCAAGTTTACTTTACACAAGAGAACTGTATCAGTCAAATTGGATTGTTTTAATCTGGCAAAAAAAAAACCACTCATTGCAATGTCAAGGGTCTTTCTGGCCAGGTTGTTTCACAATGTAGCGAACAGCATCGAGTGCCACTGACCAATCTCTCATATCCGAATAATGGTGCACTACGTATCATTTCATAGAAATATTTCTCCTCATCTTATGAGCCATGTTGTCCCTCACCTTTTGTTTCTTTCTCGATCTGTCCTTTACTTTTATGCTTCCCGTGCTTGTGTGGTTTATTTTTCTGCTTCAGAGGACCAGAACGATGGGTTTCTTGTACATCCGCAGCCATTCCAAAAACACGTGGTAAGCGTCTGAGTGATTGAGACTTAGAGTACTTTCGGCCTTGGGTCATTTCGGCCTTGTCGTTTCGGCCTTGGTCGTTTCGACCTATTTTCTTTTTTTTTTTAGTGGGTAGTTTCGGCCCAAATAGAGGGCTCCATCTGGGAATTAGGCTGAAATGTCAATATCGCAAAGACATGTGAAATGAATTGCGGCAAAACCAACCGGTAACCAGGTTTATGAAGTGAGCGTCGCTTCGACTAACCTCGCAGATCGAGGCGAGTTTCGCACGTAATCTTTCGTTCGCATGATTTGGCTAGATCTACAATACCACTGTGAAAGATAAAATAAATCATATTGGTCTCTTGATCTATTTATTCTCTTGCTTTATCAACCAAAAATTGCGTAGATCTAACATTTTTCCCAGTATGAAAGGAAAGGATAACTTATGGAGTCACTCATTATACTTGGCGATGTTTTTTTTTTGAAAGCAGGACATGTTATGATTAGGCCTGTGACATCCTCACGTGCTTTTTTAAGCGTACATCGAGAGATCCATGGGATCGCCTTTTCAGAATGTTTTTTTTTTTTTTTTTTTAATCCTGGGTAAAGTTGTATTCAAGGTGAATTACCTTGAGATGAACTGTTTTTTCCCACTGAAAAAAAAATTGGCGGTTGTTTTATGTTTTGCTAGTACATCTAACACTAGTGATAAAATACAAGGAAGACTACCATCTTGTTACGAAATAGTATCTTAGTCTTGAACTGCTCTTTCTTCTGTCTGTTGTCTTAGACTCAATAACAACATAACCGAATTCATTACATCTGCTCTCCTGCTAGAGAAAGCTCTAGCGACGAGCACGGATTTCAGTGGCAAACGCTTGCAACGCTCACATTATTGAACTGTCTAGAAAGAAAATAGATTGTCCCTGCACGCTCTATTCAAGGACCAACTTAATTTTATTCGTGTTCCGTGTTACCATTTCTAGGACTGTAGGGGAGATAACTCCTATACAAAATACGAGTAAACCATATAAGAGTTTTTTCCCTTCGATAACTAAAAATCGTGGGTACAAAGTTTGGGTGATATTCAGTCAGAGTTGATGCAAGCGTTTCTCCAGAGAGTGGATTTTATTCGACAACCTTATAACTATTGTATTATTTATATTCACTTCACTAACAGAAAGGAAAACTTATTCAAATTAAGATCTCTCCCTCTCTCTGCAAGGTTTCATCTGTTTTAAAGTGTAACCAAAAATTTTGGCATAATTATGTGAATTTTTGAAAAAGTCAATGTTTGATAAAGTGACAATCGAGAAAAACACCGGGAGAAAATAGCTATTTGAAACAAAACAATCGTCTACTGGCTCTCAAGGTCAGATTAGACAAGCATGGTCATTTACATCACCAAAAAGAACGATTTTTTTCCATGAATGCCATCTAACCCTATGACACAACAACTATGTAAACTTTTCCAAATTGAAAGCAGTTGCAGACGACAATTTCAAAGTGACTCAAATGATGGAGTTTGTTTTTGATTGGGTAGAAAACATCGTGGGAAAAGGAGAAAATTACTGGTTACCAGCATTTTCTCCTTATATTAACCCAAATTGTTGCTAAAAAGCCTCTTTCCTCAGGGTAAAAACTTGGGATGGTGAGGTAAAGGGTTAACCCTTTACCAGATGACAAAATGTTAGCCTTGTCCAGATTGAAAGCATTTGCTGATGACAATTTCAGTGTGGCTCAAATGGTGCAATTTTTCTTTGATAGGGTAAAAAACATTATGGGAAAAGGAGAAAATGCTGGTTACCAGCATTTTCTCGTTTTCCCACGTTTTCAAAAGGCCTCTTTCCCAGGGTTGTTAAAAGGCAGCGTTGTGCAGTAAAGGGTTAAAGGGTTAAATCAAACAGATGGTTTTTGTATGTTTTGATTGTTTTAAAAAACAATAGCTATTTCAAGGATGTATCAGCCAGGAGGTCTGACAGTGTAGACCACTGATCAAACTTCATTCTATGCAAGAGCATCTTGACCCTTTCCCAAAAAAGCCCTTGTTTTCACGTGTCTGCAGTACAAGTCTTTTGAAACCACTGTGGGAAAAGGAGAAATTGCTCGTAACGAGCAATTTCTCCTTTTCCCACAGTGTTTTCGACCCTTTTTGAGATCTTTCTGCCATTTTCATCAAATTTAAAATTGTCATCTGCAAACTCTTTCAATTTGGACCAACCCAAAATTTGTCGTTTGGGAAAGGGTTAAAGGCTGAAAGGCAGAACTGATAGTAACCATCCATTTCTGAAATTGCCTTTTGTGTACCTCTTGCTTAACTCTTTACCAAACAACAAAATTTAAGACTGGTTCAAATTTAAAGAATTTGCAGACAACAAATTCCATGTGGCCAAAATGATAGAATTTGTCTTGAAAAAGCTAAAAACATCATGGGAAAAGGATAAAATGTTGCTTACCATCATTTTCTCCTTTCCCCATAATGTGTTCAAAAGCCCTTTACCTCAGGGTACTTAAAACTTGGGATTGTGTGGTAAAGGGTTAACTAGATCAACTTCTAATTTCTCTGTGTGTGTGTAGGTGTGTGTGCATGTGTGTGTGTGTGCATGCATATGCGTGCTATCAGACAGCTTTCATTTCTTAAAACTCTGGTAAATACACTGACCCAAATTCTAAGCATTTGCGTACTACAATTTGAATATGGTTAAATTAATAAAGTTTGTTTTTGAAAGAGCAGACATTGCAGGAAAAGGAGAGAATAATGGTTGCCACCATTTTCTCCTTCGAAGAAAGCTTTTGGAAATATCGTGGGATAAGGAGAAAATACTGTCAACTAGCTTTTTCTCCTTTTTCCACAATGTTACTTATCCTGCAAAAGACAAAAGCCTTCATTTCATTTGGTTTGTTATCTACAAAATGCTTTAATTATCACCATGTCTAAAATTTTGTTGTTTAGTAAAGAGTTAAAGTACCAAAGCAAGTGTCCTGATGCCCTGAATTAGATCAAATGTAGGACACTTCAATTTTTAACCCTTTACCACACAATCCTGAGTGTTGACAACCTTGAAAAAGGACAATTTTTAAAATATAGTGGCAATTTTTTCTATCCATTCAAAGTAATTACAGCTGAATTTGCCTTCTTGAATTGGCTTCAATATGGACAAGTCCAAAATTGTGCTGCATGGTCATGTGTCAATACATGTCTCAGATTTTCCTGTGGAAAAAAGCTTCTTTTCCAACAATGTTTCTTATCAGTCAAAAAATAGCTACCAGTACTGACCCAATACAACGTTTCTCATTTGAATCATTTATACTAGATTGGGATTGACGTAAAATTACTTGTCAACTAATTTTACGTCAATGGAAAATCTAGTACAAGTGACTCAATTACCTTGCCAGTAGCACTTATATGTAATGTACCAAAATGCACTTACACAAATTTACATGTGATTAATTTATTATTTTCGAATGAGGACAGAGCAAGTGGGGAGGGGCAAGGATGATGATAATATTTTGTTGGATCCTTGTTTGGTGTTTGTAATTGTTTTAACTCTTCCAAGATAACAGAGTGTTGCATCAGTCCATATTAATTCTTTTGTAGACACCAAATTCAAGCGTTCCTCAAATGACTGGATTGTCTTTGAATGGGTAGAAAACACCGACAGAAAAGGAGGAAATGCTGGTTACTAACATTTTGTTCTTTTCCCAAAATGCTTGTAAAAGCCTTTTCTTCCTCATTAAAACGTGGGATTATTTGGTAAAAGCTTAACTATCTTTCAGTTACATCATGGGGTTAAGTTCCACCTTCTGCAAATTTCTGGAGTCAAATCCACCAACATAGGTACCTAAATATCAATCTTAACAAGAGGGCCATGATGGCCCTGAAGTCACTCACCTGAGCCTTTTCACCCAACATGACCTAGAGTGTACACAAACTTTTTCTTGGATTTGTCTTAATGACCTACCTTTTGACCTAATATGACCTGTTTTCAAACTCATTGTAGATATCATCAAGACAAACATTCTGACCAATTTTAATGAGATTTGGACTAAAACTGTGGCCTTGAGAGTGTACACAAAGTTTCCTAAGATTTGTCCCAGTGACCTACTTTTTAACCTGATGTAACTCATTTTCAAACCTATCTGAGATATCTGAAAACAAACATTCTGATCAATTCTTATGAGTATTAGACTGAAAATGTGGCTTTTCCATGATTTTTTATAGTGACCTACTTTTTGACCAAATATGACCAATTCTCAAACATATCCTAAATATCATCAAAAAAAAAAACATTCTAGCCAAGTTTAATGAGTCTATAAATAATCAAATGGCCTAGAGCTAGACTGTAAACAAGGTTTTCTCTTTTTTTTTTTTTCTTTTTTTAAATCTGACCTGGTGACCTAGTTTTTGACCCAATGAGACCCATTTTCTACCTCATCCAACATATTATCAAGACAATTTATCTGATCAACTTTCATGTGTATTGACCTGAAACTGTGGCCTTCATAGAGCATACACAAAGTTTTTCACAGACTTGACCTGGTGACCTAGTTTTTGTTCCTACATGACCCATTTTCAAACTCATCCAAGATACCAAGACCAACGTTCAGGAGTATTTGACTGAAAATGTGTACACAAGGTTTTTCAAAGATGTGACCTTGTGACCTAGTTTTCGACCCATTGTGACCAATTTTCTACCTCATCTGACATACAATCAAGACAAGTTATCTGATCAACTTTCATACATATTGACCAAAAACTGTGGCTGTTAGAGCATACGCAAGGTTTTTCAAAGACTTGACCTGGTGACCTAGTTTTTGTTCCCACATAACCTATTTTCAAACTCATCCAAGATACCAAGACCAACATTTTGACCAACATTCATGAGTATTGGACAGAAAATGTGGCCTCTAGAGTGTACATAATGTTTTTCAAAGATTTGGCCTGGTGACCTAGTTTTTGACCCGACATGACACATTTTGCAAGCATTTAGATATTATATTATCAAAACAAACATTCTGACCAACTTTCATGACTCTCGGGCTAAAAATATGTCCTCTAGAGTGTACACAAGATTTTTCAAAGATTTGATCTAGTGACCTAGTTTTTGACTCAATGTGACCCATTTTCGAACCCATTTAAGGTATCATCAATATACAATTAAAAAAAAGTATTGCCTTTGCTTCCATATTTGTCTCTTTTTTTTTTTTTTCACTTGTATTCATTTTTGGTAGATTTACAATTTTCATGTGTGATAATGGGTTCATTTCTATTGTGTTTAATGATGTAATAGACTCTTGAGGGGCTAAATCAAGTACAACCCAACACAATACTTGGCAGAGCTACTTAGTCAACAGTAGGAAATGACCTCTTGGGATAGTGACGGATGCGGCAATATACAATAAGTATAATTTTCTACTGGTAGAATAATAGCCTTACAATATACTGAAATATTGTATTACTCTAATTTATTTACAATATTAATTAAATGGAGATGTTTTTGCTTTGGACAAAGTTTGTGCTTGTTATTTCCATTTTAACTTGTAAGTGAAATTTTTCTTTCATTCTCTGTTTCTTCTGCATTCATATTCAGTCCTTGGCCATAAATATTTTGTCATTTTTCAAATCTTCATTGACATACAAGTAACATGTATTTTGATGTTTACTTTTTGATTTATTCTTAGTTAAAAAATGAAGCTATCCCTATGAAACTTACATGAAAATAAAGCAACATATATTTGACATTGAAGAACATTTTCAGACTTGACACAGAAAAAATACATACCGGTAGCTCTTAAAAGTGATCAAAACTTTAAAAAAACATTTTTACTTTAGTGGAAAGGGTGGAGTTGCCAAAATTAGACCAAGAATCACACCTCTATGTTTCAGAGCACTACTACTTTGATATCAAGTGAGGAACAATAATACAATACCTTACTTGTAAAATAACGCCAGTAACCTTGATTTCTGCCAGTACATGTATAAGGTGTTTCTTATAATTGCATGATGTGGGTAACTGTGTAAGTAATTTTCTTACAGTTAAAAACACATGTAAGTCAATAGGAATTTGGCATTGATGAAATACTTTTGGCCATTGGCAGTAGATCTATATTTTGATTTTCTTATCAGTGTTACATACAAGCAGAATTTAATAATATGTGACCCTGAAACAGAAGGCTATTGCTGGTAACCAGCATTTTCTCCTTTTCCTAAAAGGTTCTCTTCCCTGTCAAAGACATAAATCATTAAAGCAACAGTTAATTCCTCGTCTGCAAATGCTTTCAATTTGGTCCAGTCCAAAATTTTGTCGTTTGGTAAAGGGTAAACTCATTTACTCCAGAAACCAATTTCGCCAGATGCATTTTCAAACTGTGGTTTTATCCTTTACCAAACAGTCGTATATTTGGAATCCCATAAATGTTGGAGGCCCTTTTAAAAGGAAATACTATCATACAAAGTAAATTTGTCATCTGAAGTTAATACTTTACCAAACAATCCTAACTTTTAACTCTTGTCCACACAACAAAATTTTAGCCTTGCCCAAATTGAGAGCATTTGCAGATGACAAAATAAATGTTATTCAAAACACAAAGTTTGTGTGTCAAAGAGGAGAAAACATTGTGGGAAAAGGAGAAAATGGTGGTTACCAGCATTTTCTCCTTCTTCCACAATGTTTTTAATAGCCTACTTCCTTAGGGTTGTTAAAAGTCGGAATTGTGTAATAAAGGGTTAATGACCTCAAAAGAGAAGGCTTTTGAAAACATTGTGGGAAAAGGAGAAAATAATGGTACCAACAATTTCTCCTTTTCCCACAATTTTTTCTACCCTATCAGAGAAATCGTCATTTTAGCAACATTTGTCATCTGCAAATGCTTTAATTTGGTCCAGTCCAAAAATTTACTGTTTGGTACAGAGTAAAGACATGGATAAAAGTTATTTCTTTCTTTGATTTAATGCTTTAGAAATTAAATCTTTTGCATAACAAAAAAAGTTGTCCTCAGAAAATAGGGTGTTTAACCTTTAACCAAACAATCTTGTGTTTAAACCTTTACAAAACGACAAAAATTCAGACTGGTCCAAATTGAAAGCATTTGCAGATGACAAAATAAATGTACCTCAAAAATCAAAATTTGTTTTTGGAAGGCTAGAAAACATTGTGGGAAAAGGAGAAAATGCTGGTTCCCAGCATTTTCTCTTTTTCCCACAATGTTTTAACAAGACTTCTTTCTCAGGTTTATTAAAAGTTGAAATTGTGTGGTAAAGAGTTGAATGACCCAGGGGTACCAGGAATAGAATTTCAAAACCATTTTGAAAGAAAGGAGATGTTTTAAAGCTTTACCACACAATCCCATGTTTTAACGACCCCGAGGAAGAAGGCCTTTGAAAAGATTGAGGGAAAAGAAGAAAATGCTGGCAACCAGCATTTTCTTCTTTTCACATAATGTTTTCTACCCTTCAAAAGACAACTTCAACTTTTGAGTAACACTAGTTTTGTCATCTGCAAATACTTTCAATTTGGACTAGTCTAAAATTTTATTGTTTGGTAAAAAGTTAAGACAAGTTCCATCATTTTAGCCACATTTCATATGCTGTATGCAACTGCTTTAATTTTGGACAAGTCTAAAATTTTGTCATTTGGTAAAGAGTTAAACTGTTTAAATCTTTACCACACAATCCTGAGTTTTAACTCTATCCTGAGGGAGAAAGCTTTTGAAAATCTTGAGGGCAAAGGAGAAAATGCTTGTAACCAGAATGTTTTCTACCCTATCAAAGACTAAAATCATTACTTTAGCTACATTTTATCATCTGCAAATGCTTTCATTTTGTTGCAGTCCAAAATGTTATCGTTTGATAAAGGGATAAGCAAAACATGCTTTATATTAACAGGCTTAGAAACAGTGTGGAGTGAGGAAGATTGCAGCATTGAAATATCATTACCAAGAAGCCCATCCTACGATGACCTGACCCGGCCTAATGATGGGGCAATTAAAAGAAATGGTCAAAGAGAGCTTCGTAAATATGTATAATTTTTAGTTGATTGGTTTGGGTTCAGTCTCTTTTTTTGGGACCTTTATTTACGCCACTTTCAGCACTAGTTTAGTTAAATCATTTTAACAACCTGCAAACTGCATTAACCCTTTACCACACAATCCCGACATTCGGCATACCTTGTGTGATCTGGTGATCAAATCAGATGTAGGTACAGAATCTTAACAACCCTGAGGAAAGAAGCCTTTTTAAAACATTGTGAAAAAAGGAATAAATGCTGGTAACCATTTAAATGTTGATGAGTGGCCAGATGACAGGGGTCAAAATAGATAACAAGAGGGCCATGATGGCCCTGTATCGCTCCACTGGCTTATAAATATAAACCATAAACACTAAACATTTCAATTCTGAGCCAAATGGTTTCAAAATGAAGACTTACAAAGTTTTCTCTGTAAAAGCCCATGTGAAAGTTGAGACCCGCAGGGCACGGCCATTTTTGATCCCAGAGCTATAATTACTTGAACCCTGGTAGAGGTCCAAAAGATAAAGCCACATGCCAAAATAATACAAGTCTATGTTGTATGGTTATAAATAAGGTGATTTTCAAGTCTCATCCATATGAAGCCTCTGTAAAACATAAGACCCCTGATACAAGGCTAATTTAAAAAAAAAAACAGGAAGATTTCTTAAGTTGTCACTATGTAAGTCTATGTAAAACTTGTGACCCCTGCAGCGGGGCGAATTTTGACCCCAGGGCTAAAATTTTGGCCCCCTTGGTAGAGGCCCACTAGATATAGCTACATGCAAAATTTGGTAGCTCTAGGCTTTATGGCTAGGTACAGGAAGATTTTTAAAGTTTTCTCTATATAAGCCTATGTGAAACTTGTGACCCCTGGGGCAGAGCCAATTTTGACCCCAGGGCTATAATTTGAAGAAACTTTATAGAGGTCTACTACATAAAGCTACATGCCAAATTTGGTAGCCCTATGCCTTATGGTTTCAGACAAGAAGATTTTTAAAGATTTCCAATATTTTTCAGTTTTGTTGCCATGGCAACCAGAGTTTTTGAAGGAATCAAATTCTTTCAAGAAGTTCTGAAGAGGACCATGGCAGGATCATTTCTGTGAAGTTTCATGAAAATTGGATGGGTAGTTTCCGAGAAGAAGATATTTGAAATAAAAGTGAATGCACTGACGGATGGACGGATGGATGCACGGACGGACGGACGCACGAACGGATGGACAGACGCATGGACGCATGACGGACACCGGGCCATGACATAAGCCCGCTGGCCTTCGGCCAGTGGAGCTAAAAACTAAACAACATGACAGAGAAACATTTGAAGGAAACAAAAATACATTGTATCTTTCTTGAATTTTATGGAGAAGACTGGGGGAAAAAGAGCAACTGCTAGTCACAAATCATTCATCCTTTTCAGTCCATGTTTTCCTCATTGTGGTATTGGGTTAACTCTTTACCAAACCACAAAATTTTGAACCAGTCTGAATTGAAAGCTTTTGAAGCTGAAAAAGATGTGGTTAAAATTATAAGACTAGTCTTTGAAACGGTATAGAACATTGTGGGAAGGGGATGTCCATTCCCTCAATGTTTTCAAAAGGCTTTTTCCTGAGGGCTGTTAAAACACAAGATTGACTATGTGTAACATTTCTTTTGATTTTAATGTTTTTCTTTACAACAGGTTTCTTTAACAACATAATCAATGAACTAAAACAATGCACTGAATCAGAGTGTTTGGTTGTACGAGGATCTTGGTATTTCCAGCAATTCAAGATTTGCGAAGGTAGTACATGCATATTCCATTTTCAAATAATTCACCAACATTATTGAACTCTTTTCCAACGACAAAATTTTAGGCTGGCCCAAATTGAAAGCATTTGCAGACGACAAAATAAGTGTGACTAAAACATTGAAATTTGTTTTGGGAAGGGTAGAAAACATTGTGGGAAAAGGAGAAAATGCTGGTTACCAGCATTTTCTCCTTTTCCCACAATGTTTTCAAAAGACTTCTTTTTCAGGGTCGTTTAAAGTCTGGATTGTGTGGTAAAGCGTTAACCTTCAGACTGCCAGATATATGAAATTGGAAATTTTCAGTCAGTATGAAGGGCAAAAACAGTGCATTTTAAAGGCAACTATGCAACAAAGAGATACAATGATCATGATGGCCAGTTTTTAAGTTAGAATCAAAAAAGAGCTTGAAAAATGTTTGGTGAATATAGCCCCTTGTATAAAAACTATACCAAACGACAAAATTCTAGACTTGTCTAAATTGCAAGCATTTACAAATTAACACAATAAATGTGACTTAGAAATTGAAACATGTTTGGAAGGGTAGAAAACATTTTGGGAAAAACTGAAAATGCAGGTTAACAGCATTTTCTTTTTCCATGTTTTCAAATGTCTTTTTCTTAAAGGTTGTTAAACCTTAGGATTGTCAGGTAGAGGCTTATATCTCACTATCTTTTACAGCATCTTCCGTATGCTATCCTAAAAAAGACCGGACGACTGACAAAATCACTACAGAAACAAGCAAAATAGACAGCGTTACCAAAACCATCAAATCCCGGTCATGTAATGCTCTAGCAATAGGAATGCTGGTGCTTGGAATGGGTCTTGGATCTGTGACTATGGCAATAGTTTGTGTGTTTATTCCCTCTTTTCATAGGTAGGGCATCTTTTTTTTTTTTAGTTCTTTTTGCTATATGCTTCTACTCTTTACCAGATGACAAAATTGTGGGCTGGCTCAAATCCAGCGCATTAAAATTTTGCAGATGACAAAATAGATGCTTCTTAGATGATCAAATTTGTGTTTGAAAGGATAGAAAACCTTGCTGGAACAGAAAATTATAAATAAATGCTTTACCTAACAATCCCTTCTTTTACAGACCCTGAAGAAGGCTTTTGAAAACATTGTGGGACAAGGAGAAAATGCTGGTAACCAGCATTTTCTCCTTTTCCCACAGTGTTTTCAACCCTGTGAAAAACAAATCCCATCAGTTCAGCCACATTTCAATTTGTCCAATTCAAAATGCTTTCAACTCAAAAAATAAAGTCTATAACTGTCCTTTGGTTAAGAGTTTACCCTTAGGCTGCTAAGTACAACTCACTGACCTTTTTCAGGTAGCACAGATCAAGATCAGACTGTACAGAATGTTCAGTCTGAACTTGAATCTACACTGTCTGATCAGGAGATATTTTTCTCAAAAAAATATGTTTGAAATAGTAACTTTCTGGTTTTTACTATCTGCTTATTTAGCAGATTAAGGCTTAATGATAAACTCCCTCTACTTTTTCAGGAAGGCAACTAAATTACTAAATAAAAAGGCCATAAAGAAAAGACCATCTCAGTCTACACAATCTGCAAGATCAAGACAGGTATGGGTAAAATTCACAATTTTAGTACTTATGTTAACCTTTTACCACACAAGAATCTTTTTTACTTATACATAATAAAAGCATTAAGACAAAAAGCTAAACATTGCTCAAATGATGACATCTGTTTTTGAAAGGGTAGAAAACATGTTGGAAAAAGGAGAAAATGCTGGTAACTAGCATTTTCTCCTTTTTCACAATGTTTTCAGCGCTCCCCCTTCCTCAGGGTCATTAACTAGAAGGCCCTGAAGGGCCTGAATATGCTCTACTGGCAGGGACCAAAATCCAAACCAAACTACAAGCTTAATCCCTTAAACAGGAAATGTAAATTTTCAACAAAAAAAAAATGGCTACTTTTCCCACATTGTTTCTTGGATTTTTTTTCAAAATCAATAGGATTCAAGCTGTTGATGAGACAAAACAACTGGGTGAATTTCACAAAAATCTGATTACAAATGCAGACTTTATCATGTAAACAAGAATTGGAAATTTTCAACATGAAATGGCTACTTTTCCCACATTGTTTCTTCGATTTTTTTTTCAAAATCAATAGGGTTGAAGCTACTGATGAGATAAACAAACTGTGTGATTTTCATGAAAATCTGACCAGAAATACAGACTTTATTGCGTAAACAAGAACAGAAAATTTAAATTTTCAACTTTAAATGGCTACTTTTCCCATACTATTTGTTGGATTTTTTTCAAAGTCGATAGGGTTGAAGCTATTGATGAAATAAACAAACTGTGCAAGTTTCACGAAAATCTGAAGTTATTTGCAGACTTTATCGCGTAAACAAGAACTGGAAATTTTCAACTTGAAATGGCTACTTTTCCCATACTGTTTGTTGGATTTTTTTCAAATTCAATAGGGTTGAAGCTATTGATGAGATAAACAAACTGTGCAAGTTTCATGAAAATCCGGCAACAAATGCAGACTTTATCGCGTAAACAAGAAAAAGACTAACGGACGGACAGACGGACGGACGGACGGACAGACAGACGGACGGACGGACGACGGAAACCCCGCCATGACATAAGCTCTGCTGGCTTTCAGCCAGTAGAGCTAAAAATCGGGATTTGTTTAGATGTTGGGTTTTAACCCTTGTAGTGCTAAATAAACAAGAGCACCACATGCGGATGCCAACACTTGGCTATAGTTGCTTGATTTGCAGTGAAAATTTTCAGTTAGAAAAAGGGGCATAACTGTGTAAAAAATTCTTTGATGGTTACCTTGTCGCATCAGTTCCCCTTTCGACAGTTAACCCTTTACCAGACGACAAAATTTTGGCCTTGTCCAAATTGAAAGCATTTGCAGACGACAATTTCTGTGTGGCTCAAATGGTGCAATTTTTCTTTGATAAGGTAGAAAACATTGTGGGAAAAGGAGAAAATGCTGGTTACCAGCATTTTCTCCTTTTCCCACAATGTTTTCAAAAGGTTTCTTTCCCAGGGGCGTTAAAAGGCGGCATTGTACGGTAAAGGGTTAACAAGTTTTAAGTAAATACCTTCAGTAATGACAAAGATATTATAAAATGTCAAAGTCTTTGCTGGCTGCCTCAGCCAACAGCATTTTCTTTGAAAACCTCGATATTTTCTTTGAAAACAGCCAAGCTAATAAAGTGGACAGTCTTTGTCCCTATTGAAAATGCAGATATTCAGATATATATATTACGATTTTGTGGCTGTTTTTGTCAGAATATCTGGCAAAGAAGCAAGGACCCTAGAGACGACTTGGAAACATTGTGAAGAAAAGTAGCATTTGATAACCAGCAGTTTCCCTTTTTTTTAAAATATTTTCTACTTGTTCAAGAATAAATTTCATTTTATGATTTTTCCCTTTCAAAGAAAGAAATTGGTAGTTTATGGAATAAACATGGTTTATGAGAGATCGTAATGAATCCAGAACCGTATCATGACCTACTTTCAATTTGGCTGTTTGTTTACATCTGTCTCCTACTTGAATCATAAAGTCATCTGACAAGAACAAGCCATACAACTAGAATACTATGATGTCACATGATAATATCAGCCATACGACGATGAGGGTCTTCCCTGCATATAATTAAAATACCATGTGATCAAATCAGCCATTCCAGTAGTCACTTTGTGTTTACAACTCGCTGACTAACTGGATTCATTTCGATCATCAATCATAATATTAAATTTACAAAATTCTCGCTGTTCTTCAGTTTGAGTGACTAACTCTGTACAACTGTTAAACCTTCATGCTATACTCGGACCTTAATTTCTTCGTATCATAACGACGTTCAGGACAGTGTTTGGTCGTAAAAGAGCTTGCCGTGACCGATCTGCCAAAAAAAAAAAAAAAAAAAAATGGCGTCGAGACAGTCGAGGCCCAGAACTCGAGTAACCTACGACATGAACTCAGTAGACAATTGGGGAGTTAAGGAGCTGAGGGAGGCACTGAGCAAAAGGGTATTCATGTGCCTTCAGCTATGACAAAGCCAATGCTCAAGGCTTTATACAGTGAAAACTGTAAATCTTCCTAAGCAGAAAGGTGCCACCCAGAATCAACCATTGACATGACTGAACCCATGGAGTCGAACTGAGGTTTTACCGGAATCAAGTCAACAGCAGCAGTCCGGCACTTCTTCGGGTATAGACCTGAGTTTTTCGGCGTGTCTCTCATCACTGAGTTCCAGGATGTCGGCCTTTTTGGAGACCGTGAAGAAATTAAGTGCAGGGCTGATAACGACAGCAACGAAGGACGAAGTCCCAACTTTGGAAGATGCCTATGGAGGTACATATTCGCCTTCATATTCTTCTTTTGATATTGACAGACTGAGACATCTGGCAGCACAAACACCCGAAGGTATACCAGCTAGCCAGTTAACCCACATAGATGTCATTTCTGATTCACTGAAACAACAAATACAATCTGGACGAGACGTAAATCTTACCTCTCTGTTAATACCTGGTTTTGATTTGGACGCCAAGGATTGGAAGTTGGATCCTAGGTTAAAGAAGTCCTTGACTACCAAGCAGTTCCGCATAGCCTTTGGTAAATACAAGAGAATAATGTGCCAAAAATGGCCCCATTGCCATAATGAACTGACAGAATATGAAATAGACATAGGCCGTATTCAACAATTCTATGGCGACAAATTCTACGATTACCACTTAATGTTTTCAAGTAAAGCAGCAGAGGCAGTCGAACTAAAAGTCCCAATAAGCTGGGCCACTCGAGATACAGAAACTTCCAGCTCATTTTAGCTGGGGTAAAAGCTAGGTACTGCTTTCATTGTGGGTCCTTGTTACATGAATCAGACTTCTGCCCCAACAAGGTAAGGAGCCTACAATTTCACAACCACATTTCACAAAGACCACAAACCCAAATCAACAAAGACGTGCTGCTCCTTACCCAAAATAAAGAGAGACAGACCGATTCAGACAAATGATCTATTCTCACAATGGGATAGAGATATGCAACAACTTTAACAGTGACAAAGGGTGTATGTGACGCGGATGTCCTAGATACCATGGTTGCTACTTATGTAAATCATCTAGCCACAACTAAATCAAATGCCCGAGAAAAAACATTGGTGAAATTACTACAAGAAGAGCCCCAAAGTCAGACTGACTCAAAGTCACCACTCCAATTGATATTAATGTCCTAAGGTTAGAGCTATAACACCACCCAGATCAAAATTTCGCCAATTACCTTTGTAATGGTCTAACAGTAGGCTTTGATACTCTGATAGATCCTCTGCCTAAAGCGAACAAGGTCTGTAAAAACTTGCAGTCAGCTCTAAAACAGTCAAACAAAGTCGACCGCTAATTAATAGTGAGCTCTGAAGGTCCTTTTGATCAATCTCCTTTTCAAAATTACTGTGTTTCCCCTATAGGAATAGCAGAAAGGAAATATTCAGGGAAGAAACGACTCATTGTGGATCTGTCTGTGCCACACAATGACTCACAGCATCAAAGCATTAATAGTCTAATTGATAAAGATCTATGCAGCCTAAGCTATGTGAAAATAGACGACACAATTCAAGCCATTAAGAATTTAGGCAGAGGTGCCATCCTGTGTAAAACAGATATTTCCTTCTACATGATTAACTGGACAGGTCAATACTACGTTTACACTTGTCTTGTCTTTGGAAGCTGCTCACCACCAAAAATTTTTTTATCATTTGTCCAACGCAATATGCTGGATGGCAAATAATAATTATGGTATAAAAATAATTTTTCATCTTTTAGATGACTTTTTAACTGTTCAAGAGCTGGCTTCAGATGGTGAACGTACCATGGCATTATCAACCCTTATTTTTAACAAATTGAAGGTCCCTATATTGCCCTCATAGACAGTAGGGCCTATAACATGTCTTGAATATCTAGGCGTTATATTAGACTCCCAAAAATTAGAAGCTAGGCTTCCCGAAGAAAAGATCTCACGAATCACTGAATTCATCTCTTTACTTTTAAGTAAAAGATCAAGTACAAAAAGACAATTGTTGCAATTGTTAGGACATTTCCAATTTGCCTCAAGGGTTATTCTCCCAGGATGAAGCTTTGTGTCATATCTCATAAACCTTTCTACAACAGTAAAAGAACTACACCATTATGTGCATTTAACTAAAGAATGTAAAGAAGACCTTAAAATGTGGCTGCAATTTTTAAATTCTTGGAATGGAGCATCTATGTTCTACGAAGATGTCTACACATCGTCAGATGAAATGCAACTCTACACAGACGCTAGCTCAGAGTTGGGTTTTTCCGCATACTTCAGTGGTAAATGGTTTTGTGAAAGATGGCCAATCCAAATACAAAATAACTTCTCCATGCCCTTCTTAGAACTGTACCTTATTGTTGCAGTGGCAGTTTTGTGGAGCAGACAGTGGACTTGCAAGATCATCTTCTATTGTGACAATGAAGCTACTGTAAACATTCTAAATAAAGGGTGTTTAAAATGTTTAAAAATTATGGGTCTTATGAGACAACTGACATAGTTAGCAACTATCAACAATTTTACATTCAAATCAAAACATATTCCCGGAAAAAGTAATGTAATTGCGGACTCCCTTTCTTGATTCCAGTTAATCTGCGAGTTGTAAAGACAAGGAGACTACGTGAATCGCTGATTTGATCACATGGTATATTAATTATATGCAGGGAAGACCCTCGTCCTCATATGGCTGATATTATCACGTGACATCATAGTATTCTAGTTGTATGGCTTGTTCTTGTCACATGACTTTATGATTCAAGTAGGAGACCAGATGTAAACAAACAGCCAAAGTGAAAGTAGGTCATGATATGGTTCTGGATTCATTACGATCTCTTATAAACCACATTTATTCCATAAACTACCATTTATAATATATCTACATGAATGGGTCTGAAAGAGAACAACAGAATGGATACATAATAACTAAACTTTATTGGCATAACTGGCTCAATCCACCAGACACATCATGATAAGATAAATGGCTATATATGAATGATGACAGGATAAATAGCATATAGTCTGGTGAAGACCAGTCCAGCATGCCTCCCTCTTTCTTGAGGTAAAAGGCTTTATAAAAGAAAGCCTATGCCCAAGGAGAACATCATGGTTGAGGGTTTTAATGCAATCAAGCAAATTCAGTTTGAACATGATTTAATGTCCCTCCGTAAAATCAGTCCAAAACATGATGTTCTATCCTCAAGAAAGGAGGTTAGTGAATTACTGAGCAATGCAATAAAGGGGTGTAAGGAGCATATGTACATGAACAAGGTAGTAAAGTAGACAAAGTGACAAGAAGACTTGCATTACTAGCATACATAGGTGCAAATAAAAGTATTGGAGTTGCAATATTCTGTTTGATGAGTGAAGTAAACAATATGAACATTCCTTAACCCTTTACCACACAATCCCGACTATTGAAAACACTGTGGGAAAAGGAGAAAATGCTGGTAACCAGCATTTTTGCCTTTTCCTACCATGTTTTTTACTGTTCTCAAGTAAAATTTCAATTTTTGAGCCACTTTTATTTTTTCGTCTGCAAAAGCTTTCAATATGGACTAGTCTAAAATTTTTTCATTTAGTAAAGAGTTAAGTATGGTTGCTTGGGAATGAGTTGATTATTTCCTCTTCCTTTTAATTCCAGTCTAATTCATCCACTCAGAACAACCAAATCACACAGCAGGCTGCAGCAGCCGTCTTGAATCATCAAACACTTCAACCAAATGAGCAACCAACCTATCTGGAACTTGATCAACCACTTGAGCCCTCAATATATCAAACCCTTGACCATGTGGATGCACAAACAGCACATGTCTACACAGACCTTGCCCAGAGACGAAATTTTTATAATGAATTAGGAGAAAACTCTGCCAAAAACAGAACTTCTGTGAAAAAAGATAAAACTGATCATGACCAATGCCACTCAAAAGATTCAACTTCTGTTACTAAAAATAGTTTACCAGTAGACAGTACTGGGTATGTCATCATGAAACAAACCATACATTCAAGGAGTGAAAACAAAGATATTCCAAGTGAATTTGAAGACACAGGTGACAGATGTGAACATGTTAATCACAATTATTTCAAGCTTGAAAAGCATTCAAATCAAGATGAGGTAGAACAAACTCCAGTGTATGTTAAACTTGAACCTGAAAACAAAGTTGATAATGATGGTCAGGTCAATATTGGCTTGAAGACCAAATTAATCCCGTAACCAAAAAATACAGCATCTATAAAATCCTGTGGTTAAAGGCATCTGCAAACATTGCGATAGAAGGAGAAAAGGTAGTCACCAGAATTAACTCCGTTTTCCCACACAGTTTTCTACCCATTCAAAGTTAAAACAATGATTTTAACCTCATTTAACTCGTTGTTTGCAAATACTTTCAGTATGAATGTTTGCAAATACTTTCAATATGAACAAGTCCTATATTTCATAGTTTGGACAGTCTGTGGAAGATTAATTGCAATATCTCACCCCTCACCAGACGATGAAATGGTAGACTTGTCCAAATTGAATGAATGCGCAGAAAACAAATCAATTCTTGTTCAAATGATTGGATTTGTCTTTGAAAGGACAGAAAAAGTTATCAGCTGGTTATCAGCATTTTCTCCATTTCCTACAATATTTTGGCTCCTTCCTCAGAGATCATTAAAACAAAGGATTGTGTGATAAAGAGTTACCATGCCCATGTACTCAAGAACCCTGTTTTTACAACCCCAAGGATGAAAGCTTTTGACAACTTTGTGGGAAAAGGAGAGAATGCTGGTAATCAGCACTTTCTCCTTTTCCAAAATTGTTTTTTCCTATTTCAATGGCAAGTCTCATCACAAGAACCACAATTAATTTATTGTTGGCAAGTACTTTCAATATTAGTAAGTCTCAGTTTTTGATATCTGTTAACTCTTCACCAAATGACAAAATTCTAGACTTGTCCAAATTGAAATAATTTGCAGACCACAAATTAAATGTAGTACAAAGGATAACATTTTTCTTTGAAAGAATAGAAAATATTGTGGGAAAAAGAGAAAATGCTGGTAACCAGCATTTTCTCTTTGTACCCGCAATGTTTTCAAAAGCCTTGTTCATCAAGTTCCTTCAAACACAAGATAGTCTAGTAATTAATGAGACCAAGTAATAAGAGATAAAGACAAATAAAATGAATAAACTTTGATTGGAAAGAATTCTAACTTGTTATAAAATAGAAATTAAATACTTACATGTAAATGAAGTGATATTTGATTCTTTTTACCTCTGTACCCCTTTTTACCTCTGTACCTCATGTTTGTTTTCTTGACATCAGAAGAAAGCCATTACATTAAATGGTTTCTCCATCTGTCACTATGTTTACATAACTGTCCATTTACTTTTACCATATTATCCCAAGTTAAAACAAACTCGAGGAAGAAGGCTTCTGAAAACATGGTGGTAAAAGGAGAAAACGCTAGCAAACAGCATTTTCTCCCTTTCCACAATGTTTTCTATCCTTTCAAATACATTTTCCACCTATTTCACCACATCTAAAGGGTCATCTGCAAATGGTATGGATTTGTACAAGTCAAAAACTCTGTCATATGATAAAGAGTAAAACTATTCATCCCCAAGCATAACTTAGGACAATGGTTCTTTAGTGCTTAACCAGATAGTAGGAAAGCAAGAACAGACTTAACAGAACAATGAACAAGAGCACCACACATAGGTGCCAAAGCTCTATCATAGTTGCTTTTTCAGATCAAATTCTAACTGGGAAAAGAGGTATAACTATGTCATACATGTTCTGAGGGTTACCTTCCCTTCCGCTATGGTATCCTCTTTTGAAAGTCAACAACTAGTTGAAGTTGGAAGTAAATATCTTCAACCCTTTCCAAAACAAACCTGAGTTCCAGTGACCTTGAGGATGAAGGCTTTTGCAAATATCATGGGAAAAGGAGAAAATAATGGTAACCAACATTTTGTCCTTTTCCAACAATGTTTTCTGTCCTTTCAGAAATGAATTCCAGCATTAGAAACATATTTGTCTGCTGCAAGTGCTTTCAAATATGCAAGTGTAAAATATTGTCATTTTGGTAAACAGTTAACCCTTTACCACGCAATGCCAACTTTTGACGACCTTGAGACAATGGACTTTTGAAAGCATTGTGGGAAAGAAGAAAGTACTGGTAACACTACACTATGAAAGACATTTTCCACAATTTTAGCCACATTCCATTGGCATCTGCATATGCTGTGGATCTGGACATGTCTAATTTTTTGTTGTGTGGTAAAGGGTAAAAGAAAAGCAAACACTGTCACAAAGTAACATTCAGATATATAGCAATAAATACAGCTAAGAAGTTGATTAGGATCACCTCAAGAATAACATATGAGCATGTGAGCTCAATTTTGCATGCTTTGTGCCAAGTTCTGCATAATCCATGGCATACAAATATGGCTTTTATATCTGTATTAGTTTATAGCATTTATATTTGAGCCATGCTCTGTGAAAAGGAAGGCTTAATGTGTCTGCAAAAAGTATCAACCCAGGTCAGTATGCACAGTCTGTGTATGCTGACATGTGCCAAAACTTTTAGCTATTGGTCAATTTCTATATGTCCAAGGACTAGTCTACCTAATGATTAACCCTTTCCCAAACGACAAATTTTGGACTGGTCCAAATTGAAAGAGTTTGCAGACAGCAATTTTATATTTGATGAAAATGGCAGAAAGTTATCAAAAAGGGTAGAAAACACTGTGGGAAAAGGAGAAATTGCTCGTTACGAGCAATTTCTCCTTTTCCCTCAGTGTTTTCAAAAGACTTGTACTGCAGACATGTGAAAACCAGGGCTTGTTTGGGAAAGGGTTAAGCCAGTTATTATAAAAAGTGGCTACTATAGATCCATAATTATGTGATGGCTTGATTGGTACAATGCATCTCGGAGGTGCATTAAACCTGCTCTTGCTACAGCATGGCTCTTTTTATTGGAAAAGGAAGCAATCAAGCAGTTACGGTACTTCTTTTCCCCTAACATGTGATATTCAATTCCAGAAATCATTTTCCTGCCCATAATTTTTTTTCCTCTGAATTATTTGTAAATGATTGGTCTTCTAAAAATAGTATTTACAGTCATGGCTGAATTCCCTGCCTCAATTACCCTGAATTCTTTAAAACTCTCATGGTAAGAACCATGTGTGATGTACTCCAATCATATTACTACTCCTGGCTTCAAGGTCATACTTTACTCTGTTTTCTTTTGTCATAATACTGTCTTATTTCATTTATATTAGGGTCCCTATGATTGGATACTTTAAAATCTGTAGGTTCTCTGATTTCCAGTTTTCTGACTCGTGAAGGTGGCCACACTATATATTTCACTTTTGTTTGAATTAAAGCCATTGGAACCTGAAACGAAAGAAAATGTATACTAGTATACATACTGGGTATTTTTGGACAAAGTGATTCCCTTCAATCTTGCAATGAACATTTTTTTTTTTTGCAGAAAGGTCATACATAACTGGTATACAACATAAATAGCCATCACAAGACATATTCAAGAACAGTCTGAACCTTATTAACTCTTAACCAAACAATCAAAATTTTTGACCTATCCAAATTGAAAGCATTTGTATATGACAAATCACAAGTAGATCAACTGATGGAACTTGTATAAAAGAGGGCCACTGGCCCTAAAGCGCTCAACTGAGTACAGTCATCTACAGTTGATAAAGCTGAAGAGAGCCTGGTTTTAATGATGTATAACAGATGAGTGTAAGTGACCTACTTTTTGAACCAATGTGACCCAATTTCAAACTTGTCCAAGATATCATTTAGACAAACATTCTGACCAAGTTTCACGAGTATCAGGCTGAAATGTGGCCTCTAAGGTGCACACAAGGTTTTTCTATGATTTGGTCCAGTGACCTACTTTTAGACCAGATGTGACCCACTTTTGAACTTGTCCAAGATATAAAAAAAGACAAACTTTCTGACTAATTTTCATGAAAATCAGGCTGAAAATTTAATCTCTAGGGTGCACACACAGCTTTTCTAAGATTTGGCCCTTTGACCTACTTTTTGACCAGACATGACCCAATTTCCAACTTGTCCAAGATATCATCAAGACAAACATTCTGACCAAGTTTCAAGAGTAATAGGCTGAACATGTCACCTCTAGAGTGCATACAAGGTTTTTCGAAAATTTGGTCCAGTGACCTACTTTTTGACCCGACATGACCCAATTTTGAACTTGTCCAAGATTTCATCAAGACAAACATTCTGACGAAGTTTCATGAGTTTCAGGCTGAAAATGTGGCCTCTAGAGTGCACACAAGGTTTTTCTTATAGTTAGTCCAGTGACCTACTTTTGACCCAACATGACCCAATTTTGAAACTGTCCAAGATTTCATCAAGACAAACATTCTGACAAAGTTTCAAGAGTATCAGGCTAAAAATGTGGCCTCTAAAGTGCACACAAGTTTTTTCTTAAATTTAGCCCAGTGACCTACTTTTTGACCTGACATGACCAATTTCCATCAACAAGACAAATATTCTGACCGAGTTTTAACTTTCAGGTGGAAAATGTGGCTTCTAGAGTGCACACAATGTTTTTCGAAGATTTAGCCTAGTGACCTACTTTTTGACCTGACATGACCAAATTTCGAACCTGTCCGATATTTTTCAAGACAAACATTCTGACAAAGCTTCATGAGTATCTGACTGAAAATGTGGCTTCCAGAGTGCACACAAGGTAAATGTTGACGACTGCACGACGGATGCCAAACACAGCACGATCACAATAGCTCACCTTGAGCACTTCGTGTTCAGGTGAGCTAATAAAAGGGTAGAAAAGAGTTATCAGCATTTTCACTTTTTCAGACAATATTTCAAAAGCCTCCTTCCTCAGGGTCTTTAAAACACAGGCTTGTTTGATAAAAGGTTAAGTCATTGTTCAGAATGATATATAATTTTCATAAGATTTTGATATACTAAAATTTTCTGTCATTCCAAGAAATACAAGCCAAATCGGGTTTAAGCTTGTATTTTCACATAGCAATATTATATTAAATAACAAAAGTTGATGCTACACAAAATTTTAGACCCTTCCAGGCGCATCGTGTGGTTTTGTACAGTGGGGTGGCGAAGGACAGGGTGGGTGTGGCTGACTGAGAAAATTTTAAAATCTGTCAGAGAAATGCCGCCATTTCCTGGACTTTAAAACTTTCTGGAAGCTTTTTTTTATGTTGATTTTTTATCTTAGATTTTTGGCATTTAGTTCAAAGCAGAAAGCGTGGTCATCTGTCTGAAAGTAAAGAAATAGCTATCGTAAAGATTAATCAAAATGCATGTATGATAAGCCAGATTTTTAAGTGTAAGTAATTTTTTTGTGGCTATTTTTGTGAATAGTCCATTATCCGATTTAAACTTTTGGTTTTGTCTAAAAGAAAGATAGTATTCTGGGAATGGAAAACATGCTTGTCACAAGCCCTTTCTCCTTTTCCAAGAATGGTTTCAAGCTTTTTACTTCAGTGCCGAAAAACAAGGGTTTGTCGTTTGCTTTTGTACATACCTCATCGTAATGGGGCCACGAGAACTGTTTGAACCATTGATCATAGTTCTTGAGATTCCTTTCCAAAGGAATGTTTACGGAACTTAAAGTCATGGGGCTGGTTAGGTTCAGTCATTTTTACATATACATGTAGAAGATACGTACAGGAATGAAGAAGAAACATTGTTTAACTCGTTACCAAACAACAATATTTGGGGCTGGTCCAAATTGAAAGCATCTGCAGACAACAAATTAAATGAGGCTAAAATGATTGCATTTGTTTCTGAAAGGTTAGAAAACATTGTGGGAAAAGGAGAAAATGCTGGTTACCAGCATTTTCTCCTTTTCGCACAATGTTTTCACAAGGCTTCTTTCTCAGGGTCTTTAAAAGTTGGGATTGTGTGGTAAAGGGTTGAGGAATTTGCATGTTTTTGAGTCAAAGTAATAATTTTTTATCAAACCTTCTGCCTTTTTTTTCATTGCTTTAAAACACACATTTTAATTCTTGATTAAGCCTTTGACAGGTAATTAATTATTCAATCAAATGTTCTCAGTTTGCTGCTGTTGTATATAGTACATATTCTTGTAAACCACACACTTATTAAGTTTTTGATGGCTGATTAATTGGCCAATCAAAGTTTCTCTGTTTGAAGGTGTTTTATACTGTGTATTGACTAAGTCACATTGTCACACTTTCACACATAATCCACACAGTGGGAGATCAGTTATACATGTGTCATGGTCGCCTTAGAAACCGAAAGAGATATCCACCCATTTCGCCGCTCCATTCAAATTGCAAGTCTGTAAACGGAATGTTAGAATTCTTACATTTTCATTGTACGAACTACGCCTTTTTTGTGGCAGCGATCGCCACCCTTGCTGCCCCTGACGTGACGCCACTGCCTTCCAATTTAAAGCGTTTGCAGGCAACAAATTCAGTGAGACTTAAGTGACGGTATTCATCTTTGAGAGAGTGAAAAACATATGCGAAAAGGAGAAAATACTAAGTATTATTTGGTATAGCCAATCAAAAATTATGTTATTTTAATAACTTGGAAAATTTTTTAGACATACAATGAATGTTGTAAAGAATGCTTTATGAAAACGGGCCTGGGTTTCACAAATGAGATATAGATATACAGTCACATTCTGTAAGTTCCCATTACACTTTTCTTTGCAGAAATGGGTATTTTTCTGTCCTAACAAACATTAGCACCTGCTAGCAGCTTGTCTGACCTCTATTTTTACTATCTGACCTCTATTTTACTTTGACTTAGAAATCACTCTTCATAAGCCTATAATAATTTCCAAGGTACAAATTCTGAACAAAAAAAGTATTCCAGAAGTGAAAAAATGTATTAGACACCTACTTGCTTAAAACCATTTACCCCATCCTCTAACATCCTTTATTACACACATTTTCATCAACAAACAGGCATGGTGATGTATTTAGATCATCTGCTAGACCATGTTGCAAACTACGGATTGGTGCCAACATTAACAAACAAGTTATAATGATTTTTTGATGAATATGGGTGAAGTCGCAAGATACAATTTCAAATGGCTGCAGAAAAGTGATGTTGGTCAAGGTGGGTTTTCTTTCAGACATCTTGATAAAACCCAATATTTTCTATGAAGCTAACTTAAAGGATAATTTTATCACGGATTCTACACTCTGTTAAATCATTTTTATGTTTTTCTTGATTGGACCTAATCTACCGTGAACCACTGATGAACAAGGCTACAGATAGATAGATGAAGAAAAGTGAACAAGGCAAGCTGAGATAAGCATACACACACAATGGTTGTCATAAAGAATGGCAATCACAAATATGATACAGGTAATGCAGTAAGATAAAATGTGACAGTCCAGCAAACTTGGGCCATATTCACCAAGAATATTTGTTGAGTGGTGTTTAATGCTGTTTTCAACATTATTTCAGTTATATTGCGGGGGTCAAATGCACCTATCAATACTTTCTTAAGAGTTTCATATACCAGTACTTCATAAAAAATTCTTTCCAAACCATGGCTGCTTTCCTGCACAAACAACAACAAAACATTGTTCTGCAGTGAGAGAGGAATGAATCCAGTCACAATGCCTTACTTCATTTCTAGGAAAGAAATTGGCTAAGCCGGGAATCGGAATTATGAGCAATTTTTGACTGGTTAAACCATTTTATTTAGCCATTCAGAAACTGCATTCCTTTGAAAGCTAAAAAAATCTTGAAAAACTAGAATTATCCAACTCTGAATGGTTATTGTTGATTTTTTGTCTGTTTATTGTTGCCACTGATTGCCTATATGGGCAACATGCACGAAAGGCTGTAAATTATGTCAGCAGGGATAGTGCCAGATACAGGACAAAACCAATCCTAACTCACACCTGGTTCTTTAACATTCTCAGTGAATCGCACCATCACACAGGACCTCTATTTAACGTCTCGTCTGAAAGACTGTTACTAAATTTAGATGGCCAGCCCTGGAGATTGAACCCTCACCCTCAGGTGGCCCATGATTTGTCATTTTCAAGTCTCATGCTCAATCACTTGAGCTATTCAGGCTGGACCTTTGGAATGACTGGTGAATATGGTCCAAGATATAGGAAGGATGACAGACTGGAAGATAGACAGATATTGACCTAAAAGGAATAAAGGGATGTAACTCACTGGTCCAAATGAATTACTGTCATTACTCTTATGACGATTGTCTCCCTCTACCCAACAATGCCCATCTGGAATTAGGTGCTGTCTACTTTCATTGGTCTCTAATCTATAAAAAGAAGAAAGAATTTTGATAACTTTTGATTAACTGACAAAATTTTAGACCAGTCCAAATTAACAGCCTTCACAGATGACAAACTAAATGTGGCTAAAATGATGGAAATTGTCTTTGAAAGGCTAGAAAACATCGTAGGAAAAGGAGAAAATACTTGGTTATCAGCATTATCTCCGTTTCCCATGATTTTTTTTAAAAGCCTTCCACCTAAGGACCATTTAAACTAGGAACTGTTTAGTAAAAGGTTTTAACTTTGTATACTCTTTTATGCAAGGCTGAAGGTATTTTGGGAGATGTTGTAGATCAAGATAAGCTTGAGTCCAATCTTGGATCTTTTTTGTATGGTGTTTAACACCGTTTTCAACATTACTTCACTTATACCACAACAGCCAGAGCACCTAAAAATTCTTTACCAATATTTCAAGCAATATTCTTCCAAAGCCACCAGCAGTTTTCTCACATAAACACCGTCAAAACAATGATCAGTGGTGAGGGAGGAATGCATCCTGTCACAATGACTATCAACATTTCTTTGGAGAGAAATTTGCACAGTTGGGGACTCGAAAAAGCGATCCATGGTTTTAAGCCCTGAAAGTTTACCAGCTGAACTACAGGCTCATAGAGCTGTTCTAAGATCTACTGTCCATTATATTGAAAAGTTTTACTGGCAACATTAGAGTTCCACCTAGGATTATTTCCTGAGGGGGATATGTGTCCTTTAACCCTTCACCACACAATGCCGCCTTTTAATGCCCCTGTGAAAGAAGCCTTTTCAAAACATTGTGGGAAAAGGAGAAAATGCTGGTAGCCAGCATTTCCTCCTTTTCCCATAATGTTTTCTACCCTGTCAAAGGAAAATTGCACCATTTGAGCAACATTGGAATTGTCGTCTGCAAATGCTTTTAATTTGGAGCAGTCTGAATTTTTCGCATGTGGTAAAGGGTTAACCCTTTATGAAACAATCTTGTGTTTTAACCCTGAGAAGTTAAGTATTTTAAAATATTGTGGATAAAAAAAAAAAAAATGCTGGTAACCAGCATCTTCTCCTTTTCTCACTATGTTTTCTACCTTTCGAAAGACAAATTCCATCATGTTAGCACCATTTTATGTTGTCCGCAAATACTTTTACTAATGTATACCAGTCCTGCCAATAATAGAGTTTCCTTACAATAAGTGAGACAAATGCACTTAAGACTAGTTCTCTAATAAATGTGAGAGGAACAAGGTACCATCTGTGTGCATTATGAATGGGATATTTTTCCATTTCAGTGGGACAACATTCCAGAATCCCTACCTTGGTAGAACACTACAACATCAGCATTAAACTCTCTGCAAGATGAATTGTATATATTGAAAGCATTTGCAGTTGAAAACAATGGAAATTGTCTTTGATAGGGAAGAAAGAATTACTAGCATTTTCTCTTTTTCCCACATTTTTTTTTTTTTTTTTTCTAACCTTTCTATGACAAATTTCTGCATTTAAGCCGTATTGTATCTGTCAACCACAACTGCTTTGAATTTGGATAGTTCTAAAATTTCCACATTTGGTAAAGAGTTTAGAAAACTTAATTCCTGATCCCCATAGGCAGAAAGAAAAAGGAAGACTTTATCCCCTCGTGAAAGAGAACCCTGTGAGGGTGCCAATGGTTGGCTGCAGTTTCTTTTTAGTGAAAATTCCTGATTTGAAAAAGGGCAATAACTGAGTCAAAATACTGTAAGGGTTACCAGTCCTTGTGTTATGGGTTCCCTCTGTGGTATTTAACACATGGGCAATGGTTTTATGACTAACTTTTCCATCTATATAGTTTAGTGTATGAGATAGATGGCATTGTTTGTAACAAAACCATTGCCTATGAGTTAACAACTAGCTTAAGTTTGAAGATAAATATCTTTAACTCGTTACCAGAGGGTAAAATCTTAGACACTTCAAAACTGAAAGCATTTGCAGACGACATATTAAATGTGAATACAAGAGGGCCATGATGGCCCTGGAGTCGCTTACCTGAGCCTTTTGACTAAGCACAACCAATTTCCAACGTCTTGTGAGATATATGTATTACCAAACAATAAAATTTTAAACTCATCAGTCTGAACCTTCTGCATAAAACAAATAATATGTGGATCAAGCTATGGGACTGGTCTCTCAAAGGGGTAGAAAACATTGTGAAAAAGGGAAAAAATGCTGGATACCAGCATTTTCTCATTTTCAAAGAGTGTTTTCAAAAGGCTTCTTTCTGAGAGTCATTCATACACTAGGTTTTTCTAAGATTTCACCTAGTGACCTAGTTTTTCAGCCAACATAACACATTTTCAAACTGGTCCAAGATATCATTAGGACAAACATTCTTACCAAATTTCAAGAGTATTGGACTGAAAATGTGGCCTCTACAGCGTACACAAGGTTTTTCTAAGATCTGACCTAGTGACCTAGATTTTGACCCAACATGACCTATTTTCAAACTCATCCAAGATATTACCAAGGCAAACATTCTGAGCAACTTTAAAAGAGTATTGAACAAAAAATGTAGCCACAACAGTGTACACATGGTTTTTCTAAGATTTGACCAGGTGACCTAGTTTTTGACCCCACATGACCCATTTTCAAATGCAACTGAGATATCATCGAGACAAACATTCTGACCAACTTTCAAGAGTATTAGACAGAAAATGTGGCTTCTGGAGCTTACACAAGGTTTTTCTAAGATTTGACCTAGTGACCTAGTTTTTCACCCGTCATGACCCATTTTCAAACTAGTCAGAGATATTATCAAAGCAAACATTCTGACCAACTTTCAAGAGTACTGGAAAGAAAATATGGCCTCTAGAGCATACACAACGTTTTTCTTAGATATGAGATATGACCTGGTGACCTAGTTTTTGACCCAACATGGCACATTTTCGTACTATTTCAAGATATAATCAAGACAAACATTCTGACCATTTTTCAAGAGTATTGGACTGAAAATGTGGCCTCTATAATGTACAAAAGGTTTTTCTAAGATTTGACCTAGTGACCTAGTTTTTGACCCCACACGACCCAATTTCAATCTTGTTCGAGATTTTATCAAGACAAACATTCTGACCAAATTTCACAAGTATCTGACTGAAAATGTGGCCTCTACAGCACACACAAGGTTTTTCTAAGATTTGACCTAGTGACCTAGTTTTTCACCCGTCATGACCCATTTTCAAACTAGTCAGAGATATTATCAAAGCAAACATTCTGACCAACTTTCAAGAGTACTGGAAAGAAAATATGGCCTCTAGAGCATACACAACGTTTTTCTTAGATGAGATATGACCTGGTGACCTAGTTTTTCACCCAACATGGCACATTTTCGTACTATTTCAAGATATAATCAAGACAAACATTCTGACCATTTTTCAAGAGTATTGGACTGAAAATGTGGCCTCTATAGTGTACAAAAGGTTTTTCTAAGATTTGACCTAGTGACCTAGTTTTTGACCCCACACGACCCAATTTCAATCTTGTTCGAGATTTTATCAAGACAAACATTCTGACCAAATTTCACAAG
This sequence comes from Tridacna gigas, assembly GCA_945859785.2. Classification (NCBI taxonomy): domain Eukaryota; kingdom Metazoa; phylum Mollusca; class Bivalvia; order Cardiida; family Cardiidae; genus Tridacna; species Tridacna gigas. The sequence continues at coordinate 33,635,324 of OX244036.2, read as the reverse complement.
TATCTGACTGAAAATGTGGCCTCTACAGCACACACAAGGTTTTTCTAAGATTTGACCTAGTGACCTAGTTTTTGACCCCACATGACCCAATTTCGAACTTGTCCGAGATTTTATCAAGACAAACATTCAGACCAAATTTCACAAGTATCTGACTGAAAATGTGGCATCTAGAGCGTACACAAGGTTTTTCTAAGATTTGACCTAGTGACCTAGTTTTTGACCCCACATGACCCAATTTCGAACTCGTCCAAGATTTTATCAAGACAAACATTCTGACTAAGTTTCATGAGGATCAGACTGAAAATGTGTCCTCTAGAGCGTACACAAGGTTTTTCCAAGATTTGACCTAGTGACCTAGTTTTTGATGCCACATGACCCAATTTCGAACTCATCCAAGATTTAATCAAGACAAACATTCTGACCAAGTTTCATGAGGATCGGACTGAAAATGTGGCCTCTAGAGCATACACAAGGTTTTTCTAAGATTTGACCTAGTGTCCTAGTTTTTGACCCCACATGACCCAATTTCAAACTTGTCAGAGATTTTACCAAGACAAACATTCTGACCAAATTTCACAAGTATCTGACTGAAAATGTGGTATCTAGAGCATACACAAGGTTTTTCTAAGATTTGACCTAGTGACCTAGTTTTTGACCCCACATGACCCAATTTCGAACTCGTCCGAGATTTTATCAAGACAAACATTCTGACCAAGTTTCATGAGGATCGGACTGAAAATGTGGCCTCTAGAGCGTACACAAGGTTTTTCTAAGATTTGACCTAGTGACCTAGTTTTTGACCCCACATGACCCAATTTCGAACTCGTCCGAGATTTCATCAAGACAAACATTCTGACCAAGTTTCATGAGGATCGGACTGAAAATGTGGCCTCTAGAGCGTACACAAGGTTTTTCTAAGATTTGACCTAGTGACCTAGTTTTTGACCCCACATGACCCAATTTCGAACTTGTTCGAGATTTCATCAAGACAAACATTCTGACCAAGTTTCATGAGGATCGGACTGAAAATGTGGCCTCTAGAGCGTACACAAGGTTTTTCTAAGATTTGACCTAGTGACCTAGTTTTTGACCCCACATGACCCAATTTCGAACTCGTCCGAGATTTTATTGAGACAAACATTCTGACCAAGTTTCATGAGGATTGGACTGAAAATGTGGCCTCTAGAGCGTACACAAGGTAAAAAGTTGACGACGGACGACGCACACCGCACGACGGACACAGCACGATCACAATAGCTCACCATGAGCACTTTGTGCTCAGGTGAGCTAAAAATGACAGGATTTTTCCATAAAAGGTTAGAAAACACTGTGGGAAAAGGAGAAAATGCTGGTTACCAACATTTTCTCCTTTACCCACAATGTTTTTAAAAGAATTCTCTTGCAGGGTCGTCAAATGAATGAATGAATGTTGTTTTATGGCGCATCAACAGCTTTTGGTCAATTAGCACACATACCTGTATTAAATGATGATTACAGTGGATTTTTTGAGCTAAAAAAAGATTTGACCAAAAAGATAACAAAAATGAGTTGAATTACAAAGGATTATGTGAGATCTTGATATGTATAAAAGACAGAAGGATCATCAAAACTTGGGATTATGTGATAAAGGGTTAAGAGAGATATGACAAAATGTCCAAGTTTACAAATGAAGACAAAACTGGGATAGCAACAAGGCTAAGATGACAATACCTTGAGCTTTCTTGAAAACAGCTGTGCCAAAAATATGATGGAAAACTTATAAGCCATTATACAGATTACACATACCTTACAAAATCACCTGGTAGCCCAACTATTCTTTTAATCAACATATCTTTATGATCTCTGGGGTTTCTGCAAATAGAAAGATCAGCAAGAATTAGTATGCAGAATTTCATACTCTTTACTCAATGATTCTGTAATTTTCCCATGTTGAGAAAAAGGCTTTTGAACGCACAGTGGGAAAGGAGAAACTGTTGGTAACCAGCCTTCTCTCCTTTTCCTACCATGTATTTTTATCCTTTCAAAGACAAATTCCATCATTTGAGCTACATCATTTGTTGTCTGTGAAATGCTTCCAATGTCAACAAGCTGATTTGTTTTCTGGAAATGAATTAGACTCACTTGAAAAACAGTGATTCTTACTTTTTTTCAAAACATCCTGAATCAAACTTGCAGCAGGTGATGCAGACGATATTTGCATATAACAAATGAAATGTCCTTCAAAAATTGCAATATATTTAACCCTTTACCACACAATTGCAATTTTTAACAAACCTTACGAAGAAGACTTTTGAAAACACTGTGGGAAACAGAGAAAATGCTGGTAACCATCATTTTCTCCTTTACTCACAATGTTTTCTATCCTTCGAAAAAACAAATTTCAGTGTTTGAATCAACATATATTTTGTTGTCTGCAAATGTGTTCAGTTTGGACAAGTCTTAAATTTTGTCATTCAGTAAAGAGTTAAGACAGGGAAGAAAACACTGTGGGAAAAGGAGAAAATGCTGGTTACAAGCATTTTCTCCTTTTCCCACAATGTTTTCAAAAGGCTCCCCTATAAGGGTTGTTAAAACATGGGATTGTTGAGTAAAAAGTTAGTACACAAACAAATATGAGTTTCAAAAGGAGAAACTGATCATGGTGAGCATTTTTCCCTTTAAACCGTTACCAGATGAGAAAATTTTAGAATTGTCTAAACTGAAAACATTTATGGACGACAAATCCAACTTACATGCCTCAACTAATGAGATTTGTCTCTGAAGACGAAGAAACATTGTAGAAAAAGGAGAAAGTGTTAGTCCTCTTTTCCATGGTACCTTCTCCATGGTTGTAGAAAAGTTCTCTTTTCCATGGAGGTTAGCACAGAGGATTGTGTGGTAAAGGATTCACAGAAAAAGCCAAGTTCTTGCAGGGAAGATTTAGTCAAAATTTGTAAAAGTATTTAAGCAGTCTGATCTTGATCTATGCAGTCCATAAAAGCATCCTTAGTTATCCTGCAATACAAAAGAAGACACTTTCACAACATAATGATATAAGAGAATCAAGTTGTATCAGCAACAGAGGGAAAAAACTCCACCTGTAGAAAACATGCTTTCCTTAATCCTTCCCCACACAAGTTTTAGTCTCTTACAAATTCAAGATATCTGCAGATAACAAATTTAAAAGTGGTATTAATGGCCTCAAGCTCTCAGACAAGGAAGAAAACATTGTGAGAAAAGGAGAAACTGTTTGTTAACAGCATTTTCTCCTTTTTCCACAATGTTTTCAACGGGCTTCTTTCTTTAGGTTGTTAAAACTCAGGATTGTGGTAAGGGTTAATCACTTTTTTTTCTCTCTTAGACCTACTACTGTTTTGATACAATAACAATGTTATGAACTGATGATTACCTTCAGAAATGTATCATCTTGTAGTCTAGACTGTTAAAAACAGTGAGGTAATATATCAGACATTGTAGATAAAAATCACTTTCTGTCCTGTGTGGTCTGATCTTGATCTACAGAATCTGATCTTGATCTACAAATCTGCAAAATCATCTTAATTTGTGCTTGCTGGTAAAAGGGTTGAACATGCAGTTTTAATTAGTCAGAAACTTTTGGTATTCTTTTGATAGATACCGTGAGAATGACTTCACACTCTGCCTGGATAACAGCCAAACTATTCTAAAACCACACAGAAAAACAAAAGGGCTCCCGATGAAAGAATAAGTAAATAAAATGATTTTCTGTTTTATATTTCTTTTCACAAGCTAATACTGAAGTGCTTTTTAATCCTTTACCATATAATCCCGAGTTTTTATTATCCTGAGAAGGAAGGCTTTTGAAAACATTGTGGGAAAAGGGGAAATGTTGGTAACCAGCATTTTCTCCTTTTACAACCTTTTCCCACAATTTTTTCTACCATTTTAAAGACAAAACTGATTTTTAGGTCATGTTCAATTTATTTCCAGGAAATGCTCTCAATTTGGACAGGTCTAAAATTAATTTATGTGGCAGAGGGTTAAGCCCCTGGTGTCTCTGAAATCATCACAAATGTTTTTTCTGTTGCATTTTTCGTTTCTTGAACTTCTGTAAGACTTTTTAAGCCCCTCAGGGTGACAGAAAAACATACTGGAAAAAGGAGCAATTTCTTGTGCAAAGCCACTGCTTCTTTTCCACTAAACAAGAGGGCAATGGTAGCCCTTATAATATTGCTCAAATGGCTAAAAACAAAAATTTTGCAAGCTGTTATTTGCACAGGCAGAATAAAATGCCATGTCTATGGTGGCCATGTTTTTGGACAAATTAGGAACACATCAAACTAGAGGGCCACTGGCCCTAAAGCGCTCACCTGAGTAAAGTCATCTACAGTTGATAAAGCTGAAGAGATCCTTGTTTTAATGATGAAAAACACAGTGAGTGTAAGTGACCTACTTTTTGAACCAAGGTGACTAAATTCCAAACTTGTCCAAGATATCATTAAAACAAACATTCTGACCAAGTTTCATATAAGACTGAAAATGTGGGCTCTAAGGTGCACACAAGGTTTTTCTAAGATTTGGTCAAGTGACCTACTTTTTGACCAGATGTGACCCACTTTAAAACTTTTCCAAGATAATGTCAAGGCAAACTTTCTGACCAAGTTTCATGAGAATCAGGCTGAAAATGTGGCCTCTAGAGTGCACACAAGGTTTATCTAAGATTTGACCATGTGACCTATTTTTTGCCCCGACATGACCCACTTTCAAAGTTGTCTGAGATATCAACAAGATAAACATTCTGACCAATCTTTATCTGTATAAGACTGAAAATGTGGCCTCTATGGAGCAACCAAGGTTTTCCTAATATTTGGCCCAGTGACCTACTTTTTCACCCTACATAACCCAATTTTAAACTAGTCAGAGATATCAACAAGAAAGACAATCTGACCTAGTTTCATGAGTATCCGACTACAAATGTGGCCTCTAGAATGCACATAAGGTTTTTCTACGATTTGGCCTGGTGACCTAGTTTTTGACCCGACATAACTAATTTTAAACATGTCTGAGATATCATCAAGGCAAACATTCTGACCAAGCTTCTTAAGTTTAAGGCTGAAAATGTGGCTTCTAGAGTGCACACAAGGTTTTTCTAAGATTTGGCCCAGTGACCTACTTTTTCACCCGACATGACCCAATTTCGAACTTGTCCAAGATATTATCAAGACAAACATTCTGACCAAGTTTCAAGAGTTTCAGGCTGAAAATGTGGCCTATATAGTGCACACAAGGTTTTTCTAAGATTTGGCCCGGTGACCTATCTTTTGACCCGACATGACCCATTTTCAAACTTGTCCAAGATATTATCAAGGCAAACATTCTACCCAACTTTCATGAGTTTCCGGCTGAAAATGTGGCCTCTAGCAAGTGCACACATGGATTTGGCCTAGTGACCTAGTTTTTGACCAGTCATGACCCAATTTCGAAATTAACCGAGATAATATCAAGACAAACATTCTGACCAAGTTTCATGAGTATATGACTGAAAATGTAGCCTCTAGAGTGCACAAAAGGTAACTGTTGATGCCTGGACGACGAACGATGCACAACAGACACAGTACGATCACAAAAGCTCACCTTGAGCACTTTGTGGTCAGGTGAGCTAAAAATATGAAAGCAGTCTATTAAGGAATCATTTATATCAAGTGTTTTGAGATGAAATCGTTTTTTAGAAGAAGACTTTAACTCTTTACCAAACACTCCCAACTTTTAACGACTCCGAGAGAGAAGATTTTTGAAAACTTTGTGGGGAAAAAGAAAAAAAAAAAAAAATACTGGTTACCAGCATTTTTTTTTAAAGACAAATTCCATCTTTGAGTCACGTTGAATATGTCGTCTGCAAATGCTTTCAATTTGGACAAGTCTGAAATTTTGTCATCTGGGAAATAGTGAAAGATTACTGGATGGCTAATATTTATGACCCCATGTGACCCATCTTCAATCTCCTCAGAGATATCACTAAGATATAGATTATGACCAACTTTCATGAGTTTTGGACTGAACATAATTATGGCCTCTAAAGTGTGCACAATTTTTTTTCTAAGATTTGTCCCATTGACCTAATTTTTGATCTGAAGAAACCCATTTTAAAGCTTGCCAAAGATATCATCAAGACAAATATGACAAACTTTCATATGAATTGGACTGAAAATGTGACCTTTAGAGTGCAAACAAGGTTTTCTAAGATTAGTCCAAGTAACCTGGTTTTTGATCCCTAATGACCATGTTTCAATCTCCTCCAAGATGATGTGACACGACCCAATTTTAAAATTCATCTAAATAGCCATCAAGACAATCATTCTGACCAACTTTCATGAGTATCACACTGAAAATGTGGCCTCTAGAGTGTCTAAGTGACCTAGTTCTTGACCAAACATGACATTGTTTCCAACATGGCTGAGATATCACTAAGACAAACATTCTGACCAAATTTCATTGGTATTGCAATGAAGATGTGGCATATGAGTGCACATATTAAGGTTTTTCTAAGATTTGTCCAGGTGAACTAGAGTGGACCTGGTTTGACCCAATTCCAAACTTGTCTAACATATTATCAAGACAAACTTTCTGACCAACTTCCATAAGTATGGCACAGAAAATGTGGCCTCTAAAGTGTAAATAAGGTATTTGTAAGATTCATCCCAGTGTCCTATTTCTTGACCCAATGTGACAAAATTTCACACTGGACCAAGATATTATCAAGACAAAAATTCTGACCAACTTTCATGAGTATTGCATTGAAAATGTGGCCTCTTGAAAGTGCACAAGGATTTTCTGAGATTTGTACCAGTAACCTAAGTTTTTGACCTGACATTTGGACCAACTTCCATGAGTATTGCACTGAAAATGTGGCCTAAAGAATGCATACAAGGTTTTTCAGAGATTTGTCCCAGTGACCTAAATTTGACCTCATTAGTCCAAATTTTGAACTTGTCCTAGCTACTATCAAAACAAATTTCATTATCAACTTTCATAATTTATGTATTGCACAGAAAATGTGCCCTCTATGATTTTACCCAGTGACCTACTTTTTGACCCAATGTGACCCAATTTCAAACTTGTCTGAGATACATTCAAAACAAACATTCTAACAAGCTTTCGTAAGTATCACACACAAGGTTTTTCTAAGATTTTCCTAGTTACCTATTTTGTTACCAAATGTGACCCAGTATTGAGTTTGTCCAAGAATTATCAAGACAAAAATTCTGACCAACTTTAATGAGAATTGGGATGCAAATGTGGCCTCTTGGTAATTGTTGACAACTGGACATTAACACACACAATCATGGATGTTAACGTCCAGCTTTCTGGTGCTCACTGGTGAGCTAAAAATGTATGTTATCTGCATACTGGCTTTTAGGGGCAAATTTTAGAAGATCTCATACAGGAGCTCTAATTGAAGCCTTGCGTAAGACACCCCCATGTGATCAGATCCACTGGCAGGAATTGAACCAGAAATTCTTATCTTTATTCAAATACCCTACCAGCCACTGAGGATCATAAAACTCAGTTCAATGATATTGACAAACTACAATCAATACAAGCCAAGTCTGTAAAATTATCTTGCATTTTTATCAGAAAACATAGCTGTAATAACTCTCCTTATTGACAAATATCAAATTTCAAAGTTCTTTAACTCTTTACCAGATGACAAAATTTTAGACTTGTCCAAATCCAAAGCAATTATAAACAATGAATAAGATATGCCTCTAACAGCAGGATTTGTCTTTTGAATGGGAAAAAAAACACTGTGGGCAAAGGAGAAAATGCTGGCCTTTTCTCCTTCTTCAACAATGCTTTCAAAAGCCTCACTATCACACAGGGATATGTAATAAAGGATTAACTCTATACCAGATGATGATGTCTAAACTGAGAGGATTTTTTAGAGAACAAATCAAGCACAATGGGCTTTTTCTTTTTTAGGTTAGAAAACATTGTGGTGCAAGCAATATTTAATGCTTTAAAGATCCTCAGAAAATTGGCCTTTGAAAACACAATGTGAAAAAGAGAAAATGCTGGTAATAGGCATTTTGTCCTTTTTGCCACAATGTTTTCTATCCTATCTGAGAATATTCTTTGACATGAGCCACATTCAGTATGTTGTCTGCAAAACGCTTTCAGTGTGAAGATTAGTCTAAAACTTTGTTGTCTGGTAAAGAGTTAACCCTATACCCCACAATCCCAAGGTTTAGCTACCCCCGAGAAAGAAAGCTTTTAATAACATTGTGGGAAAAGGAGAAAATGCTGGTAACCAGCATTTTCTCCATTTCCCACAATGTTTTCTACTCTGTCACAGCCAAATCTCATAGTTATAGCCACGTTTATATTGTTGTGCAAATGCTTTCAATTTCGACACCTCCAAATTTTTGTCATCTAGTAAAGAGTTAAATGTCTGACACATTACAGAAGCAATGAAGGATGGCAGGACAGGAAGCTGACAGAGCCTTATCAGGGGTAACTGTTGACAAGTTGAGGTCAAGCTTTTCCTGCAATTTGCACAGCTTAACTCCTTACCAAATGACAAAATTTTGGACTTTCCAAATTGAAAGCATTTGCAGACAACAAAATAAATCTGACTCAAACACTGAAATTTGTTTTGGCAAGGGTAGAAAACATTGTGGGAAAAGGAGAAAATGCTGGTTACCAGCATTTTCTCCTTTTTCCACAATGTTTTCAAAAGGCTTCTTCTCCAGGGTCATTCAAAGTCAGGCTTGTGTGGTAAAGGGCTAAGTGATCATCACCTCCTGAAACAAATTTCAGAGCAGACAACTTTGATAGCGTGAATTAACTCTTAAATACCACTCAATGCCGACTTTTAACGACCCTACGAAAGAAGGTGTTTGAAAACATTGAGGGAAAAGGAGAAAATGCCGATAACTAGCATTTTCTCCTTTTCCCACAATGTTTTCTACCCTTGCCAAAACAAATTTCAGTGTTTGAGTCAGATTTATTTTGTCGTTTCTACCCTTTCACAGACAAATTTCAGCAACTGACCACATTTGTCATCTGCAAATGCTTTGAATTTGGATCAGTCCAAAATTTTGTTGTTTGGCAGAGTTAACTACTATTCCTATTTTGTATGACCCTGGCAAGGTCATTTTAGATGAAATATTGAAGGAAACAGAAAATAAAGCTGACAACCGGCACTTTCTTCCCTTTTTCCACCAATGCGCTTGATCTTTAACTCTTAAAGCACCTTTCATGACTGTAGTTACCTTTGCGGCCAGTGTAGATCAAGATCAGACTACACAAAATGTGCAGTCTGATCTTTGATGTCCGCTTAGCTGAGACACTCTGGACAACAGCAACAATGACATTGTGCTTACTAGGCTCATTTGCCTCCAATGGAAATGGGTTTATTTGGCACTCAATAGGTTAAACACATCATCTAATTTGAGCAACATTGCATTTCTTCTTCTGCAAATAATTTTAATACGGACAAATCTAAAATACTGTCGCTTTAACCCTTTACCACAAAATCAAAAGTTTTAACGACCCTCAGAAAGCAGGTTATTGAAAACATTGTTGAAAATGGAGAAAATGCTGGTGACCACCATTTTCTCCAGGGGTGTGGAAATACTATGCCAGACTTGTCCGACTCAGGAAAATTTGGCTCCGGGCAAGTGACTTTTTTCAGTCTAGTTGTCCGCGGACATGTAAAAAATATTAGGAAAATTTTCAAACAGAGATCTGTTGTATACTTATCCAAATACAAATGTTCTCACTTCGTACAAACAAGAGGGCCATGATGGCCCTGTATCGCTCCACTGGCTTATAAATATAAACCATAAAGAGAAGTCTTCACTATATAAGCCCTCATAAAACTTTGACCCCAGGGCTACAGTCTGACTAAATGGAGAATAAGTGTATTAGAAGAATAACATGCCAAATTTGGGAGTTCTTGGCCTTATGGCTAGTAACATAACGGTTTCTGAAGTTTTCACTCCATAAACCCATGTAAAACTTGTGACCCCTGGTGCAGGGCCAAACTTGATCCTAGGGCTGTAACTTGGACCCTCTTTGTAGTTGTCCACTAGACAATGCTATAATTATGCAAAATTTGGTAGCCCTAAGCCTTATGGCTATGTACACCAAGATTTAAAAGTTTTCCCTATATAGGCCCATGTAAATCTTGTGAACCTGCCCCCCCCCCCCCCCCCCCCCCCCGCATGAGGCCAAATTGACCCCAGGACTGTAATATGGGCACTTTGGTAGACCCCCACTAGATCAAACTAAATGCAAAATTTGGTAGCTCTAGGCCTTATGGCTAGGTACAGGAAGATTTTTAAAGTTTTCTCTATATAAGCCTATGTAAACTTGTGACCCCTGGGGCAGAGCCAATTTTGACCCCAGGGCTATAATTTCAAGAAACCTGATAGAGGTCTACTACATAAAGCTACATGCCAAATTTGGTAGCCTTATGCCTTATGGTTTCAGACAAGAAGATTTTCAAAGATTGCCAATATTTTTCAGTTTTGTTGCCATGGCAACCAGAGTTTTTGAAGGAATCAAATTCTTTCAAAAAATTCTGAAGAGGACCATGGCAGGATCATTTCTGTGAAGTTTCATGAAAATTGGATGGGTAGTTTCAGAGAAGAAGATGTTTGAAATAAAAGTTAACGCACGGACGGACGGACGGACGGATGGACGGACGCACGGACGGACGCACGACAGACACCGGGCCATGACATAAGCCCTCTGGCCTTCGGCCAGTGGAGCTAAAAATGACATTTCGAATGATAAACAGCAGCTTGAGACGATCCCTGATTTCTGGGAACCCAGAATACGCATTTGGTGTATCTCCACATTCACCGCATACAACAAGATCGGCTGTTTTTGGCACTTCAATTTTAATTGCCTTGAAGATCATCATTATGGATTAAAATAAACTAATTAATAGTATTATTTTAATACTGATTCAAAAATCTTTGACGACAATGTTGCACACGTCAAAATTTTTAATCCGATCTTAAACAGCTTCAGTGCAAAATGGGCTGTGATTTAGCAGTTATCTCCACTGCTGGAAACTGTCTACAGTCAAACCAAAACATTTTTTGATTCAGCGATCAGTTGGTGCATAAAATTGGAGAAAATGGGTCAGTTTCTTTTATCAAATCTTTGAAGCAAGCGGAAAGTGAGAAGTCTGAGACTCAGGAACCATTCTGCGGCTCCAAACATAAATCTAAAATGGACCGTGACAAGAAATATGACAAAAAAATGTTTTTAATAAGGCATAGTTGAAAGAATACCTGTGGTTAAATGCAGACAATCGTAAAAAAAAAACACTGTTTTTTGTAAGGTTTGTCAAGAGTATTGCTATATTGCTGAGATGTCACTTTATGCATGCCATTTAAAATTTTGTTTGGACAAGTGAGCCACACTGGCAGACAAGTAGATTTTTGTAATTTACTTGTCCGTGGACAAGTAGAAATCCCAAAGATTTCCATACCCCTGTTCTCCTTTCTCTCACAATGTTTTCTACCCTTTGATTGGCAAATTCCATCATTTGACCCATACTTGACCCACATTTGTTGTCTGAAATGCTTTGAATTTGGTTATGTGTAAAATTTTCTTGTTTGGTAAAGAGTTAAGGTTTACACACATGCAAAAACATGGTGATGAGCAATTCATCCTTTTGCCACATTGTTTTCTAAAGTAGTCTGCTGCCAGATAAAAAAGAAAAAAAGTCATCTGCAGGTGCCAATGTGTTAATATTGGTCCACAGCTATTGTTCTCCGAGTGAATTACGAGAGTGAGGAGTCCATTTGCACAGCTTGTGTGCCTCATGTTTCAATAGATAATCAAACATTTCATAAAACATTTAATTGCTTCGTGCCTAATGAATTGTTCAGAACGAAGTGCTTGTACCAGGCAAGGATCATTATTAAACCTTTACCACACAATCCTGACTTTACACCATCCTCAAGAAGAAGGCTTTAGGAAACATTGTGGGAAAAGGAGAAAATGCTGGTTACATACCAGCTTTTTCTCCTTTTCCAACAAAGTTTTTTAACGTTTTCTAAGTTTGTGAGTTAAAGTTCTTTTGCTGTCTGCAAATACTTTCAACTTGGACAACTCCAAAATTTTGTCATTTGTTTAGAAAGGAACAACCCTGAGAGAGTTAAGACTTTTGAAAACTTGATAGGAAAGGAGAAAATGCTGGTAACCAGTATTTTCTCCTTTTCCCACAATGTTTTCAACCCTTTCAAAGACAAATCCCATTATCTGAGCTACATTTACCTTATTATCCTTAAATACTTTTATAATACTAATATGGACAGGTTTAAAAAGCGCTAATCCTTTACCTGATGACAGAATTTTCAACTTGTTAAACTGACCATATCTGCAGACAAAATTATTAGGTAGGACTGAAAAGACAAAATTACTCTTTGAAAGGGTGGAAAACATTGTTGAAAAAGCAGAAAATGCTGCTTACCAGCATTTTCTCCTTTTTCCTTGATAATTTCAAAAGTATTTTTCTGCAGGGTCAATAAAACAAATGATTGCTTAGTAAAGGGTGACCCCATAGTGTATTTAACTCTCTACCAAACAACACAATTTTAGATTGTTCCAAATTAAGAGAATTTGCAGACGATAAATTACATGCATCTCAAATGATGAAGTCTGTCCTAGAAAGGTAGAAAACATTTGTGGAAAAAAGTAGAAAATGCTGGTTACCAGCATTTACTACTTTTCTAAAATGTTTTCTAAAGCATTTTTCTTCACGGTCTTGTTTGGTTATGAGTTAAAGCACAAATGTGGTATTTTTGTATACAATGTTGATTATTGCACACCCTTTTGCAGACAGTGTGGATCAAGATCACCCTTTTGTAGACAGTGTGGATCAGGTTTTTCTAAGATTTGGCCCAGTGACTACCTTTTTGACCCAATGTAACCCAATTTCAAACCTGTCCAAGATATCATCAAGACATTAACATTCTTACTAAGTTTCATGAGATCAGGCTGAAATTGTGGCCTCTAGAGTGTACATAAGGTTTTTCTTTGATTTGGCTCAGTGACCTACTTTTCGACCCGACATGACCCACTTTCAGTCATGTCAAAGATATCATCAAGACAAACATTCTGACCAAGGTTCATAAGTAACCAGCTCAAAATATGGCCTCTAGAGTGCACACAAGGTTTTTCAAAGATTTGGCCCAGTGACCTACTTTTTTACCCGACAAGACCCAATTTCAAATATGTCCAAGATATTATTAAGGCAAAAATTCTGAGTTTCAAGAGCATCAGGCTGAAAATGTAGCCTCTAGAGTGCACACAAGGTTTTTCTAAGGTTTAGCCCTGTGGCCTATTTTTTTGACCTGACATGACCCAATTTCGAACTTGTCCGACATATCACCAAGACAAATAATCTGATCAAGTTTAATGAGTATCGGGCTGAAAAAGTGGCCTTTAGAGTGCACACAAGCTTTTTTTGAGATTTGGCCCAAAGACCTACTTTTTGACCCTACATGACTTACTTTCAAATATGTCTGAGATATTATATGACAAACATTCTGACCAAGTTTCAAGAGAATCAGGCTGAAAATGTGGTCTCTAGAGTGCACACATGGTTTTTTCTAACATTTAGCCCAGTGACCTACTTTCTGACCCAACATAACCCAATTATGAACTTGTCCAGGATTCTATCAAGACAAACATTCTGACCAAGTTTCATGACTATCTGACTGAAAATGTGGCCCCTAGAGTGCACACAAGGTAAATGTTTACAACCCAGACTACCCACAATGCAAGACAGATCACATACACAGCACTATCAAAAAAGGTCACCTTGAGGACCTTCTGCTCAGGTGAGCTAAAAACACTATGGCAAAAACACTACTGAAATTGCAATGCAGTTGGTCTTTTTTCGTGATTGAGACAGTCCATTTAATTGATTTGGTCATTCATTGTATTACACCTAAAACAAATCTGATGATATCTTTTTTTTCACACACAAAAAAATGCCATAAACTTGCACAATTTATATATAATCACTCAACAAATCAGAATTGCTGACAAAGTAAATAAAAGCAGGTTTTAATCAATGACATTTTTTCCAGAACAGCAAAACTTCAGAAATGTTTCAGTGGCTACCTCTATTAACCCTTTCCCAAACAAGCCCTGGTTTTCACGTGTCTGCAGTACAAGTCTTTTGAAAACACTGTGGGAAAAGGAGAAATTGCTCATAATGAGCAATTTCTCCTTTTCCCACAGTGTTTTCTACCCTTTTTGGGAACTTTCTGCCATTTTCATCAAATTTAAAATTGTCGTCTGCAAACTCTTTCAACTTGGACCAGTCCAAAATTTGTCGTTTGGGAAAGGGTTAAGCAAGCAATCTGTATTTCAGGTACTTGCTTGACTTAACCATTTACCACAAAATCCTGACTTTTGAAGAAGGCTTTTGAAAATCTTGTGGGAAAAGGAGAAAATGCTGGTAACTTGGTAACTTATTAAACTAACATTTTCTCCTTTTCTCACAATGTTTTCTACCCTATCAGGCACAAATTTAGGCCACATTTAATTTGTCGTCTGCAAAATTTTTAATGCTTTCAATTTGGAGCAGTCTAAAATTCTGTTGTTTGGTAAACAGTTAACTCTTTACCACACAATTCCGTCTTTTAATGACCCTGAGAAAGAAGCCTTTTGAAAACATTTTGGGAAAAGGAGAAAATGCTGGTAACCAGCATTTTCTCCTTTTCCCACAATGTTTTCTGCCCTTCCCAAAACAAACTTCCGTTTTTCGGTAACATTTATTGTTTCATCTGCAAATGCTTTCAGTTTGGACCAGTCTAAAATTTTGTTGTTTGGTAAAGAGTTAATACAGGTTGGACTGTACCTTGAACAAATTTGCAATCACCATAATCAAAACCTGTTACCATGAGAATAATAAACATGTTGTTAACAAAAGTGTTCACATGTGATACTTACAATCAAGTTGAGTGTAGTTTTACTCTTATCGCCTTACCCAAAAAATATTTCCCTTTTTTTAACTATCCTGGGAAAGAAGTCCTTTGAAAACACTGTGGGAAAAGGAGATAAGGTGGTTGACCACAGTCTTCTGGGAGACAAATTTCATGTTTTTGGTAACCTTTAATTTGTTGTCTGCAAATGCTTTCAATTTAGACCAGGCTGAAATTTTGTCATGTGGTTTAAGAAGCTAATAAACCCATGACCAAATGAGTCTTGTTTTAATGGCTTTAAATGCTTTGAATTTGGGTGAGCCTAAAATGTTGTTGTTTGGTGAAGAGTTAAAAAACATTATGGAAAAAGGAGATGATGCTGATTGCCAGTATTTTCTCCTTTTTCTACCTTTTTAAATCCTTACCACATTATCAAAATAAAGCACTTGCAGCAGACAATTTAAATGTAGCTCAAATGATGGAATTTTTCTTTGAAACAGTAGAAAACATTGTAGGAAAAGAAGAAAATCCTGGTTACCAGCATTTTCTCCACTTCCACAATGTTCTCCTATCTCACAATATTTTCAAAAGCCTTCATCCTGAGGATCATGGAAACACAGGTTGATTGATTTGTTTAACGTAGTTTTCAACATTATTTCAATTATATTAAGGCAGCCAGTGCACCTATCCATGCTTTCCTGGAATTTCTTTTACCAGTACTCTGCACAATATTCTTTCCAAGCCACTAGCTGCTTTCCCACATAACCATCATCGAAACAATGGTCACTGTAGTGAGACAGGAATGAATCCTGTCTAATGACTATCATCAGTTCCTGAAAAAAAAAATGGCCACGCTGTGGATCGAACCAGAAACCTCTGGTTCTCAAGTCCTGTACGCTACTGATTGAACTACCAAGGCTTGGCCATAGAAACGTGGGATCGTTTGGTAAAGGGTGAAAGACTAATCTAATCTTTTGATCACATTTGAATTGTTGTCTGAAAAATACTTTCAATATGGACGTCTGAAACTTTGTCATCTTGTAAAAGGTATGAAAGACAAAAATGGTAAAATCTAGAAACAAGAGGGCCATGATGGCCCTGGATCACTCACCTGAGTCAATAGGCAAAATTTCACTCCAGGGTCATAATGCTCCAGTTTAAAACTCATCTGAGATATTATTAAGACAAACATTCTGACCAATTGTCAGGTCAATTGAGCTGAAAATGTGGCCTCTGGAGAGTCCAAAATGTATTTCTTCAATTTGACCTGGTGACCTAGTTTATGACCCTATGTGACCATATTTCAAACTCATCCAAGATATCAAGACAAACTTGTTGACCAAGGTTCAGGTAAATTGGGCAAGAGTTGCCGCCTCTAGAGTGCCCACAAGGTATTTCTGTAATCTGACCTAGTGACCTACATTATGATCCTTATGTGACCCAATTTCAAAACTCATCTGAGATATTATTAAGACAAACATTCTGACCAACTGTCAGGTCAATTGAGCTGAAAATGTGGCCTCTGGAGAGTCCAAAATGTATTTCTTCAATTTGACCTGGTGACCTAGTTTATGACCCTATGTGACCATATTTCAAACTCATCCAAGATATCAAGACAAACTTGTTGACCAAGGTTCAGGTAAATTGGGCAAGAATTGCCACCTCTAGAGTGCCCACAAGGTATTTCTGTAATCTGACCTAGTGACCTAGATTATGATCATTATGTGACCCAATTTCAAACCCATTACAAGATATCATCAAGTCAAACATGCCGACAAATTTTCAGATCTGTTGAGCAAAAATTGTCACAGCCTCTAGAGCTCCCACAATACATTTCTTTAATTTGACCTAGTGACCTAGATTAAGACCAGGTATGAGACCCCATTTCTAACTGATCTGAGATATCATCAAGTCAAACATGTAGACAGATTTTCAGGTCAATCTGGCTAGAATTGTGGCTTCTAGAGTGACCAAGTGACTTAGTTCATGACCCTATGTGACCCAATTTTGAACTCATCCAAGATTATATCAAGACAAACATGCTGACTAATTTTCAGGTCAATTGAGCAAGAATTGCAGCCTCTAGAGCGCCCATAAGGAATTTCTGTAAGTTGACCTAGTGACCTAGTTTATGATCCAAGGTGACCCCAATTCAAACATCCAAAATTTCATCAAGAAAAACATTCTGACCAATTTTCAAGTCAATTGAGCAATAAATGTGGCCTCCAAAGTGCCCAAAAGGTATTTCTTTAATTTGACCTAGTGACCTAGTTCATGACCCAAGGCTTCCCAAATTCGAACTCATCTGAGATTTTATTAGGACAATGATTGTCACCAATTTTCAAGACAATTGTGCAAACAATGTGGCCTCTAGAGTGTCCACAAGGTATTTCTTTAATTTGACCTGGTGACCTAGTTTATGACCACAGGTGACCCAAATTCAAACTCATCCGAGATCAAGACAAACATTCTGACCAATTTTCAGGTCAATTGAGCAAAAAATGTGGCCTCTAGCATGCCCACAAGGTATTTCTTTAATTTCACCTAGTGACATAGTTTATGACCCTAGGTGGCCCAAATTCAAAGTCATCCGAGATTTCATCATGAGATACATTCTGACCAATTTTCAGGTCAATTGAGTATGAAATGTGGCCTCTAGAGTGTCCACCAAGGTATTTCTATAATTTGACCTAGTGACCTAGTTTATGACCCCAGGTGACCCAATTTCAAACTCATCAAGAGAAACATTCTGACCAATTTTCAAGTCAATTGAGAAAAAAATGTGGCCTCTAGAGTGCCCACAAGGTATTTCTTTAATTTGACCTAGTGACAATTAGTTTATGACCCTAGCTGACCCAATTTCGAACACAACCAAGATTTCATCAAGACAAACATTCTGACCAATTTTCGAACTCATCCGAGATTTAATTAAGACAAACATTCTGACCAATTTTCAGGTCAATTGAGTAAGAAATGTGGCCTCTAGAGTGCCCACAAGGTAAATGTTGATGACGCACATCGCACGACGCACAATGCACGGCTGACAACCACAGAAGCTCACCTTGAGCAAGTTATGCTCAGGTGAGCTTAAAACAGTTGAAAAAATGGCAAAAATTTCAAAATGTTGACATGCAGGCAGATAAACAAAAGCCACACCATGGCACAGGTCATGCAGATAGAGCTAAAATACATCTTGTTTGTACAATAAAGGTCTTAAAGATACCCTGCTAATTTGACAAAGGGTTAGACTTGGGCTGAAAAACAGATCATTTATTGTTCACCAAGAGCCTTTTATCAGCAAGCAGATGTCAATAATATTGTATTTTCTGTCTTCTGTTGGGTCAGTAATGACATGTTACATCAATGTTTTATCACATTGTGGATTTTTCTGTCTATACTAGAGTAAATTAACAAAATGTCATGACAAGCCAAAGAATTGGATGAAAAGAATACAGACTAATTTGTATGACAGATCAGTTGCTTTAACTCTTTACCAAATGACAAAATTTTAGACTGGTCAAAATTGAAAGCATTTGCTGACGACAAAAAAAATGTGGCTGAAAAATTGAAATTTGTTTTGGGAAGGGTAGAAAACATTGTGGGAAAAGGAGAAAATGCTGGTTACCAGCATTTTCTCCTTTTCCCACAATGTTTTTAAAAGGCTTCTTTCACAGGGTTGTTAAAAGTCGGGAATGTGTGTTAAAGAGTTCACTCTTTACTGCATGACAAAATTTCAGACCAATGCAAGTTGAAAGAATTTGCAAACAAGATAAACTTAACTCAAAAATTGAAATTTGTTTCCAGAATGATAGATAACATTGTAAGAAATGGAGAAAATGCTGGTTAAAAGCGATTTTTCTTTTTTTCCCAGAGCGTTTTCAAAAATGTCTTTGTTAAACTTTGGATTGTGTGGTATCCCTTTACCACACAATCCAAACTTTAAACAACCCTGGGGAAGAAAGCTTTTGAAAATATTGTGAGAAAAGGAGAAAATGCTGGTAGTCATCTGCAAATACTTTCACTTTTGATGAGTCTAAAACTTTGTTGTGTGGTAAAGGGGTATAGGGTTAATCCTTTACCAAACAACCCCATGTTTTTAGTTCTCCGTTTATTACATGTTTCAAGGCAAAATCCTATCATTTTAAGGCCCGGTCACACCGCCCGAACTTTGCTGGAGCATTCCTTGAACGGTAGGGAGGGGGGGCCGAATTTCGACAACGCTCATCACCTCGCACAAAATGGGAAAAAAATCGAAAACATGGGCGTTGGCTTAGCGGTGCACCGCTGAAGCCGGCGTTGCTTTAGCGTTGGTTTAGCGGTAGCGAGCGTTGGTTTAGCGGTGACGCGAGCGTTGGTATAGTGGCATTCTGCGCATGCGGGCTTTGGCTCGGCGGCGGTATAAAGTTGGTTTAGCGGCATACCACTTGTGACTACGGAGCTGAACGGATCGTTTTGATACAAGTTCTGATTGATTTTTGATAGAAGTCGATAGTTGAAGTTCATCATGCCACATTGACAAAAGAGGAGGAAGGCTGGAGAAGGAAAGGCAGCAGCCTCCAAGAAGATCATTACTGAGCAGGCAGCTGAAGCAATGGAGTCAGATAAATGGTGATACAGTTTTACTGTAACTTTGAGCAATTTCGATACAGATGAGGTCTGAACTCAACGGCAGCTCGATTCCAAATGAGGTCCTGGTCCATTTCTCCCCGCATTTATAGCCAAATTCTGGTCCCGCTCCGACACCTCTATACCAATGCCAAACCAAAGTTCATCGCTGCCATGGCTCACTGCTTCAACGCCTGACACCGTTCCAACAACCCCATGTCCGCTCGTAAAATGCTTACAACCGCTCCAGCGAAGTTTGTGCAACGTTAATCGCCGCCTGGGCAACGCTGGCGAAGCAGCGGTGGTCCAGCGTTCAAGATTTCTGCGTTGGCCTAGTGGACCCAAGCGTCCACAAACTTACATCTAGCGGTGCCGAACTTTGAATGGGCATTGGTGGAGTGGGGGGGTGAACTTTGCCGGGGCAGAAAATTGCCCCCTCCTCACCGCTCGCAATATTTTGTGCAGCTCAAAACTTTCGGAGCGGTAGGAGGGCCCCTCGAGAAACATCAGCGGTGGCCGAGCGTTTACGGCGTTGCTTTAACGGGGGCCAACTTTTGTTAAACGGTGGTGAACGGTTACGAGCGGTGATGAATTTTTTTCACCGCTCCAGGAACGCTCCAGCAAAGTTTGGGCGGTGTGACTGGGCCTTTAGCCACATTTAAATTGTTGCCTGCAAACACTTTCAACACGG
This sequence comes from Tridacna gigas, assembly GCA_945859785.2. Classification (NCBI taxonomy): domain Eukaryota; kingdom Metazoa; phylum Mollusca; class Bivalvia; order Cardiida; family Cardiidae; genus Tridacna; species Tridacna gigas. The sequence continues at coordinate 33,615,113 of OX244036.2, read as the reverse complement.
ATGAAGAGTTCTGCCAAGGGGGTGAATCTCATACAGAAAATTGTGTCCCATCATAATGTACACAAGTGGTTCTTATCCCTTTCAGATGTATTTGAATGAGAATAAGTCTTTGGTGCATTTGTCCAACTTTTTAAATTAAAAAATGTCCCCTACTTCTACCTGTAAGTAGGACAACTGTCCTCTCTTGTAATAATCCTAGCACAAAACTGTCTCTAAAATTTTTCAACTGGCACAGGGTTAACAAAAATGTCATGACAGACAGGGAACATTAGTAGATGAAAAAGAAAATCAGAATCGAGTCTATAATGCATTAAAGATCACTTGTCTGATGGTAACCAGCATTTTCTCCATTTCCCCCAATTTTTTCTACCTATTCCAAGACAAACATAAATAACTGAGTCACATTCTACTTGTCTTCAGCAAATGGCTTCAATTTGGACAAGTCTAAAATTTTGTCATCTGGTAAAGATTTAAGTCACTTTAAACTGTGCTTCTTTTCACTAAAATCCTTGTATGGTAAATGTTCAACAATGTAAAAATTCTAGGTCACCAAGTTCCATTTTGTGGTCAATACTTTGAGTAAAATGAGTAAATAATCAATTTAATGAGCTTAAAATTAACTCCATTCTCTCCATTAAGTACAAGGATTTATTTGACTCTGATGGGTTTTTACAATACTTGACTAAAATACAGTTAAAAAAAAATAGAAAATGTTTAAGAGACCACAATAACACTTCTTTGCAGGAAGTTAACAGATTTTCTGTCCACTTTCAAGTTACTGATCTTGATCGAGTGGTGATATTGATGGATAAAAATTTAAATGCAAGAAGTAACTCACGAAAAATATGCCTTCCTTGATTGCTACTGTATTTTCAGTAGGTATATAGATAGGTGGATGCAATCAAAATTCACCTAGTATTATTCACAAACCAACCCAAAAACAAAGCAATCTGTCAGTCATCCAACCAATCATCTATTTCATCAAAGGAAAATTTTTACCATGCAGTGCAAAATAAAATTTAATGAACTGGACATTTTAAATTGAGTGCTACAGATGCAGATATTGCTAACAACCAAAATGTAGCTATATCTCAAAGTTCTTTTGGCCAGAATATGTATTATGTTGCGAACAATGTAGATCTAAGATCAGACTGCATGTTCTGTGCTATCTGATCTTGACCTACATTGTCCACAAAAGCAACTAGAGTTGATTCCAGTACTTTAAGGGTAAGGGGCTATTTAGGTTAACCATACAAATTACCCAAAGCTGACACACACAGAATTGATGTCCAATGATGTCCAATTACTAAGATATTCTTACTTAGGGGACTTTCTGTCCAATTATCCAGACTTCTGTATTTATGTGATCAAGACCCGCCCCTTTCTTTGGCTCTGAATAAACTCTACCAAACACCCAAATTTTAGATTTGTCCAAGTTGAAAGTATTAAAATTTTACAGATGACAATAAACCCTTTACCACACAATCCCAACTTTTAATAACCCTAGAAAAGGCAGCTTTTGAAAACATAGTGGAAAAAGGAGAAAATGCTGGTAACCAGCATTTTCCTATTGAAGGCAGGAATTATCATTTCAGCAACACTTAATTTGTTGTCTGTAAATGCCTTCAATTTGGATGTTTCTATTGGATGTTTCTCAAGTTTTGTCATTTGGTAAAGAGTTAAAATGAGACTTAAGTTACTTGGCTTGTCTAAATCATGTGTAGAAATCCTTTTGAGGAAAGGAGAAAATGTTGGTAACCTGCATTTTCTCCTTTTCACAGAATGTTTTCAAAAACCTATTTACGCAGATTTGTTAAAAATTGGGATAGCTGGGTATTGCACTGGTTAATGTACCTGGGCTTGTGAGTCCATATATCCGTGTTCAGCCAGAATTCTTCCTCACTGGTTTTAGACAGGAATAAGTGTTTTACTGACTTTGACCATTCCTGGTTATTTTGTCTCTGTCTAAGTGGGAAGGCAGCCTATGGCTTTTACAGAGCATTGTTAAAAATAATAGTCACAGATACACAAGAATTGTCAGACTTGGGCTGCAGCAGTGGCCACCATTTTTTAACAGAATGATATACAACCAATGTAGAAATGCCAACCAAGCCATTTGGCCTTGTTTGACCTGAGCAAGAGCTCCTGGAGCAGGGCAATATACTTGCAACGGGAGCTATCTAGAGCATGTCATAATGTCATGTTCCACCACTGCTGCGATCTTGACCATGCAGCTTGTTGCTCCTCAGAACCTCTGCTCTGCAAGTTATCAATTATAGAGGTGCACACATACATGAAATATTTTCACCACTAGACATGGGGTTTAAGAAATATAGAGCACACATAAAACTGCTACTGGACAGACATATGACCAGGGGCATAACATTATCCATCCCTTCATAAATATGAGCCATACTCTGGCAAAAGGGGGCTTAATGCATCTCTGTAATGCATAATACCAGTCAAGCTATCACATACTTATGGATCAATAATAGCCACTTTTTTAAAGAACCTACGTAATCATGAGGTAGACTGGCCCTTGGACATACAAAAAATTGATAAATAGCAAAAAGTTTCGGTCCAGGTCAGCCTCAGCTCAGACTGAGCAGGCTGGCCTGGATCGATCCTTTTCATAGATGCATTAAGCCCCCTTTTCACAGAGCATGGCTCATGTAAAAGTTACAGGAAAACTGCCAAAAGAGTCGGATATGTATATGAGCCATGCTCTGGCAAAAGAGACTTAATGCATTTCTGTGATGCACTATACCTACCCAGCTATCACATTGAATTATGGATTAAATATAGACATGTTTGTTAAACAACTGTCTTAATCATGAGGTAGAATGGTCCTTTGACAAACAGAAAACTGACTAGGAGCGAGAAGTTTCGGCCCAGGTCAGCCTGCGCGGACTTGGTCGATACTTTTGCAGATGCATTAAGCCCCCTTTTCACAGAGCATGGTACATATAATAATGTTGTTCACCTCTGAGTGCTTGTTTTGGTGTTTTATATTATGATCAGTACAAACTAACCCTTCACCACAGGGTTCCCATTCACTCACGTGATTCACACACTTAACTGAATAATCACACACAAAAATATGAAGTAAAACATGCATGCATGCACAGGTTTCAGGGCTCCGCTGTCAATCACCAGTTGCACCAATTGGAACAAGTTAGAAAAAAATGTCTCCAAAACTTAAGCACTGGCGAATCTACTGGCAACAAATAATGTCTTTACATGATATTTGATAGATTTAAACTCTTGACATATACAATAGGTATCAAGTGTGAGAGATACTTCTTATAATCACCGCTAATCAAACTGTTGTCATTTATTTAAAAGTATTAATGGTATCAATCTGCTTTTCTCATGCAAAATTATAGGCTTTGAAGTTAAATGCTACCCTAATTGACAAATCTATATCAAACCATCTGGAAATACCACTCCAAAACTTAACAGGCATGAAAAAAGATCGCCGCAAAAAACCCCGCAAAAACCCATGACACATTACAAAGTCATCTGATCATAGGCATTTCAAACTGTCTATTCAGCTTTATCAATGACTTTAAACAGTATATTTATATAAATACAGTGGAATTTTGTTACTTTGCACATTGCTTGTTCGAAACTATGTGTTGGTTCGTATGCTATCTCCGGTCCTAATATTTATCCTTCTTTATCATTGTTAAATTCCTCCGAATATCTCAAACGTCAGTGGTCCGTAGTTCGTAGTGTATTTCATGCCCCCAAAAGCAGTTCTTGAACAAAAACTCCTACCTTTAATTGGTATATAATTAACCCGCTTGCAAACTTGCTAAGGTGTGAAAACCTGTGACCAACCTTGATTTTCATAAGTGATGTCGACCAGTATAATTCAGTTGTTAACTGCGAGCGAATGTTATTAAAGGTATTATCTGGTTTGTCACATCAATTGATGGATAAAACGACAATTAATAATTCCGAAATCCCCTAAAACATCCAACGGGGCATAAATTGATAATGGTCTGGAGTGGTTACAGAAAGACCGGAAAACACTAATGAAGGGAAAACGTAGGAAAACATCGGAAAACACCCAAATTATAGCAAAATACATATTGAAAGGAGGAGGGGTCGAAAGGGTAGGGCTATATGCTAAAAAGGGGAAAAGAAGTTATCAACCTATACTCGCCGAAAAATACCATTGGTAACACCTCATCCTTTTCCCATTTTTCAAAATTCCCCCCCCCCCCACCCGGGATTTCGTTTGGTTACGTTTATCTAGTCATTAGGGATATGGGGGCAGGATATTACCTTTTACTTATTGAAACCACCTAAATATGCGGGAAAACACAAGTGTTTTGGGTCTTTCTGCTGGTGACCCAGCCTGAAGTTCTCCGAGTGATTTGATTTCTAAGAGGGGAAATCACTCCAGCGGAATTCAGCAAACGCATAAATAGTGGTTTGTTTTGCGTGTTTATTATGATAACCATTTATAGATGGATGAAAATTGAAGATAAGTAAATTTTCTTGTTTCGGATGGTCACATGAGATTAACCCCCCCCCCTCGATTCGGCAGCTTGCTCCGCTTTGCTTTTTTTTTTTACATGTGTTTTCGTTAGGTAAGCGGACAAACAATTACAAAAATAACATCGGATCAAGTCTTCAGGTTAAAGGAACGGGAGATATACATGTATAATTGGTGCTAGTTCAGGGTACTACAAGATATGCTGCGTAAATCTGATTGTCTATTTACGTATATGTACGGCACCAAAATAACCCGAACACAGTCATGCTTTTTGGTTCGTACTACGGTTAATTCAAATAAAATACTCCGGTCCCTTGCACTACGAACTACTGAGATTTTACTGTATCTCTATAAAACAGTAGGTGAAAGCTAATTAGTGTTTGAAATTGACAGTGAAATGGAACATTCTACTGGCCATCAGGTTGACAGTTGTTCCTCTTAAACTGGTCTGTGAGTTAGGGAACATAACATTTACTTAGCACCTTCTTTTTAAATTACCCATATTGTTTTCAAGAGCAGATGACTGCAGAGTGAGACTCACGAAAACAAATTTTCAATACAACAGACTCTTACTTTTCTCCAAAGAAGCTCTAAAATTGTCATTTTTAAGTGCACTCCTGGAATTTCTCTTGTACTCCCAAACTTGTATCCCAGGAAGCACATGCACTCCCAAAAAACGATGGGAGTGGGAACAGTCTGCACCAGACAGTCCCATACTTAAATGGCCAGAAGAATAAAACACATCACACAAAAAGGAGAAATGCTACTATAAAATATTTTCTCCTTTTCAAGCATTTTCTTCCCTTTCAAAGACAAATCCCATATTTCGCAAAATGCTTGTTACAGTCAATTTATCTTTTTTCCACAGTGTTATTTTTTAAGGTGCCAACTAAAATGTCACCTTTATGAACAAATATCCTATGAAAGAAGATGTAAGAAAACATGGTGGAAAAAGGACAATAATGGTAACCAGTATTTTGTCCATTTTCCACAATGTTTTTTCTCATCTTATTAAAAGACAAAATTCATCATTGATTAATTGAATTTGTTGTCTGCAAATGCTTTTGAATATGTGGTCCAAAATTTCGTCATATGGTAAAGAGTTAAGAAACAACTAAGCCACGGGTCATGATTCACATACAGAAGACATCAATAAGAAATAGATGCCTTATAATAGTTCTATCGGCTAAATCTGTGCAATTACAGCAAGCAAAGGAAACCATTTATCAAGATTTAAGCAGTTCCATGGATTCTGAAGGGGGTATTTGGATACAATTACGCATTTTACTTGATATAGTGGCTACTGGGAGATGGCACTTCGGGTTATTGCCCTAGCATTACCTTGGTTTTTTGTCTAGGCTTGTCTTGGATTGTAGACAAGAAGATTTTTTCAATATTTTCCTTATATTCATGATTTTACATAAATTGTTTGACCTAATGGTAGGGCCATCTATTGACCCCCATGAGGAATTCAATTTAGATAATTTGAGTGTCCATGCTATCTCCCTGGTTCTCAGAGAAACATTATAGTTTTTGCTTTTTTTTTTAGCACTCAAGTGGCCATGCTGACCACATGACCTGAATCATTTGAACTGGACCTTCTTTCCTCTTGCCCAAAGGAGTGTGCACAAACAATTTCATTTTATTCAATCCAAGAAGTTGTTTAAAGAATTTAAAGTATGCATGGGCAGATAAACAGCTGATAAAATGACAGACAGTGAGCCCACTCGTCACAACTCAGCCAATTCCATAACTAAATCTAACCTTGTCCGTATCAAGGGGGGTTTCATTTTGAACTCCCAATTACATGATCTTAAACATGGTGGCACCCATGAAAATTGATTAGCAACGACATAAACAACTAAGGTGAAGTCATTCACATAGATCAATCTGTCTATGAAAACTTCCAACAAACTTGATAAACTATGTTAAAAATTGAATGTACAAACTGCTTGTCAGCCGACTTGTATTTAGAAAGATAGGAAACTGACTAATGTTTTCTTTTTTCATGAGGGGCCTTACAATTTCAAGAACGGTAAAATGGCATATCTCCGGCAAAGAAATGTACCATGTAGGTACATATCAAGCTATGTGATAGAGCTGAGGGACTTGATCAATGGATCATCCGAGATATGCCAAATGGCAGTGAGCCCTTACAATAGCTCATGTTGAGCACTTCACTTCTCTGGTGAGCTAAAATCTGAAATAGCAGGAATCAACAACAGAAATTTATCACTCTGTTTTCAGGAACTTTATGCTTCAAATGTGTCAAAGCAATTGTCTGCAGCAGTTATTACATGTATGATGATAATATTAACCCTTAGAGTGCTGAATAAACCTATTTCAATCTAGAAATATGGCCAAAATTAAGTGCAATTTCATGGATGCTTTTGTCTACATGTTTCAGCAAATTTGCTGCAAATGGTGTAAATCAAAGATCAGGCTGATCTTGATCTACGCTGGCCACAAAGGCAACTATAGTCATGAAAGGTGCTTCAAGGGTAAAGCTATCTTATTAACCAGTTAACATCATCAATCACAATATTCACAAAGACTATAGCCATTTACTGTCCAAAAGTACTATGCTTATGAATAATTCATTCATGTTACCTTGTGTCTAACTTTGTTACTTAACTTGTGTCATCTAATCTCATTAACCATTTACCGTAGGACAAAAGGCCAAAATTGAATGTGACTAAGATGGCAGAATTGTCTGTGAACAGGTAGAAAACACTGTGGGAAAAGGAGCAAATTCTGAGTATCAGCATTTTCTCTTTCACTAAACAAAAGCCTTCTTTCTAAGGGGGGGGGGGGGGGGGGGGGGAGCTTTCTCTAAGCTCAGGATTGATTGTGCAGTAAAGATTTACATTTTTACTAAAATTTTAATGACAAAAGTTTCAGAAAATTAAGTAGACAGAAACTATTAGATTTTACTAACAAAGGGTAGAAAACATTGTAAGAAAAGGAGAAAATGCTTGAAACCAGCATTTTCTCCTTTTCCCATAATGTTTTCAAAAGTCTTTCTTCAGGGTTGTTAATTTAACTTGGGTTCTTTGGTTAAAAAAAAACTTGCTAACTTATTTCATTTATCCTTATATATAATTACAAGAGATGGAAAATGAAAAGATTGTGGCCAATAAAGAAATGAAAAAAAAATTCCTCGAGATGGTAATGATACTTGCTTTTTGAAAAATTGTGGCAAATAGAGAAATTGCTGGCAACAGATATTGTCTCTTTTTACCACAACTTGTTTCACATATTTTCTTGGATTAAACATTCATATTGATACTCCAAATCTTAGAATACTTTTACAGTTGTAGGCTACAAACTCAACTTGTACTCAGAGTACAGGAGGAAATGAGTTAATTCAAAAGCTTATGAAGGACAAGCAGCAAACACTACACTTATTACTTTTTTGGAAAAATCAAGAGAACATGGTAGAGAAATGGTGTTTTTCTCAAATAATCACCATGGTTTCTAATTCTTTCCGACTGCAAAGTTCAAATCAAAGTAGGAAACACAGTGAGATCAGTGCAACTGTATCAACCATTGTTTCTGTGCTATTCCCCACTATAACAGTTCAGTAACAGATGTTGATTCCAGTCTCTCTAATTTTACGCACTTTGTTATTTAAACCCCAGTGTGTAAACCAAGATGTACAGAAGCATGTGCATTCAGAAAATGACTAAACTATAATTCTTTTAGGAAAAAAGAAATAGCAGCTTTTTCTTGTTTCAAACTCAAAGCACTGAACATGGATACTGTGGTCTACCCGAGATAAAGAATTATCACACAATAATCAATGTATAAAATATTTACTGAGGACTAATAAAACTCCTAGATTTAGAAAACAATTCCATCTTATCCAACATTCTACACTGTATTAGGACATTTTTGCATTTACTTTTTTACTGGCTCCCATGATGAGTACTTAGAAGGCACTTCATTTTAGTTTAATACTGGGAAACAATTTCAGGGACTTATTTATTACCCAGAATTCCATTCAACCTCATAATAATGGGACATGATCACCCTTTCTTTTACTGCCATCTCTTGTGAAGAACAGCTCTTAAACTCTATACCAAATGACAAAATTCTAGACCTGTCCTAATCGAAAGCATTTGCAGAAGTAACACAAATGTGACTCAAAAATTGAAATTTGTTTTTGAAACGGTAGAAAACATTGCGGGAATAGGAGAAAATGCTGGTTACCATTGTTTTCAAATGTTCTTTACTTCAGGGTCAGGACTGTGTGATAAAGGATTAAATAACAAACTTGTCTTCCCTCTATTTCTTTTCATATAACCATGTCAAGTATGGTATGTATCATTTATCAATTTTTGCAATCAAAAGAATGTTAATTTTCTACAAACCAATCCAATTTGTAGCAATCCTCGGGCAGAAGTTGGCATTTTCTCCTTTCCTACAATTTTTTGTACACTTTCAGAGACAATTTTCATCACTTGAGCAACTTTTGTCATTTGCAAATGCTTTCTCTTCAGACAAGTCTCAGATTCTGTAATCCTCTAAAGATTTATATGTCATTTTAAAGACCAAAATAATAATCATTGTATTTTTAATTTTTCTTCTGTAACAATATCTGAGAAAATACTGGATTTTGTTGCATCGAAAAAGCAGTCTGATCAGAATCTACAATGTCTGGAAAATCAACGATGATTATGTTTGGTGTCTTAACTCTTTACCACACAATCTTGACTTTTAACAACCCCAGGTTAGTTCTGGTTACATTTCTAACATCTAGTAAAGTTGTCAGTAAAGTCAGTTAAAAAGACCGAAACAGTTCAACACCAAAGTTGTTTTGCAAGTCTTCTGACAAAATACTGGATTTTATGATACAGACAGATGCCAGTCTGATCTTTATCTACACTGTCTACAAAATCAACAGTAGTAATACTTAGCATTCTAGGGGTAAAAAGCTTATCTCACAAGATGAAAAGATGAAAAGGAATCAGGTGTCATAAAACGGAAGATTAAACTTGATCCGATTTTAATATTTAAACAGCTTCAATAACTAGTGAATTAAATTGCAATTAATTTTGTGCACCAGCTGAGCTTCGATAACCATTATACCTCCTGCAGAAAACCTTTTTTTCCCATTTTGCAGACATCTACTTTTAAAAACTTTATGGTAAAAGGAGAAAATTCTCACAAAAACATTATTTCCCCATTTTCAACAATGTTTTGCACAATCATGTTCATTTTTTTGACTCTTCACCAGATGAGAAAATTTTGGACTTGCTCAAGTTCAAAACACTTTGCAGATCTGACAACAAAATTAGCTAAAGAAGGGAAAATGTTTTTCAAAGGGTAGAAAATACTGTGGGAAAAGAACAAAATGCTGGTTAGTAGCCAATTCTCACTTTCCCACAAGGTTTTCAAAAGCTTTCTTTTTCAAATTCATTAAAACTGGGAAAACTGTGTAAAAATGTTAAACTTTGATACATGTTGAAAATTCCTATTTTAGAAGGATGTTTTTAAGGTAACTAATGTTGCCTCATTTTCAAGTTCTATGCAATAGCATTTTTAAATATGAAATTTGAATAACTGAAATTGATATTTTTTAAGTCTGATTTCGATCTACACTGCATGCAAAAGCAACATAAGTTGTACTTAGTCAACAAAATTTAATGACAAGATTTTAGACTTCTCCAAATTCAAAGCATTTCAATGACAACAAATCAAACACGACTCAGAAATTGAAATTCGTTTTCAGAACATCAGAAAACATTGTGGGAAAAGGGAAATGCTGGTTACCAGCATTTTTTCCAGCATTTTTTCCTTTTCCCACATTGTTTACAAAACGGTTTTTCTTTAAGGTCGTTAAAACTCATGGTTGTATGGTAAGGGGTTAACTCTTTACCAAATGACAAAATTTTAGACTTGTCCAAATTCAAAGCATTGGCAGACAGCAAAATATTAATTAACCTTTTACCAAAGAACAAAATTTTACACTTGTCCAAATTGAATGTGAAAGCATTTGAGGATGTAAAATTTACTTTTCTTCAAATGATGTGAGTTACAGCCTTTGCAAAAGGGTAGACAATATTGTGGGAAAAAGAGAAAATGCTGGTTACCAGCATTTTCTTCCTTTTCCACAATGTTTTCAAAAGCTTTATTTCTCAGTCTCTCAAACTCGTGATTGAACAATAGAGAGTTAAAGACTTAACCAGTGTGGGTCAAAAAGTGATCATTGTCCTTGAAAGGGTAGAAAACATTGTGGAAAAAGGAGAAATGCTGGTTACATGCATTTTCTTTTCCCACAATGTTGTACAAAGCCTTTTCCTTGGGGTCTTTTAAAACAGGATTGTGTGGTAAGGGTTTAATACTGCTTTTCAGATACTTTTGGTGCAAGAAAAATTACTAAATTAAATAGCATTAGTTTTAACAGCAACCTCCCACTTGCCATAGTATCCCAACCAAATATTAAATAATTTTGGTATTAACTCTTTACCAGATAACAAAATCTTGACTTGTTCAAATCAAAAGCACATCCAGACAACAAGTTACTCATAGATCAAGTGATGGAATTCATACCTGAGAGTGTAGAAAACACTGTTGGAAAAGGAGAAAATGCCAGTTACCAACATTTTCTTCTTTTCCACTGATCTTTTCAAAAGCCTTCTTGGTCAGGATCGCAGGATTGTTAAAACACTTGATTGTATGGTAACAGGTTAATATTGCTTATAACATACTTTTGGTGCAAGAGAAATTGCTGAATTGAATAGCTATGCGGTAGTTATAATGGCAATCTCCCAAATGCCAGAGTATTGTAACTAAACCAATAACCATCTACACTGGCATTAAGTAGTAATTCTGGCAATCTTCTGTGAAGTTTTTATACAGGATCATTAGTAATATTCCTACAGCAAAACAACAGGAAGATATTGGTGGAATTCCAGCTCAATTCTAAAACATATTGCACTATTTACATAGTCATACAGAAATTGTTATATCTTTCACAGCAGGGATATAATCTTGGTTTTGCAAATACAGATGTACAGCAAGAGCACCACAAATGGGTGCCAGTGATTGGCTGTAGTTATATTTTCTGTAAAAACAGGCATTACTGAGAGTCAAAAAAATTTAAGGGTTACCTTCCCTTTTTGTTTGAGTTCCCTCTTTGATATTTAAGAACTGGCCTGAATTTGAAGAAAAATATATTTAGTATTAACACAGACATGAGCAAATTTTGAAGTTTTGCATGACCAAGAGGACTTATACAGACGATGATAGGGCTAGGTCAGTATCTCTAAGCTTTCTTAAAAAAAAGAAAAACAGGCTAAAAATGCTCTTTTCTCATTCTCTTACCATTTCTAACACAGAAAGAGGTAGCCTACCAAAGAATCATGAACATGTTCTAAAGCAATAGTCCCTAAGGCTCCGTCTACCTGCTGGACAAGAAATTTTGGGGTTGTGAGTTTGGATTCCCTGTCAGCTAGCTGTACTAAATTTCTCTCAGCGATGACTGGTGAAAGTCAAAGCTAAGATTTTATTTACCCTCTCATTGCTAGACATTATTTTGCCCACCTTGATGTCCAGGAAAGCAGCCTATAATTTAGAAAGACAGTAAGTGTTCTGCACTGAATTCTAAAACTTCCAGGACCCAAGTGTAGCAGTACTAGCAGCCATATTTTAACTACTGAAAACAGCAATAAACAATCAAAGTACTGAAAGTACTGACAAACTAGCGAATTTGATTGATTGACTGATTGTATGGTATTTTCAACATTAATTTAGTTATATAGCTAGTGCACATATCCATGCTTTACTGGAGTATCTCTAACTAGTATTCCGCACAATATTCTTTCCAAGCCACTGGCTGCTTTCCCACATAACCACCATCGAAACTTGAGAGAGGAATAAATCCTGTCGCAATGACTATCATCAATCCTTGGAAAGAAATTGGCTGAGCCTGTTTAACATAACAGTTTAACTGTACACAGTGATCTAAATAATGAATGACTGAAGGAATGGTAAGGGTTCCCTGTCCAGTGAGAGTTACTGCAGCTGGGATTTGCTACAAGTTACCTAGGTGTATCTATTTTTAGATTCATTCATAATGTTACAGTGGTGTAGGAATAACTGATAATAGCCTGCTTTGCACAGGTCACTTAATTTACATATAAGCAAAGATCTTGTACCTTATAAATGACATCTTGTTCAGTTTATGACTTTGTAAAAAGACATGTTCAAATTGGAGTGGTAGAGATTTAGTGGTTTTTGTCAAAATTGTCATATATAACAGAATTAGGATTTCTAATAGAAAGAAGTATTTTACTGTGAGGCAGTATTTGGCAACTGTGGGGTTTTTTGTTTACTTTGACTCTGGGTCAATCATGATGCCTATAGACTAGCTTTGCTAGTCTCATCAAAGTACTGAAAATACTGACAGACTAGCGAATTTGATTGATTGACTGATTTTATGGTGTTTAACCCTATTTTCAACATTATTTTAGTTATATAGCGGCGGCCAGTGCACATATCCATGCTTTCCTGGAGTATCTTTTACCAGTACTCCACACAATATTCTTTCCAAGCCACTGGCTGCTTTCCCACATAACCACTGTCAAAACTTGAGAGACGAATGAATCCTGTTGCAATGACTATCATCAGTCCTCGGAAAGAAATTGGCCAAGCCGGGTATCGAACCAGCGACCTCCTGATCTCATGTCCTGTATGCTATCGACCGAGCTAATTTACATATAAGCAAAGATCTTGTACCTTATAAATGACATCTTGTTCAGTCTATTACTTTGTAAAAAGACTTGTTCAAATTGGAGTGGTAGAGATTTAGTGGTTTTTGTCAAAATTGTCATATATAACAGAATTAGGATTTCTAATAGAAAGAAGTATTTTACTGTGAGGCAGTATTTGGCAACTGTGGGGTTTTTTGTTTACTTTGACTCTGGGTCAATCATAACGCCTATAGATTAGCTTCGCTAGTCTAAAAATCAAACTATCAAAAATACAACCAAAACACTTCTTGACAACAAATTTTAGACTTGACCAAATTGAAAGCATTTGCAGCCAACAGATTAAACATTGCATAAAAGATGCTTTCTGAGCTTGAAATGGATGAAAACATTGTGGGAAAAGGAGAAAACGCATATTACTAGCATTTTCATCGTTTCCTACAATGTTTCAAAAGCCTTCTTCTTCAGGATTGTTTAAACACAGCATTATTCAGTAAAAGGGGAATTGAATGGTGTTTTACGCCACTTTCAACATTATTTCAGTTATATCACAGCGCAGCTCACAAATTCATGTATTTCCTGGGCTTCACCAGTACAAGGCTTGGGCTCTGAAGTGTCTTGCCAAAGGACACTCCCACGAAAAACCTAGTGGATCAGGCAGGGCTCGAATCCGGGACCTCCAGGTTACGAGTGCCACACTTTACCTCTGAGCCATGCAGGACCCATTAAAAGGGGAAAATACTGTTTTCAGTATGGCAATAAAAACAAAGTGAACGAACTAACTGCCATTACACAACCAATTTACTCCTGAAAATTGTGTTAAATACCACCAAATACAGACAAGTTTCCAACGCTAATGCATTTCGTAATGGTATCAATATCTGATCGGATCACAAGCCTCGTCAAGTACTTGGTAAGGTAAACAGGGACTGTTCATTCAAAATACATCATGTAAAAGTCTCCGGGGAATATTTTTAATTTGGGAAATGTAACAACTGTAATGGAGCGTCAATCCTTTGGGTAAATAGGTCTTGAACCATAAGCTCCTTTGTAGGAAGTGTAGAATCATGATCAGCCTGCACAAAATGTTCAATCTGATCTTGGGTCAATACCTTAAGATATTTTGGACAATATTCTGCCTTAAGAGTCTTGTATTTGCACCAATGGGGCTTATTGTACCTGGTTAAAATACTCCCATCATTATTTAAAGGTCTATCTACTGGAGATGTTTTACAAGTATTTTCTCTCTATCTTGAAGTCCAATAAATCTATCTTCATGTCAAATAAACCATAAAACTGTTTTAGTTTTATTCCATCGATCTGAAAAATCCATGAACATGCCATGGCTGCTTACATGTAGATCTCCCTGATCAGAACATAGAGCTCTGCCAGCTGCTACAAGAACCTGGCTGCTAGTATAAGGATGAGGATCTGACTTGTATAAAAATGGGAACCTGCCTACTTGCATCAGGGACTGTCTGCTAGCAGGAGGGTAAGCCTGTTAACAGGACGGATTGTGTGAGCTAGCATGAGGGTGTGCCTGCTTGCATTTGGATTCTTTGCTAGCGTGAGGGCCTGCCCATTAACAAGTAGGACTGTCTGCTAACATGATAAAGGTCTGCTTACTTCATGGAGGGGGGGGGGGGGTCTGCTGGCTGTTAACATGGGGGAAGGGAGGGGGGTCTTCTAGCGGTGGGATCTGCTAGTATTCAGAAGTGCTTGTTAACATGGGGGATTGTCTGCACATGTTAGGATCTGCCTGTTACTATAGGGGAATGTCTGCTAGAATGGAAGCCATTCTGATTGCATCAGAGATTGTCTGTAGTTTGAGGATCTGCCCTCTTGCATGAGAGATTGTCTACAGGCATTGGATCCGCCTGCTTGCATGGGGCATTGTCTGCTAGCATGAGGATCTGCCTGTTTATATGGGGGATGTCAGCTAGCTTGCAATGGGAATTGCCTGCTAGCATGAGGGCCTGCCTGTTAACATGGAGACTGTTTGCTGGCATGACGATTTTTCTGTTCACATTGGAGAATGTTTGAAGCATTAGGGACTTCTTTTTGCATTGGAAAATTAGTTGCTAGCATAAGTATTCACCTGTAAACATGGGAGATTTCCAGCTAGCATATGGATCAGCCAGCTAACATTACAGATTGTTTGCTAACATGAGTATCTGACTGTTAACATGGGGAATTGTCTGCTAACATGAGGATCTGTCTCTTAATACTGGGGATTGCTTGCTAGCATGTGGATCTGTCTGATAGCACGAGACTCCTGTCTGATAGCATGAGAGTCTGCTTGCTTGCATTAAGGATTGCCTGCTAGCATGAAGGACTGCCTATTAACATGGGGAATGCCTGCTTTCATGAAGATCTGCCCACTTGCATGAGGGGTTGTCTACTGGCACGAGGATCTTCCTGTTCATATTGAAGCATAAGGGACTTCCTGTTGCAAGGAGAAATTATTTGCCAGCATGAGAATTTGCCTGTTAGCACGAAAGATTGCCTTCTAGCATGAGGATCTGGGTGATAATATTACAGTTTGTTTGCTAACATGAGGATCTGTCTCTTAACATGGGGCACTGATTGCTAGCATGTCGATCTGCCTGCTCACTAGGGCATTGTCTGCTAGCATATTAGGATCTCTCTGTTAATATTTGGATTTGTTTGCTTACGTGGGAGGTTGCCTACTATGAGGATATGCTTGTAAACATTGGGGTTTGTCTGCTGGCATGAGGATCTGTCTTTCTACATGGGGGATTGCCTGCTAGAATGACGATTTGCCTGTCATCATGAAGGAATGCCTTCTAGCATGAAGATTTCCTGTTAACAATTTGGGCATTATCTGTTAGCATGAGGGTCTGCCTGTTATCATGGCTGATGGTTTCCTTGCATGGTTGATTTCCTGCCAGCATTAGCATCTGCCTGTTAACACAGAGGATTGTCTACTATAGCAACAACCTGCTTGCTAACATGAAGGATTGTCTATAAGCATGAAGATCTGCCTGTTAACAATGGGGATCGTCTGCTGGCATCAGGGTCTTTTTGCTAGTTTGTTGAAACCAGTCTGATCATCTTCTTAACTCTTTACCAAACGACAAAATGTTGACTTCTCCAGATTGAAAGCATTTGCAGATAAAAATATAAATATGGCTCAAAAGATGGATATGTCTTTGAAAGGGTAGAAAACTTTGTGGAAAAAGAAGAAAATGGTTACTAGCATTTTCTTCTTTTCCCACAATGTTTTAAAAGGGCTTCTTCCCCCAGGGTCATTAAAGCTTGGAATCATGGTCTAAAAGGATAATTAAATTTTAAAGAAATCCAGTTTAAAAACCTAAGGGTCATTGGGCATTATATCATATCTATAAACAAGGGCTGCTGTTTGAAACATTATTCATTAATCTTTTAGCAAACTATCCTAAGGGAGAAAGCATATGAAAGCACTATCTGAAACAGAGACTGCCAACCATGTAACTGTTCACTGTCCTTAATTTAAAAAACACATTCATTTCAATCATAATAAGTCTCATTTGAATTGTACTCCACATAATTATATGTTTTTAATTTGGTCAGGCCTAAAATTTTGTCTTCTGGTGAAGAGCTTTGCAATAAACTCAAAATATGCTGTCTGCTGCAGCCAGCCAGGGATCATTAAACATGTTATCAGAGCCAATTCCAGGCTTGTCATAAAATGTTATTCAACATGCAAATGTTCTGTTATCACGATAATCCTTTGCATCAATGTTCCTCTTTCATTACATTTCTCTCATTTACTTCTCTGCAGGTAAATTAATCTTTTACCGCATAACCCCCAGTTTTAATCACCCTGAGAAAGAAAGCTTTCAAAAACATTGTGGGAAAAGGAGAAAATGCTGGTAACCAGCATTTTATCCTTTTCCAACAACGGTTTCTACTTTTTCATACCTGAATCTCATAATTCCTGCCACAGTTTGTTGTAGTTTGCAAATTCTTTCAAATTGGTAACGTCTAAAATTTTGTTGTTTGGTAAAGAGTTATAACCAAAAGAACAAACAATACTGTAAAAGGAAGAAAGTGGCTTTCTTTCATGTTTGTCAAAAATGCTACAGATCAATGAGATCATACAATGTTCTGCCATGGTTGGAATAATGGGACATTGTCCCTGTGAATCAGAAATAATGTTCCATCACATTGCGTACAGGTGGGACTTTTTCCCTTTCAAATTATTTTAGAAGTAATGATGAATGCCTACATCTCATTTAATTTGAAAATACCTTAATTTATACAACTTTATGGTACATTTAATCCTCCAAGAACATTGCATCATGTAATGTTCTGTTATCATGAAAATCCTATACCTGGAGGCTCTAGGTTCCTGTTTAACTCTTTACTAAACAACAAAAATGTAGACTAGTTAAAATTGACAGAACTTGTTGATGACAATTTAAATGTGGCTCAAACAATGGAATTTACCTTTGATAGGGTAGAAAACATCGTGGAAAGAGAAGAAAATGCTGGTTACCAGCATTTTCTCTTTTTCCCATGATGTTTCATAAAGCTTCTTTCTCAGGGTCATTAAAACTCCGGACTGTGTGGTAATGGGGTTAATATACTACCTCTTTTTCATCATTATCAACAAATAACAATGATGAAAGAAAATAGTACAGGAGAAACAACTATTTATTTAGAGCAATGGGTTCTTTTCCCATAAAGTTTGGTATAGCCTATGAAACACCATTAACCCTTTACTGCACAATGCCGATTTTAAACGACTCTGGGAAAGAAGCCTTTTGAAAACATTGTGGGAAAAGGAAAAAATGCTGATAACCAACATTTTCTCCTTTTCCCACAATATTTTCTACCCTATCAAAGAACAAGAGGGCCATGATGGCACTGGGTCGCTCACCTGAGTCAATAGGCGAAATTCACTCAACGTGCATAATCCAATTTCTGACCAATTGTCAGGTCAATTGAGCTTAAAATGTGGCCTCTAGAGCATCCACAAGGAATTTCTGTAAGTTGACCTAGTGACCTAATTTATCACCCCATGTGACCCAATTTAGAACTCATCAAAAAATTTATCAAGACAAACATTCTGAACAGTTTTCAAGTTAATTGAGCAATAAATGTGGCCTCTAGAGTGCCCACAAAGTGTTTCTTAAATTTGACCCAGTAACCTAGTTTATGACCCCAGCTGACCCAATATTTCATCAAGACAAACATTCTGACCAACTTTCAAGTCAATTGTGCATGAAATGTGACCTATAGAGTGCCCTAAAGGTATTTCTTTAATTTGACCTAGTGACCTAGATAATGAGCCGAGGTGACCTAATTTTGAACTCATCCTAGATTTCATCAAGACAAACATTTTAAGCAATTTTCAAATCAATTGAACGATAAATGTGGCCTCTAAAGTGCCCATAAGGTATTTCTTTAATTTGACCTAGTGACCTAATTTAAGACGCCACATGACCCAAATTCAGACTCATGTAGGGTTTATCAAGACAAACATTTGGACCAATTTTTAAATCAATTGAGAAATAAATGTGGCCTCTAGAGTGCCCACAAGGTATTTCTTTATTTTGACCAAGTGACCTAGTTTATGACCCCAGGTGACCCAATTTCAAACTCATCCGATATTTCATCAAGACAAACATTCTGACCAATTTTCAAGTCAGTCGAGCAAGATATGTGGCCTCAAGAGTGACCACAAGGTATTTCTTTAATTTGACCTAGTGACCAAGATTATGACCCAGGTGACCCAATTTTAAACTCATCCTAGATTTTTTCACGAGATTTTATCAAGACAAGCATTCTGAACAATTTTCAAGTCAGTTGAGCAATAAATGTGGCCTCTAGAGTGCCCAAAAGGTATTTCTTTAATTTGACCTAATGACCTAGTTTATGATCCAAGCTGACCCAAATTCGGACTCATGTGAGATTTTATCAAGACAAACATTCTGACCAATTTTCAAGTCAATTGAGCAAATAATTTGGCCTCTAGAGTGCCCACAAGGTATTTCTTTAATTTGACCTAGCGACCTAGTTTATGATCCCAGGTGACCCAAATCCAAACCCATTTGAGATTTTAAATCAAGACAAACATTCTTACCAAATTTCAGGTCAACTGAGCAAAAAATGTGGCCTCTAGAGTGCCAACAAGGTATTTCTATAATTTGACCTAGTGACCTAGTTTATGACCCCAGGTGACCCAAATCCAAACCCATTCGAGATTTTATCAAGACAAAAATTCTGACCAAATTTCAGGTCATTTGAGCAATAAATGTGGCCTCTAGCGTGCCTACAAGGTATTTCTTTAATTTGACCAAATGACCTAGTTCATGACCCCAGGTGATCCAATATCAAACTCATCTGATATTTCATCAAGACAAACATTCTGACCAATTTTCAAGTCAACTGAGCAAGAAATGTAGCCTCTAGAGTGCCCTCAAGGTATTTCTTTAATTTGACCTAGTGACCTAGATTATGACCCCAGGTGACGCACTTTTGAACTCATCCTAGATTTCCTCAAGAGAAACATTTTAACCAATTTTCAAATCAATTGAACAATAAATGCGGCCTCTAGAGTGCACACAAGGTATTTCTTTAATTTGACCTAGTGACCTAATTTAAGACCCAATATGACCCAAATTCGGACTCATGTGAGATTTTATCAAGACAAACATTCTGACCAATTTTCAAGTCATTTGAGCCAAAAATGTGGCCTCTACAGTGCCCACAAGGAATTACTTTAATTTGAACTTGTGACCTAGTTTATGATCCCAGGTGACCTAAATTTAAACTCATCCGAGATTTTATGAAGACAAACATTCTGACCAAATTTCAGGTCATTTGAGCAATAAATGTGGCCTCAAGAGTGCCCACAAGGTATCTATTTAATTTGACCTAGTGACCTAGTTTATGACCCCAGGTGACCCAATTTCAAACTGACTGAACATGTTGTGCTCAGGTGGGCTAACAAACTTAGAACAGGTTCACTACATACCAAATAACAAAGCTCTATGCCTTCAAGGTTTAGAAAAGAAGAATTTTAAAGTTTAAATTCTTTGTTCCTATGTTAGAACTTGTGACCCCCGGGGCAGGGCCAGTTTTTACCCAAGGAGCATTGTATGAAAAAACTTGGTAGAGGTCCGCTAGGAGATGCTAGATGCCAAATATCAAAGCGCCACGCCTTCCAGTTTCAGAGAAGAAGAATTTTAAAGTTTTCCTTCTTTGTTCCCATGTTCAAAATTTGTGACCCCCGGGGCGGAGCCAGTTTTGACCCCAGGGACATCATATGAACAAACTTGGTAAAGGTCCACTAGGAGATGCTACATGCCAAATATCAAAGCTCCACGCCTTCCAGTTTCCGAGAAGAAGAACTTTAAAGTTTTCATTCTTTGTTCCTATGTTTGAACTTGTGACCCCCGGGGCAGGGCCAGTTTTGACCCCAGGGGCATCATATGAACAAATTTGTTAGAGGTCCACTAGGAGATGCTACATGCCAAATATCAAAGCTCCACGCCTTCCAGTTTCAGAGAAGAAGAATTTTAAAGTTTTCCTTCTTTGTTCCTACGTTTTAAACTTGTGACCCCCCGGGGAGGGGCCAGTTTTGACCCCAGGGACATCATATGAACAAACTTGGTAGAAGTCCACTAGGAGGTGCTACATGCCAAATATCAAAGCTCCACGCCTTCCAGTTTCAGAGAAGAAGAATTTTAAAGTTTTCATTCTTTGTTCCTATGTTCAAAACTTGTGACCCACAGGGCGGGGCCAGTTTTGAACCCAGGGATATCATATGAACAAATTTGGCAGAGGTCCACTAGGAGATGCTACATGCCAAATATCAAAGCTCCACGCTTTCCATTTTCAGAGAAGAAGAATTTTAAAGTTTCCATTCTTTGTTAATATGTTTGAAACTTGTGACCCCCGGAGTGGGGCCAGTTTTGACCCCAGGGACATCATATGAACAAACTCGGTAGAGGTCCGCTAGGAGATGCTACATGCCAAATATCAAAGCTCTACGCGTTCCAGTTTCAGAGAAGAAGAATTTTAAAGTTTTCCTTCTTTGTTCCTATGTTTGAACTTGTAACCCCCGGGGCGGAACCAGTTTTGACCCCAGGGGCATCATATGAACAAATTTGTTAGAGGTCCGCTAGGAGATGCTACATGCCAAATATTAAAGTTCTACGCCTTCCGGTTTCAGAGAAGAAGAATTTTAAAGTTTTCATTCTTTGTTCCTACGTTTGAAACTTGTTACCCCCGGGGTGGGGCTAGTTTTGACCCCAGGGACATCATATGAACAAACTTGGTAGAAGTCCACTAGGAGATGCTACATGCCAAATATCAAAGCTCCATGCCTTCCAGTTTCAGAGAAGAAGAATTTTAAAGTTTTCATTCTTTGTTCCTATGTTTGAAACTTGTGACCCCCGGGGCGGGGCCAGTTTTGACCCCAGGGACATCATATGAACAAACTTGGTAAAGGTCCACTAGGAGATGCTACATGCCAAATATCAAAGCTCCATGCCTTCCAGTTTCAGAGAAGAAGAATTTTAAAGTTTTCATTCTTTGTTCCTATGTCTGAAACTTGTGAACCCCGGGGCGGGGCCAGTTTTGACCCCAGGGACATCATATGAACAAACTTGGTAAAGGTCCACTAGGAGATGCTACATGCCAAATATCAAAGCTCCATGCCTTCCAGTTTCAGAGAAGAAGAATTTTAAAGTTTTCATTCTTTGTTCCTATGTTTGAAACTTGTGACCCCCGGGGCGGGGCCAGTTTTGACCCCAGGGACATCATATGAACAAACTTGGTAAAGGTCCACTAGAAGATGCTACATGCCAAATATCAAAGCTCCACGCTTTCCATTTTCAGAGAAGAAGAATTTTAAAGTTTTCCTTCTTTGTTCCTATGTTTGAAACTTGTGACCCCCGGGGCGGGGCCAGTTTTGACCCAAGGGACATCATATGAACCAATTTGTTAGAGGTCCACTAGGAGATGCTACATGCCAAATATCAAAGCTCTACGCTTTCCATTTTTGGAGAAGAAGGATTTTAAAGTTTTCATTCTTTGTTCCTATGTTTGAAACTTGTGACCCCCGGGGCGGGGCCAGTTTTGACCCAACGGACATCATATGAACAAACTTGGTAGAGGTCCGCTAGGAGATGCTACATGCCAAATATCAAAGCTCCACGCCGTCCAGTTTCAGAGAAGAAGAATTTTAAAGTTTTCATTCTTTGTTCCTATGTTTGAAACTTGTGACCCCCGGGGCGGGGCCAGTTTTGACCCCAGGGACATCATATGAACAAACTCGGTAGAGGTCCGCTAGGAGATGCTACATGCCAAATATCAAAGCTCTACGCGTTCCAGTTTCAGAGAAGAAGAATTTTAAAGTTTTCCTTCTTTGTTCCTATGTTTGAACTTGTAACCCCCGGGGCGGAACCAGTTTTGACCCCAGGGGCATCATATGAACAAATTTGTTAGAGGTCCGCTAGGAGATGCTACATGCCAAATATTAAAGTTCTACGCCTTCCGGTTTCAGAGAAGAAGAATTTTAAAGTTTTCATTCTTTGTTCCTACGTTTGAAACTTGTTACCCCCGGGGTGGGGCTAGTTTTGACCCCAGGGACATCATATGAACAAACTTGGTAGAAGTCCACTAGGAGATGCTACATGCCAAATATCAAAGCTCCATGCCTTCCAGTTTCAGAGAAGAAGAATTTTAAAGTTTTCATTCTTTGTTCCTATGTCTGAAACTTGTGAACCCCGGGGCGGGGCCAGTTTTGACCCCAGGGACATCATATGAACAAACTTGGTAGAGGTCCACTAGGAGATGCTACATGCCAAATATCAAAGCTCCATGCCTTCCAGTTTCAGAGAAGAAGAATTTTAAAGTTTTCATTCTTTGTTCCTATGTTTGAAACTTGTGACCCCCGGGGCGGGGCCAGTTTTGACCCCAGGGACATCATATGAACAAACTTGGTAAAGGTCCACTAGGAGATGCTACATGCCAAATATCAAAGCTCCACGCTTTCCATTTTCAGAGAAGAAGAATTTTAAAGTTTTCCTTCTTTGTTCCTATGTTCGAAACTTGTGACCCCCGGGGCGGGGCCAGTTTTGACCCAAGGACATCATATGAACCAATTTGTTAGAGGTCCACTAGGAGATGCTACATGCCAAATATCAAAGCTCTACGCTTTCCATTTTTGGAGAAGAAGGATTTTAAAGTTTTCATTCTTTGTTCCTATGTTTGAAACTTGTGACCCCCGGGGCGGGGCCAGTTTTGACCCAACGGACATCATATGAACAAACTTGGTAGAGGTCCGCTAGGAGATGCTACATGCCAAATATCAAAGTTCTACGCCTTCCAGTTTCAGAGAAGAAGAATTTTAAAGTTTTCATTCTTTGTTCCTATGTTCGAAACTTGTGACCCCCGGGGTGGGGCCAGTTTTGAACCCAGGGGCGTCATATGAACAAACTTGGTAGAAGTCCACTAGGAGATGCTACATGCCAAATATCAAAGCTCCACGCCTTCCAGTTTCAGAGAAGAAGAATTTTAAAGTTTTCCTTCTTTGTTCCTATGTTTGAAACTTGTGACCCCCGAGGCGGGGCCAGTTTTGACCCCAGGGACATCATATGAACAAACTTGGTAGAGGTCCACTAGGAGATGCTACATACCAAATATCAAAGCTCTACACCTTCCAGTTTCAGAGAAGAAGAATTTTAAAGTTTTCCTTCTTTGTTCCTATGTTCGAAACTTGTGACCCCCGGGGCAGGGCCAGTTTTGACCCCAGGGATATCATGTGAACAAACTTGGTAGAGGTCCACTAGTAGATGCTACATGCCAAATATCAAAGCTCCACGCCTTTCAGTTTCAGAGAAGAAGAATTTTTAAGTCTTCCTTCTTTGTTCCTATGTTCGAAGCTTGTGACCCCCGGGGCGGGGCCAGTTTTGACCCCAGGGACATCATATGAACAAACTTTGTAGAGGTCCACTAGGAGATGCTACATACCAAATATCAAAGCTCTACGCCTTCTAGTTTCAGAGAAGAAGATTTTTAAAGATTTTGCTATTTTTTTCCTTTTGGTTGCCATGGCAACCAGAGTTGTGGGTGGAATTCAATCTCTTGAACAACTTTGGTAGAGCTTCACCTGAGGAACATCCCTGCCAAGTTTCATCAAGATTGGCCCAGTGGTTTAGGAGGAGATGTTTAAAGAAATTGTGGACGACGGACGACAGACATTGGGCGATCACAAAAGCTCACCTTGAGCACATTGTGCTCAGGTGAGCTAAAAATTGCACCATTTGAGACACACTGAAACGGTCGCCTACAAATGCTTTCAATTTGAACAAGACTACAATTTCATCGTCTGGTAAAGGGTTAATGTTCACATGCCTTATCAAATATTTGTGGAATCAGGAAAATCCTTCAGCAAGTAATAATGCATTTGTTTCTATACATATCTTTTTTTTTCAATCATATCTCAATACAGAAGATATAAAAGAACCTGACATTACAGAAACTATTGCTTTAAAGGCCCAACAGCAGCCAAAAAAGCATTGCACAGGTGTTAAAAAGCATTTAAATTTAAACCATACCATTTAAAAGTACAGAAAATATTTTGAAGATGATAATCTTTTAGCATGTAATCGGTCCATAGTGTTAGTCACTGGCAGAAATATCAGGGAAAAAGTAAATAAAGACAAAGTGATCTGGCAACTTTTAACCTAATTTTGAAATTAATTTCTCTGCCAGCAAGTAACACTTGGACCAACTGTACATTAACAGACTGTCACCTTCACAATAATTTCCATACTTTTAAATGGTATAAGATAAATTTAAATGCATTTTAACACCCCCTCTGTTTAATTTTGGTAGCTATTGTTACTTTAATAGTGCAATAGCTTTTCCTGTTTGTTTTATCATGAAATTTTATACATGAGGGTAATCCTTCACCTGGACCTGTCCATTCTTACTATCATTCTAAGTCTAATTCTTCAAAATTTTCAAAATTTCAAAGTAAAACAAATGGTTTATTCAATCAGAAACTTTCTGCATCCAAACAAAACTGGGAATGCAATTCAGAGTGGTTGTTAAAAACATTCCCTGATTCTCACTTTTGTGTGTTAGTGTGTGTGTTTAAATTTCTCAGGATGGAGATTAATGTGGTGCTGCATTTATGTTTTTGTATATGTTGGAAAAATATGGACAATATATGCCATGGTATTCCAAGGATGGCTATGCAAATCAAATTACGCTGACAAGTAACTTGATTTATTGATTGATCGATTGTACGGTGTTTAACGCCATTTTTTTTTCCATTATTTGAATTATATTACGGTGGCCTGTGCACCTATTCATGCTTTTACCAGTGCTATGCACAATATTCTTTCCAAGCCACTAGCTGCTTTCCCACATGATCACTGACGAAACAATCGTCAGTGGCGAGAGAGGAATAAATTCTGTCACAACAACTATCATCAATCCTTCGAAAGAAATTGGCAAAACCGGGGACCGAACCAGCGACCCCTGTTCTCAAGTCCTCTACACTACCGACTGAGCTACCCAGGCTCGGCGACAAGCAACTTGAAGCAAGTTTGAAAAAGAAAATTCAGCTAATTATGAAATCTTGCTGTTACAGAAGATGCATGAAGATTCGCTTGCATATTCGATAGGATTCATATTACATGATGCACGTCTAACCACTTAGTCAATATTCTGTGGCAGATTCCCAGGCTGATAATGCATTAATACACTATTGTCTACGAAAGTGATGCAAACAGGCTGCACAGTTGTGCCATTATACACAATAATATTGAAGATTTCAACCATTCTATGCAGTAACACACAGCTTCAGGTAAGGGAGGGATATATTTGTATTGTAAACTTTCACTTAACCCTTTATCAAATAACAAAATTTTGGACTGGACTAAACTGAAAGCATTTACAGATGGCAAATTAACATGTTGCTAAATTGATGATTTCTGTATGTTAATAGTGATGAAAATCTTATGGGAAAGGAGAAAATGCTGGTTTCTAGCATTTTCTCCTTTTTCCACAATGTTTTCAAAAGCCTTCTCTATCAGGGTCATTAAAACTTGGGATTATGTGCTAAAGGATTAAACAGCTAGGCCTATGTTATGGGTACTCATTAGGCAACTTTTTAAGTCCCAGCCTATTAACCCATTAACAAACAAAATCCTGTTTCAACCATGCTGAGAGAAATGGTTTTTGAAAACATTGTGAGATAAGAAGAAAATACTGGTATCCAGCATTTTTGATCCACATTGTTTTTACCTTTTCAAAGACAAATAACAACATTAAAATTACCCCCACATTCAACAGCACATGTAAATCATGATTTAA
Organism: Tridacna gigas; assembly: GCA_945859785.2. Taxonomy (NCBI): domain Eukaryota; kingdom Metazoa; phylum Mollusca; class Bivalvia; order Cardiida; family Cardiidae; genus Tridacna; species Tridacna gigas. The sequence continues at coordinate 33,588,548 of OX244036.2, read as the reverse complement.
ATATGGACAAAAATTTTGTCATCTGGAAATGGAACAACCCTTTTCCAACCAATTCTATGTTTTGGTGTACAACAAACATTTAATTATGATAGCTGAAGAATGAAAACAAAGCGACAAATAGAGAAATTACTCATGTTGGTAACACTCTACAGTAATTTTGTTACAATTTGTCTAAAACCCATCAAAAGGATTTATAACTATGGATAAAGAAAACTGTATAGCATTGTTCACAATGTTATCTTTATCAAACAACAAGACTGGATGCAGAAAATCCAAAAGGGATTCCCAAATCTCATTATCCCCTTAGCGAAATTTGCAGCAAACAACATTGGAAAACATCCTAGTAAAATATGAAGGATCAACATGGTCTAACGTTTGATAGATAAAATGTATGTGAAAACATTAAGGAAAAAGGAGAAATCACTGAGTGCCACCAATTTTCTCCTTCTGAAACAATGTTTTCAAAAAATGATCTGATGCCAGACATAAAAAAAAAGAGCTGTCACTGAATGTGACTTTATACCCCCACCAGCACTTTGACAGAAAAAAAGTGTCAAGTTGAAGGGGAGATAATTCCTCAACCAGGGGGAGTTGACACTTGAAAATTACGTCTTGCAAATCTTCAATATATGATCAATATATGTGCAAAGTTTCAATGCAATTGAAGGAAAACTGTAGGAGGAGTTCGCAACACAAAATTGCTAGTATTTTGTACACAGACGGCCACACGGACGGACGGACAGACAGGCTGATTCCAGTATACCTCCGAAAACATTCGTTTTGCGGGGGTATAAAAATGTATACTGAAGGTGATGTGGTATTAACTCATTACCACACAATCCCAAGTTTTAACGATGACCTAACTGAGAAGGCAAAATTGGAAAACATTGTCGGAGAAGGGGAAAATGCTGGTAGCTAGCATTCAAAACACTCACAGCTTCCATCGTTTAAGCTACATTCAATCCGTCATCGGCAAATGCTTTGGAATTGAACAAGTCTGAAATTTTCTCGTTCAGTACAGAGTTAAACAGTTTGTTGACACAGCAAGTCAAAGCAGACTTGAGTCAACACTGGAACAGAAAAGAAAATATTTGATTACCATCTAAATGATGTTGTAAAAATGAAAATCAATTGCCAAGTACTCCTAAATGCAGTCTAGAATCCTCAGTTTGTCAGTCAAACAAATAAATGAAAACCCATGTAAACCCATTTAAATGATCAAGTCTAGAATCTTTAATTTGTCAATTAACCCTTCCCAACACAATCCAAAGTTTTATAGACCTTGAGGAAGACAGCTTTTGAAAACATTGTGGGAATTTTAAGGACAACATGCTGATAACCAGCATTTTCTCCTTTTCCAACAATGTCTTTTCCCCTTTCACACTTTACCACACAGTCCTGACTTTTAACAACCCTGTGGGAGATACCCTTTGAAAACATTTTCGGAAAAGGAGAAAATGCTGGTAACCAGCATTTTCTCCTTTTCCCACAATGTTTTCTACCCTTCCAAAAACAAATTTCAATTGCCAAGTTACATTTATTTTGTTGTCTGCAACTGCTTTCAATTTGATTGACTCAAAAATTTTGTTGTTTGGTGAAGAGTTAAAGGTAATTTCGACCATAATCAATGCTGGTTATAAACAGCATTTTCTCCTTTTCCAACAATGTTTTCAAAACTGTTCTTCTTCTTCTTGATCATTAAATGTTGGGACTGTGTGGTAAAGGATTAAGCACTGAAACGGCCATTGGTTTGGAAAACAAATTACCCCACAGTGGTCAGTGTTACATGGGTCCATGAGCAATTCCGACATTAATCACATTTTCTGAAATAAACTTTTCAAATACATGACTGGTTCACAAAACAGACATGGTTTGGAGTTAATTGGAAAAGTAATTAGCAACAAATAGTGGAGTGGAAGTTAAAATTGAAAACCTGTGTTTAGAATTCAATTAAGCAGCCCTCCCTATTTGCTCTTCTTCGTTGATACACACTTACTACAGAGGAATAATTTGTTTTGTCCGAGTAACCTAAAGGGACATTAACCCTTTACCACACAATCCCGAGTTTTAGTGACCCTGAAGAAAAGGCCTTTTGAAAACTTTGTGGAAAAGGAGAAAATGCTGGTAACCAGCATTTTCTCCATTTCCCACAATGTTTTCTACCTGTCCAAGAGCAAATTTCTATTTTTGAGTCACAATTATTTTATCATCTGCAAATGCTTTGAATTTGGACGGGTCTAAAATTTTGTCATTTGGTAAAGAGTTAAACTAGATTTCATTCTGCAACTTATTCAGAAAATCTTAATAAAGACTGCTACTGATTTCATCCATGTGCAAAGATGGCTTTAAAATAAAAGCATACATAGAAATACATGTAGAATATAAGATTGATTGATTGCATAGTATTTAACGCTGTTTTCAGCATTATTTCAGTTATATCGCGATGGCCAGTGCACCTTTCCATGCTTTCCTGGAAATTTTTTACCAGCACTTAATTGCCTGATATTCTTCCCAAGCCACTTGCTGCTTTCCCACATTTATAACCATCATTTAAACAATGATCAGCAGTGAGAGCGGAATGAAGTGTTGCAATGACTATCATCAATCGTAGAAATGAGGAATAGCAGATTTTTTTTGTAATTTTACTATAAAATTTTTTGTTTCTATTTGGAAACAGTAAAGCAGCAGTTTCTCATTAGATAACAAGGGATTACATTTTCAACAAAGTAAATATTGGTTGGCCCTACAGCTCAGTTGATACAGTTGCAGGCTATTACTATACAGGTTGTAAGTTTCGGTCCCAGCAGAGGCAATTTTTTTTTCGGCATTTTTTTCTTGTTTGTCCCCTACCAAGGGTAAACTGGTATGTCCTTGTGAATTTTCCTAGCAAAATATCAACTTTGTTCATCAAAAAAATTTTGGGTCAAAATCTGGTTTAATGCCCCTTTAACCCTTTACCACACAATCCCAACTTTTAACGACCCTGAGGAAGAAAGCTTTTGAAAACATTGTGGGAAAAGGGGGAAAATGCTGATAACCAGCATTTTCTCCTTTTCCCACAATGTTTTCTATCCTGTCAAATACAGAAATCACCACATAAGCAACATTTAATTTGTCACACAACATAAAAAGATCATCAATGTTTATATCCATGTCTCATCAGCTGTCTGTATTGTGCCATGTGAGACAAATAGGGATAGCATGAGACAAATAGGGACAGCATGTAAAAGGAATCCATTTTAGTCAACCCTTTACCAAATGACAAAATTTCAGACCTTTCCAAGTTGAAAGCAGTCTTGCAGAAGACAAATGAAATTTGGCCAAAGTGATGATTACACCCCTTGAAATGGCTAGAAAACATTGTGGGAAAAGGAGAAAATCTTTCTCCTATTCCCACAATGTTTTCAAAAGGCTTCTTCCTCAGGGTCGTTAAAAAACCAGATTTAATTTGGTAAAGGGTTAATTTATTACAACCTTCAGACAACCATTATTTGTCTTGCAGTAAACCACATCTGTAAACATTGTGAAAAAAGTGGAGATCACTTGTAATAAGCAACTTCTCCTTTTGCTAAGATGGTTCCACATGGTTTTATATATCAAACCTAAAATCTTCCTAACTATCTATCCATGATTTACAAGTATGGTTTCTAAGTCATCTAGCTCAAATGAAGGACTTTGTCTTTGAAGGGATGGAAAACATTATGGGAAGAGGAGAAAATACTGGCTACCAGCATTTTTTCCTTTTCCAACAATATTTCCAGCTGGAAATTTCTCAGGATTGTTTAAACACAGAAATGATTTGTAAAATGTTAAGGGGAATACACGAATTCAAATAGACAACTTTTGCCAAAAGACAAATTGCTCAATATAAACAATTTCTCCTTTTGCCTCAGTGTTTTTGCATTTGGTCTGCTGCAGGACAGAAAAACACATCTTCATGCTGCAACAAGTTAAAATAGAGACTGGTTTTCTTACAGGAAGGCAAGTCTAATACTGGGCCGCTTTCCTGAGTGATGTAATCAATAGCCTGGAAGCTGATAACATTTTGGCCTGTCTCAGTGGATGGATGGGAACCATCACTTAAAATAGTTCAAACAAATAATATTGGCAGATGGATACCAGTCTGCTATCTGGATATTATACAGGTTTACTTAATTTTCTTTTTCTTATTTTTTCTCGGAAATTGATCTCACTGATATCATTTTTTTAGGCAATATGGCTAGAAGCTTTCAAAAACATTGTTTGAGAAAAAATGAAGTTTGTCCGCTTATATACTTCTTACGACCATTTCTTTTTTTACCAACTCTTACCAGACAATAAAATTTTATGCCTTGGCCAAAGAATATAGCTCAGGTAATGAAATTTGTCTGTGAAAGGGTAGAAAACACTGTGGGAAAAAGAGAAATTGCTGGTTACCACCATTTTCTTAGTCTCCCTGCCAAAGTTTTCAAAAGCATTATACCTCAGCTTTGTTAAAACTCAGAATTGTTTGGAAAAGGCTTATAGAAATTATTTCCTTCAAAAACAAAAAAAAAATGAGACATGCTGTGTGAAAAGGAGGTTTAATGAATCTGCAAATAGTACTGATTCAGGTCAGCCTGGGCAGTCCATGCAGGCTGACCCGAGTCGAATCTTTAAACCTTTGGTTAATTTTCTGCATGTCCCTAGACCAGTCTACAACATGATCCAATCAGTTGTAAGGCAAATTACATTTTATGGATCCTTAATTATATGATAACTCACATGGATCAAGACCAGAATTCACAGATCATGCAGTCTGATCTACACTGTTCACTTTTTCTGCTGGATACTCTTACTAAAAAAGCCTTGAAACTGCAATAACTGCATCATTAGCACAGAATGAGAATGTCTATCCTATCCAATTAGCACTGCAGTATGTGGTTGAAAAAGCATTTGCAGATGAAAAATTAGATGTGGCTCAAATGATAGGATTTGTCTTTGAAAGGGTAGAAAACATTGTAAGACAAGGAGAAAATGCTGGTTACCATCATTTTCTCCTTTTCCCACAATGTTTTCAAAAACCCGTCTTCCACAGATTCCTGAAAACAGAATTGTTTGGTAAAGGGTTATCTGGGAAAGAGATTAAATCTGCCGATAAGAACAGTGGAATCTGGGATAGAAGAATCAGGGTGTTTGCTTTTTAATGAGTTACGTTAGAGCTCAGCTGGAAATTGCCCGTGTCTGACATCTTATGGAAGCTATTATATGCATCATTCCCAATGGTAGGGTAAAATTTCAATTTCGCTGAAAATTTGTTTCCGAGTTTTTTATATCATTGCAAGCTTTTACAGATTGTGTAGATCAAGATCTGGCAGCACTTTTAGTACATCCTGATCTTGATCTATACAGTAAGGTACAGCAAAATAATTTGTTGTTCTTGATATTTATTTGCTATGTATTTATTAGCTATGTATGCAAGGTATTTATTTGCTATGTATTTATAAGCTATGTATGCTTGGTATTTATTTGCTATGTATTTATAAGCTATGTATGCTTGGTATTTATTTGCTATGTATTTACAAAATTATAGTTTACAAGTTATATCTTTAAATCAAAGAATGTTACAAGAAACTTTACAAGGCTGTAGCTCAACCACCATTGATCAACTAGATTACATGAATTCATATTTTACAAGGATGCTCTCAAAGTCGTCTGCTGCATTTGTAACAGTAGTTAAATGGATAATATGCATGTATGTGATGAGGGAGACATAAAACAGGTATCTCTTTTTCTGTTCTTTTTCAAAAATTCTTGCTATGTTTTCTTTTTTTTATCTGGGCCCATTAATCCTTTACCACACAATCCTGAGTTTTAACGACCCTAATGAAAAGGCTTTTTCCAAAAACACTGTGGAAAAACCAGAAAAAGCTGGTAACCAGCATTTTCTTCTTTTCCCACAATATTTTCTACTTTACAAACGTGAATTTCTATTTTTGAATCACAATAATTTCTTTGTCAACAAAATCCCAATTCAATTCGGGCAAGTCCAAAATTTTGTCATTTGATAAAGGGTTGACTCAGTCTGTAACACATTCGGATTGAAACCAAGGGGTTGCTGAAAGTTTTATTCCAAACTCAGCCAATCCTTTTGAAAGATTGATACGTGTAATACTTATTGAAATGGGATTTAGTCCTCTTTCACAGCTGAGCATTGTTTTTGACGGTGCTCATGTGGGAAAGCAGCCACGATCTCAGTTAAACTAAGTACTTATAGAAGAACACTCCAGGAAAGCATTGATAGGTGCACAGGCTGCCACAATATAACTTGAATAATGTTGAAAATGCTTTAAATACCAAACCAACAATCAAACAAATCTAACTGATGTTTGCAAGTGCAGACAGATAAAAATCATAATATCAGGTACTGAATTAACATCCAAAGTGAGAAGACTGCATATTTTTTCAATGACAAGAAAATCTTTGTGGTAAAAGCAGCAACTCTTCTCCACCCTTAGGCCTTAGAGTTAAAAAAAAAACCCTCGAGACCTTTCAAGTCTAGAAGTCAGACCTTAATTTTGCAAATTCAATGTACCTATCCACGCTTTCCTTGGGTAACTTTTACCAGTAATTTGCACAGCATTCTTTACAGCAACTATCTACATAAAAACCATGAGCTTCAAGATCTTTTGTTGTGGATTTAAGAAATTCTTTTGCCTTCAAAAATTCAAGATCAACTGATAAACCTGAATTTGTTTCTAAGACAATCTCAGTAATGGTTAAGGTTGACTATTGAGGCCAAAATCTACTACTGTGATAGTATTGACATTGGAAACAATACTCTTGCAATAGTATTGATACTGCTTGTTACTATTGCAATACTCTTGCGATACTATAATTGCATGATAACTAATGCTAGTATCACATCATTGCAAAATTTGTTTCTCTACCAGCAACCACTTCTGAAAACAATATTGTAAAATAATTCCTAGTTTTGCAACAAAGTTTAACTTGAGTTTAAGGATTAAAAAACTTGCACTTGAGTATTAATCCTTTAGCAAGTTTAAACAGGCCTGAAAACACTGTGGGAAAAGGAGAAAATGCTGGTAACCAGCATTTTCTCCTTTTCCCACAATGCTTTATACTCCTTCAGGAACAAATCCTATCATTTGAGCCACATTTAATTGGTTGTCTGCAAAGGCTTTCAATTTGGACAAGTCTCAAATTTTGTCAGCTGGTAAAGAGTTAAATTTAAATCTGTGTTGATTATCCCTATTTTAGAAGTAGCTGGCTGTAATTTCATTTCTGGATATACCACTTAACCCTTTCCCAAACGACAAATTTTGGACTGGTCCAAATTGAAAGAGTTTGCAGACGACAATTTTAAATTTGATGAAAATGGCAGAAAGGTCTCAAAAAGGGTAGAAAACACTGTGGGAAAAGGAGAAATTGCTCGTTACGAGCAATTTCTCCTTTTCCCACAGTGTTTTCAAAAGACTTGTACTACAGACACGTGAAAACCAGGGCTTGTTTGGGAAAGGGTTAATTAACGATATACATTTTTGAAGGAACCACTTAATTACCTAAATTGTTTTACACTGCACCTGTTCCAAGTCTCAAATAGCAGTTATTACTTGCAAATAATCCCCTCTCTTATAGGAATGTATTTAAGTGAACTGTTTTCACTTACAATCACGAAAAGAAAGCTAGTTATCTGCAATTTCTCCTTTTTCCACAATGTTTCCCAGCCTTCCAAGGACAAGCCCCCATTCTTTGAGGATTGCATAATTTCTCACCTATGAATGCTTTTTCTGTGGACGAATCTAAAGTTTTCTCATTTCGTAAAGATTTAAAGACAAATCCCATCAATTGAGCCATACTTGTCACTTGCCTTTGCTTTCATTATAGAGACATCTAAAGTTTGTTCTTCTGGTTAACCCTTTACCGCACAATGCCGCCTTTTGACAACCCTGTAAAAGAAGCCTTTTGAAAACATTGTGAGAAAAGGAGAAAATGCTGACATTTTCTCCTTTTCCCACAATGTTTTCTGCCCTATTAAGAGAAAATTGCATCATATGAGCCACATTATAATTGTTCTCTGCAAATGCTTTCAATTTGGACAATGCTAAAATTTTGTCGTCTGGTAAAGGGTTAAGAATTAACCCTTTACCAGACGATACAATTACAGACTTGTTGGGAATGAAAGTATTTGCAGACAACAAAATAAATGGGAGTTAAAAATTTAAATTTGGTTTTGGTAGGGTAGAAAACATTGTGGGAAAAGGATAAAAAACTTGTTACCAGCATTTTCTCCTTTTCCCACAATTTCTGGAATTCCTTCATCCAAAGGGTCTTTAAAATCAGCATTGTGTGGTAAAGAGTTAACTCTATTTTAAGAAAATGCAAAACTTCAGGCTTGTCCAAATACAAAGCATTTGCGAGTGATAAATGTTGCTCCAATGACTGGATTTGTGTTTGAAAGGTTAGAAAACATTTGTGGGAAAAAGAGAAAATTCTGGTTACCAGCATTTTCTCCTTTTCCCACAATATTCTCAAAAGCTTTCTCAATCAGGATCATTAAAACCCTGGACTGTGTGTTAAACACTTTACCACACAATCCCGAGTTTTAACTAACCCCCTGTGAAAAGGATTTTTGAACACGTAGGAAAAGGAGAAAATGTTGGTAACCAGCATTTTCTCCTTTTCCCACAATGTTATCTGTAACCCTTTCAAATTATTTAATTTGTTGTTTGCATATACTTTGAATTTTGACCAGTCTAAAATGTTGTCGTTGGGTAAAGAGTTAACTCTTTATCAAACAACAAAATTTTAGACTGGTCCAAATTGAAAGTATTTGCAGACAACAAATTAAAGGTGGCCAAATGATGAAATTTGTCATCGATAGGTTAGAAACATTGTGGGAAAAGGAGAAAATGCTGGTGACCAGCATTTTCTCCTTTTCCCACAATGTTTTCAATAGGCCTCTTTCTCAAGGTCATTAAAAGTCGGGATAGTGTGGTAAAGGGTTAGGGTTAATGGACATATATTCAAAGATAATTTGTTGCTTTCTTTATTGCAGGGAGAAGAGTGCTCTTCACAACTTGGAGGTAATTCAATATGGAGTGAAAAAAGTACAAGAATAATTGTGCTGCTTTGTGAATCTAATCAAGTTCATTTCAGTGAAAATTGACGCACTGATTTAATCAACCGGGAAATGAATGAATCCTCACCTCAAAACAGTTCCTCTGGTCTCAAAGGGTCGAAGTTTTTCTTTCGAAATGAGATTTTCAGAGAAGAAAAAAAAATGTAAAAGTTATTCTTCCAAAGCACAAATATCTTGGGAGTTGTCAACGTCCTGTTCAATTATGTGGTAATAATGCCAAACTGAAACATGGAACTTAACAGCGTCATCTTTCTCTCTAATATAATGGCATTGTTCCTGCAGTGTTTTAGTGTGTCATACAATGAAGAAACGAATGTCACAGTGACTAACAAGAATGAAACTGAAACTCTGGCACTGGGCACTTGGCTCGTCAAGTGTCCCAGCAATTGCCGTTGTTACATGGGGCTTGTTCCACCAAGTTCAACATCCTTAAATTTTAATTTAAGAACAAATATGAAGATCATAAACTGCTCTAAAGCAGGATTTGTGACAACACCCAAAAAGATGCCACTGGACAGTGAGGTTCTTCTGTTGAGTGACAACAATTTTACTGAATTACAGAAATTACCTTATATTCCAGGATTATTGTACATTGATCTGTCAAATTCTTCAATCAGGGATGTTCTGGACAGATTTTTATTTTCTTATTCTAAGAAAGTACAGTTTTTATCACTGCATGGAAATAAAATTACCAAGCTGCTGCAGGGAAGTTTCAGTGAAATGTCGAATTTAATTCACTTGGATTTAAGCCTAAACACCATTGAGGAAATTTCCCCAAATTCCTTTGCAGGCTTAGATAATCTGTTACAATTGGATCTGCATGGAAATTTATTGCGGCATTTAGACTACTCATGGTTTGAGGATGTGTTTAATTTACGCCAGCTCATTCTCTCCAGTAATTTACTGAGAGTGATCGGAAATAAGGATTTACATGCACTTACAGAACTCAATTTGTTAAATCTTTCCAACAATTCAATAAGGACTGTTGAGAGTAATGCTTTTAACACACTTTCCAATTTACTTGTTCTTGAATTGGGTGGCAATCAGATGATAAAAGTGCCAACAAAATCTTTACAGAATTTGAAATCTTTGAAAAAGTTAACTTTGGACAGTAATCCAATCCCAAAACTTCGGAAAAACACTTTCATTGACATGACTTTATCCTCAATTTCAATCAGCTACATGACCAAATTGAGTGTCATTGAAAATGGCGCTTTTTTCAATCTCTCCCAACTCACAGTTGTTCATGCACATGACAATCAAAAACTCATTTACATAGACAGTAGAGCTTTCCAAATCGTGCCAAAGTTGAAAACACTCTACATCCACAATAACCAGCTAACTGCTTTATCTCCGTTTGTCATGGAAATTATACCAAGTTTACGGGAAATCCATTTTTATCAAAATCCCATCCGGTGTGATTGCAATGCATTCTGGATCCGTGAATTGTTGCTGGAAGCAGAAACCAAAAATTTTAGCATACCATTCTTTAATGATTCAGAGTCAATCAAATGTGATTATCCACTCAATTTGACAGGAATGTCAATAGGGGACATTGATCCATCTGCATTCGGACGAGTCTGTGCTCCAACAACCTTGCCAGCTTTCGGAGAAAATTATACTGTAAGCGTCGGTGAAGAGTTACGACTGGAATGTCATGCCTTTGGTGTTCCAGAGCCAAAACTTACCTGGTTATTGCCCAATGGTTCTGAGGTGACAAATACAACTAAATCAGATAGGACAGAAATACTGGATTCTTGTACTTTGATAGTCCGATATCTGAAAACAACAGACAGTGGAACATATGGGTGTAAGTCAGACAATGGTATAGGGTTCGATATCAGTTCAACTAGAATAACAGTAAATAATAAACCAGTGCGACTCATTCTAAACACTATTTCAAGTGACCATGTTGCATTATCCTGGAATGGTACATCACACAGATCTATGATATCTGACTATCAGTTACATTACAGAGCTTTGCAGGGAATCAGCAACATGCAACAACCGTACAAAGTTATCTCCCTTCAACCATATCACTATAGTTACACAGTGTCAAATCTAAATGCAAGCTCACTGTATGAGTTTTGTATTGTTTATGTGTATGAGACAGAGCTTTACAAAGTTGACTGCCTCAAAGCTAAGACAAAAGATTTAATCAGTGAATCTAGTACATTAAAGAACATCATAAGCGAAAAAATAATTGCAGGGGTCTGCACTGCCCTTGGACTGGTATTGTTTCTAGCTTGTATGGTAACGCTTGTTAAAAAATTCAAATTTCATAAAGAGTATGATCCACCATATGATAGTGACGATTCAATTAACATTCCACTTGAAAATGTGTATCAACCACTAAGTACACCCTTGTGTTCATCTAGGACTTCATTACTCAATGTTACGACACACAAAACATCATTTGATGAATATTAATACGCTAGCTCCTTTGTAAAGCTTTTAGCAGATCACTACATGTAAAATATGAATATAAACATCTGATGTGAAATTAGTTTCATATGAAAACATTGTGGCAAAAGGAAATAAATAGCTATTTCTCCTTTTGCCAAGTTGTTTTCAAAATTGTTCTGATGTTAACATGAAAACAGTCTTCCGCAAGACTATATAAATTCAGTTTTTCTTCGAAACCTTTACCAAATGATCCTGTTTTTTACCACATACTCCCAAGTTTTAACGAAGCATAGGAAAAAAGCTTTTGAAAAAATTGTGGGAAAAGAAGAAAATGTTGGTAACCCATATTTTCTCCTTTTCCAACAATGTTTTCTGCCCTTCCAAAGGCAAATCATATCATCCAATTAAAAGAGAATTTGTCATCTGCAAATTCTTTCAATTTGGACAAGTCTAACATTTTATCATTTGGTAAAGAGCTAACTTCTCTGGAGAAGATTAATTTTGAAAACATTGAAGGAAAAGGATAATATTCACCCTTTTTCCACAATGATATCTATTCTTTTAAGCACAAATCTTGTCATTTCAGTCACATGTAATTTGTCATTTGCATTTCTTTCAATTTGTACATGTCTACAATTTTGTCATCTAGTAACGAGTTTAAAACGCTTTTAAAGTTCTTCCAAATTATCCGAGTTTATTTTCGTTACAGTCCCACAAATCAATGCTATCAAATAGGAAATATACAGACCACTCCCCTTTCTCTGCCGTATCTTTAAGTTTGTGAAACACTTTATACCAGTGGCTATACCAGTGGCTATCTTTGCAAGCCAAAGTTACTTACAGTACTGAATAAACCCAATGTCCACTTTTTGTCTAGAAACAATACCGAAATTATTGCTCTTTCAAGGGTGCACTTGTCAAGAATCTCAGCATAGTGGACAGTGTAGAACAGAGATCAGACATCATATTTAGTACAGTCTGACCTAGATCCACACTAGCTGGATAGGCAACTAGAGTTTTAAAAGGCCATGTTCCATGTTCACATACTTTGACACAATACTTTGACATAGTACATTTGAGCAGTGCTCTGGCAACAGGTGTTTAATGCATCTCTGTGATGCATAATACCAAGTAAGTCATCATATGATTATGAATCCATCAAATCTGTTTGTCTAACAACCAAGTCATGAGGTAAACTGGTCCTTTGATATGCAGAAAATTGACCAATAGCAAAAAGACTGCGCAGGCTGACCTGAGTCGATACTTTTTGTAGATGCATTAAACTCCTTTTTCACAAAGCATGGCTCAGTTCATTGTTCCCTCCATACAATGCAACAAGTCTTTAGAGCAAAGCAAAATTAACATTTGATCAGAATACTTTATGTATTTTGACGCTGCTGATACTTTTGGCTGACATGTATTGCTTTTATAATCAGGAAATCTTGGATTAATTCCTGGTTGCGAGTTCTTGGACAAGGCACTGCAAAGCAACAGTCTAGTACTGGTGAAATCCAGGAAAGACATGAACAAGTAAGCTGTTGCTGTGAAATAACTGGAGTACTATCGAAAAGAGTCTTGAAACCCCAATCCAAAAAAAAAGCCTACGACATTTTCCTGCCATTCTACACTTTTCTGCCATTGAAAAATTCTAAAAATAAATTGAAATAGAGAAAAGTGTTGTATTGACTTTGTTGTAAAGGGTCTGTCTGATTTCTCATGATTTATAGAGATTCATCAATAATGATCATAAATGATTCAAGCTATTCTAAAACATTGGGTTTCAGAGGCAACAAGGATGGCTTGATTTATTCATTTATTCTTGTGTTTTTTGTGTTTTACTGTGATAGACTTTTCCCTATTTCAATTTCCTTCTGTCACAAAGATCTGAAAGTCAATGATTTATTGTTTAACTCTTTACCACACAACAAAATTTTAGACCAGTCTAAAATGAAGGCATTGCAGACAACAAATAAAATGGGGCACAAACGACTGTATCTGTCTCTGAGATCATTGAAAAACTTGTGGGAAAAGAAGAATATACTGCTTACCAGCATTTTCTTCTTTTCCCACAACGTTTTCAAAAGCCTTCTTCTTCAAGGTTGTTAAAACTTGGGATTGTGTGGTATAGAGTTAACTCCTTACCAAACAATCCCAAGTTATAACCTCTCTATTAAAAAAAAAAAAAGACTTCAGAAAACATGGCAGAAAAAAGAGAAAATGCTGGTAACCAGCATTTTCTCCTTTTCTCAAAATGTTTTTTATCCTTTTAAAAATCAATCTCATTATTTGAGCCATTATCTTTGTTGTCTGCAAATCCTAAATTCATTATGGAAGAGTCTAAAATTTTGTTATCTAGTAAACAGTTAACCTTTAAGCATACAAACAGGATTTTTGATGCCCTTTCCATAGACTGCTTTTAGAAAGTATGGGGAAAAAAAGGAATTGCTTGTAACACACAATTGCTCCTTTTCCAGTTTTCGTAAAAAAAAAAACAAACATTTTTTTCCTATCTAATGTTTCTCCTCTTTGTAACTTGAAACAGCTTTTGCTTGTCTGAAAATAGGCTTTACATTGAGGATCTTACATGAGTGTTTATGTCTTATCATTTTTATCAAATGAGTTGACTAAAATTATATGACGCGAGCCTTGGTGAGTGCCATGTACATTTTAGTCAACGAGTTTGATAACAAGAGGGCCATGATGGCCCTGGATTGCTCACCTGAGTCAATAGGCAAAATTTCACTCCAGGGTCAGTCTAGAGCGCACACAAGGTTTTTCTAAGATTTAACCTAGTGACCTAGTTTTTGACCCCACATGACCCAATTTTGAACTCGTCCCAGATTTTATCAAGACAAACATTCTGACCAAGTTTCATGAGGATCGGACCGAAAATGTGGCCTCTAGAGTGTACACAAGGTAAAAAGTTGACGAGGACGCACGCCGCACGACTGACGCCGGACACAGCACAATCACAATAGCTCACCATGAGCACTTTGTGTTCAAGTGAGCTAAAAAACATAAGTCAAAAAAGAGCACCACATGCAGGTGCCAACAAATGGTTGTTGTTTTTCGATGGATAAAAATTACCATAACCATTTTTGAAAAAGGTCACCCTAGGAACATTTCTGTGAAATTATTTCAAAATCTGACCAGCCATTCCAGAGAAGAAAAATTAAGAAATTCCTCTTCATGTCCCTATGGTGCAAATAGCCCCCACCACCAGAGCCATGTTTCTTGACAGATCACAATTTTGCGAACAAATTTTGAAAAGAGTCACCCAAGGAACATTTCTGTGAAATTATTTCAAAATCTGACCAGCAGTTTCAGAGAAGAAGAATTTTTAAGAATTTCTTCATGTCCGTATAGTGTAAGTAGCCCACAGCCATCAGAGCCATGTTTCTTGACGGATCAAAATTTCTCGAACAATTGCGAAAAGGGTCACCCAAGGAACATTTCTGTGACATTATTTCAAAATCTGACCAGCCGTTTCAGAGAAAAAGAATTTTTAAGAATTTCTTCATGTGTGTATAGTGCAAGTAGCCCCCCCCATCACAGCCATGTTTCTTGACGGATCAAAATTTTGCAAACACTTTTTGAAAAGGGTCACCAAAGGAACATTTCTGTGAAATTATTTCAAAATCTGACCAGCCGTTTCAGAGAAAAAGAATTTTTAAGAATTTCTTCATGTGTGTATAGTGCAAGTAGCCCCCCCCATCACAGCCATGTTTCTTGACGGATCAAAATTTTGCAAACACTTTTTGAAAAGGGTCACCAAAGGAACATTTCTGTGAAATTATTTCAAAATCTGACCAGCGGTTTCAGAGAAAAAGAACTTTTAAGAATTTCTTCATGGCCGTATAGTGCAAGTAGCCCCAGTCACCAGAGCTAGTTTCTTGATGGATCATAATTTCGCAAAAAATTTTTGAAAAGGGTCACCCAAGGAACATCTCTGTGAAATTATTTCAGAATCTGACCAGCTGTTTCAGAGAAGAAGAATTTTTAAGAATTTCTTTATTTCCGTATAGTGCAAGTAGCCCCCATTCACCAGAGCCATGTTTCTTGACGGATCAAAATTTGGCAAACAATTTTTGAAAAGAGTCACCCAAGGAACATCTCTGTGAAATTATTTCAAAATCTGACCAGCCGTTTCAGAGAAGAACCCCTGCGAGGAATTCAAGAAACAGTTCTAGAACAGTTCTTGAACCTAGTTCTTGAATAGTTCATGAACATTAAATGGCCATAATTCTAGAACTGGTGTTCAAGAACTAATTCAAGAACTCCTGCGAGGAATTCAAGAAACAGTTCTAGAACAGTTTTTGAACCTAGTTCTTGAATAGTTCATGAACATTAAATGGCCATAATTCTAGAACTGATGTTCAAGAACTAATTCAAGAACTTCCTTTAGAAAGTTCTAGAACAGTTCTTGAACCTAGTTCTTGAATAGTTCATGAACATTAAATGGCCATAATTCTAGAACTGATGTTCAAGAACTAATTCAAGAACTTCCTCTGAGGAATTCAAGAAACAGTTCCAGAACAATTCTTTACTCTAGTTCTTGAAAAGTTCATGAACATTAATTGGCCGTTCCAGAACACGGATGTTCAAGAACATTATCAAGAACTAAAAAAAAGGTTCTTGAACACATTCTTAAACAAATTCTTGAACCTGTAATTCTAGAAGTATAATTTAAGGTTCATGAACAGTTCTAGAGCTGGGTTACAGAACTTATCTAGAACAGCAATTTTATGATCAAAACTAAAACTTTGGTATCCTCCTACTTATCTGGAGCTATGGACTCTGCATTTCAAGATTCAAGCTATGGTCTTTTTCTAGTTAGTGAGTCGCTACAAAAAAAGGACAATCAAGACAACAAACAATACACAAACAATTTACAATTGATGTTTTTGATTGTCATCTCTTTACCAAATGACAATAATCTTATCCTCATCCATACTAAAAAAACTTGCAGACATCAAATTAAACACCACTCAAACAAAAGGATTTGCCATTGAACGAAGAGCAAATATGTAAAAACAAGAATGCCAGCACCATTTTCTCTTTTTTTATTCAAAATTTGTTTTCAGTAGTGTAACAAAACATGTCAGTGAGAAGTGACATATCTGTCAATGTGGTAGTATCCCATAATTGTATCTTATATTTTGATCTTTAAACAGACTTCAAAAAAAAATGTAGATCGACATCTAATGAAATTAAAATCTAATTCAAATGATTGCATAAATGTACTAGGTACAAACAAGACATTTTGAAATTTTCGGTAAAATCGCCAATCTGGAATCACAAACACAAAAAAACTCCGGGATGAACTGGTTTGGGGACGAAGGAGCAACGGCCGAGCAACATAAAACAACGGTGGACGAAATATTGGAAAGCATCGTGAGATTAGATCTACTAAGAAATATTCTCGATAAATTATGTTCTTCAGTCTTCTGTTCTGTAGCGGGGTTCCGCAGAAGACACACGCAGAAAACACGAAAATTGAAACGTTTCTTACCTGACATTCAAGCATCGTCCATATTTCTTCCCTGTGAAGTCATCATCCACGTCTGATTGCGCTTTACAGAACTAACCAATGAAAACGAACAAGAAGAAACCGACATCCAACCGCAAAAGTGAAGAAGAGCTCGGCCGATATAGACTATGCATCTAACGGATTTAAATTGGACAACCGTTGATTGTGCACGTCATGTGAAAAATGCCACCTAGCGGAAGTGAATAACGGATTACCCGAGATTTTCAGGGTGCATGAAAAAAAAAAAAACTAATTCCACAGGATTTCAACACTTGATGACCAAATTTCACCCAAAAATGACAATTTTTATTGCCGTAGTGATAACTTTTGACCTGAAATGAAATATATTTATGTATAGTATAATTTTATGCTAATTTTCTGGAAAATATCTTTTTCTATCGATAATTTGTCAGGGTTTCTTCTAATTCCATTTGAAAAGATTTTTTTTTGGCATGTTAGTGATAATTACATAATAAATTAGCTAAATGAGTATAGCCATGGCGAAGAATTTACTATTTGATGTATAATACGGTCACAAGAGGTGAAATATGGTTATCAAGCAGTTCGAAGTGAAACCCGGTGTTTCCATGCACCCTTCCGAATGAAAGTAAACATAAACATGTTCCTCCATATTCTCTACACTTCTTTTTCAGAAAACCGCAAGTTTACGATTTTGTTAACCAGCATGACAATTAAATAAGGGTTAGTAAACTAGTACATCGTAGATCTCTATCTATTAACGTTTATGACGAGATTAATACGAACGAAAATGATAGGCGTAAATAATTCAGGTACCTGTATCTACTTTCGGTTACGTTCTCCACACTTGTCCTCAAGTGCGAGTTCCCCTGCAAACTCATAGAATTTCTGCTTTTCAATGCAATTTTTTTTAATCAATGATACTTATAAGATAATATCCAGAAAAAAAGGTTTGCAATAATATCGTCGAGTGACGATGAAACACAAAAATCCAGGCCAATGAACATTAAAACTTTACATGTTTTTGGATGGTACTAGAAATAAATATGTCTTATCATTATTTCAGCAAAGTTTAACAAAGGACTTCTGAGTGAAAATGATTGTCCATAATTTTCTTATCGATTGTTTAGGTGAATAAGGTTTTAACCCTTGCCACCTTGAACATAATCACTATTGTTCACTCCACATCTATATTGCAATATTAATAATATGTCCAACAACAACAAAAAGTTACTATAAACTCTTAAAGTTTCCGTTTTTAACTCGTGATTTTTTTTGTTTGACTCTTGAAACATTTGGGTCAATGGGTCATCTACTCCTGAATTTCTGAGGCTAGCTAAAGTCCTGCTTATTTACCAACTGGACTTACTCAGTTTTGGGCTCGACTCCACCATTACATAAGAGACTGCGGCAATGCAGAGATTGTTTGTAACTTAATTTTAGTTGCAAGATAAAAGTCGATAAAGAGCCATTGTGTAAATCATCAGTAGCATATTATGCAATCCCACGTAGATCAAGTGGAAAATGAAGTCGCAATTTTCAAAACACGTGATGGAAAAAAAATTCAAATTATCTGATTGACTTCAAAAATGTAAATGAGTCTGCAACAGTTATATTACTGCCATTTCACATAAATCTGGGATAATATATGTACACATGTATGATCCCTGCATAAATACACTAGACCTCATGGCTTCTAATGTTTCTGAAAGTTAGCACATGTATGCATCTGAAATGTAAACAAGCATCTGAAACCACTTTTACGCAAATTGAAGGAAAGACAACTTGCTAATTTTTGCCATTACACAAATTTGTAGCAAAACATGCAAGTTTACCAAATTCTAGATTTCCAACCATTCAAGATCTGGTACAGTTCTAGAACCAGGGTTTGTAGAATTTGGTCAATGTATTAAAAGCAATGTTCTGGAACCATTTGTATTCTAGGTCAACTGTTCAAGAACTTTCAGATCAGTTCAAGAACTGGCAGTGTTCTAGAATTAATGTTCTTTCACTTTGTGCGTTTAGAACCAATGTTCAAGAACCATTTGGGTTCTAGAACCTCAGTTCAAGAACTGTTTTAAAAGTTCAAGAACAGGTCTAAAGGTTCAAGAAAGATTCTTGAAAGTTCATGAACTTTCAGATCAGTTCAAGAACTGATGGTGTTCTAGAATTAATGTTCTTTCACTTTCTTGCTTTTAGAACCAGTATTCAAGAACCATTTGGGTTCTAGAACCTCAGTTCTTGAACTGTTTTATTGGTTCAAGAACAGTTCTTAAGGTTCAAGAAAGGTTCTTGAATGTTCATGAACTCACCACAAGTTCTTGAACATTTTTCGCAGGGGAAGAATTTTTAAGAATTTCTTCATATCCCTATAGTCCAAGTAGCCCCCCCGTCACCAGAGCCATGTTTTTCGACAAATCAAAATTTCGCAAGCAACTTTTGAAAAGGGTCACCCAAGGAACATTCCTGTGAAATTATTTCAAAATCTGACCAGCGGTTCCAGAGAAGAATTTTTAAGAATTTCTTCATGGCCGTATAGTGTAAGTAGGCCCCATTCACCAGAGCCACGTTTCTTGACGGATCAAAATTTGGCAAACAAAGTTTGAAAAGGGTCACCCAAGGAACATCTCTGTGAAATTATTTCAGAATCTGACCAGCCGTTTCAGAGAAGAAGAATTTCTAAGAATTTCTTCATTTCCGTATAGTGCAAGTAGCCCCCATTCACCAGAGCCATGTTTCTTAACGAATCAAAATTTCGCGAACATTTTTTGAAAGGGGTCACCCAAGGAACATCTCTGTGAAATTATTTTAACATCTGACCAGCGGTTTTAGAGAAGAAGAATTTTTAAGAATTTCTCCATATCTATATAGTGCAAGTAGCCCCCATTCACCAGAGCCATGTTTTTAGACAGATCAACATTTGGCGAACAAATTTTGAAAAGGGTCACCAAAGGAACATCTCTGTGAAATTATTTTAAAATCTGACCAGAGGTTTCAGAGGAGAAGATTTTTAAAGAATTTCTTAGAAAATTCCATTTCATTGCCATGGCAACCAGAGTTTTTGATGGAATCAAATTTTGTGAACACTTTTTAAAGAGGACCTCCCAAGGAACATTCCTGCCATGTTTGGTCCAAACTGGCCCTGTGGTTTAGGAGGATATGATGTTTAAAGAATTGTTGACGACCCACGACGAACGACGCACGACAGACACCGGGCGATCCTAAAAGCTCCCCTTGAGCATGTTGTGCTCAGGTGAGCTAAAAATGATACTACACAAACACGAATGTGAGATTCTATTTATCACATAAAATGAATGACAAACAAATAAGTATCCTGCATCATCATTTTCAACCTTTTTACCGTTCATGGCTCCATGTTTACAGTTGTTGTTTGGTTTCAAATGTGTACATACACAAGTAGACAGCTCTTTGACATTTACACCAAAAATAGAATGAAACAGTTTCTAGGAGGGACAATTCCACCTATTTCCGCAATTTTGTTGATTTAAAAAATTTCAGCCATGAAATTTACCCATGAAAATAAAAAGCTTCCCATGCGTATACGCCTTAGCAACAAAAATGACGTCATTTTTCCGTGAAATGGCATAGTAGTATAAATTCCGGCACATGCTGTGGCTGGTTTCTCCAGCTTTACGCGCTCATGACTAAAACCTGATCAGAAACGGGACCCAAAAAACAATAATACACTAGTGTATTATCGAGAATAAGTCATGGGTTTATTACATTGCTGGAGGAGGTTTTATGTGATAAACAAAAATTCATATTAGTCATACTTAATGAAACTTTTCTAGACACTTTCTGCACACCCTTCTATCCGTACTGATATTATCCTCAGCATTTCTACTAGAACTGCATATGCAAAAATATTATAAACATGTTATATGTTAATTTTTATCACAACATTCTACTTTAACGTTTCTACTACAAAAATAAGCAATTTTATTTGATGAGGTACATGCCTTATTGGCATCATTTGATAAGGCTTGAAACCTTTCCCTAAAGAATTAATTAAAAGTTCCATTACCATAATTTGTTCATAAAAGGTGCATTTCTAAAACAAACTCCATTTTCTTCATTACTGGCATCTTCAGACCAGTACCAGAATTTTAGGCTCATTTTAGATATACCATTCAGTACTTTACCCATGAGACAACAACATTTGATGGGACTTTGGCTATTGGAATTTGGAAGCCCTGTTGAAAAAGGAGAAAATGCAGATAACCAGTGTTTTCTCCTTGTTCTCCCATGTTTTAAAATGTCATAAAGACAAATACCATCATGCCGTCTAATTTAATTTGTGCTCTGCGATTACTGCTTTCAATTTCAACAAGTGTAAATTTTTTTGTGTGTGTTAGAGAGTTAACCCATAACCTCCTGCAGCAGACCACTTTTAAAACATTGTGGCAAAAGTGAAAAAAAAAATCATTTCATTCATCACAAAATCTTAAGAACTGTCAAAACTAGAAGCATGTCAGATGACCAGTCAAATATGATCTAAATCATTGGAGCCATCTTGGAAGGGTACCAAAGATTGTAGGCGGGGGGGAATGAGAAAATGCTGGTAGCCAGCATTATCTCCTTTTCCAACATTTCTTTCAAAAGAGCATTCTTTTTCCCCGACCCTTAAAAATAGAATTGTTTTGTTTTGTTGAAGAATTAATTTATGTTGATTATCAAAGTCATCTGCTGAAAAGTTGTTTCAGGAGGTAACTAGCTAGAGTCAAAATAAGTTCATTAGTTGGAAAGGTTTGTGAAGAAAATCTTATATTTACACAGCATTATTCATTCTTCCAAATGTTTCTTAGAAAAATTCATTCTGATGACGAAAATTTGATACTTTTATTGTGATCCTATATCCCACTGAAATGCAAATAGAACAATAATTTCTAGACTTTTACTGTTACCAAGTCATAATCAAAGTCATAACAAGACCTTTCACCTCTGGCCACAAACTCTTCACAAGTTGTCATAATCAAAGCCTTAACCCATAATTACCATACAACAAAATTTTGGACTTGTCAATGTTGAAAGCATTTAATGCAGGCAACACTTTAAATGTGGTTCAAATGACATGAATTGTTTTTTAAAGGTTACAAAACATTGAAGGAAAATGAGAAACTGCTTTTCTCCCTTTCCCAACTGTGTTTTCGGGCAGCTTTTTTGCAGGGTCATAAAAACACACGTAGTATGGTAAAGGGTTAATTCATGTTGATATTCCCTACAACACAAGTACACTTTCAAAGAAATAAATTGTTAAACCTTTACCGCATGGTGGCACCTTTTGACGACCCTGGGAAAAGAAGCCTTTTAAAAACATTGCGGGAAAAAGGAGAAAATGCTGATAACCAGCATTTTCTCCTTTTCCCCCTATGTTTTCTACCTATCAAAGAAAAATTACACCATTTAAGCCACACTGAAATTGTCATCTGCAAATGCTTTCAATTTGGACAAGGCTAAAATTTTGTGGTCTGGTAAAGGGTTAATTCCTTCCAGAAGCTACTGACTTCACACCCTTAACTCTTTCCCACACAATCCTGAGTTTTAACAACCCTAACATGGAAGGCTTTTGAAAACATAGTGGGAAAAGTAGAAAATGCTGGTAACCAAAATTTGATGTTTGTTAAAGAGTTAAATCTTTACCCGACAAATACATTTAGTAAGAAAAGAAGAATGAATTCAGAGATATTTAAATGAATTAAATCTCTAAGGATTGTCAGCAACAAGAACATTTTAATAGATTTTTCTTTTTGATACAACCAACAAAAAAAGAATCAATTCTGCCATAAAACTTTGGATAAAATCTAAAATGTGCCAATAAACTGACAAGAACTTGGGAAGTCTTGTGTGCATACACAGTGAAGAAACTGCTATGGCGATTTTATACATATACAGAGATGCAACTCTTTTAACCAGTTACAACAGCAGGAGTCAACTAGCAAAGAAGAGAATCTGGTTTTTAGGAACAGCCTTACACTTCAAATTGAAGT
The DNA here is from genome assembly GCA_945859785.2 of Tridacna gigas. NCBI lineage: Eukaryota > Metazoa > Mollusca > Bivalvia > Cardiida > Cardiidae > Tridacna > Tridacna gigas. The sequence continues at coordinate 33,565,504 of OX244036.2, read as the reverse complement.
GCTTGGCATATAGTATCACAATTTTTCTAAAAATTTGCACATCCTTATCTCTTTACCATATGACATAATTCTAGACTGGTCCAAATTGAAAGGTTTTGCAGATGATAATTTAGATGAGCATAAAATGTTACTATTAATTCTCTTACAAAAGTAGAAAATCTGGTGGGAAAAAGAGAAAATGGTGGTTACCAGCATTTTCTCCTTTTCCCACGTTTTCGAAAGCCTACATTTCTAGAGTCATAAAAACCAGGAATTGTTTCGTAAAGGGTTAATAACCTTTAACAGTGGGTCAAAACATGTAGACAGAATTGCACACAGATGGATCCTGATCAGACTACTCCTACAGGAGCAGTCTGATCAGGGTCTGGTCTGTTTTTAAAATCAGAACTCTCTCAAAAAAGTTGGAATCATTACGGTAAAGCAAATAATAGCCAGAGGTCTCAAAAGAAAAAAACTTTCAAATGCATCATCTCCCCTTGTAGTACATGTATGTATTCATTAGGTTATCTGTATAGTATCTTGGTATGAATTTTATTTAACAGGATTTCTTTTGGGTACTGGTTTCCCCATCCTCAAACACCGCTGGCAGACAGGTAGAACTATCAGATAGGACTTCATGAGCCTATAAATCGAATAGATCGAACCACGTACTTGACTTGTCTATTCTCCGTATCGTATTTCTGACCACAGGGTATTTGTTTTCCCCCTCAAGTTTATTGACATTGATGGAAAATGTGAGGCCTGTACGATAATCCACTTTCTCAGCAGCCATTGTGGAAAAAACGATTTCTAATTCGGCATACCTCGGTTGATCTGGATGTAGTACCAGGGCTTTAGCTAGCCTCTGAAATTCAGGAGTCATTGACCCCTTGACCCTAAAATTTTAGGGGTCAAATCTAATTTTTCAAGAGTCAAACCAAAAAAATCAGGAGTCAAAATGGAGAATTTAAGAGTCTTTAGTCAACATTTTGTTGTTGTTGTTGGACATAGTATTAATATTGATAAATAAAGATGCGAACAATTAATTGGTAAAATTTTAAGAGGACCCCCCCCCCAACACACATGCTCACAATATTTGTTCAAGGAGGCTGAGGTTAAAACCTTGTCGACCTAAGCAATAAATAAGAAAATAATGGATACTAAATTTCACTCAGAATTCCTTTGATAATCTTTGCTGAAATAAAGATTAGATTTATTTATCCGATTTCTGGTACCATCCAGAAATATGTTAAGTATTATAATTTTCTGAATTATAATAATTTTCTGGGCCTAAATAATCAAAGTAATTCATTCATAAGGACAGTTAAAGGTATCTTTTTGTTTGAAATGAGATGTAGATATCTGTTTCATAGGTTACTTTCATTATCTTACTATTTTTAATAATATTCAAAGTACAATCATTATTGGGTACAAATGTCGAGTAATATGATGGACGTCGGCGAGTGAAGATGAAATTTACAATATCCATACATCAATGCTTGACTTCAAAAGGATACACCAATATTGATTTTATTGCCCTGTCTATCACTTTTAGCAAGGTTAGTGCCAGTTGTCAACCAACTCAAATCGCACCCGGCACTGAATGTAGTACGGATTCGGCCAAGTTGTGACGAGTGAACCCTATTATAGACGGGTTTTCGTGTTATTTAATGGAAATTGTAATCTTTCTGTCTGAAAGTTCTCCCAGCACAGTCTACCATCTGTCTTGAGCGTATGAACGCTTGATTATGCATATTAATGTGACAACAAAGCTTCAGGCAGATCAAGAGGAACGTCCATGTCTGGCATCGAACTACCAAGTTCGTTTGATAAAACCGGATTCCACGCAAACTACCGGATGTTTCGGCCTCAAACGATAAAAATATTTTTTCCTCACGAGAATGCAATATAATTTTTTGAGTTGGGGGGGTAAATTGTGGGTCGGGCGGTTGAGGACAAACAAACAATATTTTACTTTCAGCCTTAACGTTAACGACCCTCTGAGAAAAATGGCTTTTGAAAACATTGTGGGAAAAGGAGAAAATGCTGGTAACCATCATTTTCTCCTTTTCCCACCATGTTTTCTACCGTCTCAGACACAAATTTCATTATTTGAGCCACATTTGAGTTTTCATCTGCAAATGCTTTCAATTTAGACCAGTCTAAAATTTTGTTGCTTGGTGAAGACGTAAAGCATTGTAATCTCATGGTGATCCCACATCTTCTGCAGGGCCTTATCACCAAACACTCTGAAGCCCTTGGTGCTTTTGTACAAGGGCTCCGCAGAAGATGGTATGGTGACTGCGATTGCCATAAGATTACCGCATGTTGACTGCTCTGTATCTGTTCCATTCTACAAGCACTTAACCCCTTACAACACAATCCCGACTTAAATTTATGTAACGACCCTGAGAAAAAAAGCTTTTGAAAACATTGTGGGAAAAGGAGAAAATGCAGGTAACCAGTATTTTCTCCTTTTCTCACAATGTTTTCTACCCAATCAGAGACAGAAATCACCATTTTAGCACTACAGTACTTAATTTGTCGTCTGAAAATGTTTTGAATTTGGTCCCATCCAAAAATTCGTCGTTTGGTAAAGAGTTAAGTGAAAATTCTATGTCAAAAACGGGGTATAACTGTGTCAAAAATACTTTGAGAGTTATCTGCTCTACTGGAATGGGTTCTCCTTTTAGATAGTAAACAACCAGCCAAAGGTCAAAGTAAATATCTTCAGTAATCACAAAGATACTGAGAATATGTAAAAGTTTTCACATAACACAGACGATTTAGACAACAACTTGGTTATGACAATACCTCAATATTTGCCTCGAAAACAGCCGAGCTAAAAGTCATGTTCGTGCACAAATAGGCTTAGCAACAAAGAGAGATGATTTTTCAGATAACTGCATAGTAATTCTTTACCAAACGACAAATTCTTAGACTTGTCCAAATTGAAAGCATTTGCAGACGACAATTTTGATGTGGATCAAATGATTGAATTTGTCTTTGATAGGGTAGAAAACATTGTGGGAAAAGGAGAAAATTCTGGTTACCAGCATTTTCTCCTTTTCCCACAATTTTTTCAAAAAGGCCTCTTTTTCAGGGTCATTAAAAGAGGGATAATAGAGCACTATTTTAGGGTGGTAATATACAAGGAGACAGCTACTTGTATTGTTTTTCTAAAATCAACAAAAATCAAATTAGGGATCAAATAACAAAGAATGATGTTTTTTTATCACAAGCCTGCATAATAAGAGAGAATTTTATTACAGCACTATATTTACTTTTGCATACAGTGTTGCCAGACAGGTGATGGTGCTGTTTTCCTAGACATCAAAATTCATGTGAGCCATGATCTGGCAAATGCATCTCCCTGATGCCTTGTACCAAGCAAGGCATCTCATAATAAAGGATCCATTTAATCGACTTTGTCTAACAACCGTCTGAATCATGAAGTAGACTGGTCCTTTGACATGCAGAAAATGGACCAATAGTGAAAACTTTCAGCCTGTGCAGTCCGCGCAGGCTGACCTGGTTGACAGTTTTTTGCAGATGCATTAGGCCCCTTTTCACAGAGCATGTTTAATGGATCAAATTTAATGGATAAAATAACAAAGAACATGTTTCTTTTTCACAATCTGCATTAATCAAATTTTTACCACACATCATCCCGACATTTAACGACCCTGAGAAAGAAGTCCTTTGAAAACATTGTGAGAAAAGGAGAAACGCTGGTTACCAGCATTTTCTTCTTTTTTCCCAAAATGTTTTCTTTCCCTCCCAAAACAAATTTCAATTCTAAAGGCACATTTATTTCGTCATCTGCAAATGCTTTCAATTTCAACCAGTCTAAACTTTTGTCGTTTGGTAAAGAGTTAAAAGAGAGAATTGACAGCACTATTACACAAAGTGTGGGCTCACAGATAGTGAAGCTGGTTCTCTATAGACATCAAAATTCATATTTCACGGACCAAATAACAAAGGATGATTCTTTTTCATACAAATGAATAACACTTTCACAGCCAACCAAATAAAATCAACCTCTTTCATTGGCTGAAAATCCAATCCACCAAAACTTAGAAAGATTTTAAAACTCTTAACCACACAATCCCGACTTTTAACGACCCTGAGGAAGAAGCCTTTTGAAAACATTGTGGGAAAAGGAGAAAATGCTGGTAACCAGCATTTTCTCCTTTTCCCACAATGTTTTCTATCCTATCAGAGAGCTTCGGCTCATTTGTATAAATTTTTAACTTATCATCTGCTGATGTTTTGAATTCAGGAGAGTCTAAAATTTGTTGTGTTGTAAGGGGTTAACATTACTGGCTCAACTAAACAAGCCAATAGTATAGATCCAAGAACAGGCTGCACATTCTATACAGACTGATCTTGATCTATGCCATCCACAAAAGTATTTGTTCTTGCCTATGGATCTGAGAAGTGTTAACTCTTTACCAAACGAAAAAATTTTAGCTTTGTCCAAATTCAAAGCATATGCAGACAAAAAAATAAATGTGACTCCAAAATTGAAATTTGCTTCGGGAAGGGTAGAAAACATTGAGGGAGAGAGAGAAAATGCTGTTTAAAAGCATTTTCTCCTTTTCCCACAATGTTTTCAAAAGGGGTCTTTCCTCAGGGTTGTGATTGTGTGGTAAAGAGTCAATAAGAGGGAATTCTATTACAGCCCTAATAATAACTGTTACAGAAAGTGTTATGCAGACAGTTAGTGGTTCTGGTTTTCTACAAATATCAATCAATTATTAATAATCTTTCACAGCTATGAAGTGTGAAATTTGTAATCCCAGTAATCCTTAGCTATGAGTCCTAACTTTACCAGTAAAACCTGTTAATATCGATCTTTTAGCTAATCATTCACTAAACAATCCCAAGTTTGAAAAAACCCTCAAGACATGGGATTTTGAAAACATTGTGGGAAGGTTTTCTGGCCTTTCAAAGACAAATCACATAAATTGAGTCACATCTAATTTGCCTTCTGAGAATTCATTCAAATCAGACAAATCTAAAATTTTGCAGTTAAAATTATTTTTTTTGCGTCCATTCTGAATCATGTTCTGACATTTTAGAACAATCAATCTCAAGGATTGCTTCCTGGAAACCCTAACTCTTTACCACACAGCAAAATTTTAGACTTGTCCACACTAAAAGAATTTGCAGACGACAAAATAGATGGAGCTCAAATGATGGTTTCTGTCTATAATAGGCTAGAAAACATTGTGGGAAAGGAGAAAAGGCTGGTTACCAGCATTTTCTCCTTTTATACACAATGTTTTAAAAGGCTTCTTTCTCAGGGTTGTTAAAACTCTGGATTGTGTGGTGCTAAAAGGTTAACCAGTACTGGTTACCAGCATTTTCTCCTTTTATACACAATGTTTTCAAAAGGCTTCTTTCTCAGGGTTGTTAAAACTCGGGATTGTGTAGTACTAAAGGGTTAACCAAAACTTGGGGCACAAGGTTGGTATTTCCAAAGGTTGTCCCAGCTCATCTGGGGATTCAAATCCAGAACTTCTGTCATAAGATACTGACGCTCTACTCTTACACCACTGACTTCTACAAATCAACCCATTTTAACTCTATCACAACCAGCAAACTTTGGACACTTCAAAAAATTGAAAACATTTATTCTGAAGACCATTAAGTTCTCTGATAGGGAAGAAAGCATTGTGGGAATAGCAGAAATTGCTTGTTACACACAATTTCTCCTTTTCCCACATTGTTTTCAAAAGCTTTCTTCCTCAGGCTGATTAAAACACAGAATTAAGTGATGAAAGGTTAACTTTTACCAAACATTCCTGTGTTCTTACATAACTGAGCAGGAGGGCTTTTTCAAACTAGTGCTTTAGGAAAGTCTCGTTCAGCACTTTCTACCTTTTCATAGGCAAATCCCATCATATCAGTTACATATGATTTGACATTTGCAAATACTTTCAAAATGGTTGAGTCTAAAATTTTTGCTGTCTGGAGATAATTTACAAAAATTAATTTGTACTAACATGTAACTATAAAACATACTCATTATAAACCACCTCTCCATTCTACACAAAGTTTTATAGTCTTGGTAAATCAAGTATCTGTCAATCTGTTTTCCTTCTCTGTTTTTCTATTCAAACTATTTTTACAACTATCAAAATCCATTACAAATTAAATAGAAGCACAAAACTGAAGTCCATAAGTCTTGAAAATGGAGCAATAGCCTGTTACAATAAAATGAGTTATGCTCTGAAAATGGGCTAAAATCCATCTGGAAAAAGTATCCACCCAGGTCATTTTGCACAGTCAGCACAGGCTGACCTGGATCGAAACTTTCTGTTACTTGTCAGTTTTCTACAGGTCAACAGTTTACCCCAAGATTAAATTGCTTGTTAGACAAAATGGATTTTATGGATCCATAATATTTTTATGACTTGCTTGGTATAATTCACACATGGAGATGCATTAAGACCCCTTTTGCCTGAGCATGGCTCATTAATGCTTTCCATAGCTGTAAAGGACAGTCTTGGTTTATTACAGTATCAACTCTTTTGAAAGGGACTGCCAGCTGTATCAGACTTACAAGACACATACTAGTATGTCCTGCACATTTACTTCCAGAGTCCTATCTTTTATGCCAAGGCACCAAGCTGGTAGGCACCAAGTGACTGTCATCAAGTAGCTGGCAGCTCACAAACTACTCCATGTCCCAGTGGGATATGAACCCTCCACCTCTTGCTCTGTTGGTAGATGCCTCAACCATTAACCCATTCCCACACAATGACTCTTTTTGATGCGTCTGGAAAAGAAGCCTTTTGAAAACATTGTGGAAAAAGGAGAAAATGCTGGTAACCAGCATTTTCTCCTTTTCCCACAATGTTTTCTACTCTATCAAAGACATAAATTATCATTTATGTTACATTTATTTTGTCGTCTGCAATTGCTTTCAATTTGGACATGGTCAAAATTTTGTCGTCTGGTAATGGGTTAAGCAATATATGGATGCCATTTATGTGGAGAATGATGGGTCATGAAATAGTCCATATATTTCCTAGGGGCCATCAGATAACTATGTTTCAGCTGCATTTGCCTCAGACAGCTAATTAACCCTTTACCACACAATCCAGGGTTTTAACCCCTGGAAAGAAGCCTTTTGAAAACATTGTGGGAAAAGGAGAAAATGCTGGTAAACAGCATTTTCTACTTTTCCAACAATGTTTTCTCCCCTTTACAAGGCAATTCCTACAACTTGAGTCATGTTTAATTTTTCGTCTGCAAATGCTTTGGGTTTAGACAACTGTAAAATTTTGTTGTGTTGTAAAGAGTTATCTCTTTACTAGAAACAAATCTTAGAGATGTGTCAGTATTGAAAACATTTGTACACAACAAATAAAATGTGGCTCAATTAGTGGCATCTGTCTTTGGAATGGTAGAAAACATTGTGGGCAAAGAGAGGAAATGTTTACTAGCTATTTCTCTTTTTTAAAAGATGTTTTCAAAAGTTTTCTTCTTTAGGAATGTAAAAACATGTGTTTCCTTGGTAATGGGTTAACTCTTTTCCGGAAGACACAATTTTAGATTTGTCCAAACTGAAAGCATTTTTAAGTTAAAAATAAAATGTGGCTAAAATGATGGGGTTTACCTTTGTATAGGTAGAAAACATGGTAGGAAAAGGGACAAAATGCAGGTAACCAGCATTTTCTCCTTTTTCAACTACATGTATGTTTTCAACAGCTGACAAACTCCATAGGGTCGTTCAAACACAGCTCTTGAAAAGTTGGGATGGTCTGGTAAGGACTTTGCCCTTTATCTGTGGACAAAATTCTAGACTTGTCCAAAATTAAAGCATCTGAAGACAACAAATAAATGGGACTTGTCTTTGCAAAGGAAGAAAATGCTGGCAACCTTTTTTTAAATGTCTTCAAGTGCTGATTAACTCTTTACCAAAAAACATAATTTCAGACTTGTCAAAACTGAAAGCATTTGCAGACAACTACTCAAACATGGCTCAATAACTAAAATTTGCCTTAACCCTTTCCCAAACGACAAATTTTGGACTGGTCCAAATTGAAAGAGTTTGCAGACGACAATTTTAAATTTGATGAAAATGGCAGAAAGTTATCAAAAAGGGTAGAAAACACTGTGGGAAAAGGAGAAATTGCTCGTTACGAGCAATTTCTCCTTTTCCCACAGTGTTTTCAAAAGACTTGTACTGCAGACACGTGAAAACCAGGGCTTGTTTGGGAAAGGGTTAAGAGGGGTTACAAACATTGTGTGAAAAGGAGAAAATGCTGGCTACTAGTATTTTCTCTTTTTCCTACAATATTTTCCAAAGCCTTCTTCACAAAGGTCTTTAAAACTTGGGATTGTGTAGTAAAGGGTTAAAGCAAGGTCATAAACATAATATTTTTAAGCAATGAATTGAAAGTTTTTAGTTTTTCATCAATAAACTATTTTTCAAGCTCCCCCTTTTTCCCATGACACTTTCTGCCATTTTGATTTCAGGCTTGCTTTGTATTAACTAAGATCAAAACAGCGCAAGTTTATTGCTGACATGCATGCAATCAGGATTTTTAATACTGTTTTAAGGCTGCATTAGGTATTATTCTGGGGGAAAAAAGCAATCTGAAGAATGTATGCAACAGACAGGCTTTTATTTCTGCAGAGAATTTTTTTTCCTCTCCGAAAAGAGAGAGGGGCCTTTCAACACAAGATTTTATCTTCACAATCTAACAGCTTTTCAATGATGTTTTTGTCACTTTTTACCATTTTACTTACTCTTAGCCAGATCAGAAAATTCTAAACAATACTAGTATGTATACAATATTCTATATGTAGCTGGAATGAAGAGCTTTGTCTTTGAAAGAGTAATAAACATTTTGGGAAAAGGAGAAAATGCTGATTGCCACCATGTTCTCCCTTTCACACAATATTCTGTAAAAGCTTTCTTGCTATGGGTCGTAAAAATGATAAATATGTGATTGTTTAGTAAATGGAAAACTTATGTAAAAATGCGCCTTTTTAACCTAAAACAAGCCTGCAGCATGAGACTTTGAAAACATCTTTGTAATAATATGAATTTTCAACATGAATTAGCATGACCCTTTGCTACACAATCCCGACTTTTAACAACCCCAAGAAAGAAGCCTTTTTTTTTCAGTTTTTCAGCCACATTAATTTTTTTGCCTGCACATGCTTTCAACTTGGCGTAGTCTAAAATTTTGGTGTTTATACTGATAAAAACATTAACACAGTCTGGTGAAAACACTGGCAAAAGTGCAAACCATTTGTTATGAGCTTCTATTTTTCATTTTTCCAACATATCAACACATCTAAACGAGTTTCCAGCATGCTAAACTAAAGTAACCCATTACCTAACATGCTATTTTTAGGTATAGTATCAACTCATGCAGTAATAGACTTCAATGTATTTTTTCAATGTTATGGATAGTGTCAAAAAGGAGTAACCTTTTGTTACACACCATTACTCGTTTTGCCGCAATGGTGTCAAATGTTGTCTTTGCAATTATGGGACTTTTTGTAAAACACTATGTCAGGAAAGAAGTAAATATTTGCAACAAGAAATTGCTCCTTTTCCCTTCATGTTTTCAAAACCTACAAACTTAAAAAAAAAAAAAAAAAAAAGGTCACACAAGAAGTTACACATGTATATGAATGGTAATGGGTTAAAGAAGGAACACTGCAAGACACAGTTATGTCCCTTTTTCAGTTTATGCACTACTGTAGCTGTAACTCAAACATTCGTGCCCTACATATTTCTACCAGCCGATATAGCTCAGTAGGTAGAGCGTAGGACTTGTGAACACAATGTCCTACAGATTGTGGGTTCGTATCCCCGGCTGGCCAACTAAAAAATTACTAATAGTCTTTCGGATGAGACATTAAACCGAGGTCCCGTGTGACGGTGCTATACGCCGAGCACGTTAAAGAACCAGGCGAAGCTCTCAGTAGTTTCGACCTGTATCCTTGCACTATCCCCCGTAACAACTAACCGTCTTCTGGGGGCGTCGCTCAGATGGGCAACCGGTAGCGACGATAAATAAACGGAAATAACCAAACCAAACCTACATATTTCTATAAGCAACTGTAGATTAGCACTGGCATCTACATACAGTGGTCTTGTAAGCAGTTTGCTTCACTATGCTACTCCTAAAGTCTTCTGCATTTGCAAATATTAGTGTTTTCCTCTTTCCCATCAATTTTTTCAAAAGCATTCTTCCACAGGGCTGTTAAAATACAAGAAATTTTTTTTTCCTGATTAAGGGAAGTAACTTTTATTATATTATGAAATTTTTGTCAATTATCTCCCTTACCCCTAACTGCACTAGCAACAAAGCACCATCAAAATAAATATAATGATTATCTCTGTCAGTAGTATTAGTAGTAGCAACAGTTTTATCACCATAAAAATTAAATCTCTAGTAAACTTTTCCAATCATTAAACTTATTATCAAAAGACAAACTTTTAAACAAATTGAAAGCATTTGCAGAGACAATCTGAATGTGGCTGAAATGATATGATTTATTTGTAAAAAGGTATAAAACACTGTGAAGAATGTAGAAAATGCTGGTAACCAGCAAACACTGGATTGTTTGGTAAAGGGTTAGACCTAATAAAGATTCAGGGACAGCTGCTACACTATTTTCGAGGCAAAATGCTGGAATGAAGACTATATCCCTTGTAAATAAGTGCTTTCAAAGTGTATTTTAAGTTTTTAAAGTGAATTTTCAAAGACCTGTGACATGGGGACACATACAATGACATTGTACAGTCAGACATCATGCGACTTAACATTCATTATACCAACACAGTATTTTTCTGACAGAAACTTATCTGAATCAAAACTGTTTCCATTCTTTAAAGGCTTTGGCAAAAGATAGGGTTGAAAACGTCGTGATAAAAGGTTATACTGCCCATCTTGAACAATTTTACATTTTATCAGAATGTTTCCTATCATGAAATACATTATCAGTCACATAGCCCATTACCACACAATCCCGAGTTTTAATGACCCTAAGTAGGAGGAAATGCTGGTAACCAGCATTTTTTCCTTTTCCCACAATGTTTTCAACCTTTCTCTAAGATGAACCCCATCAGCTGAGCCACAATCATTTTATTGTCTTAAAATGCTTTCAATATGGACAGGTCTGAAATTTTGTTGTGTGGTAAAGGGATAGAGAAGAGGTTGTTGTCCTGTCTGAAGATTCATTCCAATGATGTTTTCAGTGAGCGACCTAGCACACTCCATTACAAAAACATCCGTATTAGCGAGGATGAACATGCTATGTTCCAAACAAGTGTGTCTTCTTTGAGGGGGCATTCGCAGTTACCAAGTTAACCCTTATCATGCTAAGTAAGTGAAATGAAACTTTTAAGCTGATTGCAAAAACTCAAATGTTGCTTTTTGACCCTATGTAACTTCATTGCAATTTTGTCCAAGATTTTATCAAGACAGACATTCTGACCTAGTTTCATGGGTATGTGATTGAAAATGTGGCCTTGAGAGTGTACACAAGGTAAATATTGATGACTGCACAAAGGACAACGGTCACAGCATGATCACAAAAAGCTCACCTTGAGCACTTCCAGCTCAAGTGAGCTAAAACTAACAAAATAAAAAGATCTTAAACAGTGTTGCATTTAGGCCACAGCATTGCAGGAATTCCACCCTTAATCAGTAGTTGTCCCTCAAAATAAAAACTGTCGTGCCCGAATGACAACAAAAATCCTGACCACATTTACTACAATTCTTTGTTTACAATATTGGTATGAACCATAAGGATGACGAATGCTATATTTGTGCCCGTATTTTAGCGTAAATGAGTTTCCTGTCAACGCATCGTCTTTGAATGTTGTTTATGCATGAGCGGGGCCTACCTAAAATTACCACTGACTGATTCTGAAATATCTACTTATTTCAATGGTGAAATAGCAGAAGTTTACACAGCAAATCATACCATAACCCAGTCGCAATACTTCAACCACGGCTAAGCAAACAAAACTGTCTGCTTTTCTCCAAGTCAGTGAGTCGCAATGTAAAGAGTCTGAATCTAAGGATTCAAGTTCTGATGCAGAACCAACGACAGCGAAACGGCCCTAAAACATGATTTTCATGATCGTATTATCTGGTACCTGGTAGTTCCATGCAATGTAATTCGTGAACTGATTCGAAAGTGAAGTTGTCCAACCCGTTGTCCAAAGCCATTCATTGAAGGATATATGAACATACACACTTCCATATTAATATGCCAGGACAGTTGAATTAACATTTATGTTCCAATATCAGAGTGAAAGAAAATTTTTTTACTGGTATACCACTAAAAATATTTCTTGTCCCCTAAAATTTTCAGACAGGGGCCCAATAGTCCCACAAAATCAAAATCCTAGATGCAACACTGCCGAAAGAAATAAAAAAATGATATTTTTCAGATCTGGGTTCTAAAATTTTATGCTCTTGGGCAACAACTACAAAGCAACTTACATAAGTGTAACTATCTCTCCCCTCTTAAATTTGTAGCCAATAACTGCAAATCTGTTGGCAAATACATAGTCTTTCTGATGTTTGATGTGTTCAGGATTCAAGGTAGGCTGAAGTCAGAGGAAAAAACAGTTCTGTATCATTTGAATATTTGTATTGTGTTTTATACATCACGTTTTTGATCAGTTACTAACAATCTTCTGTTTAAACATCCTGAGAAAGTAGCCTTTTGAAAACATTGTAACGAGCATTTTCTCCTTTTCCCACAATGTTTTCTACCTAGTTGGGGACAAATACTATCATTTGAAAAACATTTGAATTGCCGTCTGTAAGTTCTTTCAATATGGACTAGTCTACAATGTTGCTGTGTGGTAAAGGGTTATAACTAAATTTCAGTCCAACCTGTATTAACCCTCTACCACACAATCCCAAGTTTCAATGACCTTGAGAATGACAGCTTTTGAAAACATTGTGGGAAAAGGCGAAAATGCTGCTTACCAGCATTTTCTCCTTTTCCCACAATGTTTTCTACCTTTTTAAAGAAAATTTTCAGCATATGAGTCACATTCAATTTGTCGTCTGCAAATGCTTTGAATTCAGAAAGTCCAAAATTTTGTTGTTTGGTAAAGGGTAAAGAAATCACGGTATATTTCAACATATTTGCCCTCTTTTGGGAAGTGAGGTATACTTGTCCATCCCTTTACCACACAATCCTGAGTTTCAACAACTTTTGAAAACATTGTGGGAAAAGAAGAAAAAGCAGGTAACTAGCATTTTCTCTTTTTCCCACAATGCTTTCTGACCTTTAACAGACAAATCCCATTATTTTTGCCACATCTATTACATGTATTTTGTCTGCAAATGCTTTCAATTTGGACCAGTCTAAAATTTTGTTGTGTCGTTAAGAGATAACACAGGTTGCTTACTTAACTCTTTACCAAACAACAAAATTCTGGACTAGACCAAATTGAAAGCATTTGCAGACGACAAAATAAATGTAGCTCAAAACTGACATTTGTTTTTAAAAGGGTAGAAAACATTGTGGGAAAAGGAGACAATGCTGGTTACCAGCATTTTCTCCTTTTCCCACAATGTTTTCGGAAGTCCTTTACCTTGGGGTCGTTAAAACTCCGGATTGTGTGCTAAAGGGCTAAAAGGGGTGGCCACTAAGACAGGTTTTACTGTATACACAAAAATACAAGTAGGAAACATTATTTAGGAACTGCCCAATTTTAATTTTTTGCCCTGTTTGATGCAGGGTAGCCTTTAAAGATATATCCTTACAGCCAGAGAGATAAAATGCTGTCAAAACTTGAAAGTATGTAGAATGGCTCACAATTTGATCAGCTGTGTAAACATAGATAAATTACCAATTATATATGGTGTACGGGACAGAGTCGCTGTGTTATGGTTTTGAAGGTCATGATTTCAAATCCAAATGGACACAAATTATCTTTGCAGTACATGTATTTTTTTTTTTTTACCAGCTAATCAAACGGTCCGACGAATCACTGAAATATCACCGAAACACTGAAATACCCCTATTTTTTATTATTGAGTTCAGATAACTGGTAAAAGTATGCAGGATTTTCCTTTCTTTTTTTAATAGAAAATGAGTTTAATCAAACTATTTACCATTATTGGGGAAAAAAATGATGTTGTTAACATACACTTTGATCATTGGAATACCTGGAGAATAATTACTGTAACACTTACGCGCCTCGTCTGTTAAACACCAAAATACCTGTCTAGATTATGCCAGTCTGGACGAAAGAATTATAATTATCACATTATCACTTATATTTATTATTTCATTGAATGATAAACACACACAAAGAGAGTGCTAATGCACTTCATTTGGGCATGAAGTAGACTCAAATCAGACATTGCATGGTGTAGGTCTCTGATCAATCGAAACGCACAGTACATTCTGTTCTGTTAAACTGAAACGATTATGACTGAATGTGTTCGGCTGATATAATCCAACTTACTTGATGTGTCAGTTTGTCACTGTTATTTTTAAAGTGATTTGGTTATTATTATCTTAATTAGAATTATTGTCTTATCAATTTGCTCTGATAACATGTTAACCACAGATTCAAAATGGCTGCAGGTTTTCTGATTTGTTGATTTTTTTTTTTTTAATGTCATATGCCCAAAATAAAAATGAAAACTTTTTTCTAGTATATTTATGGATAAGTATCAGAAACATCAACCTTGTGTAAAAGCTACTGTAGCGAGGTTGCTGAGGTACAGTTCCTGAATCGACAAAATTTGGTTCATCAATGTAACTACAACTTATGCCAAAACCCACAACTCCAATCTTCTGAACTCAATAATTGAAATAAAAAAAAAAAAGGGGGGGTGTTTCGGTGCTATTCCGGCGATTCATTGGACCCGCTATTCAAATAGTTCTTTCTTTTATCTCTATCCCTAAATTTTATACCTTACAGGGTTCATTCTAGAGCGCACCCTTGCACCAGAGAATGAGAGACAGAGTGCAAAGAGACACTTACCTGCATGGATACTCCATCGATTCTGGATATATATCCTACAGAGTCAGCAAATGCTACTCCAACCGGTACACAGACAAACAGACCAAATCTCATTGCATGCCAGTAGACTTGGACATTTGAACTCATCTTACTACCACTCCACACCAACCTTCAAAACTAAAATTCAAAACTTAAAAGTTGAAATAATTAAACCATGCTCTGTGTAAAGTGGGTTTCATGCATCAGCGAAAAGACAGACCCAAGTCAACCTGCACAATATGCGCAGGCTGACCTGGGTCCAAACTTTTGCCAAAGGTCACTTTTCTGCATATCGAAGAACCATTCTACCTCAAGATTCTGCGTGTTGTTAGAGAAAAAGGATTTCATAGATTCATAATTACGTGATGACTTGCTTAGTACAATTCATCACGAAGATGCATTAAACCCCCTTTTAATGAAGCATTGTTCATTTATTTCTTAGATGCTATTTCATAAGTTATAGAAAAATTTAAGATGATTATAACCTGATAAATTCAACACCGTAACTTTACTGCTCAAGCTTTAAAAACAGCAATGAGATATATGACTTAACCCTAGATTACCAGGCATAAGTTTAGTTCCAGTTATAGACAATGTAAATCAAGATCAGACAGCAAAGAAAGTGCAGTTTAATCTTGTTCCTATCCTACACCATCCAATGATTTTCAAAATATCTAAAAATTCACCATTTTGAACTTGGAAAATTTTCTTTTACCGCAACAAACCAGTTACAGTAAATCAGAGGACAAAAGTGTTGCCCAAAGTGGAGCTCAAACCCATGAGCCCCCGAACACTAGTACCACGGCTCGACCAACTGAGCTAGCAAAGAAACTGGTCATGAGTCTACAAAACGTCAACTACAACACTCCTCCCCCTCCTGATTTTCTGGAAGTCATCCAGTCACCACTGGTCCCCAAAGACTGCCTACCCATGCTCACCAACTGATCTGGTCGCCATTATAGTAAATCAAGGGAGAAAAATGTGTCAACATGGGCTTGAACCCACGATCCCATAATACTATAACCACAGTTCTACCGACTGAGCAAGCCATGCCACTGGTTGACCAGGTTGTGAGTTTAAAAACCTCAGCTACAACACAGTTTAGAATTGTTACATATCCGACAAATTATTGGATGTTTTGCTTGGCAGGTAATGCAGTTGGTCACCTTGTCTTATAAATTAGGTTATTCAATATTGAGGACGAAGTCTGTAGAAAAAAAAAGAGCCTAGGTCGTAGGACTCGAGGTAGCTCTTACAATAAAGAAGAGATGGGAGTGTAGAGTAGTCTCAATAATGACATGTTTGCAGTGCTTCTTTTCTTATTTGGACATTTACTGTGCACTGCACTGTCTCAAGTCCATCCTGAATTTTCAGGTAGCAAAGCTACAGCGCTGTACTGACTTTCTGTTTTGCCGGTTTAATCTGTATTGCAGCGAAATGCAATTAATTCTAAGTGACACACATGACCAAGGGCAAATCAATAAATGTTTCATTACCTAAAGCGCTTGTAGAAGTCCTTTATAACATGTAAATCTAAAAAAAACAAACAATGAAATATATCATGTTTGACAGCCATTTTGTTTGTATTTTGGGGAATGTAAATACATTGAGTAACAGATGAATTAAAGTTTTTTTTCATATGTTTAGCATTTAAATTGAAAATATTTTTATTTGAAATAAAGGATTACTGAATATGTAAACAATAGATATTTTCAAATTCTAGTTTTGTCCTCTATTTGTGAAAATAAGAGAGTTTCAAAGTGCGCACAAAATCTGTGCACAGATTTCAACTGATTTTTTCAAGATCGTCTCTGTACTTGGAGGCGACCAATCAAAAACTAAAATCTCTTTCAGGGACAGTTATCTGTACTAGAATGTAGATATAACTGGAAGCATGGATGTCAAGCAGTCCAGGTAGCACAATGTTTGAGCAGTTTCAAATCCAGTGCCAACCACACTCTTTCCCAATGGCAACTAGGGCATACATTGCTGTATTTCATATAGTCGCTTCCAGTATTATCGTGGGTTCTTTATTATCATGGTAGTTACAATTTCTGAAATTGAGGCTGAACGCTTCACCTGTAGGAATTTTCTCATGAGATCATTTGTAGGTCAGATAAAGTCAACACGCTTTGCAACTTTACCTCCAAAGTTTTTCCGAAAATTGTATGTTACATCAAGTTTTCGTCCAAGTAGTGAGAAATCTTGCCTCTTTGCAACATCACAGTGCTCCTAGATCAAACTGATGACCCTATCAGCGTAGCAAAAGCAACACCAGTGTAACAGTTTTGTTAGATTTGTTTTCCTGCCACTGAAGTTTATGAATGAGGCAAGTAAATTTCAGATGACCTTTTAATGATGATGTCACGGCTTTCCAAATGTTATGGGAATGAAAATAAGAGGCCCTAACGAAATTTTTGACCTGGTAATTAAAAATTTTTTTTTCTCAAGGCACCACAAATTATTATAATTATTATTTTTTACTTATGTTCCCTGTTCTGTTGAAATGAGAGAACACTCTAAATATCACCCATTTTTCATCCAAGAAAGAGGCCCAAAATGGGTTATTTGATACTATTTTAAACACAGAAGTACGTTTTTATTCTTCTCAATTTTTACAGTTGAAACTTCACTTGCAAAATGACAGGGAGAATTTATTCCTCCGTATTACTCAAATTTCTTAATAAAATCATCTCAACACTTTGAAAATAACTTAATTTTCATTTGCAAAAGTTTTGAATATAAATAGGATGGGCATGTACATTTTCCAGGGCCTCATCTCAATGCCACGATAATACCAGAAGCAGTCCTTTTTGATAGTTGGTTGATGCTGTCCCCTGCTTTGTCTTGATAAAGAATTGTTAACGGACAAACAGAAAATCAGTTACCATAGAAATATACAAGAGATATCATAGTATGTTATTTGCAACAGAAAAATATCAGGCAAGTCATTAATTTTTCTACACACAGTGGAATGTTTCAGTACTACGATAATAGGACATTCAATCCTACTTCATTTCATGTTGTAGCCATAGGCACTTGGTTTCCATGACTTTCTGCTTTACAGTTTTCATTTATTACTAGTATTTATTGTATACAGAAATAAATGAAAATTGTAAACTGAAAGTCAATGGAAACCAAGTGCCTATGGTTGTAGCGGTCGAAAGGAGGTTGTTTTATTGTACGAAGTTAATTGGTAACGAAATGCAATGTCAAAAGTTCAAACCACCACAATAGAATGTAACAATTAAACGAAGATAACATTAAATACGTACTAATTATATATCATTTCATGTTTAATCTTAGTAGTCAAAATGAAAATGAAGGTCTAAAATGTTTGAAAACCTTCCGCATTCATCTGTTTGCCTTTAAGGTCTTTTCGAGTTTTGAACTCAACGTAAATACAGAGTAGAAAATGATCTTGGTAGATCTAGTTATAATAAAATCGATAGAAACGATTCCGAACTGGAAAATATATGATGAAGCGCCGATTCCAAATGAGTTTCAGGTACTTGCAAATCCTTTTATGAGAACCGTGCTGCCAGAGGAACAAATATAACCTAACACCTAAATATTTTTGGTCGAAAATACCACAGGGAAAAAACGGATCGATCAGCGGGAATGCTGGAGAAATCGTCCCCTGGAGAAATCGTCCCCAAACTGCTTAGGGACGATTTCTCTGGAGAAATCGTCCCCTGGAAACGAGTTCTCTGGTGAAATCGTCCCCAAATTAAATTTTGGAGAAATCGTCCCCATTAATATCGTTGTTAAAGTTGTCCTTGAAAATAACACTTTGAAGTTTTTTTTTTTTTTTGTTTTAGCAATTTCATTTTGTAAAGGTTTTCTTTTATTCAAGTGTTTTTTTTTTTTTGTTTTAACACTGTCATTGTTTATACAGCAAATTTCACGCTAACAGGTTGTTGTTAACACCTTCCACGGCTGTTACAGGTAGCTTACACCTGTAAGATTTTTATTTTTGTTTGAATTTGTTTTAAATCCAAATATACAAATTATACGTTCGTAGAATGTGTCAGGAGTCAATCGATCGTAAAATGTATTTTTATGTTGTCATAATGAGTCTGCATCTCTCCCTCTCTCTAATTTTTTTCTTCTCTCTCACACTCGATAAATGCTTTTTATGTATTATAATGGTTGCCGTCCGTAGATCTCTCTTTCTCTGTCTGTCTGGCTTCGATTCCGACCGCTCGATCGTGATTGTGTTCATTGGTTCGATCCCTCGGAGGGTGTTAGTTCAATCAGACCCCTACATTTTGTATAAGAAAACATTTTCTGGACGATTCCATGTTGAAAACATGGACTGAAAATGTTGATTTAATTGCAACCTATTCAACATTTTTTTTCACCCCTTGTAAACGTAAATTTCCCAACAATGTTTTCTAGAAATATTGAAAACGTTTCTGAAAAGAGGGAAATACATTTAACAGGACTCTCTCCTTTCCCTCCAATGCTTTTTTCTACTGTAAAATGAGGTGAATTTTTATTTCCATTTTAGCCACAGACATATTGTTACTTACAACAGCTTTGAATAGTATTACTCGTAAATTGATTATCCTTATTATATATAATAATCTCCAATTAATTTGATGACTAAATTCAGTACACACCCCCGCGGAACAATAAAGGGGATTACCTAAATAGTTTGATTGACAATTAAAGTGGTTATTAACGCTTTACCACACAATCCCGAGTTTTAACGACTCTGGAAAGGAAGGCTCTTCAAAACATTGTGGGATAAGAAGAAATGCTTGCACTATCATTTTCTCCTTTTCCCATGATGTTTTCTACCTCTTTTAGTACAAATCCTATAATGTAAGCCATAATGAATATGTCGTCTGCAATTGCTACCAAATTGGATATGTCCAAAATTTTGTCTTTTGGTAAAGGGTTAAGCGACTTTAGTACCATAGCCAATCAATCATCAACTCGAAATGTGTTTGATCAGGCTAAATTTTCGGAAACACATTTTTTTTTTTTTTTTTTCATAGTGTGTGTGTGTGTTTTAACAGGAACCTCTTTATGAAAAATATGACTTTTTTCCTCAATGAAATTCTGTTATGTTTTTTGTAAGCAATACTCAAGAACTGGATTCAAGACTCAAGACATTCTCATGAGAATAAATTTGTCAAACTTCAGTTTTTATCAATATCGGCTTCTGATATTTTTGCGTATTGCGAGTAATTCAGCAATTTCATCTTCCTTATCTGCTACGAGCAGATACAAAATATAACTATTAAACTTTCAGTAACAATTACATACAAACACATAATATTACAAAGTGACCGGTCTGTGTACATTTTAATACAATGGAATGAACATCAAGACATACGCAATGTGAATACAAAAGCAAAAAGAATTCCAACTTTTTTTTCTCTAACTATGAAATATGCATCATAACACACGTAATGTAAATAATAGTTTAATTAAAGCAAAAAGTTCAAAATTTTACCTTACAAATAAATATACTTCAAAAGTTACACAACGTAAATAAAAAAGCAAAAAAAACCACCTTTTTTTTCCCTAAATATGCCATATACATCAAGAGTGACACAAGGTACATGTTATTAAACGTAAAAATAATTTTCAAACACAACTTTAACAACTATATAGATTTTGAATGTGGGGACGATTTCTCATAAATTTAATTTGGGGACGATTTCTCCAGGGGACGATTTCTCCTGACACCACCAGCAGCGCTCCAGGTACAAACTTCCGGAGCAGAATCTTTTTTTCGGCGTAGCTCAGTCTGCTTGCGTTTGACATACTTTTAGGCGTAGCTGAATGTGCTGGCTTTTAACCTACTTTTTGGTTCTGATGACAAATTAATAAACAGAAATTTATGATTGGTAAAATTGTAGATATGTTTGGTTGGTTATTTCCGTTTATTTATCGTCGCTACCGGTTGCCCATCTGAGCGACGCCCCCAGAAGACGGTTAGTTGTTACGGGGAATAGTGCAAGGATACAGGTCGAAACTACTGAGAGCTTCGCCTGGTTCTTTAACGTGCTCGGCGTATAGCACCATCACACGAGACCTCGGTTTAATGTCTCATCCGAAAGACTATTAGTAATTTTTAGTTGGCCAGCCGGGGATATGAACCCACAATCTGTAGGACATTGTGTTCACGAGTCCTACGCTCTACCTACTGAGCTATATCGGCCGGTGTGTAGATATATTTATTAGTGAGGGTCTCTATCTATTTGCGGGCAAATTTACGCCGTCTATACTTTTTAAAGATATTTCTTGTTAACATTTTTTTTTTTTTTTTGATTAAGTCATTAATATTGACTAGTCCAGTAGTTCCTTTGCTCGCCTGGCAAGACTCACTAATAAAATCTTTGCTCCTGTCATCGAAAAGGTCTTTATTGATATTGGAAATCTCTCGAAACCGGCTTCCAGTAGATATGAGAACAAGACAGTTCCCCGACAAGGCAGTTCCCCGACATAAGATTTCGAGACAGTTCCTCAACACTTTTGAAGACAGTTCGCCGACACCTTTGAAGAAAGTTCCCCAACACGTTTGTTTGATGTCATGTGGAAATTACAGTGGGTAAAATGGTTGACGAAGGATTTTACGGATAAATGCTGTTTTGTGATTGATTGAAATGTTAGTACCTGTGGTTGAAGAGTACATTTGAGATCGTCAGTAATTTTCTGTGATTGCCAAGTGAAATGTCTATATATCTTACAACCCAGCTTTGCTTGACAGTTTGACAACCTTTCATTGCCAAATACCAAACTTTCACATCAAAATACACTACATTTTCCCCAATGGTACAAGTACATACAATATATGTAAAACAGGTGGATCATGAACATCTAGTGTACAAGGTGAACGGAAAAAATATTTCACTCAGGTGAATCCCTCCTACCTCACTCTGTCTAAAACACACAACAAAATACACAAGAATAAAATATAAAATATAAAATATCAAAAGAATTTAAAGGATTAACTCCAAACATTCCCGAAACATACTGTTATATTAACCGTCATGCTGGCGAACATTTTTTTTTTTTTAAATAGAGTCTAGTTTTATTTTCATGACAAACGTGAATCATTGTGGACTGGATTCACCGATGAGAAAATAAGTACCTGCCAATGTATATAAAATTCTTCATCACAAGGTACCAAATTTAATAATCCAATAAGAATACGTCAATTATCCACAAAAACTTCTAATTCCTAATGATTATCAATCATAATTATCAGCAACAGGTTATTTGACATAGAACAAATGTGTCGGGGAACTGTCTTCAAATCTGTCGGGGAACTGTCTCGAAAACTTGTGTCGGGGAACTGCCTTGTCGGGATACCGTAGACATGCCCCTAAAATTTTAAACTGATACCTGCAGTATCTCCCGTAACCGTCCGAAATGAAGATCGGTAACAGGCTGCCAGTTTACTACAATTTCACCACGTAGCCGATTAGTAATTATTTGATTGGTTACTATTTAACAAGTTTTCTGATTTTGTCGTGTAAGTGCTGCAAATCTATTCGGCATTTGAAAATCTTTCTTAAATAGTCAAGCAGAGCTATGAAGGCTACATGAAAATAAGATCAAAATCTTTTGCAATATAAGTTCATTCAAAGTTAAAAATAAAAACACAGAAAAATTAAACTTTCTTTTATTATCTATTCCTCATATTTGTTCCAAATTCTAACTCGACGTGAATTCGGCACTCGTCACAATTCGGCCGATTCCGGACCTACATCTAACCTTGTCTGTAGCAAGCGGGTTTCCAGTTTGAAATGCTGCCAGTCACATGATCTTAAACATGGTGGCGCCCATATGAAATAAATGTCGATTAGCAACGGCAAAAAAAACCACGGTGATAAGCAACCTGTCGCTGAAATATGCCTTTGGAATTGATTGACCAAGTTAGAAAATAGATGTACAAATTGTTTGTCAACAGAAATGTATTTAGAAAGATCCTTACAGAAAATTATGATTAGTGTTTTCTTTTTCTAAGCGGAGTAGGCCTATTACGATTTAAGAATGGTAAAGCGATGTATTTCCAGCGGAGAAATGCACCGTGTTGGTGCATATCAAAGTTCGTGATAAAGCCGAGGGACTTGAACAGAGGATCATCCGAGGTTTGCCGAATGGTGATTCGTCTGTATAACCATAGGCCTTTGAAACTCCATTGGTCTATCACGGAACACTAAAATTTTCCTTCGTCGATCATCGAACACTTTTGCATATTGATGCATCGCCTGTATATCACGGAATACTAAAATTGTCATGTACACCGTTACTATAAATAGCACATTGGCGATTGCCTCTATATGGTATATAATAACACAAGGTGTGCAACGAAATCGAAGAAAATTTGATCCCCGTCCCCTTTCAGAGATAATATTTAGTCAAAAACAGAAAAATAAACCTAGTTACCGTCGCAGATGGGTCCACGAATGATTTTTCTTATGTACATGTATCCTGACCTTCAAAATTTTCAGACGGCTCTTGCAATCAAGCAATAGCTCTGATCTAAAAAAAAATGTAAAAAGCTTCTACATTTTCCGGTTCGCAATGCGCTGACGTCACACAATTTATTATGACGCAGCGAATGATAACCCACGTGAAAAGACGCGCCAAAGTTTTTGACCAATAAACAGTAAATACGCGTTTGAAAATATGCGAAATCGAAGATGAAAACCCTGAAACTGGATTAGATGAAAAGATAAATTATAACAGACGAAATATTAATTTAATAATTTCATCAATATATCAACAAAAAAGTTTAGATCTTTGTTTGAAAAAAATATCTTAGTTATAGTTCGCTGCTGGATGATAAATTGTGTGACGTCAGCGCATGGCGATCCGGAAACTGTGGAAGCTTTTTAATTTTCTTTAGATCAGAGCTATTGCTTGATCGCAAGAGCCGTTTGGAACTTTTGAAGGTCAGCGTACACAAGAAAAATTATTTGTGAAACCATCTGCAACGGTAACTAGGTATAGTTTCCTGTTTTCGGTTAAATATTAGCTCTGAAAGGGGAGTGGGGTAAATATTTTCTTCGATTTCGTTGCACACCTTGTCCTACTATATACGGTATAGAGGCAGCCGCCAATGTGCTATTTATAGTAACGGTGTCCGCTTAGGAAAATTTCGTCATCCCGTGATAGTCCAATGGAATTTCAGTGGCCTATGGTATAACAAAGTGCAACGGAAGCGTGGTGAAATCGACGTCATTCTATATAAAGTTACGTCATTCTGTCTAAAGTAACTCGCCCGTGGCTGTTTCATGCCACCGTCCTTGGATATTTTATCAATGAAAGTCACCACTCCTCACAACTCGGCCGATTCCGTACCTATATCTGACCTGACTTGATCACCAGATCACCCGTGTATGCCGAATGTGAAAGTCACTCGGCGTAAACAAATCGTCATTTTGCCCTGCTCGGCCAAGGAGGAATGGAAAACTCAAGGATTTACCTATATTCATAGTAATTGATAGAAATTGACAACGATAGAAATTTCTGAAATTTTACCAGTAAACACAATCAAGTGTCGTTTCATTTTGAAATTTTAACGTCAAAATTGGCCGTTGTAGCAATGGAAGTGGGATTGGGAGTGGGTGGGGTGTTATTCAAATCATTTGAAGCAACTGCGACTCTAATGCTTGACGAACATTCATTCTTCTTTGTCGTTTGAAAGGTAGAAAATAACATAGTTTTTTTTCTTTTTATCGAACATTTGATTTCTTTATACATGTATTTACTGATTGGGCAGTGGGGTTTTGTTTTTGGTAGTAAATGGAACAGTCATGGTTTATTCAAGAGCAATGGAGTTAATCCACATCCGCTTTTGTATACTAAGATGGACTTTGTTTTCCTTTGATCAAGAGTTGGGCCATGTTAGAATCGAAATAATCGCAATGAAGAAACCACTCGGGCTATCGCCCGCGTGGTTTATTCATTTTGCCTCATAACTCACAGCCGTGGTTTATTGAATGATAAACCACGACAGAAAGAAGATTATCTCTTAAATTATATGATTCCCTAAACAGGGAACCGTTGTATCTCCCGTAACCGTCCGATAGACGGAGATCGAAAACAGGCTGCCAGTTTAATGATTCCCATTGTGTTTCAAAATTAAGTTACTATGCCATCCGTTTATCACAAATCATTCCATTCCTCTAAGATTTTTACATTCATCTACTTTTTTCAAAAGAAAAATAATGATGGAGAGCATCGTAGAATTTGGTGATATTTTTTATTTCGTCCATTCTTCATCTGTAAAGCAAACTGACCGGTTCACCTTGATCAAACCATAGATTGGTTACGTCCCTCACACAAGCTAATGGTGCAATGGTAGATTTATGTATTTATAACGGGGACCTCTTAACGTCAGCTATGTATGGAACACATTGACAAGACAGCTTCCATACGTCAACACTTTAGCCGAATGGATTTTTGCTGCCGTTCACCCAAGCAATAAGCAACTAGCTAAATTGGCGATCTACATTATGAGCCCTGCATAATTTTAGTATTTAATGGTATGTAAGTTTATTGAAGCTGTTATGGAACTATTTCATATTCCTATCATTCACAAACAGCTTTTACAGTCCTAAATAAATAATTGAAATCGGGGATCATAATTATTTACGATCCCTGATGGTTCTTCAATCAGGAAGTAGAACATACTGAAACACGGTACTTTAAAGGCTAGACTATTTCATGAAACAAGGATCAGACTACACAATCTGTGCAGTATGATCCTGACCTACACTATCCTCGAATATCTGCATATGGTAATAATTATTATTCTGTGGTTGAATAGATCCAGATCCTTACGGGCATATGCCACAGGTTTTTTTTTTTTCGTGCATCTTTATGTGCATGTGTAGTTTCCGTTAATATTTGTAACTCTTTTATATTCCATTGGGTTACTATAAAAGTGAGATACATGTAGTATATTTTTATCTGTAATATGTCGGTTGCCTTTTAAGGACGTTGTCTAGAGGTTTAATTCTTCCATAGAATTTTTTTGTTTTCATATAATATTATTATGTAAAATTTCATGCTGAATTCAAAAATGAAAAGAAAAGGATATATTGACGAATTCGTTTTCTAGTTAAATGCCTGTTTCCATGGTAACAGTATACCCTCAAATTCTAAAAAATATGACTTTTGCTTGAAAATGATTATAATATTGGCAGATAGGTTTAATTTTATAATTTATATAAAATCAGTGCTAAATATTTGCATATCCTTATCTAACATTAAAAAAAAAAAAAAAAATGAATTTCTTTCATATTTTTTCAGAAAGGGTCATTTTTTAGCAATTTCGTATTCACAAAAATGCCGAAAAAATTAAGAGTTCTGCAAGGAAAACTGAGTTATTAAAAATACCCTTCCATAGATTTTGTTCATTTTTTTCTGTATCTTCTATTCAAATTTAACAGAAAAAGAATAGGTTGTCGTGTTCAGATTTTCACAGAATTACAGTTTCCATTTTTATACAAAAGTTGCCAGTTTTACTGAAAACTGACCAAGTATTTTTTTTTTTTTTTTTTTTTTCGAAAACATACAAGCATATTCATGTATTAGTGAAAAAATAAGATATTAGATATGTCAATTTAACTGACAGATCACCTATTATCAAAGACCACCCAGAAGTGAAGACTGCTTCGGGTAAACATCGTACATTTTCAAATTTGTGTTTGAAGTATGTCAGCTGGTTATCATATGCATTACTAAACACCAGGTTAGTACGAGAATAACCCTGAATTAAAACACCCTTTCTGCGCCATAGGCGAAAACAGGGGCTTCAGCGGATAGCATAAATTATGATCAGACTGCATGGAATGTGCAGTCTGATTTTGGATCTATACCACCGCTTGTTTAGTCAAGTCTGTAGGCTAATCATTGGACGTAGGCTAATAATTCAACGACCACTTTTCTATGGCTCGTTCGACGATTATGATATCTCATCGCCAGAATACGTTTCTGTACACTTTGCATTAGAAGAAGTGGGTGGGGAACTGACAGTGACCTTAGTTTCTTCTGCCTCGCTAGTTGCATACAGTTGGTATTTCTTGTAGTATCATCTCTGGAATTGCAGACTGAACCCTTGAAATACGGTCTAACTTAGATTTCCTCGCAAAGTGTCCTTTAAAACGAAACATGTTTAGGCGGTTTATGATTTCGCGCCTTGCAGTGAAACTATACGAGTTCTACTAACTATTTCTTCGTGAAGAGTCCATTATCGTCCTTTATACTATTATGCCTTCTTAGTGCTCCAGATTCGATGTGAAAAGAAATGAGATCATTCAAAAGGACGTACACGCGCGGACGAACGAACCCGGGAGAACAAGCTCGCGCGAACAAGCCTGAGGACGAAAAAGCTCGTTACCATGCACTCTAGGTTGCGCAAGAAAAACTTCCGAAAACATCCTTAAAATGTGGAAATCACAGACACAGAAGAAAAATGGAAGATTTATAAATGATCGGGATACCAAATCACGCCAAAATAGACGTTTATATTAAAGGGAGGTACTCCATTTTGTCAATAGCTTTTAAAAATGCACCGTATCTCTTAAAATGCCCTGTTGATTTTTTTTAACAAGATGTTAGAAAGCTCTATTTCTGTGCAAAATAATGAAAAAATCTGTCCGTTGAATTTTTTTTTATTGCTGAAAAATGATTAGAAGATAAGGTTTTGTTGGCACATTAGAACATTTACAATTGCTACTGTGATCTATCTGGTGCCTTAATTCTTTCCATTGAACTTTTAGTATTGGCAAACATCACATTTCTAAGAATAGTAATTTATTTCAGCAATATTTGTTACTTTAAGAACGTTTTATAGGTTTGACATTAAAGCCTAGTGTATGTGATTTTGACAAGAACTATCTCCTTTGAAGAACTGTATCTTTGTATTTTGAAACATATTATTTTCTCATTTTTTTTACCCCGCATACATTATATTATCATCTGAGGAAGAAAAAAATCTGTCCGTAGGAAAAATCTATGAGATATGCCCTAAGTCTTAGTTGTTAATTTTGTTTTTTGTTGGCTGCCATTTCAGGAACATTGGAGGTGTGGTTTGTGCCATCTGTGAAGGTCATGATTAGAAGTATGTTGAAGATGTCACGCAAAAGTCTCTGATTCCAGACTAGAAACGCATAGATTCACTCTGTTACAAGCTGGCTAAAAGTTTTTTGACAAGTAAGAAGATCATCTGATAGAATAAAACTAAAGGTTGTTGAATATTCAATTTCTGAAAAGTGAAATTGAAAGAAAAGATCCCTCAGGAAACTTGTACATATCAACACGATCTGAGTACCTCTCTGAATAACTATATCAACTTACTTTTCGTAGTAACGCCTTTGATGCCCCACATAAGTTCTGCTTTTGAAACTATTATAACAAATGGAGACATGATGAACTCGAATGCACAGTTTCAACATTTTCAAAGTTTTTCGAGTGGCATGTTACATGCTTTTTTACATTAACGTAATCATTCTGAAAAAAATAAATAGGCCTAATAAATAAATAGATAGATAAATAAAAAAGTGTCGCGGCTGAGTATTGCACCCAGGGGTCCTGGACTACTAATGCTAACTGTTGAGCCACACAGGTCCCACTTACTTCTTTCGCTGCCGACTAAATGGATATGGCTTTTCTCGAGGTCTTTCAAGTATCTTTTCGTAACGATTGAATCTGTTTTTGATTAAAGATTAGTATCAGATAGCAAACGGTGTAGATCAAAGATCAGACTGCACTTTTTATGCAGCGTGATCTTGATCTGCGCCGCCCGCAAAAACTATCCAGCGCGACACTGGCAGTGAAAGAGTTAATTTATATGGGCAGTTTGTGAGCTAATCGCTAGAAGCAACTACATGTATATACTTTGAATAAATGATAGTATTCGAAATATAACACGTTTAAATAATGATTTAGATAATTATGTTCCGCTAGGTGACATTTTTCAAATGCACACCTATCTGATATGGGCACTCTGCGTACAGAACCGGACTACTTTTGAAGGCGGCAATCAATGCAGCGAATTTCAAAATAAAATATAGGTTTACTCACGAAAACCTACATTGTACGACTCATCCAACCATTACATGTAATAGCTAGCATATAACCTATGCACCAGTCATTTATAAATACAGCCCATATAAGCTTGGGAAAATGCCCTGGTATAAGCTCAGCGATGTGGCGTTATTTAAAAAGAAAACCGGTTGTCAGTCTGTTGCACAAATCCCGGTTTCCCCCCATGTCTATATTTAGGAACTGTCTACAGAGATTTGCAGTAAACAATGGTATCTTATAAAAATTTTTTCCCCGTTTGAAATCATTATTTTCAAAGAAATTTTTAGCGAAAAACTGACTTGATTTTCCACAGACGGAGATCTATTATTTATAGCCATGTTCCGCTTGCTATTTTGAGCGTCAGTTTACACACTGCGTGTAAATATTTATTCTGTAGAGGATAGTGATGCGTAATAACAGGAAGGTCCAATCTTCGAAGAATATTGGCATGAGCAGACAACGATGATTTAGATTTCACGTGGTTTTGAAATCGAACTGATTGTTCATTTCAGAAAAGTAACAACAGATAATGCAGTTTCCGGACATTCCTAAGGTTTTTGTATCAAGGCCCGTATTCTACACCCATTCTTATATTAGAATTATTAGTTTAGTTTTCAACCGTTTCCTTAATTAAAAAGTAAATCAATTTCTGATTGGCTAAAAAAGGGTTTAGCCAATCATAAACTGTGTTACTTTCTAACTCTCGAGTTAAACGAAGTCTGCAACTTAGAATGATTGGTGAATACGACCCTGAACTTAGCCTGGGTTCCAGTCCAATTATTTTTTCCTTTGATATATTCGGATTTATTTGGTCAAAATGATGTAATAACTACGGAAGCGATTAGCCGTTTGCCACAGATCTGTATAGACTGTTGAAGGGGACCTCAATATGGACCCAGGTTACCCTGGACTACGCATAACATTCTCTCTAAGATACAGAGGGCTTCTTCGTAACCCAAAGGTTAAGGTGGGGGATAAGCAATCAAGAGGTACTGGGTTTGATCCTAAGCCGAGACAACAGGTTTTTCGTAGTTCCATGGGAGTGTCCTTTGGCAATATACTTCAGAGGCTAAGTCTAGTGCTGGTGAAACCCAACAAACACACAAATAAGTGAGCCGTTCCTGCCGTTCCCGTGATATGACTGAAATAATATTGAAATAGCGTGTATACCTTTACTGAATCAACGAATTCTATACTAGAAACTCTTCTCCTAAAGTAGGTATACTTATCTACAATGTTTAGCAGTGATGGAGGATGACAGTTTTCGCAATGGCTAACACCATACCCTTGAGTTTAGCAGGGTCGGAGAAGAATGTCGTTATCAAGCGATAAACGCAGTTCAAAGACTGCTTTGTTGTATTTTATTTCCATATACCACTTTTTCCTAAAGCGGCACCACGCCCATTTTCAACAGGTAGGTTCCGTATTCCATTATTGGAAATACAGTATTAGAGTCGTTGAAGAATGCACATGCGCAGTGTAGCGAGAGGCCTGAGACATTGCTCATGAGAAATAATGTGCTGTGGATATTAAAACCTTAATTAGAATGTATTTTCAACAATAATGGGTTGGATTGCAGACGATTTTGAGGATTCAGAGAGACTTCCAGTGGATGATATGATTAATGATTTGACAAGATATTTAGACGCACAATCTGGTATTTGTCAAGGTAAGTGTGAGCGACAGACATTATGCAGGGATCTTGTCTTTTTTTTTTTCGACCAACATGGTTTATGACCTACTAGTAAGTCATATGGATAGCTAACTTCATTGATATCATTCATAGTTTTTACCAGGTCAATCACGCTTTCAATTTCGGTAGAAGCCGTTTGTACCATAAAAACAGTGTGGGGCACGATTCAGCGGTTAACTCTTTCAACGTCAGACCGCCAAATAACTCTGTATCAAACAATCCCGGGTTTTAACGACCCGAGGAAGAAGGCCCTTGGAAACATTGAGGGAAAAGTAGAAAATGTTGTTGATCCGTCGACTTTGATCTATGCCGTCCGCAGTTATTTTCCTAACGCGGTGGTGGATTTGTAATGCAGAGATTCTGAGTTCGATCCCCACTGGAAGCCCTTGTCGTGTGGGAGTGTCCTCAGTGTGCAAGGCACAGAAGAACCACAGCGTACCACTCGTGAATTCCATAAAATCCATGAAACCTATGAAAAAGTGAACTTTTGACATGATATATCTTAGGTAAGAATTGAAAGTGGAGTAAAATTTAAAGTGTTTGATAGATTTTATTCATCGAAAGACTGTGTTGATCTACTTCATTTATATTCTATTATGTCTATATCAGAGCGGCAGCTCCGTTATGTATTTCATGGGTTTCACTAGTACTAGTCTAGGACTCTGTAGCGCCAAGATCAGACTGCAGGTTCTGTGCAGTCTGATATTGATCTATGCTGTCCATAAAAGCCCCTGTCTTTGCCTGTGGCGCTGACAGAGTATAAAGTTGTTTTTTATTTCGTTTGTCTGGGAAAGTAGTCATGCCCACTGGAAAAGAACTCCGGAAATGCTTCGACAGGGGCACTAGCCACCGTGGAACCACTAAATACAGTTGCGGATGTTGTCAGAAGACAAAGCCACCACAATCAAATACTACTACTACTATTAATAATCAGAGCTCCAGATAGAGGGAGTGATTTGGATTTCAAAATCGAAAATAATAATCACTCGCCACAAAACCCTACGTTATGGGTACTCATTAGAATCGTCTCATCGAGACGATTCTAATGACTACCCACAACATAGGATTTGAAAGAGAAATGATGCATTTAGAATAGTATCACTCCCTTTTATCTGGAGGTCTGAATAATGATAATGATGATGATGATGATGGTGGTAGTGGTAGTGATGATGATATTTCATTTGCTCAAAATTAGATATCAGTTTAACACTGACACAATTTACAATGGCGACGTTATCCTACATTATAAGGATTAAGGTAACTTGTGTAAATCGATATAAACAAGAATGTTGCCGTGGCAACCGTTGGATGAAATAAATCTATGATCATACTTGAAGAATTTAACCTAGATTCCATGAGCATAATTTATATTAAAGTTCACACTTTTTTTTTACCAGAATTTTCTCTTATAAGTTCTAAATTCGTTGAACCATCACCCTTTACCCCACAGGCTTATCATTAACCATAAAGTTTAACACAAGTGATTCAAGGAAAAACAGTTGTATGTGTCGGCACGTAGGAAAGAAGGAAAATGCTTGAAAATATAGGGAAAAAATCTGTCAATAGAAGCGATTGCTTGTTGGCATTTCACATCTCCTTTTCTTTCAATTTGAAAAAAAGATGTTGGCTGTGGCAGGCGTGTTACTTTCAATTGAATCTGAGAGAGCGGGTTTAATCCTTTACCATACAGTCCGGCGTTTTAACGACGCTTAAGAAGCAGCCTTTTGAAAACATTGTGGGAAAAGGAGAAATGCTGGTAACCAGCATTTTCTCCTTTCCCCACAGTGTTTTCTATTCTATCAAAGACAAAGTAGATCATCGTAGCAAAATTCAACTTATTGTCTTCAAATGCTTTCAATTTGGAAAGGAGTAGAATTTTGTCGTCTGTTAAAGAGTTAAACGAGTACATCTTCGTAATGCATTGTACAAAGCAAGTCGTCGTCCGATGGATTCATGTTATCTAGAACTGACTGAATCATGAGGCACAATGGTCCTTTGACATGTAGAAATCTACCAATCGCAAAAAATATCGACCAAGGTCAGCCTTTGTGGATTGCGCAGGGTGACTTGGGCCGACAGGTATTGCAGAAGCCAGCTTTGAACAGAGAATGAATTACATGTATGTAATACTTCCATTTTCTTTATACGCGTCTGTCCGGACGGATTGATATTGTTGAACTAGATTTCGCTAAGTTTATTGGTATTTAATAAGACAAAGTTTGGCTAAAGCGGCGTGAAATTATCATAAAAATGTAGGCAAGATTAAATTGAGAGTACGAGGGACACTTTTTAAGTTCGTAGAGTAAACCTATAACTTTTTAACGCGATTATGAAGTTGCACGATTTTTTACACAGAACTTGCGTAATCATTCCTCTCTCGAACGGTGTCACGGTATGCGGCGCACGAGGTCCACGTGCGCGCTGCGCTGGGTATTTTCAACACGTGGTTTTATACACTACAGTAAAATATAGCGTTCAATATGGATGGAAAAATCTCTGAACAGAGGGTATATTGTAAGATTCGAGCACAGCTCAGGTTTCCGCCAACAGAAATTCATGCCGATTTGCAAAAAGTTCATGGGAATGGTGCTTTAAAATATGCTACAGTTTGCACGCGGGTACGTCGTTTTAATGATGGTCGGGAGTCAATTGAAAATGACCCTCGGGTGGGTAGGCCGGTTTCCGTTTTGACGGAAAAGAACGTTGCTACTGTGAAAACGTTAATTGAGGAAGACGCACGTTATACCGTGCAAGAGATAGAAGAATTAAGTGGCATTCATTCTTCAAGTGTTTTGAAGATCTTACGTGAACGACTTGGGCTACGTAAGATCTGCGCGCGCTGGGTGCCCCATTTGCTCACTGACGAGCAGAAACAAAGTCGGGTTAGACTTGCATCGCAAGTTATAGAAAAATATGATAAATGTGACCCACGTCGTTTGGAAGAGATAGTTACAGGTGATGAAACCTGGATCTATCATTTTCAACCCGATTCTAAGGCTAAAAATAAGGTTTGGGTTTCATCTGAGGGCGACAGACCTGTCATTGCGCGCCGTTGCAAAACATCAAATCGCATGTTGTATGCGATATTCTTTGATTCGAAAGGTCCAGTCCTTCAAATTCCAGTCCCGAAAGGTAGTTCTGTCACTGGAAAGTTTTACAGAGAAAGTGTTCTTACTCAACTTGTTGATTTCTATCAGAAACGCAGACCGCGCACCGGTGTCAGCGGCATCAAATTACTCAATGATAACGCACCGGCCCATAAATCCGCTACGGTACAGGAATATCTGAAAGAATCTGGGCTCGATGTCTTAGATCATCCCCCATACAGCCCTGACCTGTCCCCCTGTGACTTTTGGTTGTTCCCAAGACTAAAGGAAATGCTGGCAGGGCACCGTTTTGAATCCCGTTGTGGTATAGGCAGTGCGGTCTACCAGTGTCTGCAACATATACCTAAAGAGGACTACCGGGCGGCGTTCCGGAAATGGGTAGATCGGTGTAAAATGTGTGTGGAGGCAGACGGGGCATATTTTAAAGGTCTTAGATAAATAAAATTTTGATATTTCAAGCGGTTTTAAAAAGACCGCCCTACTCTACGAACTTAAAAAGTGTCCCTCGTACATGTATTTGTCGGCAGATCCTGGTCGTTACTCTCCTCAAGATACGTCCTTGGACGCGAAAGGCATGATAAAGGTTAACCATATACTAGTACCACACGATACCGACCCTGAGGTAGAGGACTTTTGAAACACTGTTGGAGGAAAAAAGGAGAAAATGTCGCTAACCAACAATTTTTCCTGTTTCTAAGATTTTTTCTTTCAAAGACAAAAACCATCATTTGAACTGTAAGTCGTTTGTCATCCGCAAGCATGTCCTTCGTTTCTTTTACACAGGATATGACGGTCAAGCCAGGAAATGCTGTGATGATATTTTTTCCTGTTTGGAAACTTTAAGGAACACTCTGGTCACCATCAAATTAATACATAAAGACAACCAAGATATAGAATCTGCTTGCAGGTGAGTCAACAGTCGTATTTTATATATATATATATATATATGTGTGTGTGTGTGTGTGTGTGTGTGTGTGTGTGTTTTGAGCCCTGTGTTATAAAATCCCGTGTATTAGAGACCCTGGGGAAAAAGGTTTTTGAAAATCCTGTGGCAAAAGAAGAAAATGGAAACCGGTATTTTCTCCATTTGTCACCAAGTTTTCTACCCTTTCAGAGGCAAGTTTCGTCATATGAGTCTCACTAAATTTGCCGTCTTCAAATGCTTCGTTATGGACGAGTACAAAATTTTGCCGTCTGGTACAGATCAATACAACATGGCGGATGTGATAACGGCATCACTTGCGGCACATTAGTTGCTTACACAATGGATTTTTCCGCACATATAGGAACTTATGAAACATATATGTAATTTCTTTATGTCATGCGGGTTTATCCGCATCATTAATGATGTCGTCATTTATTATCTTGCGCCTCCGTATGAATGCCATCATTGACAAGACGTTCTTCTTTAGCCATGCGTTCCTGTCTTATCCTATGCATAACACTTGCTTATGTCGTTTACTTGTGTGTGCAAAAAAAATCTGATAAGACCTGCCAGTCTCTTCTACGACTGACTGGAGATTATCAAACTGGAGGACCTGGAGCAGAGTTTGAATAGTGTTTAACACCACTTTCAATTTTGTTCCAGTCTTACGATGGCGACAAGTCACTTACTCGTGTCGTTCCTTGAGCTGCTACAGACGGTGGCCAGGCTGCAGCTCAGCAGTACTTCAGTGCCCAAGGGTACTCCATGGTGACATCTTTACCGTGTAGATTCCAAAAGTCACTAATTTCACTGTTGCGTCCAAACTATTTTCACATTTTACTGTTGCTGCTAACTTCCTTTATCAATATCTATTCAATCATTTGGCGATGGTTACTCACTAAATCGATGCATTTATACGACAGGCAAGTGCAGCATCAATTAAACGAAGCCACAAAATGTATAGACGAGCAGACAAGCAGATGTCACTTTTCACTTAGTAAATCAAACATACGGACGCCATTTTATGAGGCGATCAAGAACCTAATAGGGCGTTATGATAGTTATTGTATCCCGACTACCACAACAACAACTTCTACTACAACAACAGGTAAGAGTTTTATCGTGATTCATTTCATCCTTAGGAAACTAGTTTCTACGAAATACCGCTGTCAGGTGCCTGTCTATCTGTGTCTGCTTAATAGTTCATCCATCCGTTCGCCTCTCTTTCTCTCCTCCTGGACATCGGAGTATTCAAATACAGATCAGCCATGCTCTGGCAAAAGGGGGCTTAATGCTCCTCCGTAATGCATGATACCAATCAAGCCGTCACATAATTATGGATCCATAATAGCCACCTTTTTTAACAACCGACTGGATCATGAAGTAGACTGGCATACAGATAATTGACCAATAGCGAAATGTTTCGGTCCAGGTCAGCCTGCGCGGACTGCACAGGCTGACCTGGACCGATACCTTTCGGGAATGCATTAGGCCCCCTTTTCACAGAGCATGGCTCAAATATAATCTGTTTGGGACATTTATTGGTTAAAATTAGCAAAAAGCCTTTCTTGGACATATTGCTTTCATTTTCATACATATCTACACTCAGATAATGATCATGGTTCTAGTAACTCAGAACTCGGTAAATGACTTTGAATACCTAGTTTTAGCGTGTCTTACGGCTTATCGTAGAAAGTAAACATGGCTGAAAAATACATTCACAACTATCACATGTATAATCGTGTGTAGTACTCAAATGGTTAGAAAAAAAGTTCATGCTTTGGCAAAAGAGGTTTAATGAATCTCCTCAACACGTGATACTAAGAACGTCATCACATAATTATGAATAAATAAAATCCATATTGCCTAACAATCGGCGTAATCTTGAGACAGAATGGTCCTTGGACATGTAGAAAATTGGCCAATGGCAAAAAGTAGTATGTCCGCCACTTTGGTTGCAAACAAAGATGATGTAATCGGTGGCTATCTTGACCTACTTTCGGTCATGGTGTTACTATTTTTAGTAACTCATTTGCATATACGGAGTTGTTGGTGTGTCATGGGTATTCGCGGCGGGTATGGGGAGTCCGCCATGTTGGATGACTAATTTCTATTTTTAGATTAGCAGCCATTTTGGGTGACCTGTTTTCTTTTTTAGACGACCATTTATTTAAATGTGCTTTGTGGCACAATTTTTTTTGGTGATAAATTTGGAGAGAAATAGCTTTAAAAATGAGTCGTATAAGCGAGTACCCTAACAGTATACAGAGCTGACTTGTATACTCTATCTAGTAATGATCGCGGGCATTGAGGGTCAGGCCCTTTTACGAGACGGAGATTTCCCCCACTTAGACTCATCTTTAACGCCACACCAAGTCAAAGAGCCGATTCCTAACCTCACTACGACCCTCGGTCAAGTCTATAAGGTTAAGTCGGTCTAACGACACATCCATGCTCTTTGAAGTTTCTCAAAAAGAATTACAAAAATTCGGTAGGAAAAAACGGTACCTTAGATGTTGTCTCTTCAACGTCCTGAACTCAAATGACAAAGGAGTATTTCCGATATGACTCGCGCACATGCGTCAATCCACATACATGTCTGAACACGTTTTATAAGGTATTGTTAATGTCGCCATACTGTCTGGTTTTGTTTATTTTGTGACGCAAGTGAGAACAATGGTCTTTAGAAATGTCAAAGTTAATCCCCAAACAAAGGACCAGGTGGGGGAACAAGAGTCTTTTATTAATGTCACCATACTGTCTGGTTTTGTTTATTTAGTACAGGAAATACGAACAATGCCCCATTCAACTGTCAAAGTTAATCCCCTTACAAAGGACCAAAAGGCAGAACAATGGTCTTTTGTTAATGTAACCATACTGTCTGGTTTTATCTGTTTTGTGACGGAAGTACGGACAATGGCCTATTCAGCTGTCAAAGTTAATCCCCTAACAAAGGATAAGTGACACAGAGCTGACTTGTATACCCCATTGAAGAAGTAGTCACAGACATTGAGGTCCAGATCTTTGGTCCTCGATAGAAAAAAAAGGTAACTATAAAGATAAAACGATAAAAAGGCGAAAAATGAAAAGAAAATAGGCTATCGGTAAAAATATAAAAGAACAGAGGGAAAAACAATGGAGTTAGCAAAAGAAAAAAGGTCTATGGTGAAAAAGGAGAAGTAGAAAAGTCAAACATAGTCTACGGGTAAACATGATAAAAGTACAGATAAATTTCTAACGATATTAAAAGGGGAAAATAAAGAAAAAAGCAGAAAAATCAAAATAAGAATAGTGAAAAATAAAATGGTACCTTTTTGTCCATGTTTTCTCCTCAAACCTCATGCTCCAGAAAATGAACTAGTTCAGCAGCTTGAACACGCTCTTCAACCAAGATGTCATCTTCAAGGATATATTCTAGCGAAACACTTACTTGACCAGACGTGGTGGTCCCAATACCAGAAAATATATAGAAATCCACTGAGTCCTGAACTTCAAGAATTACATTTATCATTGGAGCAATCAAAAACGTCGAAAAGAAATTAATGATATCCATCAAAGTGAAAAGTCCAAGTCGCCCCCTTTAAAGCAAGAGATTAAATGACTCTAACAAGATTGGACAAGACCCCCACTCCTTTAAGGTCCAGTACCCATTTATATGTATAGCATTGATTACGATGTAAAAGTGAAAAATCAAGTCATCCCCTTTAAAACAAGAGATAAAACGACTCCCACCCCTTTAAGGTTCAGTACCCATTTATATGTATATCATTGATTATGATGCAAAAGCGGAAAAATCAAGTCGTCCCCCTTTAAAGCAAAAAGTTAAATGACTCTAACAAGATTGCACAAGACCCCGCGCCCCTTTAAGGTCCAGTACCCATTTATATGTATATCATTGATTATGATGCAAAAGCGAAAAAATCAAGTCATCCCCCTTTAAAGCAAAAAATTAAATGACTCTAACTGGATTGCACAAGACCCTCACACCTTTAAGGTCCAGTACCCATTTATATGTATATCATTGATTATGATGCAAAAGCGGAAAAATCAAGTCGCCCCCTTTAAAGCAAGAAATTTATATGTATAGCATTGATTAAAATACAAAAATGAAAAAGCAAGTCGTTCCCCCTTCGAGGCAAAAGAGTAAATGACTCTAACAAGATTGGACAAGACCCCATCCCTTTAAGGCCCAGTACCCATGTATATGTCAATGTTTTTTGACTTTAGATCGGATTAAGATAACTTATAAAGGGAGCTAG
The DNA here is from genome assembly GCA_945859785.2 of Tridacna gigas. Lineage (NCBI taxonomy): Eukaryota > Metazoa > Mollusca > Bivalvia > Cardiida > Cardiidae > Tridacna > Tridacna gigas. Next base: position 33,526,455 of record OX244036.2, on the reverse strand, counting down.
CCAATGTTTACATAAAGATTTATGATAACCCTAGTAACAGATTAAATTGTGCAAAAATGTAAGATTTTAGTCGAAAATTATAGGAGTTGTTACTTTCAGCAATGAAATGATTTTTTAAACATTCTAACCTTCTAACAAGTAAAGCCATGTACTGATAAGCGTAATTCTAGGAAATGTATGCAATGTCACCAGTTCCAGGATAACTAAGGAATGAAACCAATGTTCGTCTTTTTCTTTCATTTTGTGACAGTTTCTATTGATAAAATTTGAGATAACCCTACCTAGTTTGTTTATCTCATCAATAGATTCAACCCTATTGATTTTGAAAAAAATTCCACCAAATAGTATGGGAAAAGTAGCCATTTCAAGTTGAAAATTTTTATTTCTTGTGTACGCGATAAAGTCTGCATTTGTTGTCAGATTTTCATGAAACTTGCAGAGTTTGTTATCTCGTCAATAGCTCCAACCCTATAGATTTTGAAAACATTCCAACAAATAGTATGGGAAAAGTAGCCATTTCAAGTTGAAAATTTTTATTTCTTGTGTACGCGGTAAAGTCTGCATTTGTTGTCAGATTTTCAAGAAACTTGCAGAGGTTGTTTATCTCATCAATAGCTTTACCCCTATTGATTTTGAAAAAATCCAACAAACAGTATGGGAAAAGTAGCCATTTGAAGTTGAAACAAAAATGACGCCATTTTCTATAAAAATTGCTACAGAAGATCAGCACAAAACAAAAATAGTTTTGTACATGTAATTATACGTACTGGCACTAGCATTTCAAAAAACCTTACTGACGTCTGACAGGACGATATTGGGTATACCTTTTGAAATTACCCTCTTAGTTTTTGAGGAGAAGATGTTTGAAAATTGAGACAATGGGCAGGTACAGACACGCACGCGCAATAGGTACAGGGCCATAACATAAGCTGGCTGACCTTTGGCCAGTGAAGCTAAAACTTACGTAGTGTAAATAAAAAGTTGAATATATTCTACAAGATACTATTAAACCAAACTGTTGCTACTACCATTAGATGAAATAAATAAAACTTACCTATATAATGCTCGCCTTCCCAACTCCATATCTAAACTTTTCTTATATTAGAAATATCCATAACAAACGTTAACAATGTTTCCAAAAAATCGGCAATTTGCCCACAAATATAATCCATTATCATTGTTCTGATATAGAAAGTTGAGAATTGAAGGTATATATAATTATATGTCTTGTCTTGAGTGACCTGGACAAGTTGTGACAAGCTTCTACAAGTTCTCACATGAAGTCAATCCTCTCTTGGGTTCATTTGTTTTCTATTGTCAGTGTTTTTTGACTTGAGATCGGATTAAGATAGCTCATAAAGGGAGCTGGCTAATGTTTACATAAATATTTATAATAACCCAAGTAACGGATTAAATATTGCAAAAATTTACGATTTTAGTCGAAAGTTATAGGAGTTGTTACCTTCAGAAATGAAATGATTCTTTTTGATCATCCTAACCGTCTGACAAGTAAAGCCGTGTACTGATAAGCCTAATTCTAGGAAATGTAAGCAATGACACCAAATTCTAGGGCAACCAAGCAACGAAACCGATTTTCGTCTTTTTCTTTCATTTTGTGACAGTTGCTATTCATGAAATTTGAGATAACCCTACCAAATGATACATGACGTTTTACTCTTTCACTTTGACTCCCCCATTATCGATTCAGTTTTCAGCCGTTTCAGGCCCAATACTCCTTTTCTTACAAAATATCGACTTTTTTATTTGCAGTCAGATCGAATCAATATAGGTATCATTGGAATGAACTTCTCACACTGATCAAGAAAATGTATAGTTTTGTAGGTGTCACTTCAATGACAACGGAGATACAAGGATTAAAATTTTGAGAGATACACGCTTTTGGCATCCACTGGTACCAAAATGGCCCAAATCTTTATTTATTGACCGATCTTTACGTTCTTGGTGTCTATCCACGATATTTTCCCTGGGAATTCAAATTTGAAATCAAAATTTACCTAGAGATCATATTGAGATCGTAATGCCAGACAGATTTCATATACGTTGTCATGAAAGATTTCAGATGCGTTATTAATGCACGAACTTAAACAAAAAATGGCTAAAATCGTTGTTTATGAACCGATTTTCATGATCTTGGTGTCTAAGTGTATTAATTTTTTCTCAAGATTCCTTTTACGAGGGTTTCAATCAAGGAAAAAAAAAAAAAAAAAAAAAAAAAAAACCGGAAATGACGTCATTTTTTTCCTATAAATTGCAATAAAAATGGGACAAAAATAGTTTAGCGCGTGTCTTTACACGTTTCATCGGTTAATTTTAAAAGCTCTTTCATTGGATGATACATTATGAAGTCATTGATAAGTTCATATCTAAAAGACAAGTTTGGGACAATCATTTATTTCGTTTTAAACTCCATCATGAAACTTGCCTTTACACTTTCGACCCATGCCGTCGAAAAGCACTCGGATGCATATAATTTGAGTGCCTCTGTGTTTTTTAGTGAGCGGGTTATGTACAGTGCTGTACAACAGTGTTTAGATAATACCAACACATAGAATCGGAATGGTAAATGTGGGAGGACTGTTTGCTCAATATATTAATACATTTTTGAAATTTAAACAAGAAGCAAGCGGTCCTCCCGATTGGATTAAATGTTACGATGATATGAATAAGTACATTGCACAATATATGGAAAAAGAAGGAGTTTTGTTGGATCGAGGAAATATTGAAAAGAACCCAGGACTTAGAGCTTTGGACAAACTGTGTCTTAACAGCTTTTTGGGGAAAGTTTGGTCAGAGACTTAATATGCGACAAACGGATTTTTTTCCACGAAAGTCAGGCCAACATGTTTTTTCAACTTTTTTCCGATCCATTGAAAAAGCCCATCGATTTTCATATATTGTCTAATGATACGATACAAGTCGAATGGCAGTATAAGGACGATTGTCAACCCGAAGATAACAAAACTAACATATATTTGGCAACATTCACTACATGTTGGGCCCGACTCAAACTTTACAGTGTACTCGAGGCATTAAACAGAAGAGTCTTGTATTACGATACGGACAGTGTGATATACGTGAATCGCCCTGATGAATATTATCCTCCTCTAGGTGATTACTTGGGTGAACTGACGGATGAACTTCAGAATGGAGAGTACATTGTGAAGTTTGTGTCTGGAGGGCCAAAAAATCATGCTTACAAAACGAATAAAAACAACGAAACTTGTAAAGTGAGGGGAATTACCCTAAATTATAAAAACAGTCAACTCATTAATTTTGATAGCGTGAAAGATATAGTCACAGACCCTCAAAGTAGTTCAAATATCACTGTGACCAATCCTAGTAAAATATGTAAGGACAAAAGAAAATTGTACAATAGAGAAGAACAGAAAAGTTATCAAATGGTTTATACAAAAAGACGAAAAGTAGACCAGTTTGATACAGAACCATATGGGTTTTGATAGTCGTCCTTATACTCTGTCACATTTGCTTCAACAATATTATGATATCTATGTATAAAACTGTTAGATATTTCTTCCTTGTCGCTCATTTTTCAAAACGTGTCACACGATTTTAAAAAAGTGTTACACAAATATCAAAAAGTGTTCACCAAATTTAAAAAAGTGTCACACAAATATCAAAAATTGTTCACCAATTTTCAAAAAGTGTCACACATTTTCTTAAAAGTGTCACTCATTTTTCAAAAAGTGTCAATCATTTTCTTAAAAGTGTCACTCATTTTTACGTTTTTGTACTTTAACACGTAAAATCCCATAGGGTCCGTTTCAAAAAGTGTCACTCATTTTTCAAAAGGTGTCACTCATTTTCTTAAAAGTGTCACTCATTTTTCAAAAAGTGTCACTCATTTTCTTAAAAGTGTCACTCATTTTTCAAAAAGTGTTACACATTTTCTTAAAAGTGTCACTCATTTTCTTAAAAGTGTCACTCATTTTTCAAAAATTGTCACTCATTTTCTTATAAGTGTCAATCAAAATCTTAAAAATGTCATTCATTTTTATGTTTTTGTACTTTAACACGTAAAATCCCATAGGGTCCGTTTCAAAAAGTGTCACTCATTTTTTCAAAAAGTGTCACTCATTTTTCAAAAAAGTGTTACTCATTTTCTTAAAAGTGTCACTCATTCTCTTAAAAGTGTCACTCATTTTTACGTTTTTGTACTTTAACACGTAAAATCCCATAGGGTCCGTTTCAAAAAGTGTCACTCTTTTTTCAAAAAGTGTCACACATTTTCTTAAAATTGTCACTCATTTTTCAAAAAGTGTTACTCATTTTCTTAAAAGTGTCAATCATTTCCTTAAAAGTGTCACTCATTTTACGTTTTTGTACTTTAACACATAAAATCCCATGATAAAAACGGGCAAATCTCTCTCTCCCTCTCATAGGTCAGATCTATTTTAAGAATTCAATTATTTTAGAATGATTCTATTTTTACTCTCCCGGAAGTATACGGAGCTGACTAGTATACTCGATCAAGGGGCTTGAATGGCGGACATTGAAGGCTAGGTCCTGGGGACTTAATTATAAAACATTCTACGTTTAGAAATATAGTAAATTATTTAGGCAAAAAGAAACGATTATAGTCTACGGCAGTAATATTCGATTCGCCCCGCCGCCGCCGCCCCTAGAGGAAAGGAACGGGTAGGAAAAAAAGAATAAGAATGTAAAAAAAAGAGGAGGGGCGGCGGCGGCGGGAGCGAATCGAATATTACTGCCGTAGACTATAATCGTCTGCTCGAGACACGATAATTGAAACACATGTGACAAAAATAGAAACGATTGTGACAACAACTGAAACGGCAGTGACAAAAGCTGAAAAGACAGTGACACTTTTATAAACAACAAGAACACTTTTTTACCAATGTAAACACAATTTTACAAATACATAGGTTAATCGTTCTAATATCCGTAGAGTAATGTATCATAATCGTCCAATTGTCTGCGCTTGGTATACACCATCTGATAACTATTCTTCTCTTCTCTATTGTACGGTTTTCTTTTTTCTTTTATCTCTACATATTTTACTAGGGTTGGTTATAACAATATTTTTACAACTGTCTTTATTTGTTACTAAGGCTTTCATTGCTTCGAAATTTATGAGTTGACTATTCGTATAATTGAGGGTAAACCCTTTTACTTTACATGTTTCACCGTTTTTTGTTAGTTCTGTTAGCATAATTTTTTGGACCCCCAGACACAAATTCTACAATGTGATCTCCTGCACTCAGCTCATCCGTGAGTTATCCCATGCTCATTGTTAACCCATCCGGTCTTAAAATGAACAGACGCTACACATTACAGCGACTTTGAAGGGATTAACTTTGTCATTTCAATAGACCATTGTTCGTATTTCCTTACTCAATACACAGACGTCAGACCTTGTGGCGACTTTTTAAGGGATTAACTATGACATTTCAATAGACCATTGTTCAGACGTATGACGAAATAGTCCGTAGTCATTGTGAAATACGGTCACTTAAAATAGAACATAAACGTAGCCTGTCATTTGAACGCTGGACGTCGAGGGAGACACATCGTAAGCCTTTTATTCAAGTTTTTTTTTACCTAAATAATTTACTATATTTCTAAACGTAGAATGTTTTATAATTAAGTCCCCAGGACCTAGCCTTCAATGTCCGCCATTCAAGCCCCTTGATCGAGTATACTAGTCAGCTCCGTATACTTCCGGGAGAGTAAAAATAGAATCATTCTTAAATAATTGAATTCTTAAAATAGATCTGACCTATGAGAGGGAGAGAGAGATTTGCCCGTTTTTATCATGGGATTTTATGTGTTAAAGTACAAAAACGTAAAATGAGTGACACTTTTAAGAAAATGATTGACACTTTTAAGAAAATGAGTAACACTTTTTGAAAAATGATTGACACTTTTAAGAAAATGTGTGCCACTTTTTGAAAAATGAGTGACACTTTTTGAAACGGACCCTATGGGATTTTACGTGTTAAAGTACAAAAACGTAAAAATGAGTGACACTTTTAAGAAAATGATTGACAAGAAAATGAGTGACACTTTTAAGAAAATGAGTAACACTTTGAAAAATGAGTGACACTTTTAAGAAAATGAGTGACACTTTTTGAAAAATGAGTAACACTTTTTTGAAAAATGAGTGACACTTTTTGAAAAAATGAGTGACACTTTTTGAAACGGACCCTATGGGATTTTACGTGTTAAAGTACAAAAACATAAAAATGAATGACATTTTTAAGAATTTGATTGACACTTATAAGAAAATGAGTGACACTTTTTGAAAAATGAGTGACACTTTTAAGAAAATGAGTGACAATTTTAAGAAAATGTGTAACACTTTTTGAAAAATGAGTGACACTTTTTGAAAAATGAGTGACACTTTTTGAAAAATGAGTGACACTTTTTGAAACGGACCCTATGGGATTTTATGTGTTAAAGTACAAAAACGTAAAAATGAGTGACACTTTTAAGAAAATGATTGACACTTTTTGAAAAATGAGTGACACTTTTAAGAAAATGTGTGACACTTTTTGAAAATTGGTGAACACTTTTTGATATTTGTGTGACACTTTTTTAAATTTGGTGAACACTTTTTGATATTTGTGTAACACTTTTTTAAAATTGTGTGACACGTTTTGAAAAATGAGCGACAATGAAGAAATATCTAACAGTTTTATACATAGATATCATAATATTGTTGAAGCAAATGTGACAGAGTATAAGGACGACTATCAAAACCCATATGGTTCTGTATCAAACTGGTCTACTTTTCGTCTTTTTGTATAAACCATTTGATAACTTTTCTGTTCTTCTCTATTATACAATTTTCTTTTGTCCTTACATATTTTACTAGGATTGGTCACAGTGATATTTGAATTACTTTGAGGGTCTGTGACTATATCTTTCACGCTATCAAAATTAATGAGTTGACTGTTTTTATAATTTAGGGTAATTCCCCTCACTTTACAAGTTTCGTTGTTTTTATTCGTTTTGTAAGCATGATTTTTTGGCCCTCCAGACACAAACTTCACAATGTACTCTCCATTCTGAAGTTCATCCGTCAGTTCACCCAAGTAATCACCTAGAGGAGGATAATACTCATCAGGGCGATTCACGTATATCACACTGTCCGTATCGTAATACAAGACTCTTCTGTTTAATGCCTCGAGTACACTGTAAAGTTTGAGTCGGGCCCAACATGTAGTGAATGTTGCCAAATATATGTTAGTTTTGTTATCTTCGGGTTGACAATCGTCCTTATACTGCCATTCGACTTGTATCGTATCATTAGACAATATATGAAAATCGATGGGCTTTTTCAATGGATCGGAAAAAAGTTGAAAAAACATGTTGGCCTGACTTTCGTGGAAAAAAATCCGTTTGTCGCATATTAAGTCTCTGACCAAACTTTCCCCAAAAAGCTGTTAAGACACAGTTTGTCCAAAGCTCTAAGTCCTGGGTTCTTTTCAATATTTCCTCGATCCAACAAAACTCCTTCTTTTTCCATATATTGTGCAATGTACTTATTCATATCATCGTAACATTTAATCCAATCGGGAGGACCGCTTGCTTCTTGTTTAAATTTCAAAAATGTATTAATATATTGAGCAAACAGTCCTCCCACATTTACCATTCCGATTCTATGTGTTGGTATTATCTAAACACTGTTGTACAGCACTGTACATAACCCGCTCACTAAAAAACACAGAGGCACTCAAATTATATGCATCCAAGTGCTTTTCGACGGCATGGGTCGAAAGTGTAAAGGCAAGTTTCATGATGGAGTTTAAAACGAAATAAATGATTGTCCCAAACTTGTCTTTTAGATATGAACTTATCAATGACTTCATAATGTATCATCCAATGAAAGAGCTTTTAAAATTAACCGATGAAACGTGTAAAGACACGCGCTAAACTATTTTTGTCCCATTTTTATTGCAATTTATAGGAAAAAATGACGTCATTTCCGTTTTTTTTTTTGTTTTTTTTTCCTTGATTGAAACCCTCGTAAAAGGAATATTGAGAAAAAATTAATACACTTAGACACCAAGATCATGAAAATCGGTTCATAAACAACGATTTTAGCCATTTTTTGTTTAAGTTCGTGCATTAATAACGCATCTGGAATCTTTCATGACAACGTATATGAAATCTGTCTGGCATTACGATCTCAATATGATCTCTAGGTAAATTTTGATTTCAAATTTGAATTCCCAGGGAAAATATCGTGGATAGACACCAAGAACGTAAAGATCGGTCAATAAATAAAGATTTGGGCCATTTTGGTACCAGTGGATGCCAAAAGCGTGTATGAGCTATCTTAATCCGATCTCAAGTCAAAAAACACTGACAATAGAAAACAAATGAACCCAAGAGAGGATTGACTTCATGTGAGAACTTGTAGAAGCTTGTCACAACTTGTCCAGGTCACTCAAGACAAGACATATAATTATATATACCTACAATTCTCAACTTTCTATATCAAAACAATGATAATGGATTATATTTGTGGGCAAATTGCCGATTTTTTGGAAACATTGTTAACGTTTGTTATGGATATTTCTAATATAAGAAAAGTTTAGATATGGAGTTGGGAAGGCGAGCATTATATAGGTAAGTTTTATTTATTTCATCTAATGGTAGTAGCAACAGTTTGGTTTAATAGTATCTTGTAGAATATATTCAACTTTTTATTTACACTACGTAAGTTTTAGCTTCACTGGCCAAAGGTCAGCCAGCTTATGTTATGGCCCTGTACCTATTGCGCGTGCGTGTCTGTACCTGCCCATTGTCTCAATTTTCAAACATCTTCTCCTCAAAAACTAAGAGGGTAATTTCAAAAGGTATACCCAATATCGTCCTGTCAGACGTCAGTAAGGTTTTTTGAAATGCTAGTGCCAGTACGTATAATTACATGTACAAAACTATTTTTGTCTTGTGCTGATCTTCTGTAGCAATTTTTATAGAAAATGGCGTCATTTTTGTTTCAACTTCAAATGGCTACTTTTCCCATACTGTTTGTTGGATTTTTTCAAAATCAATAGGGGTAAAGCTATTGATGAGATAAACAACCTCTGCAAGTTTCTTGAAAATCTGACAACAAATGCAGACTTTATCGCGTACACAAGAAATAAAAATTTTCAACTTGAAATGGCTACTTTTCCCATACTACTTTTGGAATGTTTTCAAAATCTATAGGGTTGAAGCTATTGACGAGATAAACAAACTCTGCAAGTTTCATGAAAATCTGACAACAAATGCAGACTTTATCGCGTACACAAGAAATAAAAATTTTCAACTTGAAATGGCTACTTTTCCCATACTATTTGGTGGAATTTTTTTCAAAATCAATAGGGTTGAATCTGTTGATGAGATAAACAAACTAGGTAGGGTTATCTCAAATTTTATCAATAGAAACTGTCACAAAGTGAAAGAAAAAGACGAACATTGGTTTCATTCCTTAGTTGTCCTGGAACTGGTGACATTGCATACATTTCCTAGAATTACGCTTATCAGTACATGGCTTTACTTGTTAGAAGGTTAGAATGTTTAAAAAATCATTTCATTGCTGAAAGTAACAACTCCTATAATTTTCGACTAAAATCTTACATTTTTGCACAATTTAATCCGTTACTAGGGTTATCATAAATCTTTATGTAAACATTGGCCAGCTCCCTTTATAAGTTATCTTAATCCGATCTAAAGTCAAAAAACATTGATATATACATGGGTACTGGGCCTTAAAGGGATGGGGTCTTGTCCAATCTTGTTAGAGTCATTTACTCTTTTGCCTTGAAGGGGGAACGACTTGCTTTTTCATTTTTGTATTTTAATCAATGCTAAACATATAAATTTCTTGCTTTAAAGGGGGCGACTTGATTTTTCCGCTTTTGCATCATAATCAATGATATACATATAAATGGGTACTGGACCTTAAAGGTGTGAGGGTCTTGTGCAATCCAGTTAGAGTCATTTAATTTTTTGCTTTAAAGGGGGATGACTTGATTTTTTCGCTTTTGCATCATAATCAATGATATACATATAAATGGGTACTGGACCTTAAAGGGGCGCGGGGTCTTGTGCAATCTTGTTAGAGTCATTTAACTTTTTGCTTTAAAGGCGGACGACTTGATTTTTCCGCTTTTGCATCATAATCAATGATATACATATAAATGGGTACTGAACCTTAAAGGGGTGGTAGTCGTTTTATCTCTTGTTTTAAAGGGGATGACTTGATTTTTCACTTTACATCGTAATCAATGCTATACATATAAATGGGTACTGGACCTTAAAGGAGTGGGGGTCTTGTCCAATCTTGTTAGAGTCATTTAATCTCTTGCTTTAAAGGGGGCGACTTGGATTTTTCACTTTGATGGATATCATTAATTTCTTTTCGACGTTTTTGATTGCTCCAATGATAAATGTAATTCTTGAAGTTCAGGACTCAGTGGATTTCTATATATTTTCTGGTATTGGGACCACCACGTCTGGTCAAGTAAGTGTTTCGCTAGAATATATCCTTGAAGATGACATCTTGGTTGAAGAGCGTGTTCAAGCTGCTGAACTAGTTCATTTTCTGGAGCATGAGGTTTGAGGAGAAAACATGGACAAAAAGGTACCATTTTATTTTTCGCTATTCTTATTTTGATTTTTCTGCTTTTTTCTTTATTTTCCCCTTTTAATATCGTTAGAAATTTATCTGTACTTTTATCATGTTTACCCGTAGACTATGTTTGACTTTTCTACTTCTCCTTTTTCACCATAGACCTTTTTTCTTTTGCTAACTCCATTGTTTTTCCCTCTGTTCTTTTATATTTTTACCGATAGCCTATTTTCTCTTCATTTTTCGCCTTTTTATCGTTTTATCTTTATAGTTACCTTTTTTTTCTATCGAGGACCGAAGATCTGGACCTCATTGTCTGTGACTACTTCTTCAATGGGGTATACAAGTCAGCTCTGTGTCACTTATCCTTTGTTAGGGGATTAACTTTGACAGCTGAATAGGCCATTGTCCGTACTTCCGTCACAAAACAGATAAAACCAGACAGTATGGTTACATTAACAAAAGACCATTGTTCTGCCTTTTGGTCCTTTGTAAGGGGATTAACTTTGACAGTTGAATGGGGCATTGTTCGTATTTCCTGTACTAAATAAACAAAACCAGACAGTATTGCGACATTAATAAAAGACTCTTGTTCCCCCACCTGGTCCTTTGTTTGGGGATTAACTTTGACATTTCTAAAGACCATTGTTCTCACTTCCGTCACAAAATAAACAAAACCAGACAGTATGGCGACATTAACAATACCTTATAAAACGTGTTCAGACATGTATGTGGATTGACGCATGCGCGCGAGTCATATCGGAAATACTCCTTTGTCATTTGAGTTCAGGACGTTGAAGAGACAACATCTAAGGTACCGTTTTTTTTCTACCGAATTTTTGTAATTCTTTTTGAGAAACTTCAAAGAGCATGGATGTGTCGTTAGACCGACTTAACCTTATAGACTTGACCGAGGGTCGTAGTGAGGTTAGGAATCGGCTCTTTGACTTGGTGTGGCGTTAAAGATGAGTCTAAGTGGGGGAAATCTCTGTCTCGTAAAAGAGCCTGACCCTCAATGCCCGCGATCATTACTAGATAGAGTATACAAGTCAGCTCTGTATACTGTTAGGATACTCGCTTATATGACTCATTTTTAAAGCTATTTCTCTCCAAATTTATCACCAAAAAAAATTGTGCCACAAAGCACATTTAAATAAATGGTCGTCTAAAAAAGAAAACAGGTCACCCAAAATGGCTGCTAATCTAAAAATAGAAATTAGGTCATCCAACATGGCGGACTCCCCATACCCGCCGCGAATATCCATGACACACCAACAACTCCTTATATGCAAATGAGTTACTAAAAATAGTAACACCATGACCGAAAGTAGGTCAAGATAGCCACCGATTACGTCATCTTTGTTTGCATCCAAAGTGGCGGACATACTACTGCAAAAAGTTTCAACAAAGGTCAGCCTGTGCAGAATGCACATACTTTCCTGGGTCGATACTTTATTTTCTTTTTTTGAAGATGCATTAAACCCTGTTTTCACAGAGCATGGCTCAATCATATCTAATATCCTTCCAGAACTGTATCATGCCAGCACTTCGAGCACGCCTCACATGACTGAGACTACACTTGGAATTAGTTCGTCAACGGGAACAGATACACCATCATTTTCTTCAGGTGAGTAAGCGATGTTCTTTCACTTTCCGACTGGTTGTAAAAATATGAAATCGTCTTGTAATGTGGCTTCAAAAGAAGTAACATAAATACTGTTTACACCCCTATGGCATACACCTTTTCATTGTCATTTAAGCGGCACATTTTTCCCATTTATGATTTTTAGACTAGCGAACGATACTCTATTGCCATCGAGCGTGGTCTCAATAATGAGACGTTCATAATGCTTCTTCTCATATTTCAACATCAATTTTTATTGTGCACCGTACCGTCTCAAGCCCATCGTGAATTTTCCGGAAAAAGAGCCACAGCGCTATATTTACTTTCTGTTTCCTCGGTTCAATCTGTATTGCAGCAAAATGAAATTAATCTTTAGCGATACACATGACGAAGGACAATTTTTTAAAGGTTTGATTAACTAATGTACTTCAAGAAGTCGTTTATAAATCGTAAATATCGAAAAGCCAATCAAATTAATTCTGTTTGTCAGCCATTTCGTGTCTGTTTTGGGAACTGTAAACGTCTCCAGTGAAAGATGTGAAATGATTTTTCTTGTTTAGCGTTTTTAAAATGAAAAAAAAAAAACCACATATTTGTATTTGAAACGAAGTGTTATTGAATATGCAAGCAACAGGTATGTTCAAGTTCTAGTTTTGTCGTCAATTTGTGAAAATATGAGAGTTGAAACGTGCGCACAAAATTTGTGCAAATATATTTCGACTTTTTTTCCCATTTTCGAGATTGCCTCTGTACCCGGATGCGACCCGTCAACAACTAAAATCGCATTCGGAGATAGTTATCTATACTACCATCTAGAGTGACCAAGATTCAAATGTATACAAAAAAAAACCCAGTCACCAAATACTGCCCAATGAAAATAATTGAGCCATGCTCTGTAAAAAGGGGGCTTAATGCATCTGTGAAAAATATCGCACAAGGTCAGCCTGCGCAGTCCGCGCAGGCTGACCTGGGCCGAAACTTTTCGCTATTGGTAAATTATCTGTATGTCCAAGGACCAGTCTACCCCATGAATCAGTCGGTTATTAGAAAAAGTGGCTATAATGGTTCCATAGTTATGTGATGGCTTGCCTGGTATCATGCATCACGGAGATACATTAAGCCCCCATCTGCCAGAGCATGGCTCAATTCTTTCTATTAGAAATCGAAAATCTGTTAAATATGATAATGTGGACATGAACTATGAAATCTCTACCACTACAGTTTGAAGAACATCTTCTTGCAAAAGTCATCGACTGAACAAGATGTCATCGATAGGATACAAGATGTTTGCTTTTATGTGAATTAAGTCAGTGTTTTATGCAAATCAGGCTCATCTATACTTAAATATGAATTAACAAAAGGTGTCGTAATATTTAACAAACATTGTTTGAAAGAAGAAGAAGTACATATATACGAAGTATACAACACATGTTTGTGTTTTCCTAGACACTACCACATCTTCCCAAAGGGAAATCACTGACTCCAAACCGACGTCACTTCCCCAAAGCAATGACGACACAGTTATTATTGCTTCATCGACGGTTGCGGCTGGCATTTTTGTACTTGTGGCTATCATCTTGATTGTATTTTGCCTTTGGAGGAAGAAAAAGCCTGGGTAAATATCAGTTTTGTCCCAAGAATGCCAATTAAGACCCTTTTTCTAAATAATTGCAGACACTTTAGATAAAGATCCGACTGTACACAATGTATAGTCTCAGGATCGGTAGCGCTTATTACAAGTGACTTATGTAAAGCGTTTTGCCTTGGTCGCTATCATCTTCAGTGCAATTTAATTATGGAGGGGTGCAAAGCCTAGGAGAAACTTTATGTCACTATTGTAATTACATTTCTAATTTGGAGAGGCGGTCTCTGTCAGGCTGAGCATAGATTTAATGATAAAATACTTTAGTACAAGGAGTCATTTGTGGCTACTTTTCTGCCAAAGATTCACTACACCACAAAAGGCTTAGTGTGATCCTCTTCCCGAACAAAATATGTCGGGCTCTATGTGTGTTTTAGTTGTGTAGATTTTAACCCTTACGCTGCTAAACGCGACTCACTGACCTTTTGCGGACAGTGTAGATCAAGATCAGACCGCATAGAATCTGCAGTCTGATCTTGGATCTACACTGTCCGATAAGGAGATTTTTACCTCCAAAAAGGACACCTTTGAAATAGCAACATTTGGGTTTTTACTATCGACTCAACAGTTTTATTTCACTTATTTAGCAGCTTAAGGATAGGGTGTGGGATTTTTATGTCCCTAATTTTACTAGTTTGAATTCTGTTTGTACCGACCATCACGAAAGAATCCTTCGGCAAGGTCATTTTCACCTAATGGAAGATCACCCAGGGGACATGTATAATCAAATTGTAGCTCTACATTATTACAACGATACTATTGAAAAAAGTACTACTCACCATTAAATCATAATTGAATCGAGCTCTGGCAACATCCCCGTGATGCATAATACCAACCAAACCATCACATAATTATGGATCAATAATAGCTACAAGTTTTTACAACCGTCTTAATCATTGTGGTAGGCTGGTCCTTGAACATACAGAAAATTGACCAATAGCGAAAAGTTTCAGCACAGGTCAGCCTGCGCGGACTGCGCAGGCTGATCTGGGCCGAAACTTTTCGCAGATGCATTAAGCCCCCTTTTCATAGAGCATGGTTCATATATAAAAAAAAAACACAAAATGATGAGCTTTGCATTTAGTAAAACAGCTTACAAAGGAGACTCTCCGAGAGACTTGGTTGGAGACCCAACTTATCACCTTTTACACCACAGACAGACAATATGAGTATCGAGCAATGCTAGTAGGAGGTTCTGATTATATGAGACAATATGACAAAATTTATCATAAGTGCTTGTCTGTATGAAGACGACTTAAATTCAGACATCAGACACATGTATTTACTACTGTTTAACCTTTTTTTTTTTTCAATAACTCCGTGTTTCAACTATTGACGCGAAGGAAAATTTTTGAAAACACTGTGAAGAAAAACTCTGGTATCAAGCAAGTTTTGCTTTTCCTACAATAATTTCTACCCTTTCGAAGATAACCTCATAATTTGAGCTTCATTTAAAATGTCGTCTGAAAATGTTTTTAACATAGACGAGTCTACTGTTTTGTCGTCTGGTTTAAAACTGATGTTCCTCTCTCTATGATTAAACAAGCGGACAGTATAGATCCAAGATCAGGGTCCGTATTCACCAACCATTCTTAAGAACGTTCTTAGTCTTATTCTCCAGAATTTTCTCAATATGAATGTAATACAACTTCTGATTGGCTAAACCATCTGGTTTAGCCAATCACAAGGTGTGTTACTTTTAAATTTAGAAAATCTTCAAGAACAAGACTATGGAGGTTCCTAAGAACGGTTGGTGAATACGGACCCAGAATGCACGTTCTATGCAGTCTGATCTAGATCTATGCCACCTATAAAGGCCCATCTTATCGCCTATGGCGCAGAAACCGTCAATCTTACTACATTTCATGTTTTCGCAGACCATGTGGATCTGACAGCTCAGCGAACTCAAAACGAGGCTTTATATGGCGATGGTTGCATACGTCGAAACCGGAACCTCAATATGCCGAGTCGGAAATTTACACGGAAATTGACGAAGCTTTTGTACGTATAAAAAGAAAACCCAAAATCTTTTCAACAGCACACCTGTTGAAAAATACTCAACCATTCTAAATTGTATCCTTAATCTAATACTAAATTTAGAAAGTCATATCCTTTCTGTAACTGAAATTTAAAAAAATTCTTGAGGTTAGACGAACATGCACTTCAAAAACATTGGTTAATACAGGCCAAAGGCTGATTTTATGAGCACACAATGTGTATAAAACAGTGATTCGTTGACCAATAACCGTTTCTTTGTTAATCTCCAGAAACATATTTGAAAAATCGTTGGCTGCAACTTCAGGAGGTAATGAGATAACCCTTTAATTGATCCATGCTCTGTAAAAAGGGGATTGAGTGCATCTGCAAAAGGTTTCGACCCAGGTTAGCCTGCACAGTCCCCTCAGGCTGACCTGTGTCGAAACGTTTTGCTTTTGGCAAATTTTTTGCATATCCAAGGACCATTTTTCTTACGGAATCGGTCGAGTGTTAGACATAAATTTTATATGATGATTCGAATAATGGATCATGAAGATGCATTAAACCCCCTTTTTGCCAGAGTATGGCTCAATTACAATTATTATTTAAATATAGATGGAGGCAGTTTACAAGGTTTCAAGGGAACAGCCGCCCAAACCTAAAGACAAAATACAGCACACAGCTCAAATCAACATGTGTTACGGGACAGGAATGAATGACGATGACATCATACAATTACAACCGGAAACTAAACCACCGTCATTGAGTTCAGATAGAGACAATCCAAACACGTTTACCTTACGTAATCGTGATCAGAATATTACATCCCTTGATACAACAACGGGTAACAGTGTTAATGAAATGGAAAATAAACAGGATACATCTGGGTACCAAAATATTTCCAAGGGTATCGGTTCAAATGCGGTTCTTGTTTTACCAAATAAGACAGGATTCATCAGGAGTAGGCCTGCTTTTACGGCCGTTACAGAAACTTCCGGTGCTGAATATGTCCAAATCGAGGCTCGTGAGAGAACTTACTCAGAGCCATCCGAAGCAGACAGTGCTTGTGACACCGTGACAAAGTTTGAACTTGGACGCAAATCATTCTCAACATCATCAAATGTGTACAATACGTTACATCCGTATGAAAACACAGGTATTACGAAGACGCCGGTTAAAAAACAAAGGACTGAAAGTATTGATCAACAAATCAGTCCAAATTATATTTATGAAAATCCGTGTTTAGAATACTAGGCAGAGCATTTGTCCCCATGTCTGCTTTGGGTTTTTTTTTTTAAATGAATCTCTATACAAACACAACTTGTTACGCCCATGTAGAGGTCAGCTATTTAAATCGTTCTGAGAGACGGAGCATTTGCTTTTTAATCTTTTACTCACAATGTTTACAAAATGTATCCTTTTGAGAGGTCGTTCTCCTTTGCTTCAATTATTTCTTTCTTTTTGCCACTTACAGTCTATAGTAGTATGTCTAAAATTAGCCTGTATGGTATCTGGTTAACCTTGACCTTTCGAAAACACTAGTGAAGATAGATCTGTGAAGACAAAGTTTCTGATATCGTTGTAACCATTGCTATGTATTGCCTGCCTTTTAGCCTACAATGTGTTGATACTACAGATTCTAATGTCGTTATATTAACATTATCATGACATTGTGTTATAAATCTCGTAAATATATCCAACTGCTAAAAAGTTTTCAATTTTCCAACAACTCTTTTTTGGTCAAGAACCAGCGTAGAAAAAGGAACTTGGCAGTACAAGCACTCTATACTGGATTATAATTCTAAATTCTAAAACCAACGTTGGAATTCAGAATTAGAACAACATTTAAAATGGTTGGTTAATATGATACCTGCTCTGCTCTACAGATAAAGAGGAATACAACCATTTTAGCCTACTTTTTTGTCAAAATCATGCTTTTAAATTTTCTAAAGCAAAAGTAGAGTGACGGATCACAGCTTTAAAAATTTTCACCATTCCATGACACCATAGAGCGTCATGACTGTGTACATAACTGTGTATATACCTGTGTAACTAAATGTGTGTAAAACTTCGATAAGTCTGGCCAATATTTATCCCATTGCAAAAGGTGGACACAATGACTTTTTAAACGACTCCTTGGATAGACTCATTATCGATATTAGATACAGACTTTTCTGAAGACCAAATAAAAGCAGTTGCTGTCAGATATATCGTGCTGTAGTCTGACTGCAGTCGCACTCGTCACAACTCGACCCATTCAGCATATAATCTCGTCCGTGTCATGGAGGGTTTCTTTTACTGTCAGTCGCATGATCTTAAACATGGCGGAAAATGGATAAGCAACGACACCAACAACCACAGTAATTTATTTACACCCATCAATCTATCGGTATCAAAACTGCCAACGGAATTGATAAAGTGCCTTACCAGTGATTTAACAAACCGTTTGTCAATGGAAATGAATTAAGAAAGATTTCGATAAAAACTGTGCATCGCGTTTATTTTATTACGTGGAGTCTTAGGATTTTACGACCGGCAAAGCCAGTGGCGTAGCTAGCCCAAAATGAATATACATGTACGCAAAAGTAATACCGAGACGACGGTATTACCCGATGTGCGAAGTGCCGTGAGAGGGGAGGGAGATTCGCTAGAAGGGTCTGGGCTCTCCTCTCAGAACATTTTTGAATAGTAGAAGCTTTCTGGTGCTCTTTGGTGCCGTTTTATGTATTGGCAAATCTATCTTTTTTGTTTATTTGCAAAGTGTACGCAACTGCGTGTTTATATACAGGCTGCTACGCCCTTGAAAGCCTGAAGAAATGTACCGCGTAGGTGGATGTCACCCATCGTAATACAGCCGAGGAATTTGATGAACGGATCACCAGATGCGTGTCGAATGATTGAGGTCGCGCTGCTTTAAATGTTGAACAGACTACAGAGTTAAACTAGTTAACATACCCTCTGTCGGTTCCTTGAGGCCTTCAAAGGGAAAATCACTCATTCAATCGCAAGTCCCCTTCTGGCTTTACATTCAGGTTTTTTGTAGATTCAACAGTAGATAATCAATCATCAAAGCTCAATCGGTATGTAAAGTTATCGTGTATGCGTGACGTTACATATCAAATGAATATGAGCCATGCTCTGTGAAAAAGGAGCTTAATGCATCTGCAAAAATTATTGACCCAGGTCAGCCTGCGCAGTCCGCACAAGCTGACCTGGGACGAAACTTTTTGCTTTTGATCAATTTTCTGCATGTCCAAGGACCATTCTATCTCAGGATTCAGTCATTCGTCAGAGAAAATGGATATAATGGATCCAGAATAATGTGATGACTTGCATGGTATCATGCATCGCGGAAATGCATTAAGCCCCCTTTTGCCAGAGCATGGGTCACATGTATTATCTCTGAATCACATGCGTAAGTGAACTTACAGTTAGAAAGCGGAAAGACCTCTCACTTTGCATAAACTTAGAGCACACTCCTGACCACTTAGAGCACACTCCTGGCCACACAAAGTATTTTTTTTTTCAATGTGTTGATTGAAATCTGAATTTTACTACTTTATCTTCAATACCTCGATGTGGTTTGTTTGTTTGTTTATATCGTGTTAAACGCCGTTTTCAACACCATTTTAATTTTATCGCGATGGCTATTGTACCTATCCAGTGCTTTCCAGTGTTTTCCTTGGAGTTTCTTTTACCAGGAGTTCGCACAATATTCTTCCCAAGCAACTAGCTGCTTTCCCAAAATAACCATCGTCGAAACAACGACAAGCGGTGAGAGAGGAATGAACCCAGTGGCCATGACTAGACTATCATCAATCCTCGTAGAGAAAATGCCAGAGCTGGGAATCAGAACCAATGACTCCCTGGTTTCAAGCCCTGTGCGACACCGACTGAGCTACCAGGTTCAGCTCCTCGATGCAGTATAATATGGTAAAAATCAATACTTTGTCACTCAATCCCGAGTTTTAACAACCCTGAAGAAGAAGGCTTTTATAAACATTTTGGGAAAAGGAGAAAATGCTGGTAACCAGCATTTTCTCCTTTTCCCAAAATGTTTTGTGACCATTCAAACACAAGTCCTGAAAGTTAATCCACAGTTGATTTGTCATCTGCACTTGCTTTGGAAATTGACTAGTGTCAAACTGTTTGTGTGGTAAAAGGTTAAAATTGTATGTAGAAGATATGGTATTCATTCAAATTGCTTCACAATTTGATGGATAGAGAAATCGATTGTCTGATAATAGTTCAAATAAATCAAAGCTTTGCTAGACGCCGCATAGAAAACCTGGTACATAGTAATTTATTTAATATGTTCTGCTTTTTTTTCTAAATTTCAAAATGTCTGTTCTGAGACTTACCATAAATTGACAAGACCTAAAAGAACAGCCAGATGGGATCATTTTGTCACAGATCCAAAGACGGTAAGCACTGACACAATGCTACAGAAAACAAGAAACAGAAATACGTAAATTGGATAGATGTAGGTGTTTATTGATATCTATGCCGTCATCTGGGGAATTTTATCAACATCACAACGAAAAGGTCAACATCTAAGGAAATTTCAGCCGTCAGAAATGTGCGCATGACGGCACTGGCTCAAACCAACGGTTTCTGTAATCAGTTAACGTATATTCAAAACAGTATGATAAATAATATACATGTAGCGAGTGACGATTTGAATAGTCCTTGCTCACAAACATACTCTATTTCTCTCTCTCTCTCTGTGAATCATAAATCACACACTCACATACTATATTTTCCTTCTCTCCCTCTCTGTCTCTTGTCTTTTCCATTCTAAAAGTATTTTGTACCGTAGTTGAATTGGTGCAAAAATGGTGTTTTTTCTTGTTTCTGATTGACAAAAAAAGATACAAGGCAGGATTTACCCTGACTCCCTCTTTCTTAAGATTTTGACCCCAAATCAAAGTTTCTAAATGTCCCCCCAAAATTTAAATGACATCCTTCTCGAATGAATTTGAAGGGGGTCAAATGACCCTCGTAGGAGGGAGTCCTTTTCAGACAATAAAAATCTGCTAATCAGGTGCATAGCTAGTAAAATCTAAGACTTTCAAGTAGATCTAGGCCATTTTCGAGGGTCACAGGCTCCTGATCTCAAGTTCAGTTCTTTCAGCTCTACAAGCGAAAACAGGGGCCTTTGCGGCCGGCATAGATCAATATCAGACTGCACAGAAAGTCAATAGTTCAGATTTTTAGCGGATTTTATTTTCAGAAGTCGAAAGAAGTCGAATCAATAAAAATAGCGCTGAAAAAGATAATCTTCACTGCATTCCTAGCTATGTCTCTGCTTACATTGCATCGCCAACGTCTCAATTACACTGTTTTCATAAAATACATACACTAATTTCTGTCATGAACGTGTAGCCTACCTTCCAAAACATTCCAAATGCTTAATCGAAACGAAACTTTTTTTCAAAGTCATTAACCCTTAAGCCGCTGAATAAATGAAACCAAACTTTAAAGCAGGTTATAAAAACCAAGTTTTTGCTCTTTCATTGGTATTTCTTTTTTGAAAATATCTTCTTATCGGACAGTGTAGATCCAATATCAGACTGCACTTTCTGCGCAATCTGATCTTGATCCGCAAAAGGTCAGTGAGTCGCGATTAGCTGCCTAAGGGTTAACATTTACACTAGTTTAGATGGACTAACTGAATTCTCGTAATCCATTTTGTCACTTCCGGGTTCAAGCACAAAGTAGTGATGGCTTGATTTTGTACTTGCGTCAGATAACGTAGAGTCTCTCGGACCGACCTGAACTTTGTTTACTTCAGGTGCTTTTGGTTTGGCGGTGTTACTTTCAAGGTTGTCGTTCCCGTTAGATTTACCCTTCTTTGGTCTTCTCGGGGATGGTGTCGGTTGGCCCTGATCCGTATTAGAGTTCGAAATACCTTTTGACGACGATGGCTGGTTCACAATTTGAGCTTTTGTTTGACCTTGCAAAATATTCGGAGGAGAAGGAGCTATTTGATCTGGTGTATCGTTTCTATTTAGCTCGGAATATCGTAAGGAAGAACTAGCACTGATTGGTTCTTCGTAATCGTCTTGTTCGGTGTCTTCGTAAGAATCGCCGGTAACGTAAGAATTTGGGTTGCTCTCCACACGGTGTTGAGACATGAATCGCCTCGGTGATAACAACGTTTCACTGTTATGAATATCACCATTTCTTAACGAGGATGCACCAATAACAGGACTCGAATGATAGAAAGTGGCGCCACCTGCAGGTTGAGCGGTATTTGAGGCCAGAATCGCGCCATAACTTAATTGTCCTCTTGTGGTTGCCATGGGTACGCCATTGTAAGGCTCTGGTTGAAAATAGTTTATGCTTTGTCCATCTCCAACGGGGTTGATATAGCCAATGTTTGTAAGTTCTGGAGGTAAAGATGGTCGCATGTTAGGATTTACCTGTAACGATGATCAGTAAGAATTACTATTTACAAGTTCGAAATGCTGGGTCCCCTATTCACCAGCCATCCTAATTGCATGCTTTAGTCTTATTCTAGATTCAGAAAGTAACGCCTGTTTTTGATTGGCTAAACCGTTTGGTTCAGCAAATCAGATATTGTGTTACTTTCAAAATTATAAAATTCACGAGGATAAGACTATTTAATCATTTCATTAAGGATGGTTAGTGAATACGGGCCCGCCCTGGACTCTCTCTCTCTCTCTCTCTCTCGATAGCGCATTGAACAGCATGCTTTGGCGGTGTAGATTAAGAGTCTACTGCACAGCACGTGCATTTTGATCTTGGATCTACACAAACAGCTACTAGGTACTAAACCTCGGCCAATATCATCTTTAAGTGCCATGGAAATGTACCTTTGGATCTTGATAAACGTCGAATTTATTGGCAGACAGCCAGTTCAACTATCATTTTAACTCTTTACCAAACGACAAAATTTTAAACTAGTCCAAATTGAAAGCATTTGCAGACGACAAAATAAATGTAGCTGAAAACTGAAATTTGTTTTGGGAAGGGTAGAAAACATTGTGGGAAAAGGAGAAAATGCTGGTTACCAGCATCTTCTCCTTTTCCCACAATGCTTTCAAAAGGCTTCTTTCTCAGGGTCGTTAAAAGTCGGAATTGTGTGGTAAATGGGTTTAAAGAAACGAAAAAGTAGGCATGGCACTGGGAAAAGAGGGTTCAATGCATTTCCATAAAGCATTACACCAAAGAAGTCTTTGCATAACATCTATTCACTTTGTCTAATCAAAGGACTCAAAGTTCTGAAAAGCGGATTAGCGGAGTATCATAAAGCTGTAATATGTTGTAATAACAAAATAACATCACATGCAACACATGTGCAATCATTTTAAAATGGAGTTAGCAAGGGAAGGGAAAGTCAACACTGATCTGCCGATCCGGCAACGCAGTAACTTTTATTCTATTACTGTTAAAGGAGTTGTAATTTGACCCGTCATTCTTACGCAGTTTTTTGTTGGTATCAGATTTCGGACTATAGGTATACACGTCTAGGACAATATATACGGAAGTGACAAAAGCGAGGTTGAGGTGTATCAGCTAAACTGAAAGTAGAATGGGCGCAAGCGTGAATGGCAGCATATTTGGTCGAAGTCAAACAGATATCACAGTACAGTGTGAGCGCGTGTGCGTCGTTACGCATGGTGTATTTGGTTCCTGTCAGAATGATCACAGTAAGCGGATTTGCTATACAAATCCGCTAAAAACCGACTGAATCGTGGATAAGAATGATCCTTTGGCAAGCGGTAAACTTACCAAAAGCAAAATGTTTCGACCCAGGTCAGCCTGCGCGGACTCTTTTTGCAGATACATTATGCTACCTTTTTACGGAGCATGGCTCATATATTGTGTTTCTGTTCATTTTCTTGTTTTTGCACTTTTTCTACTAAGTCCTAACGCCAGTCAAGAAGATAATGAAGTCACTAAAAAAATGGAAGTTAAAGAAAAAGAACGTGTTGGTAACATACATGTACATGGATCATGAATCAACAATTTCCGAATTTGAGAATGGTCTTAAGACAACTAGGATACGTTAATAGCCAAAGTAGCGTTAAGCACGGCTTCAGACGGTTTTCGGTCAGTGTAGATCGAGACCAAACTGCGCATAGTTGACTCTTGATATTTCTTAATTTAGCCTGGTTCAGTTTGAACATACTTTATTCATCATATAATTGCAATGTTCTTAAGACAATACATGTACGGTGGAATAACAAAAATAACTGGTGAAATGGATAAGAACGAAAGCTAAGCTTACTGGCCTCTGTTATATAGCTAAAATAATGTTGCGACCGGCGTAAAACACAAAATAAACGGTAAAACGAATGTACGTACCAACCGTTCATCTATTTCCGCGTAATGATCGGATTCCTGCCGCAACAATGGCGGCTTGTTGTTGTTTTCTGGCATCGGTCTTGGTGCGTGTCTCGGCTTGTAGAAAATGATACCAGCACTACTGTCGGAACCCAGGCTGAAATTAACAATGAAAGTCAACAAGATGTTCAAAGAGGTCGATAGAAGGGTTAGATATCATAGATGAGTGGCGCTCTGGATTAAGTTTTTTTTGTAATCTTCATAATGTACTCTACCAATGTGCGTTTTGTCTGTTTACCAGCTATTAAAGCGAGATGTAGAATGATTCTTTGCAGAAAATCCACTAAAGGCAAAACGCTAATGATTTAATTCTTTTTAATTTACGATTAAAATTACGGTTTTACAATTTAATTCTTTTTAATGAGCGTATTTAGATTTTTTTCTTATGAATCAAAATTCTGCATAAAATCACAAATAGATACATTTATTACAAAATTATATTTTTATGCAAGCAGAAAGACCATGAACGGTTACATACAGTAAAAAGGCGCAATTTTGGAATTTAGATACCGGTCGTAATGCAATCCCTAGCTATTCTTTATGAGATAAGATATGACGTCATCATGCCTATTTGAATAGGATCGCACAAAATCATCGCATGCTGTTTGTCATTCCCACAAGTCTTTGCGAAATACTGGCACAAAATCTAAAACATACCTTTACTGGCTACGTATCCCGACAAGGAAATGCAATTAAAACATCTTTCATATATTTTGCATTCTCATTTATTGATGGGTTGCTACATGTAGCTATTGTCTTATTACTAAATTCATTGACAAAACATTTTTAAAGTTTTGTTTGATTATAAAAAATCTGAATAGGTCCCTTTAAAAGACGGTTTCTACTCGCGAAACCTATGGTGGCGATTAAGTGAAACAGGCTTATTAAAGATTTTAATTATTTTGAGTTTCATTTTCAGATTGTCTGACAAAATAGTAAGAGTATATCTCATTGATTAGGCTGCACTTGTTTGCAATCTTAACGGTTTGCGAAAAAAAAAAAAAAAAAACTATGTTGTCATTTGCACCAAGAAGCGTTTACAAATTACTTTACTTTTAGCCATAGTTAAGTATAAAAATATTTTCTTGCCATATATATACTCGTATTTACATTTCAGAAAAATACATCTTTAAATACTGGAAATGATACATGTACGTTGGCAAAGAGGTCTAGCCACAAGTTCTTGCAACTTAGTTTCGGGCATTTCCCTTCTTTAAATACATGTTTAAGAAATGGCAGCTAGAAAACTTTCAAACATTACAAGAGTCTATAAATAGTAAAGAAAAATAGATAAGAATTGTAACTGAACTCACAGAGAAAAAATGAGGCAACGTGTTATAAAATAGATAAAATTTCAAAGATAGAACAAGAGGGCCATGATGGCCCTGGGTCGCTCACCTTAGTAGAGTGCCTTAAAGGTTTTTCTTTAATTTGACCATGTGACCTAGTTTTTGACTGCAGGTGACCCAATTTCAAACTCATATTTCATGAAGACAAACATTCTGACCAATTTTCAAGTCAATTGAGCAAAAAATGTGGCCTCAAGTGCCCTCAAGATATTTCTTTAATTTGACCTAGTGACCTAGATTATGACCCCAGGTGACCCAAATTTGAACTGGTCTTTGACTATATCAAAAGAAACATTTTAACCAGTTTTCAAATCAAATGAATAATAAATGTGGCCTCTAGAGTGCCCACTAGCTATTTATTTCTTTAATTTGACCAAGTGAACTAGTTTATGACCCCAGTTGACCCAAATTCAGACTCATGTGCGATTTTACAAAGACAAATATTCTGACCAATTTTCAAGGCAATTAAGCAAAGAATGTGGCCTCTAGAGTGCCCACAAGGTATTTCTTTATTTTGACCTAGTGACCTAGTTTATGGTTCCAGGTGACCCAAATCCAAACTCATCTGATATTTCATCAAGACAAACATTCTGGCCAAATTTCAGGTCATCTGAGCAATAAATGTGGCCTCCAGAGTGCAAACAAGGTATTTCTTTAATTTGACCCAGTGAACTAGTTTATGACCCAAGTTGACCCAAATTAATCTTATGTGAGACTTTATAAAGACAAACTTTCAAACTAATTTTCAAGGCAATTGAGCAAATAATGTAGCCTCGAGAGTGCCAACAAGGTATTTCTTTAATTTGACCTAGTGACCTAGTTTATGACCCAAGATGACCCAATTTTGAACTCAATGAACTTGTTGAGCTTAGGTGGGCAAACAAACTTAGAAGAGAATCACTACATACCAAATATCAAAGCTCTACACCTTCCAGTTTCAGAGAAGATGATTCTTAAAATTTTCCTTCTCTGTTCCTATGTTCGAACTTGTGACCCCCGGGGCAGGGCCAACTTCTGCCCCAAGGGCATCATATGCACAGACTTAGTAGAGATCCACTAGGAGATGCTTCATGCCAAATATCAAAGCTCTATGCCTTCTAGTTTTAGAGAAGATTTTTAAAGTTTTCCTTCTTTGTTCCTATGTTAGAAATTGTGACCCCCGGGGTGGGGCCAGTTTTGACCCCAGGGGCATCATATGAACAAACTTGGTAGAGGTCCACTAGGAGATGCTACATGCCAAATATCAAAGCTCTACGTCTTCAAGTTTCAGAGAAGAAGATTTTTAAAGTTTTCCTTCTTTGTTACTATGCTCAAACTTGTGACCCCCGGGGCGGGGCCAGTTTTGACCCCAGGGGCATCATATGAACAAACTTGGTAGAGGTCCACTAGGCAATGCTACATACCAAATATCAAAGCTCTACGCCTTCCAGTTTCAGAGAAGATGATTTTTAAAGTTTCCCCTCTTTGTTCCTATGTTCGAACTTGTGACCCCCGGGGCTGGGCCAGTTTTGACCCCAGGGGCATCATATGAACAAACTTGGTAGAGGTCCACTAGGAGATGCTTCATGCCAAATATCAAAGCTCTATGCCTTCTAGTTTTATAGAAGAAGATTTTTAAAGTTTTCCTTCTTTGTCCCTATGTTGGAAATTGTGACCCCCGGGGCAGGGCCAGTTTTGACCCCAGGGACATCATATGAACAAACTTGGTAGAGGTCCACTAGGAGATGCTACATGCCAAATATCAAAGCTCTACGCCTTCAAGTTCCAGAGAAGAAGATTTTTAAAGTTTTCCTTCTTTGTTACTATGCTCAAACTTGTGACCCCCGGGGCAGGGCCAGTTTTGACCCCAGGGGCATCATATGAACAAATTTGGTAGAGGTCCACTAGGAGATGCTTCATGCCAAATATCAAAGCTCTATGCCTTCTAGTTTTAGAGAAGAAGATTTTTAAAGTTTTCCTTCTTTGTTCCTATGTTGGAAATTGTGACCCCCGGGGCGGGGGCTGTTTTGACCCCAGGGGCATCATATGAACAAACTTGGTAGAGGTCCACTAGGAGATGCTACATGCCAAATATCAAAGCTCCATGCCTTCAAGTTTTAGAGAAGAAGATTTTTAAAGTTTTCCTTCTTTATGACTATGCTCAAACTTGTGACCCCCGGGGCGGGGCCAGTTTTGACCCCAGGGGCATCATATGAACAAACTTGGTAGAGGTCCACTAGGAGATGCTACATACCAAATATCAAAGCTCTATGCCTTTTAGTTTTAGAGAAGAAAATTTTTAAAGTTTTCCTTCTTTGTTCCTATGTTGGAAATTGTGACCCCCGGGGCGGGGCGAGTTTTGACCCCAGGGACATCATATGAACAAACTTGGTAGAGGTCCACTAGGAGATGCTACATGCCAAATATCAAAGCTCTATGCCTTCAAGTTTTAGAGAAGAAGATTTTTAAAGTTTTCCTTCTTTATGACTATGCTCAAACTTGTGACCCCCGGGGCGGGGCCAGTTTTGACCCCAGGGGCATCAAATGAACAAACTTGGTAGAGGTCCACTAGGAGATGCTACATACCAAATATCAAAGCTCTGCGCCTTCTAGTTTCAGAGAAGAAGATTTTCAAAGATTTTGCTTTTTTTTCCTTTTTGTTGCCATGGCAACCAGAGTTGTGGGTGGAATTCAATTCTTTGAACAATTTTGGTAGAGCTTCACCCAAGGAACATCCCTGTCAAGTTTCATCAAGATTGGCCCATTGGTTTAGGAGAAGAAGATGTTTAAAGAAATTGTTGACGGACGACGGACGACAGACGACGGACGACGGACGCCGGACATAGGGCGATCACAATAGCTCACCTTTAGCACGTTGTGCTAAGGTGAGCTAAAAATGTTCGGCCGGGATTCAAAGGTGGACAAGTCTATTCAAATGGTGTCTCATACAGAATAGGAATAAGATTACCAGAGGCTATTTAAACATGCTGTTTTCAAAAACAACTGACTCAAGCGAGGAATATCTGAATGGAAAGAAAATGTCGTTCTGGAATGATATTTCCGTGACAGGACTGAAATAATGTTGAAAGCGATGTAAAACAGCACTCAGTAAATCAATTATTGGAATGATATTGAAACCACTGTAGGAAAAGAGGGAATACAAAGATACGACAAAAAAAAAAAGGACTGGCTCTTTGTACTTTAATCGCTATGGTATTAGAAATCAAATGTCGACTTACTTTTCCCTCCGGTTTCTACACCACAAGATGACAGCAATCAACAATACGACCAATAAAATTACTCCTCCGGTCAACGCCCCGGCTAAAATGGCTCCGTATTCAAGTGGTGAACTATTTCCGCTTCCGGCTAGCGATGGTCGCTTATTTGTTGTTTGGGAACTTCCTGGAGGCCCCGTATGAAAGGTAGGCCTATTTGTTGTTACTGGTAATGGAGGTAAAATGGCCGTTGTTTGGTCATTATTGCCGCTCGTCGTTATATCGATAGTAGTTGGTTTAGTTGACAAAGATGGTGGACCTGTAACACACAAACGTTTTAAAAGAAATATTAAATATGTTACTCTAAGGATGCCTATCACGTGGTCGCATTTGCGGACAGTGTAGAATAAAATCAGACTGCGCAGAAAATGCAGCCAATCTTGTATTTTCCTAGTTCCTGTTTTATCAGTTATTTGAAAAAAAAAAAAACTTCCTTAACGTTGCAACAACTGAGCTGCATTTATTGACCGATAACGTCTACCCCGAATGCTTGCCACTCTTCAGATTCGAATTTTCGATTAAAAGATATCGTTAAATGCATAAAATTGTCGCGTTGACTCAGAATTGGAAAATCTAGGATGATTGAAGAAGCTAATAAATTAAAGCTTATCAAAACATATGCCACAGTATCTTTAGTCGAAATTCTATTATAGAAGTTGTATTATTAAAAATGAACGGACATTTTTCCGGACTCTTTTCGGACGACCATCTGCTTATCTGCACGATGTGTATGTCGAGAATAAAGAATAGCAGCATATGTGTTTATGTCTGGTTTGTGTGTTTGATGTTGAACGTTGCTTTTATCATAATTATAATTATATTACGGCGACCTATAGATGCATTCCTTGGTTCGTATTCCCAGGACCATTCTTAGTCTTATTCTCCAAATTTTCTAAATTTGAAAGTAACACAACTTCTGATTGGCTAAACCAAATGGTTTAGCAAATGGTTCAGCCAATCAGGAGTTGTGTTACTTTCAAATTTAGAAAATTCTGGAGAATGTGACTAAGAACGTTCTTAAGAATGGTTGGTGAATACGGGCTCTGGACTTTTGCAAAGCTACTGGCATCATCAAGTTCCACCGTATACCGAAAGTCGAGACGATGTTTCGTAGTAACATAGAGATTCTATAACATTAATGAATCCTCAGAGAGAACGATTTTTGAGGACCTTGGATAAACAAGGAGGAAAGTTGTATTTCATAAAGAATATATACCTAGTATCAGGAATAACGTTAAAAAAGGTTTTCAAACGCCGAACAATACTTAACCCGTAATCTGCTAAATAAGTGAAATGAAACTTTCAAGCCGATAGTAAAAACCCAGAGGTACTTCTAGTATTTCAAAGGTATTTTTTGTGAAAATTATCTCCTTATCAGACAATCTAGATCCAAGATCAGACTGCACCTTCTGTGCAGTCTGATCTTGGATTTACACTGTCCGCTAAAGGTCTTTGAGTCGCGCTTAGTGGCTCAAGGAATATTTCACGACAGGTAAATGCTACTTACGAGGAGGAAAAGGGTCTTTCCGGCAATGTTTGTAAAACTGATCATAAAGGGCATCAAGACGGTTATCGAGCCGGCTGTGCATGAGGCTTCGACCGGGACCGCTACAGCGAGATAGCGCATTGGACACACAGCGCTTGTCCTTCCTCAACTCCGAACTGACAACCCTGAAGGTACAAAATACCAAATATGGTTATTGTCTATTAAAGGGAAACAAAAAACTACTTTAACATTTACCAAACGACAAAATGTTGGACGTGACCAAATTGAAACCATTTAAAGAGGACAAGTTAACCTTTCCCAAACGACAAATTTTGGACTGGTCCAAATTGGAAGAGTTTGCAGACGACAATTCTAAATTTGATGAAAATGGCAGAAAGTTATCAAAAAGGGTAGAAAACACTGTGGGAAAAGGAGAAATTGCTCGTTACGAACAATTTCTCCTTTTCCCACAGTGTTTTCAAAAGACTTGTACTGCAGACACGTGAAAACCAGGAAACCAGGGCTTGTTTGGGAAAGGGTTAAAGGTAGTTCGGATCATGACATTTGTCGTTGATAGGGTAGAAAACATGGTTTGAAAAGGAGGAAATGCTGGTTAGTCATATTTACTCTATTTCCCACAATGTTTTCAAAAGCCTTCTTATTCAGGGTCGTTAAAAACCCGGGGTAAGAGGTAAAGCGTTAATGCGTTTCTTTAACCCTTTCCTGAACCACAGGTGTACAACTCTTCAAATTTGAAAGCATCTGTAGAAGACAAAATCGAAACAGGTACAAATAAGCTTCATATTGAGGATAAAAAGGGATTCAGAAATTTCTAAATAAATTTCTTAAACCCTCTCCCAAACGACAAAATATTATATCCTTCCAAATTTAACCCTTTACCACACAATCCCGACTTCTAACGACCCTGAGGAAGAAGCCTGAGGAGAAACCAGCATTTTCTCCTTTTCCCATAATGTTTTCTACCCTTCCAAAAACAAATTTCAATTTTTCAGTCACATTTATTTTGTCGTCTGCAACTGCTTTCAATTTGGACCAGTCTAAAATTTTGTCGTTTGGCAAAGAGTTAAGGCATACGCAGAGGACCAATTCGAAAATAGCGCAAATAACTCTCAAAAAAAGGTATAACTGTGAGGTTTGATCCCGTAAGGTTGTGCTTTTGACATTCCATTCACCAGCTGTTTCCATGCAACAGCAATAAATATCGTGTTACTACTCCAGCGTCCAGAAATGTCTCTATTGCTATAAATAGAAGTTCGGTATCAGCGTTTAGAGGTTGGTATCACCGTCTAGGGGTATCTGTGTTCCTATATATGAGTCATGCTCTGTGAAATAGGAACTTAAGGCATCTGCGAAAAGTATCAACTCAGGTCAGCCTACGCAGACTGCGCAGGCTGACCTGGGCCGAAACTTTTCGCTATTGGTCAATTTTCTGTATGTCAAAGGACCAGTCTATCTTATGACTCAGTCGTTTGTTAAAAAAGAGGCTATCATGGATCCATAAATATGTGATGGCTTGATTGGTACGGAGATGCATTAAACCCTCTTTTGTCACAGCATGGCTCATATACAGAAGCTTGGTGTAGCTTTATGCAGGCCAAACTTAATCGGACTACAGGATTTGTTCATTTATTTAGAGCTGAGGTGGTTAATGTTAACTCTTTCGGCGCCAAATAAACAAACTTGGCCTCTGTTGATGGCTGTAAATACAATCCACTGAGTCGCCGGAAGATTTTTATCATATAGGCTTGACCACACAAGCGGACGGTATAGATCAAAGATCAGACTGCACGTTCTGTGCAGTCTGATCTTGATCTATGCCGTCCGCAAAAGTCCCTGTTTTCGTCTGTGGCGCTGAAAGGGTTAAATACAGAAAGAAAATCTCTATCAGTTCTATACTCTCTTTCACAAGAACTTTGAATCATCCTTGCGCACTGACCTTAACCTTTTGACCTAGAGTATCTTCTTTTAGGTCATACCAATACATTACATGAAATTTTATGATCACGCCATGCACAGTATTGAGGAGTCTATGACGGCTTTTTCAGTGTGGATAGTATAGAATTGGTCAAGAGATGAGAAATAACCTTGCTGCCAGAGTGTTTACGACTCGAGCCAATCTTTTCGCAGCGACCTCGTCCTTTGGGCAAGAAGACCCATGTGTAATGGGTTTATTAGACACATCGCATTATCTAAGATACACCGTTCTGTATGAAACCACCTCTGATTTATATGCAACAAACTCTTGGAGTACTTGCACAGTACCCTTGATCTATGATCCAGTTAAATCACGGTCTGCATTTGGTCTTGCCCACTATATGTATCAAGTACTGATTGTTGTCAGAGATTCAGTCGGTTGTTGTCGTCTAATTTAGTCGGATAGGTGGATCCTTCATCTATGCTTCCTTGCTGTCCCTTGTTTGTGAGTTGCAACGTCATTTAGTATACAATAACGCTTAGAGCGCCAAATAAACCTAACAGACATTTTCTATCTAGAATTAGGACGTAAGTAAATGCAATTTTGAGGTTTCTTTAGCCGACGGTATCTCGGCAAAGCGGACAATGTAGATCGAAGATCAGGCTGTACGTGTTTTGCACTCTGAACTTGATCTACATTGGCAGCAAAGGCAATTGCAGTTGTGAAAGCACTTTAAGGGTTGATATTTCCAGAATTCTATTCCCAGAGGAATAAAAACAGCTTATTCTAAAATATGTATAACGCACCTGCAAGCGGACAACAAACTGAAATCGTTCTTTGCGGTGCTGAGGTCATCAAGAACGGTTGTGAGGTCATCGAAACACGTGACTGCTGTGTTACAACACACTCTGTCTCTTCCACGTATATCTGTAAAACAAAATAATTGTTATGAAAAGGGTTACTTTTTCAGATGCCTATGACATATTATATCCTGCAAGTTACTCCTGCATATATTCTTAAGAATATTCCTAGCCTTATTCTCAAGAATTTTCTACATTTCAAAGTAAGTCAACTTATAATTGGCTAAACTAAATTGGTTGGATCAGCCAATCAGAATCTGAGTTACTTTCTTAAACTAGAATAAGATCAACACTGAAACTAAGCATGGCTGTTGAATACGGGCCCTGGTTTCATCAGTCAATGAGGGTAGATCAAAGTCAGCCTACACTTCAGTCTAGACTCTCCGATCCTCAAATACATGTACATTGTACTAATGAATGGTTCTGAACGAATTGTTGGTTCCTTGATCAATTTCACTCTGGAAGAGCGTCGGAATGCAGAGGGGATAGAGCAGGTGGCAGTATACCCATCGTCCTGGGTCCGTATTCACCAACCATTCTTAAGAGCGTTCTTCGTCTTATTCTCCAGAATTTTCTACATTTGAAAGTAACACAACTTCTGATTGGCTAAACCATTTGGTTTAGCCAATCAGAAGTTGTGTTACTTTCAAATTTTGAAAATCTTGAAGAGTAAGACTAAGAATATTCTAAAGAATGTTTGGTGAATACGGACCCTATATCACTGCAAAATAATACATGATATGGAAAGGGATGTCTCCATTTTTTTCAGCCGTTACCAGGGTCCGTATTCACCAATCATTCCTAAGAACGTTTCCAGACTTATTCTTCAAGATTTTCCAAGTTAGAAAGTAACACAACTTCTGACTGGCTAAACCAAATGGTTTAGCCAATCAGAAGGTATGTTACTTTCAAATTTGGAAACTTTCGGAGAACAAGACCAAGAATTTGTTGGTGAATACGGACCCTGACTACAAAATCAGATTTGTCTGTATTTACAGCACTTGCCGAGGATACGTTAAATGTAGCTTTGATTATGGCATTTGACGGTGGCAGAATAGAAAACATTGTGGGAAAAGGAGATAATGCTGATTGCCAGCATTATCTCCTGTTCCCACAATGTTTCCGCAAGAATAAATGAATCAATGTATAGTGTTTTATGGTGCATCGACATCTAGGGTCATTCAGCGCGGAAACAGAAAAGGGTAATGAATGGAGTTTCCAAAAGAATTCCTTGTCAAGGCCGTAAAAACTCTAGATTGTGTCGTAAATGTTAGTATACGTTTTGGAAAAATCTCGTCATTTTGGCCCTTTCCGCTTATATATCAGTCGTGCGAGTCTTTTTTTTTTCGTCTCGTGGCTGACCATGAAGGATCTTAATTTACAAAGGTTAACATATGAAATGCAGATTCCATTTCTCAGGGAACTATATTTTAGATAATCGCTGCTTGCTTTATTCCTTTAAGGTCATTCCTGCTTGCTCTAGCAGACGGCTATACGTTATACATGGCATGGCCTTCACTGTAGTCTCAATAATGAGACGTTTACGGTGCTTCTTTTCTTACTTGGACATTTACTGTGCACCGCACCGTCTCAAGTCCATCCTGAATTTTCCAGTAGCAAAGCTACAGCGCTACACTGACTCTTGCTCGGCTTAATCTGTATCGCAGCGAAATAAAATTAATTTTTAGTGACACACATGACAAAGGACAAATTATTAAACGTTTCATTTCTTAAAGCGCTCGTAGTTTCAAGTCTTTTAGAACACGCAAATCTCGAAAAGAACTAACGAAATTTATCGTGTTCGGCGTCCATTTTGTGTGTATTATGGGGAACGATAACAACTCGAATAACTGATGAATGAAACTTTTTTCTTATGTTTAGCGTTTAAATTTAAAATATTTGTATGTGAAACAAAGGATTATTGAATACTTAAGCAACTGGCATGTTCAAATTCTAGTTTTGTCCTCTACTTGTAAAAATAAGAGAGTTTCAAAGTGCGCACAAAATCTGTGCGCAGATTTCAACTGTACCCGGAGGCGACCAATCAAAAACTAAAATCGCCCTCGAGGACAGTTATCTGTACTAGGCCTTCACTGCCGCTGTCAGAGTAAATCAGGGCATGTATTCACCAACCATTCTTAAGAACATTCTTAGTCTTATGCTCAGGAATTTTCAACACTTGAAAGTAACATAATTTCTGATTGGCTAAACCAAACTTTCAAATTTTGAATTTGACTTAAACTGAAATTAAGAATGGTTGGAGAATACTGATCCTGAAAGTAATAGAGATCGTGACACCGTATGGGGTAAACATTTTTGTCCGTTCGAATGACGTATGTAGGGAACCTACTTTTTCTACGATTAAATTTAGCTCTACCTTCATCACATGAATGTCGAATTTTGTCTAGATTTTTCTCCACCACCTCCACAACGATATCTACTTCCGTCGGAAAACGTGGAAATGCTCGGTTTACACGTGTACGGACCTTGTATCTGGGCATTTCTTTCTTCGAGGGAACACCTATATTTCAAGTTCTCTCCTTATTCTCACTAGGTTTGAAAATTTGCAAGTATTTAGGAAACTTTTTTTTTCTCCTTTTCCCACACAAGCTTCACACAAAAGTGTTATTTCCAGAGTTAAATAGTGTGTAATTCCTTTCCTTGAGCATTCGTTTGTTTGTCTGTTTGTTTGAATATTTCTACAGCTCCTTATGAAACTGAACTGAGCTGGTTATGTATACAGATGGATACAATAAATCCCGAATGAGTTTCACAAAATCTAGCTTGAAGCAGTCGTCAAGATTCAATGGTTTCGTTTTTCTGTTTTGCTTTCTTTCCCCGAGATTTTTGTCAATTTTGATGAAGTCTTAAGACCGAGTTTGTCCTGATGACCTTCAGTATTGTTTAAAATATCTTCTAGAGTTTGGATTCCAAAACAATCATGAAACAATGAGGTAAGTCCAACTTTTCTGATTCCTTCAACAGGTGCTTCATATATTAATAGTTCCACGAATATGAATTTTCAATATATGCAATTCCTATACGTTTTCGTTCAGTGTTGTTCAGTGAGCTTTCTACACAATTCTAAATATCAACACCGTAAAAGCTTTCTACACCATCAATTCTAAATATCAAGCCCGTAATATTTTTTTTTTTTGAATACCAAGAAAAGCTTTCACAATCACACATAATACATGTATTACAAAAATATCTGAAGACACAAAAAAGGTTGTTTTTCCCTCAAAGTTTAAGAAGGAACGATTCAAATTTTAAACTTAACAAATATCTGAAGACACAAAAGAGTTTTTGTTCCCTCCAAGTTTAAGTAGAGCCGATCCAGTTTTAAACTTAACACACGGCAATCTCTAAATGGTGGATGCTTGGCGGAAGTAGCTAACAGTGAAAAATAAAGCCTTCAGGGTGAAAAGTACATGATATTTATAAACTAGAGGATCGTGTCAAATTGTGACAGTTTTCTAATCCGTTACCTTCACCTCCGTACCAGACGACAAAATGTTGGACTTGTCCAAATCCAAAGCATCTGCAGAGGACAAATAAAATGTGGTTTAACCCATTACCAGACGACAAAATTTTGACCATGTCCAAATTGAAAGCAATTGCAGACGACAAAATAAATGTAACATAAATGATAATTTATGTCTTTGATAGAGTAGAAAACATTGTGGGAAAAGGAGAAAATGCTGGTTACCAGCATTTTCTCCTTTTTCCACAATGTTTTCAAAAGGCTTCTTTTCCAGACGCGTCAAAAGGAGTCATTGTGTGGGAATGGGTTAAATGTGGGGTATTCTTTTCATTAAAATGGTAGAAAACATTGTTGGAAAAGGAGAAAATGTTGGTTACCAGCATTGCTCCTTTTCCCACATTTTTTTTCAAAAGTATTCTTCTCGGGGGTTGTTAAAACCAAAGATTGTGTAGAAAAGGGTTAAACAGAATTTGGACCATTCCAAATTCAGGACATTCGTGACATCAGCAATATCATAATTAGTAACCGTTATCGTTATAACAAAGGCAATGAAATAGGCTTTTAAAAAGGGCCCAGATCAATTAAAATTTTCAATCAGGGTATCTCAAGATAAAATCTGACAATGTAGATCCAAGGTCAGACTGTACGCTCTTAGCAGTCTGATCTTTATCTATGTTGTCTGAAAAACCCAACTTAAGTCCGTTTAACATCCCGAAAGTTAAACTTCTAAAATTTGAAGATATGATGAATAATACAAAGGAAAATGCTTGTTCGGAGAGGCAGTCAACTCAGCGGTTTACGCTTGACAATACAAACAAGAAATATCTTTGAAAAAGACAGACTGTGTAAGAGGTTATGGGATATGAAGTTTTAAACTCTTTTGTAGGTCAATATGAATAGAAATAACGAAAAGTACTCTGGTTAGCAATTGCCTCTTTTTCCTCATTGTTTTGCAAACTGTTGAAAAGTGAAATTTTCAATAAGATTTTGTTTTTGTTTGCAAGATTAGATATCAAACCAGTAGCAACACCTGTATATTGGTGTTATAAATAAACCTAAAATGGGCCGGTAAGGGCCCGCCGAAAAGACATGTTTACATGTTTTACCAATTGCAAATTACTATTTATTCGTTCGGTTGTATCAGTTGTAAGAAGTAGGTCAAAAGCCAGCGCATTCGGCTATGCCGAAAAAGTTATATGAACAATCTTCTACAATGAGTTCACATGTGGTTACCCATATCCTGCTTAATGATTTAAACGATACATTCAAGTCGATAGTAAAAACACAAATAATGTTATTTCAAACTAAATTTTTGGAGCAAAAACATCTCCTTATCGGACAGTGTAGATCCAAGATCAGACTGCACGTTCTGTGCAGTCTGATCTTCATCTACACTGTCCGCAAAAGGTCAGTGGGTCGCGCTTAGCAGCTTAAGGGTTAAACCCGTACCTATATAGGAGACGATGTTGTAGGGGTAGAGCGTCGGGCTCTCTCGTGGGAGGATCCGGGCCTGTGAGGTGAGGGGTTAACCTTTGGAACTACCCACATCATGGCGCGGGTACTGGTTAAGTTGTTAGGCAGTAATCACCGAGATCGATTACTATAGGTTGTAAAACTTATTTCACCATAGATATTATCTTCCGCTAGGTGGCATTTTTCAAATACATAATCCTTTCTGATATGTACAGAACCGGACTACTTTTGAACGCGGCAACCAATGCAGCGAATTTCAAAATAAAACATACGTTTACTCACTAAAACCGACCTTGTGCGATTCATCCGGGCATGGTTAGCTAGCATATAACCTATGCATCAGCAATTTAAAACATAGCCCTTATATGCTTGGGAAAAAGCACCGGAATAAGCCCAGAAAAGTGGGGACGTTATCTTTGTTGTCAGTCTATTGCACAAATCCCGGTTTTCCCAATGTCCATATTTTTTGAAACTATCTACAGAGATTTGCAGTAAACGGTATTTTCTGAATTTTTCACCGTTTGAAATAATTATATTTTCAAGAAATTTGAAGCAAAAAACAGGTTTGATTTTTCCACAAACGTGTAATCTATAGCCATTTTCCGCTTGCTATTTCGCGTATCAATATTTATCCTGTACAGGATAGTGAAGCGTCATAGCAGACAGGTCATCTTCGAAGACTATTGACAAGCGCAGACAAAGCCATCCATGTAACATAAATGTTGATTTTGTACTGTCGTCTGCCCTAACTGTGTTAAAACAGGCATGGAGTTCAAAGTAAAGTAAGTTTTGCTGATTTTCCATACAAGGAAATTTGCAGTGTCGTCCGCTCCAGCTATATTTTAAGAGGCATGGGGCCTAACCCTGAACCACACAATCCCGAGATTTAACGACTTAAAATTAAAGAATTCTGTAAACAGTGTGGGAAAAGGAGAAAATACTGGTCACCATAGTGAAATTCAGTTTGCTTCATTTTTTTTCCAGTTAAGGCCGTTTTAAACAAATAAGTCATACAACTGCAGCCACTGCAGCTCTTTCTATGCGTTCCTGAAGTTTCTTTTACCAATGCCAGACCCAACCACATGTATATTTCCAACCCACTGACAAATTTTGCACCCA
Source organism: Tridacna gigas (assembly GCA_945859785.2). Classification (NCBI taxonomy): domain Eukaryota; kingdom Metazoa; phylum Mollusca; class Bivalvia; order Cardiida; family Cardiidae; genus Tridacna; species Tridacna gigas. The sequence continues at coordinate 33,487,251 of OX244036.2, read as the reverse complement.
AATGTCTTCGAAGTAATGAAAAAATCCTGTCGCGAGGACATTTATTAATCTTCGCAGATAGGATAGTTAATAGTTCATAATTCGCAAAGGTGTTTGAAGTTTCAAGTTCAGTTAGTAGCGTACAGGGCTTGCAAACTAGGGGTCCTGAGTCCGAATCCCAGTTCAAACATGACACTCTTAGCAAAACAAGCCAAACTTTGACCAAGCTACAGGAATTTGCTTTTGATAAGATTAACAGCGATAACGAATTAAAAAACAACGGTTCATCAATATAGAATGGAAAGGTGGTCGGTCACGCCCGCAGTCCATAATATAAACCAGATAGTTCGCGGAATTTGATTTGCTGATCTGTTTTGTGACGTATAACCAGCATACATGTACATTGATGGATATTATTTACGTAAGTCAGTCAATTTAATTACTAATATTGTGACAAGCGCAGTAATATTACGAATGGTGTGTAACAGCGACTCGACACAAAATAATGGTAACATGAAACGATTGGGGGGGGGGGGGACGTCAAAGAAGTTAATGATTTAGTAAATAATTGGTAATCACTGAAACCACAGAGTTGCTCCGAAGTCCCTGTCTATTTCACTCTTGACCAGACGACAGTTCTATACTCGTCCATACTGTTCAAAGTCATTGCAGAGGACAGACTAAACGTGGTTCGAATCATGGGATATATTTTTGAAAGGGTAAAAGAAAAATTGTGGGAAAAGGAGAAAATGCTGTCTACTGTTTCCAACGATATTTTTGAAATCCTCTCTACCGGAAAGAACCCGGGATCATTAGTTAACCCTGAACCACACAATCTCGAGATTTAATGACCCTAACAGAGAAGGCATTTTCTCCTTTTCGTACAATGTTTTCCGGAGTTTCATTCACAACTTCAATCGTTTCAGGCACTTTGAAGTTGTCGTCTGCGAATGCATTGAAATTGGACAAATCCAACAGTTTGTCGTTGGATAAAGCGTTAACCCTTTACTGCCTTCACCATTCAATCATTTGTTTTCAAAACCTTGAGGAAGTAGGCTTTTAAACAAATTAGGGGAAAGGAAGAAAATGCCTGTTACCATCATTTTCTCGTTTTTCTGTAAATAATTTTACCTTTCCAAGAAATATTATATGAGCCATGCTCAGTGAAAAAGGGGCTTAATGCATCTGCGAAAAGTATCGATTCAGGTCAGTCTGCGCAGGCTGACCTGGGCCAAAACTTTTCGCTATTGGTCAATTTTCTGTATGTCTAAGGACCAGTGTATCTCTAGATTCAGCTGGTTGTTCGATAAAAAAAGGTATGTTAATAGAGCCATAATTATGTGATGACTTGCTTGGTATCATGAATCATGGGGATGCATTGAGCTCCTTTTTGCCAGAGCATGGCTCATATCATTTCGACTATACCCTTAGTATTATTGATTTATCGTCTTTAACCCTTTCCCAAACGTCAAAATTTGGACTGGTCCACATTTGAAAGAGTTTGCAGATGACAATATTAAATTTGATGAAAATGGTAGAAAGTCCTCAATAAGGGTAGAAAACGCTGTGGGAAAAGGAGAAATTGCTCGTTACGAGCAATTTCTCCTTTTCCCACAGTGTTTTCAAAAGACTTGTACTGCAGACACGTGAAAACCAGGGCTTGTTTGGGAAAGGGTTAAATGTTTTTAAGTTGGACAAGTATTGTCGCTTGGTATATTTTCTGGCTCTTATTCATGCCCACATAGGCTTATTATAGATCCACCGCATGCGAGCAACAGTTAACCCTTTACCCAACAGACCCGTGTTTCAAAGATATTTACGAGAAGACGTTTGAAAATACTGTGGAAATATGAGAAAATGCAGCTACCCCACAATGTTTTCCACCCTTTCAATATTTTAGACACATTTATTTTGTCGTCTGCAAATGCTTTCTATTTGGACATGTCTAAATTTTTTTCGTTTGTTAAAGCGCTGAACGGAAACAAATATCGTTGCTCAGTGATATGTGGAATACATTTTTGGCGGAAATAGGGATTGCTTGTTAGAAATGATTCTCATATTTTCCTCCATCTTTACAAGAAGAGTCTACACGAGAATAATGAAAACAAATTCTAAACACAGTCAACAGCTAATTTTCCTCGCATTTTATCAAAAGATGCTACGCAAGAACGCAAAAGAATACGTCATTGCGTTTATCGAATGATAGGTTAGACGCTCGCATTTACGTTACTATTCATGAAAATCCTCCTAATTAGCATATTTCGACGTGAATGGCTACTCAAGTTTTTATGTGAACCCCAAACCGTCTTGCCATTGTTTTATGAAATTTATGTATGTCCATATACACGTTGTCTGTCGTTATAAATAGCTTCGACGACATGTTCTTGCCCGAGGGAAGCGTACAACGTCGATATATCACCGTCATTCAACGGTGTATCACGTGACAGTGACGTCATACGCATAGGCCAGCATTACAAGTAGCTTTGTTCACTCTCGCGACACAGAGGCAAATTTTTGTTTTTCTTTTTTTACAGTGTATATAAAGATTAGATTGCAAAGTAAGAGCAATCTAATCTTCAATCTATACTGCTTAATTTAACCCTTTACCGCACAATCCCGACTTTTAACGACCCTGAGAAAGAAGCCTTTTGAAAACATTGTGGGAAAAGGAGAAAATGCTGGTAACCAGCATTTTCTTCTTTTCCCACAATGTTTTCTGCCCTTCCAAAACCATTTTTCGGTAACATTTATTTTGTCGTCTGCAAATGCTTTCAATTTGGACCAGTCTAAAATTTGTCGTTTGGTGAAGGATTACTATATAATTAAGAGCCACGCTCTGTGAAAAGAGGCTTAATGCATTTGCGAAAAGTACCGAAACTTTTCGCTATCTTTGAAATTTTTTGCATGCCAAAGGATATTTTTACCTCATGATTCAGTCGGTTGTTTTGTCACAATGGATGTTATGGATCCATAATTATGTGATGTCTTGCTTAATATAATGGATTACGGAGGTGCATTAAGCCCCCTTTTGCCAGAGCACGGCTGATATCATATGAGAATTTCTGACCAAAATTGCCTTGAAAATGTAATGTTTGTGTCTTTTAGGCCTTAAACTCTTCTCCAGCTGACAAAACTTTAGACTCGTCCGCAATGAAAGCATTTGAAGACGACAAACTAATTGAGGCTCAAATGATTAGTTTTGTCTTTGAAAGGGAAGAAACCATTGTCGGAAAAGGAGAAAATATCTGCATTTTCTCCCTTTCCCACAATGTTTTCAAGAGACTTGTTCCTTCGTTCAAACATAGGGTCGTTTGGTTTATAGTCAAATCTGCTAAATAAATAAGTAAACAGTTCTAGCCCAAAGGAACGACCCAAATATTTTAATTCCAAAGTTGTTTTCGCCGGGCGGGGGGGGGGGGGGAATCAACGTATACACCAAAGATCAGACTGCACGTTCCGTGCAGTCTGATCTAGATCTTTACTGCTCGCAAAAGCACCTGCTGTGAGTTGTGATTAGGAGCTCAAGGTCGTTGCACCAAAAAAGATCAGCTTATCAGTTGTAGAATAAAAAAATATTGTGTCTGGTCAGACAGGGTCATGGCAATAATTTCAAAGTACCTCTAAGAGTGCCGCCTGTTTATTGTTAGGCAGTAAAAATCAACCGAACTCACTCACGTTCGGTGCAAGACTGATCTGGGACTTCGCTCACGTTCACTATCCGGGAAAGCAATAAAAGTTGAGAGTTAGCTGATGTTTAAGAAGAACATGGCAAACCGTTGCCATAATTTGTTTTCTTTTAACCCTTATCCTGCTAAATGACTGAAATGAAATTTTCGAAATGAGAGTAAAACCCCGAATAATGCTATTTCAAACTTAATTTTCGGGGAAAATATCTCCTTATCGGACAGTGAAGAGCCAAGATCAGACTGCACGTTCTGTGCAGTCTGATCTAGATCTACACTGTCCGCAAAAGGTCAGTGAGTCGTCCTTAGCAGCCTAAGGCAATACTACACAAACTATCCGCATCACGGCGTGAGTATTAGCTAAGGTTTCATGGAATCCAACAACAAGAGTGCCTTCGTTGTGCAACTTATTTTAAAATGTCAGATAAATACAATGTAGGTTACATTAAGGCTGAAACTTCAGATCTGAGCCATACTCTGTGAAAAGGAGGTGTAATGCATCTGCAAAAAGTATCGACCAGGTCCGCCTGCGCAGTCCGCGCAGGCTGACCTTGGTCGAAACTTTTTGCTATTCGTCAAATTTATGCATGTCAAAGGAACAGTGTACCCCTTGATTCAGTCGGTTGTTATACAAAATGGGTTTTATTAATCCATAATTATGTGATGATTTGCTTAGTATCGTGCATAACGGAAATGCATTAAACCCCCTTTTCCCAAAGCATAGCTAATTTACTTTAACATAGCGTAGATTTGCTGAGGTCAACTTCATTCGCCCTGTAGTTCCGGTAGATTACTTACATAACACTAGCTTGATGGTATGCCTGGTTACAAAAAGAAATGCACAGCGTCACGTGAAACGACCAATGGAAAAACAAGTCTGGGACAGATGTAGCCACCATGGAGAATGGGACACTGCCATAGTGAAAAACTACAGAGATATTACTGTTACTGGTATCTGTGTATGAGGAGAAAGAAAAACAGAACTTACCACGGCATATTTGTTCATCAGGAACCGTTACAGCTTCATTAGTGGGCGTGACCTGATCTACGTTGTCAGTGCTGAAAGTTGTCGTCACGATCCTCGGGGAACTCAACGAGAGCCCCCTCGTAAAGAGCCCCGTCAGGTTATTCTGTAACACGTCCTCCATCTCGCCTGGTTCTTGGTCCGAGTTCTGGGACTGAAACGCCGCCATTAAATCCATGAGTCTATTTAATCTTCTTTGTGCTCTATTTAAAAGTCTTCTTTGAAATCTAGCCCGTTTTCTTCTATTGTCCATGTTTTGGAATTACATTTTAATATCTCCTGTTTTTTTTTACCCTTTTCGTCTTTTATTTTAGTTGAATAATTGCACTGCCGCTCTGTGAACACTGTTAATTGTAAGTTTCTTATGTTTACCCTTTGAAATACTTAAGATGAAAATAGTGTTCATCCAAAGTTTATGCGTTTTGTACGATAAAAGAAAAAGGGAAACTTGTATTATTGGCTTATTCTTTTGTCGTTAAAAAAATACTTCAGAAAAGTTTATGTACATAAAATGTAAGACCGCAGCATTCAATCTTTTTATCTAACTGTCCATCGAAAGTCTATTCGTCTGTATTTACTTTTTGTTTATTTATTTTCTATTTATCTATATATTTCAACCATTTTTTAAAAACCTTTTTGATGTTTTTCAGCTATCTAATCACTTAATAAATTAATTAATTCACGAACAATCAGGTCAACAAAACAAATCCGAAACGAATTATCTAAATCCGAACAATTATACGTATATGTATTTGTTTAAATCCGAAAATTTTGTAGAACGTGTTTTACACCACAGTTGGTTCACAGATAAAACGTATTCATTGCCCAGTCATCTGTAGATGACTTAATAAATGAATTCCTATGTCAAATTCATGCGTCTCTCTTGACAAATGAGTTCTGGCTCACTGATGCAAATAGCCCACGGCTATAAATAGTAATTAGGCGACTTTGTTGCAGTTTTCGTGATGTCCCCACTCAATGAGTTGTAGTCCATAAACAAAGCTTCTGAAAGCAGAAAATTTATTTTCTTTTTCAATGGCCTGATAACCATGCAAGTTCAAGAGTCACAATAATACATGCATTCCATAACACTGTGGAGAAATTTCACACATATATATTAATTGAACAAAACAATATAAACTGAACAAAAAGTAAACGGATGAAATATACAGCTGTCTAACTTTATTTACCTCCGTTGTGATAAACATACAAAAACTAAAGCAGTGGGAAGAGGGAGTATGCATCTTAATGCATAACAAGGGTCCATTTTGTCTGAATCATGAGGTAGAATGGTCCTTCATCATGTAGAAAATGTACAAATAGCAAACAGTTATGTCGCAGACAGACTACACAGGCTGACATACATGTAGGTCGATACCTTTTGCAGATGCAAAACCCACTTTTCACTGGGCATGACTCAAAGATCATTACGTGAAAATGCTTTTGAGAAACTTAAACATAACCTGAAAAGGACCATAATTATGTTGGAACAATTAAGAACTTCTTTTTCCCCCAAAAATATTCCAATTTGTTTCGAGACAGGCATTTCCCGTCATTCTTGAAGTCCGGACCAAAGCCATTTCATCGGAATAAGATTTACAAATTTACAGTGAAAAGCAAGTTGCCTTCTCGAATTCTTCTGGTCACATAGGAGTGTTCTTCTGCAAGGCACTGCGTTAAAACTCATTCGTATAATGATAAATTATGCAAAATAAAAACAATTTTAGGAAAATAAAATTTCTTTTTTTTTCCTGCAGGAAAACAGGAGAGGAATGCGATTGATTGGCACAAATAATTACTCCTTTTCCAGCATTTATTTTTTTTAAGTTTTCGACAGCCGGTGAGTAAAATGTCATCTTTGAAAAGTTATGGGTCAAATGAGATGGGCTTAACTTGTTTTGTAGTCACCATCATTTTAATTATACCGCGGCGGTCAGTGCACCTGTCCATGGTTTTTCTGGTGTCCTTCTTTTACCAGTTCTTTGCACAGCGTTTCCAAGCCACTGACTGCTTTCCCACATAAACATCGCTGACACAAAGTTCAGTGGGGAAAGAGGAATTACTGCTGTCGCATTGACTGTCATCACTCCTCGAGAATCGAACCAATGAGCCTTGCAGTGCATACCATTGGCCTTCACATATTTTGGTTAAAAATCACTGTGTTGTATAGCAGTTTGAGCAGTCGAATGAGTATTCCATTCCGTTTGCACGTGTTCATCGTGTTGCACAAAAATTAAGAACATATAAACTAAGGATAACCACTTTGCGATAGGAATTAATGAATTATGTATTGGCATAGTCGAATGGCTCTTTGGCAATTTCTAAACAATAATGAATACGGCAAAGACGAGAGCAAAGTGAGAAATACGTGTGGTTGAAAATTTAATCTAAACAATTTGGTCTCATAGAAATATTAAAAAGTTACTGTATGAAACAGTAAGTAGTTGCTTATCCTCTTACGAAAGTTGATTGTGCCAGCCATCGTGTTAAAGGTCTATCAAGGGACGAATGAAGTCAAACGATGGATTCTTTCTTGGAAGTGTGTCTGTAATTCGGTTTTGAACGATCCGACAAGAGTGCTGAAAGGATCGCTTTGGAACTAAGATTTTTTTTCCGCCAGTTTCGTGCAAATACATGCATTGGAGAATTTACTTTCGACAGATAACGTAAGTACTTTACCTGTTTTAACTCATTACCTCTGAAACATGTGTTACAACAACAACTGATTCTTGACTATAGTGTTTGAATTGTTTGTCACAAAGTATTCTGAAGTGCCCCGACTCGCAAAACTACAATAGGCCTAATACAGAACGCTGATGGTAAAAGAATAACCGCTTTAGAGCCAGATAAGTGAAAGAGATGAGTCATGCTCTGTGAAAAGGTAGTCTACGTTCATATACTTCAAACCTCGGTTAACGAGAGTGCTTTTCCAAGGCGCAGCTTAGATATTAATTCAGCCGGTCAAATCGAACCAAATGTTCCAGTTTTTAGTCACTTTTCTTTTCAATGTCTTACTACTGATAAAAGATAAGATCACATGTTTTGAGCAGGCTGATCTTGATAGTCGCTAGTCACAAAAACAACTAAAATAGGACAAAAGATTATGCGAGTAGACCTACATCATTTATTAACCTGAGTCTATATATGAATATGTTGTCTCAAGGAAGCCCAGACTGACGCTGGGAACCATCCTACCCCAAGCGAAGCCATTCATAAACTCTTTTATTCAAAATAATTTTAACATTAATTAAGTCCCCTTTAAATCATCTTCTTTCAACAACTGTTGATTAATGCATCTAAAACATTGATGAGCCGTGCTCTGGGAAAAGGGGGCTTCATGCATCTCCGTGATGCATGATACCAAGCAAGTCATCACATGATTATGGATCCAAAAAGTCCATTTTTGTCTCACAACCGACCAAATTATGAGGTAGACTGGTCCTTTAACATACAGAAAATTGACCAATAGCGAAAAGTTTCGCGGACTGGGCAGGCTGACCTCGTCCGATACTTTTCGCAGACGCATTAAGCCCCGTTTTCACAGAGTATGGCTCATTTTTAGTGATGTGTTATATGACTACCGATCAGAGTTTTAGTAGATCGATTCCAAATTTGGAATTCATTAATATCACATGAAAATCAAAATTGCATCCAAAAGAAATGTACATGTATACATGTATACCATAACTGACATAGCCTGTTAGACCTAGTTATTCCATAATGACAGGACAGTATGCTTGATCTGTCAGTTTCTGGTGAACTTTCGTTTTGAAAATCAAAGTAATTTTTTATTTCTGGCAACATTATGATTCAAACCATAACTTTTCGTGGCAACATTTTCGCATAAAGGCGTCTTCAATCACGCACTATTTTGAGTAATACCTGTCAAGTCGCACGTCTGTACGTGGTGGAAACGTAAGTATTTTCGATAATTGATATTTCAGTGCCCACTGTTTGTCTAATAAATTATAGATCAGCCGTTTTATCGTGAATTTTCCATGTAAATTTCATTTTTAACAATTTAGTAAGATTCTCCTTTGAAGAGAGTACTTGTTTACCTGCTTGTTTTTGCGCATTGGAATGACACGTACTCTGCGGCGCTCCTGCCATACGCGATATGGCAAATGGTGGGATTGTCATAGAAAAAAAGAAGAAAGCATTGTGGGAAAAGTAAAAAATGCTGGTAACCAGCATATTCTCCATTACCCAAGATTGTTTTGATTGCAGTCTACCAAGGGGTCGTATAAAACAGGATCCTTTGGTACAGAGTTAGGGTTTAACACATGAATTCATTTCAAATAAATCATAGTTAGTTATGAGCGTTTTCTCGTTTTACCACAATGTTTTCAACAGCTATCTACTGCAAGACGAAAAAAATCATCTGCCTGTGGTATTTTGTTGTTCAGATTTGTCTGAGTATAAAAAGAGATGACGGATTGTTTGATGGATGGGAATAATAAATGACAATTGTTTGTGAATCATCGAACCATCGGTTGATATTTGGACAAAAATCCCCGAAAAATCTTTTGTTTCGACTATTGATGACAGGTGACATTTATCATCTTTCGGTAAAAATTATCACGTTGATCGGTTTTCATATTTTGTTATTATTTTGGGAGTTAATTTTTTGTTTGACATCGGAAATCTGTGCATGTATTGCATGAAAGTTGAAACGACGGTAAAATAGTAAACACTTTGATATGATTCTAGACACCGTGGAAATTTGACAATTACAGTAAAACCTCTCTTACTGACCACCTCTGTTAAGCAAACAACCTGTATTAACCCTTTACCGCAAAATGCCGCCTTTTAACGCCGCTGGGAAAGAAGCCTTTTGAAAACATTGTGGGGAAAGGAGAAAATGCTGGTAACCAGCGTTTTCTCCTTTTCCCACAATGTTTTCTACCCTATCAAAGAATAATTGCACCATTTGAGCCACATTGAAATTGTCGTCTGCAAATACTTTCAATTTGGACGCGACTAAAATTTTGTCGTCTGGTAAAGGGTTAAGTAACCATATACTGAATTTCCTGAGAAGTCAATTGTTGTATATTGAAATGTGCCTGAACGAAGCCAGCACCTGCAAGCACTGCAAGCACATGTTGAGTATCTCCCAAGTGTAGTACAGATAACTGTCCCCGAAGGCGATTTTAGTTTTTGATCGGTCGCCAAAGAAAATGTCCAAATAAGAAAAGTACCGCAAACGTCTCATTTCTGAGACTACCCCCAAGTGTTGCCTTAACTCTTCAACAAACAACCCAAAGGAAGAGGGACTTTGAAACGTTACGGGAAAAGGAGAAAATGCTGACAACCAGCATTTTTCTCCTTTTCCCATAATGTTTACTACCTTTTCAACGACACTTTTCAGATTTTGAGAGGCATTCACTTAGTCGTCTGCAAACTTTCAATTTCGACAAATGTAAAACTTTTGTCGTTTGTTGAAGAGTTAATACTGGTTTGACTGTATGATGTTAATCTTATTTCTCACTGAAACATACTTAAAACATAATTATGACTTTGTAGTCACCCGTGTAATAAAAACCGGAAATCCAGCACGAACAGAATTTAGTACATTTATATAAGTGAAAACATTGTGATAAAACTATTGCAACTGCTCGCTACGAATAAATCCTTCTTTTGCCGTTATGTTTCCAATCGCCGTATACTACAAGATTTCTGAAGTCATCCACAAGCTGTAACCTATTTATGTTGCCACTGAATGTGAATATCTGGTGAATTTTCTACCGTTGTGTCTTCAGTCAGCCGGCCACTGTCTGTCTGTTTGTTTGTCTGTCTTTCTTTTTAGATATAAGTTGTTCGTCTGTCTCCTTTTTTGACAAAGACAACCCCAAAACAAAAAGTAGACAATTATTTACGAAATAACAACGTGAACCTATAACTGCGAAGACGTTTCTTATAAACATTGTGTGATACACTGTATGTACAATAAGAGTGAACGGTTTCGAACGACGCCCAAATATGATTACATCCAATACATAACTATACATATTCACTTTATCTGAATAACAAATTTTAAACTTAATTACAATAAAGTTATGTATACCTTTGATATTTTGATATATATTTTCTAATTCCAGATTATCACTTGGCAACGCACAAATTAAGTCTGGTGCACCTAAATCAAGTTATTTCTCTTATATATCGCTTTGAATTCACCAATCCCCACTTTATCTTACATGTTCATTTCAAAAATATGCTAACCCTTACAATGCCCTCATACGAGGGTTGTCTCAGAAGTAAAAGGACTTTTCTTGAAGCTGCTTAATTGCCCCTCGCACATACCTATATTTTTGCTATGAATAAAATTCAACATATTACGCAAAAAGAATATTTTATATGTCGTAATAGCTATTCTCACGCTTTACTTTTGGGCGGGAAATTTTGGCTGCACGACAAGTCACGTTACAATGTCATTTCCTGTTTATTTTGGCGCCATAGCATTTCCGGTAGCCGCGATACATTGTTTTTCATCACATCAGTGTCTGCAGAGAGGAAGCTTCATGATGTCAACAGCGACATTGTTTTTGACGTGACGTGAGGTTATTCTGTGCGCCGGGTGGAATATAGTGTTGTATGTATTTTGATTGTAGTTTCATTATTGTTCTATGTATTTTTATTAAACTTTGGGGAATTGATCATGAGATATGACTTGATCCATGTAAGTTTTCTTGTTAACACGCCAATAATTGTTCATGTTACAGCAATGGTCCTTTTACTTCTGCGACAAGCCTCGTACATATAACTTACTTTTGCGGACAGTCTAGATTTCAGATCAGACTGCACAGAACACTGTCCGATACACAGTACTATTTCTCTCTCTCTCTTTTTTTTTAGAATATTTAGACAAAACAAGAATTGCTATATCTGGGTCTTATATTGGGTCCATTCCATGTATACAAAGGGCTACTTCAGTGTCTCCCGCAGACGAAATCCTTTTTTTTTTCTGTCTGCAGCTGACCACTTTTGAAAACATTGTGACAAATTGAGAAAAATGTTTGTAGCGAGCACTATCTCCTGTTTTCCGGATGTCTCATGTATTCAAGAAATTAACTAGGCTATTACAATTTTGCAAGGGTGTAATTCTGAGTTGTCATCCTCAATTTGTTAATGCAGGTAAAGATTTAACTCTGTACCAAATAACAAAATGTTAGGCGTGTCCAAATTCAAAGCATTTGCAGACGACAAGTCAATGTGGTTCAAATGATAAAACTTGCCTTTAAAAGATCTAAAAACTTTGTGGGAAAGGGAGAAAATGCTGGCTACCAGCATTTTCTCCTTTTTCTACACTGTTTCCAAAAGCTTTCTTTCTTAGGGTCGTTAGAACCCGGGATTGTGTGGTAAAGAGTTAACCCTTTACCAGAATACAAAAATTTTGATTTGTCAGAATTGAAAGGGTTTGCAGACGACAAATTAAATGTGAAGCAAATGTTTGAAATTGTCATTGAGAGGATAGAAAAAGAAACTGATAAAACTATTATAGCAGTTGTTTCCCTCCACTGTATTTTCAAAATCCTTATTCTTCATCACGGTCGTTAATAGACCAGACCATTTTAGTAATTGGTTAACTCTTTACCAAACAATCCGGTGTTTCAATGGCTTGTGAAATATTGTGATAACAAGCATTCGCTCTTTGACCAACTGTTTTGTACCATTTTAACCCTTAAGCTGCTGATCGCGACCCACTGACCTTTTGCGGACAGTGTAGATCAAGATCAGACTGCACAGAACGTGCAGTCTGATCTTTGATCTACACAGTCCGGTACGGTATTTTCTTTCCGGTGAAATATCAACTTTGAAACCGCAATGTTTTGGATTTTAGTATTGAGTAGAAATTTGCGTTTCATTTATTCAGCAGTCTAAGTGTTAATAACGAATCCACATTTGATCAACAATAAATTTGTCATCTGCAAAGCCTTTCAATTTGAACTGGTCGAAATCTTTGTCGTCTGATAAAGGGTTAAATCCTTAGGCTGCTAATCGCCACTCAATAACCTCTTGCAGACAGTGTAAATCCAAGATCAGACTGCACAGAACGTGCAGTCTGATCTTGGATCTACACTGTCCGATAAGGAGATAATTTTTCTCAAAAAAAGTTCAAAATAGCAACAGTATGGTTTTTTTATTATCGGCTTGAAAGTTTCATTTCATTTATTTAGCAGTATAAGGATTAAAAAGGCACACAAATAGTGACATCTTTATCAGACGACTTGGAGTGAAAACAGGGCTCTTTTTGATCACATTCTTGCCCCGTACCGCCTTTGCTAGTGTAAGAATTTCGTCTGTTATCTCTAAATAAATAAATGTGGCATAACTCACTACCCTTGTTTGAACCCGTTTTCTCGTTCATTTTGGAGGTTTTTGACTAGTGAATCCATGTGCCTGAAAAATCCGTCTCGTAGGAGTCCTGAGGAAGTAGACTTCTCAAAAAATTGTGGGGCGAGGAGAAAATATATCGCCTTGGCTAGTTTAACCCTTAACCTGCTAAATAAGTTAAATGAAACTTTCAAGCCGATAGTATAAACCCATTTTTCCCATTTCAAAGGTATTTTGGGGGGAAAATATCTCCTTATCGGACAGTGTAGATCCAAGATCAGACTGCACATTCTGTGCAGTCTGATCTTGATCTACACTGTCCGCAAAGAGTCCTTCGGTCGCGTCTAGCAGCCTAGGGGTTAAGGAAGATCGTTTGTTATCTTTTAATATTTGTAAATGAACGTGGCATAACTTGTGCTCCTTTTACGAACCCGTTTTATCGTTTATTTTAAAGTTTATGACGATTTTGACTACTTTTCCAATAATCCAGTACATCTATAACCGAGGAAGAAGAATGCTTTTGAAAACATTGTTGGAAAAGGGAGAAACTACAGTGCCTATGCTCGTCATTGAATGTGCCAGTGAATGAATGAATGAATGAATGAACGAATCGATCGATCGATCAGTCAATCAATCTTCTTTCCGACGAGTTAATGGTAGTCCGGATCCACCCCTCTCTTTAACTTTCTAATCTGGTTTATATAGGAAAGCAGCCATTTGCAAGGGAGGGGGGGAGCTTGTAGTGTGTAGCAATACCACGATCGTATCGATAGGTGAAATGGCCACCTTGACAAATCGGAACAAGGTATGTTTGTTGGTTGTTTAGTGCCGTTTCAACACCTTTTTAGTGCACCTTTCCCAGAGTTTTTTTCAACAGTACTACGCACAACATCTTTTCAAACCACTGGTTGTATTCTCACATAGACATCGGCGAAACGATGCTCAGCAGTGAGATTGGAATAAGTCCTGTCTTTCCGAGACTCGGTTCCCTTTACCAGCTCTGCGCACAATATTTTTTTCAAACCACTGGCTGCTTTCCTACATATACATACGCGAAACAATGCTCAACAGTGACAGAGGAATGAATCCTGAAACAAAGACTACCATCAATCCTCGGAAAAATATAACCAAACTAGGGAATCGAACCGGCGACCCCTGAGCTTCAAGCCCCGAAAGTTATCGACTAAGGTACGAGGCTTAGCAACGGAACTATAACTACATGGCCCAGCATCAAGGGTAAACAATTACTCACAGGTTGGGATTTCCTGTATCTAAGTTATCTCTTGCACTATGAGTTCATTGATTTGATAAGAGAGATCGCGATGACTCGTCCTCTTAAAGTACAAAAAATCTCCATTTAACCCTTTACTATAGAATCCCAAATTTCAACAATCTCTGGGAGGATGGCTTTTAAAAGCATTGTGGGTAAAAAGAGTAATTGCTGGTAAGCAGCATTTTCTCCTTTTCCCCTCCCACAAATTTTTCAAGCTGTTCTAAGAAAACTTTGTTTGGGGTCATTTTTGATATGTCGTCTATAAAGGCTTTAAATATTAACAAGTCTAAAATTTTTGTTGGCCGATAAATATTAAAATAAACCACGCTCTGTGAAAAGGGGGCTTAGTGCATCTGCGAAAAGTATCGATCCAGGTCAGCCTGCGCAGTCAGCGCAGGCTGGCCTGGGCCGAAACTTTTCGCTATTGGTCAATTTTCTGTATGTCCAAGGACATTCTACCTCATGAATAAATTGGTTGTGGAAAAAAGTGGCTAGTGTGGATCCATAATCATGTGATGGCTTGAGAGCACTCGTCAGTACTCGGCCGATTCCGTACCTACATCTAACCTCGTCCGTGTAAAGGAGGCTTCCATTTTGAACTACCAATCACATGATCTTAAACATGGCGGCGCCCCTGTAGATCGCTTAGCAACGACATGAACAACCACGGTGAAGTTATTCACTTTTATCGATCTGTCAATGAAAGCTCCCAGCGGAATTGATAAACCACGCTAAAAATTGAATGTACTAACTGTTTGCCGACTGAAATATTCTTAGAAAGATAACGATAGGAAATTTACTCGTGCTTTCTTTTTTAAGAGGAGCCTTACAATTTCAATAACAGTAAAGCGGTGTACTTCCGGAGACGTGCGAAATGTACCGTGTAGGTGCATATCAAGCTACGTGATACACGAGGTATGCCGAATGGGCTTGAGAGGTATAATGCATCAAGGAGATGCGTTAAGCCCCCTGTTGCCAGAGCATGACTTGTGGTACTTGCTGACATTTCCAAAATACTATGAAAAACACAAAATAGCCCTTCATATCCAAAGTACCTGTTCCTCGCCATGGCGTTTTCGCAGTATTTCATGTATCAAATCGTATTTCATATGTATTATCTCTGTTTTGTCCATATTTAAGGGTCTTTTCGACGTAATCTGCAGCAAATTAATTCCAGGAGCTCAGGAATGAAAGTGATATCAACCTGAAACAAGCGGATGTTTTAGACCCAAGATCTGGCTGCACATTCTCTGCTGTCTTATCTTGATCTATACAGTCCGTTAAAGTCCTAGCCTTGTACTATGGCACTGAAAGGGTTTAAGTTTTTTTCCCGTATGTGGCCTATAGACTTAAACTGAGGTAATCGTTTCGAATTATCCGTGTGTTTGTAATAAAGCTAAACTATTCGATATTTAGCCCTTTACCGCACAATCCCGACTTTTAACAACCCCTGGTAAAAATCTTTTGAGAACATTGAGGGAAAAGGAGAAAATGCTGGTAACAAGCATTTCCTCCTTTTTCCACAATTTTTTTTTTACCCCATGAAAAACAAATTTCCCCGTAAATAGCCACTCCGTAATTAAATACTAATTCCTGTCCAGAGAATAAAGGCAGTTATTCATTACGCTAAAGTTGTCATACAACAAAAAGTTGTTTTAAAAAAGGGCGCAGCAAAAATTCTGATTGCTCCCATAAATAATCAGGACTACTGACACCCTGTTTCTCAAAGGCTTGTCTGTTGCAGTCAACACTATTAATCATGAAACAGATAATGTTCGATATATTGCATGCCCGAGTATATCTAGTCGAAAATTCTTGAAGGTAAAAAAATGTCAATGTATACTGAACAAAGACGACGAAACCACCACCATCAAGAACAACAAAAATTATACACGCCATAGAGAAAAAGCGAGCGTTAACTTAAAAAAAAAACTTACATACTCGGCACACGTTTTGTCCTTCGGTAAATTGCATTTGGAATGACTCGGTTTTTATCCCTTTGTTCTTATATATTGGGAAATGATGGGCGATTTCTCACCTGCTTACAAAGCGTAGCCGGCGACAAATGACGTCTTTATTGCTGTATACATGTACATTGCCTAGCTATCTGTACAGAGTCGGCGATGCAGTAGATAAAAAGAAGTCGTATACCCCGTCGCCCTCACCTCTCTGGTCTGAAGATCAACGCGTGGTAGAGCAAACGTCTTTTACATTCAACGTACGGTGGACCAAACGTATGGTAGAGCAAAAGGCTTAGCAAACGTATGGTAGAGCAAAGGGCTTAGCCTGAGATTGAACATGAACGCATGTTAGAAAAATCGTTTTGCAAAAAGAACGAACAATATTTATAAAACGACTTATAGAACAAAGGCACGGTAGATAAAACGTCTTGTAGAACAGGGGTTAATTAAGAAATACGTTTGGCAGAACAAACACCCGGTGAAGCAAAAGTTTTGTGCTGAAAAAGTAAGGTACTGCAAAAGCATAGAATAACAAACATATTGTATGTTGGGACAAACGTATAGAAAACTAATGTTTTGTCCAGCAAAAGTATTAAAGAATAAATGTTTTGTCCAGCAAAGGTATGGAGGAACAAACTTTATGGAATCCAGCAAAAGTATGGGAGCATACGTGTTGTTCAGTAAAAGTATGGTAGAACAACAGACAGTAAAAGTGTGGTGGAACAAATGTTTTGTCCAGGTAGACCTGACGATCAAGTTGTATAGCAAAAGTATGGTGGAACAAACCTTTTGTCCAGAAAGAACAAACGATTTGTCTAGCAAAATTATTGTGGAACAAAGGTTTTGTCCAGCGAAGGTAAGGAGGATCGAACGATTTGTGCAGCAAAAATGTGATGGAGCAAACGTTTTGTCCAACGAAGGTACGGTAGAAAAACGTTTTGTAAAGCAAAAGTATGGTGAAATAAACGATTTGTCCAGCAAAGTGGGACAAACGTTTTGTCAAGCAAAAGTATAATTGAACGAACGTCGTTAAGAAAAAAAAAAAAAAAAAAACATGTGGCAGCACAAAAGCATGGTACATCAAATTTGTGGTGGAACAAATAATTTGTCCGTCGAAAATATGGTAGAACAAACGATTTGTCCAACAAAAGCATGGTGTGATAAACGATAAACGATCTGTCCGCCAAAAGTATGGCAGAACAATCTATTTTTCCATCAAGTATGGTGATACAAGAGATTTGTCTAGCGAAACTATGGTAGCACAAAAAGATACGTTATGCAAAAGTATGGTGAAAGAAACGATTTGTCTAGCAAAGTCGAACAAACGTTTTGTCACGCAAAGGAATAGTAGAACAAACATTGCAAACACGCATGGTAGCACAAAAGCATTTGACAGGAAAAGCATAGGGGAACAAAAGATTTGTCCAGCAAAAGTATGGTAGAAAAAAAAGTTTTGTCCGTCAAAAGTCTGACGGTAAAAACGATTGTACAACGAAAGCATTGTGGAACAAACTTTTTCTACCAAAGTGTGGTTGATTAAACGTTTTGTCCAGGAAAAGCTCGTCAAACAAACGTTTTGTCCAGCAAAAGTATGGGGGACGTTTTCTCCAGCAATGGCATAGTCGAACAAACATTTTCTAAATCAAAAGCATGGTAGAACAAACGTTTTGTCCAGCAAATGCACAGTGGAACAAACGTTTTCTAAAGCCAAAGACCGTGTGTCTAGAAGAAACGTTTTGTCCAGCAAAAGTATGGTGAAACAAACCTTTCTCCACCGACAGCAGAATGGACCATACATTTTTTCTATCAAAAGCATAGTGGAACAAAAGTTTTGTCCAGCAAAAGTAAGGTGGAATAAACGTTTTCTCTAGCAAAAGCATGGTCGAACAAACGTTTTCTCCAGCAAAAGCATGATGGTAAAAACAAACCGCGTATGTGTCGTTTTTTTGTGCCTTTCCAGGGCCTTTTATCCTCAGACACATGCTTTTTTCCTTTAACGAACCTCGCCTTCTATAACCTAGAATATAAGAGTTATAGGTCTGTAATGTTAGGTTATATAGAGCAAAGTTTGTAAAAAATCCCCCCCCCCCAAAAAAAAAATGAGAAAAAAATCCTAGTACTTGTGCTCTTACCGTTGGTTGGGTCCAAGAGCCAGTGATTTCCCAACCCTTCTTCCCTAAATGACGAATTTTCGACTCTTCAAAAATGAAAACATCTGAGGACAATAAATTCAACATAAAATTTTGTACAACTGTGAAAAAGTTCTCTGGCGGGATAGAAAACATTTCTAGCATTTTCTTTGAATTCAAATGTTGTCAAATAGCTTCTGCCTCAAGGTCGTTAAGATAAGGGATTGTTTGGTATAGGGTCAATCAGTCCTTATCATGGTCTCTTTATCAAAGGTCATATAGATCCGTGGCAATAATCGTTAAATCTGTTCCGTGATATATGAAAGGAAAAATGGTCAGACTAGTAATCAGGCAACTTACCGTATTATTAGCAAAACAAGCACTTTAATTTTACCACCAGATAGATTCAGACTGAGACGCGCTGTTCCTTATAATAATTCTACATTAATAGCAAGGGGTCTTGCGGTGAATATATATATATATATATTAGCTTTAAAAGAGAATTAAATCGTACTTCTCTTATCGTAAAAGAGAAGTTGCTTCCCTTGGTCTATTCTGTACCAATATTGTGCGAACATTCATTTGTTCCAGCGTAGTAAACAGAAGGGGAATCTCCACTAGATGAAAGATACATACTTACAGCCAAACACTGTTAAAACTTGGTAGCGTGTAGAATGGCTCAGAATTTAGTCAGTTTTGAAAACATAGATCAAATACCAATATATATGGTGTAAGGGATATAGAAACCCAATGGATTTGTCCTTATTTACAACCGAAAACGACAACCGTGATTTCTTTGAAAGCCTCTAGAAAATGAAGTGCATTTTCTGTCGTAATCTGTGCTACCTTGCAGCCGTCAGGGGCAACATTTGGCATGCAGATACGAGAATGATTAATGTTGAAAACATTCGAGAACCACAATTAAATGCGGATCAAATGATTGGATTTGTCTTTGAAGGGATATAAAACATTGTGGGAAAAGAAGAAAATGCTGGTGACCACCATTTTCTCCTTAGCCCACCATTTTTTCAAGAGCTTTTTCTTTCAGGGTATTTAAAACGCGGGATTGTGTGGTAAAATTGTGCAAATTAAACCGAGTAATTAGAAAACAAACTAAGTATGTCTAAAATTATTGAGATTTGTCTTTGCTAGTGCACCTATCCATGCTTTTCCGGACTTTAACTGTGCTTCCTACCATAGTCTTCAGACTAAGCCGGTGGCTGCTTTCCCACGTAAACTTTTGCGGAGAAAAAATGTTCAAGAGAGAGAGAGGAATGAATGTTGTCGCAAATGCTATCTTCTATCCTCAGAGAGGGATTTGTCAAACTGGGGAATCGAACCCAGTGACCTCTTGATTTCAAGCCCTATACCTTACCAGATGAATGACCTGGCTCGACGTCGAACCAAAGAAGGACAAACAATTTTCTAGGGATTTAGTAAAGACATGTGTATAAGAATCACTTCTTTCTTACCACGGAACATGTATCAATTGACGTTGTAGGTATGAGGAAAAATATCTAATGTTTTGGAATGAGTTTTTTTTTTTTTTAACATTGGTGGTTATGAAAAAATCCACTCTGGAAAGTTGCAATGACCATCGTTATGTATTAGTAATCGGAAAGTTGTTGAAACTGCATTAAATGGGATTAAAATGGGATATTTCCAGCATATTGAGCCTTAAATTACAATCTGAAGCGGAATCTTCTATCGCGCTTGTGCGTCTTACAAGGGAGGTTAATAAGACATGCAGTTGTAACATAGTTTATCAGGCGTTGTCTCCCTTAACCTAGAGAGAAACCAAAATGAAATTACATGACGAATATATGACGTCATTTACTATAATGTTGTCGTCTGTTTCTCACTTCCGTTGCTGATCAATGTAAACAATGTGGTGAAATGCCAAAAGGAAAAGCTGTCGTGTCACTTAAAAATATTGAAATTCCTCAAGCGGATACATGTAGGATATTAGCACATACCCTAGACAACACTAACAGGTATTTATAACGATAAATTGCCAGTTAAATTGTTTGTAGCAAGTTGATTTAGACATGGAGCACCTGTCAACCTTGATCGTCGGGGCGCTTGGTCTACTTTGATAGCTATGTTGAGGAATACAGAAGTGTATCTTAAGAATATTTCCAGGAGAAACGGATTTGAAACTTTAGATAGGTCTATACCACTAGAAAGAATGATATATAGTGATGTTTGTATAGGTATTGGAACTGAAAGTCGTGTTTCAGATTGGAGAATTGTCGGTGAAGATTGGCCTCCATTTTGCCAGAGAACCCAAAATGTCATATGATGGAGTTGCAGTCTTACTTATCTATGATACTGCCATAGAAGCTTCGAATGATCGAACTTAACATAAAGATAATATCTACCAAAAATACTGAGATCTATCCAGATAAATTCCTGAATGGCCAGTGATTGTATAGTTATTCTACGTTATGTCCGCCTCAGTTCATGACTTTAAAATGTTGCAGGAAATATTTGGTTTGAATTTGTTTAAAATCAATTTCACGCATCGAAGAACCAAGGATTTATTTTTTGCATTCCATAGTGAAGGGAAATAAATCATTCAAGAGTAGCCGTTTCCCTTCGTCTATCCCCTGCCTCCATGGATAAAGATGATCTCCAAATAAATGTTTGTCTGTGTGATTTCTAATTAAGCACGAGCGAAACTTTTCTACCGTTAGACAAATCTTAATCAACACCAAATTTGATTTTAGAAATAACAATAATGAACTATATACCCATCCCACCTACCCAGTCAAAAAATGAATGCAAGTTTTTACCAAACAATCCTGTTTTTAACGACCCTGATCAAGAAAGCCTTCGATACCATTGCGGGAAAAAGTGTTTGCTGATAAACAACATTTTTTCCTTTTCCCACAATGTTTCCCACACAATTTGAAGATAAATTTCATTGTTTTCGCCATCTTTTAATTGGTATTCTGCAACTGTTTTCAATTTGTATAAGCATAAGAATTTATTGCTGGACAAAGGATTAACTCAACAATCTAGACCATTATTGCGACTGAACCAATGAAAGAATGTTGAAAGCAGCGTAAAACACCATTCAGTCAATTAATTTAGATCGTTCGAAGTAAAAAGCATCTATGGACGACAGTTCTAAAATAATACCAATGAGCTGAAATTCTGTAATAGGAAAGAAAACATTGTAGGAAAAGAAGAAAATGCTGGTAAACAGAATTTTCTTCCTTTCCCACAATGTCTTCAGAAGCATAATTTTCTCAAAGTAGTCGAAACAAGGGATTGTTTTGTTAAGACTTAATACATTGATGGCTGAAAACAGTCTCCTTTTTGTCACAGCGTTTTCTTACCAGATCTGCTGGAAGACGACAAAAAGTCTGAAGATCGTATACTTATAAAAAAAAAATACAAAATTCATTATGTAGATCAGGTTCTGTGTATCCAAGCCAGACATCTTTTTCCCCACTTGAACTCTTCGCCAAACTTCAAGACTTCAGACTTATTCTAAATTCAGAGCAGTTGCAGACGACAAATGTGGCTCAAAAAATGAGATTTGACCATGAAAGGGTAGAATATATTGTGGGAAAAGGAAGAAATATTGGCTACTATCATTTTCTTCTTTTCCTACAATGTTTTCGAAAGCCTTCTGCCCTGTATATAAAGTTTGTTGTTGTTGTCGTCGTCGTCGTCCACAAGGTCATTTAAACACGGGATTTAGTGGTAATGGGTTACATCGATCCCTGGGCATATCTCTGTCTTTTTTGTATTTTTTAAAATTGATCACAAGTGAACAAACTGAAAACTTGACTCTGCCTTGAGTATTTTTTCATAATTTAAAGTGGGTAATGAGACGCCATACTGATACATGTCAGCTATGTCACAAAGGCATTGTCGCATAAGGTTAGCTTCCAGGTGGACCAATAGGCACACAGTGTACGCATGCACAACCAAACGTTTTCGATTTGCCTATTCTTGTAACAGTGTTAACCCTTAGGCTGCTCAGCGCACCTCGAGGACCTTTCGCGTAGAATGTAGATCAAGATCACACTGCACAGAACTCGCAGTCTGATCTTGGATCTAGACTGTCCGACAAGGAGGTATCATTCCACCAAAAATGATTCTGAAATAGCAATGCTGGCTTTTTACTATTGGTTTAAAAGTTTCATTTAACTTATCTAGCTGGTTAAGTGTTAAACCTTAGCACTAGATAAATGAAATAGGCTTTCTCAATCTGGAAACCAGACAGAAAATGCAATTTGAAGAGTGTGCTAACTCGGGTGGATCCTAGAATAGCGGACAGCTTAGATGCAAGATCAGACTGCACGTTCTGTGTAGTCCGGTTGTTATCTAAACAGTCCAAAAAAGAGATTCTTTGATTTTTTTATACACATTGTTTACAAAAACAACTTGAGTTGTGCTTAGCGCTCGAAGGGTTAAAAGTGCAAATATAAGCCAATATATATGAGCCATGCCCTGGCAAAACAGGGTTTAATCTCTCGCTGTGATGCATTATACCAAGCAAGTCGTCACCTAATTAGGATCCATAAAATGTAAGTTGTCTTACAACCACAGACTGAATCATGAGGTAGACTAGTCCCTGGGGATACAGAAAATTGACCAAAAGGTTTCGACCCAGGTCAGCCTGCAC
Organism: Tridacna gigas; assembly: GCA_945859785.2. Lineage (NCBI taxonomy): Eukaryota > Metazoa > Mollusca > Bivalvia > Cardiida > Cardiidae > Tridacna > Tridacna gigas. Next base: position 33,464,226 of record OX244036.2, on the reverse strand, counting down.
CGACTGCACAGGCTGACCTGGGTCGGTACATTTGGCAGATTCATTAAACCCCGTTTTTACAGAACATGACTCATATACATGTGATTCGTGTAAGCTTTTGATGAAAAGTGTTCTGTTTATAGCAATTTTAAAAGTTAGCATGTGACGAATGACCTTTCATTTTCATTGAAATAGTTCAAAATCGTGATTTATACAGGTCTCATCCGAACAGTGGTAGGTGTCTCACATTTCATTAATTTAACCATTAGAGCACTCTTCACAACTTTTCGTTGCCTTTGCAGCCAGCATAGATCAAGATCAGACTGTACATGACGTGCAGTCTGACCCTTGATCTACACTGGGAGCTTTGATAAGACATTGTGGACAATGGCAACCTTGAAATTATAATTATTCAGATTTTATTTCTAGAATAAAAGTGTCTGTTGTGTTTATTTGGCTTCGGCGCTCTAAGGGTTAAGACGAAATATGACGAAATGAAGTGGGGGGGGGGGGGCTTGTAGATCTGAGACTTGGTGGTACAAGAGCAACATCCACAGTTATTCATTACGCTAAAGTTGTCATACAACAAAAAGTTGTTTTAAAAAAGGGCGCAGCAAAAATTCTGATTGCTCCCATAAATAATCAGGACTACTGACACCCTGTTTCTCAAAGGCTTGTCTGTTGCAGTCAACACTATTAATCATGAAACAGATAATGTTCGATATATTGCATGCCCGAGTATATCTAGTCGAAAATTCTTGAAGGTAAAAAAATGTCAATGTATACTGAACAAAGACGACGAAACCACCACCATCAAGAACAACAAAAATTATACACGCCATAGAGAAAAAGCGAGCGTTAACTTAAAAAAAAAACTTACATACTCGGCACACGTTTTGTCCTTCGGTAAATTGCATTTGGAATGACTCGGTTTTTATCCCTTTGTTCTTATATATTGGGAAATGATGGGCGATTTCTCACCTGCTTACAAAGCGTAGCCGGCGACAAATGACGTCTTTATTGCTGTATACATGTACATTGCCTAGCTATCTGTACAGAGTCGGCGATGCAGTAGATAAAAAGAAGTCGTATACCCCGTCGCCCTCACCTCTCTGGTCTGAAGATCAACGCGTGGTAGAGCAAACGTCTTTTACATTCAACGTACGGTGGACCAAACGTATGGTAGAGCAAAAGGCTTAGCAAACGTATGGTAGAGCAAAGGGCTTAGCCTGAGATTGAACATGAACGCATGTTAGAAAAATCGTTTTGCAAAAAGAACGAACAATATTTATAAAACGACTTATAGAACAAAGGCACGGTAGATAAAACGTCTTGTAGAACAGGGGTTAATTAAGAAATACGTTTGGCAGAACAAACACCCGGTGAAGCAAAAGTTTTGTGCTGAAAAAGTAAGGTACTGCAAAAGCATAGAATAACAAACATATTGTATGTTGGGACAAACGTATAGAAAACTAATGTTTTGTCCAGCAAAAGTATTAAAGAATAAATGTTTTGTCCAGCAAAGGTATGGAGGAACAAACTTTATGGAATCCAGCAAAAGTATGGGAGCATACGTGTTGTTCAGTAAAAGTATGGTAGAACAACAGACAGTAAAAGTGTGGTGGAACAAATGTTTTGTCCAGGTAGACCTGACGATCAAGTTGTATAGCAAAAGTATGGTGGAACAAACCTTTTGTCCAGAAAGAACAAACGATTTGTCTAGCAAAATTATTGTGGAACAAAGGTTTTGTCCAGCGAAGGTAAGGAGGATCGAACGATTTGTGCAGCAAAAATGTGATGGAGCAAACGTTTTGTCCAACGAAGGTACGGTAGAAAAACGTTTTGTAAAGCAAAAGTATGGTGAAATAAACGATTTGTCCAGCAAAGTGGGACAAACGTTTTGTCAAGCAAAAGTATAATTGAACGAACGTCGTTAAGAAAAAAAAAAAAAAAAAAAACATGTGGCAGCACAAAAGCATGGTACATCAAATTTGTGGTGGAACAAATAATTTGTCCGTCGAAAATATGGTAGAACAAACGATTTGTCCAACAAAAGCATGGTGTGATAAACGATAAACGATCTGTCCGCCAAAAGTATGGCAGAACAATCTATTTTTCCATCAAGTATGGTGATACAAGAGATTTGTCTAGCGAAACTATGGTAGCACAAAAAGATACGTTATGCAAAAGTATGGTGAAAGAAACGATTTGTCTAGCAAAGTCGAACAAACGTTTTGTCACGCAAAGGAATAGTAGAACAAACATTGCAAACACGCATGGTAGCACAAAAGCATTTGACAGGAAAAGCATAGGGGAACAAAAGATTTGTCCAGCAAAAGTATGGTAGAAAAAAAAGTTTTGTCCGTCAAAAGTCTGACGGTAAAAACGATTGTACAACGAAAGCATTGTGGAACAAACTTTTTCTACCAAAGTGTGGTTGATTAAACGTTTTGTCCAGGAAAAGCTCGTCAAACAAACGTTTTGTCCAGCAAAAGTATGGGGGACGTTTTCTCCAGCAATGGCATAGTCGAACAAACATTTTCTAAATCAAAAGCATGGTAGAACAAACGTTTTGTCCAGCAAATGCACAGTGGAACAAACGTTTTCTAAAGCCAAAGACCGTGTGTCTAGAAGAAACGTTTTGTCCAGCAAAAGTATGGTGAAACAAACCTTTCTCCACCGACAGCAGAATGGACCATACATTTTTTCTATCAAAAGCATAGTGGAACAAAAGTTTTGTCCAGCAAAAGTAAGGTGGAATAAACGTTTTCTCTAGCAAAAGCATGGTCGAACAAACGTTTTCTCCAGCAAAAGCATGATGGTAAAAACAAACCGCGTATGTGTCGTTTTTTTGTGCCTTTCCAGGGCCTTTTATCCTCAGACACATGCTTTTTTCCTTTAACGAACCTCGCCTTCTATAACCTAGAATATAAGAGTTATAGGTCTGTAATGTTAGGTTATATAGAGCAAAGTTTGTAAAAAATCCCCCCCCCCAAAAAAAAAATGAGAAAAAAATCCTAGTACTTGTGCTCTTACCGTTGGTTGGGTCCAAGAGCCAGTGATTTCCCAACCCTTCTTCCCTAAATGACGAATTTTCGACTCTTCAAAAATGAAAACATCTGAGGACAATAAATTCAACATAAAATTTTGTACAACTGTGAAAAAGTTCTCTGGCGGGATAGAAAACATTTCTAGCATTTTCTTTGAATTCAAATGTTGTCAAATAGCTTCTGCCTCAAGGTCGTTAAGATAAGGGATTGTTTGGTATAGGGTCAATCAGTCCTTATCATGGTCTCTTTATCAAAGGTCATATAGATCCGTGGCAATAATCGTTAAATCTGTTCCGTGATATATGAAAGGAAAAATGGTCAGACTAGTAATCAGGCAACTTACCGTATTATTAGCAAAACAAGCACTTTAATTTTACCACCAGATAGATTCAGACTGAGACGCGCTGTTCCTTATAATAATTCTACATTAATAGCAAGGGGTCTTGCGGTGAATATATATATATATATATTAGCTTTAAAAGAGAATTAAATCGTACTTCTCTTATCGTAAAAGAGAAGTTGCTTCCCTTGGTCTATTCTGTACCAATATTGTGCGAACATTCATTTGTTCCAGCGTAGTAAACAGAAGGGGAATCTCCACTAGATGAAAGATACATACTTACAGCCAAACACTGTTAAAACTTGGTAGCGTGTAGAATGGCTCAGAATTTAGTCAGTTTTGAAAACATAGATCAAATACCAATATATATGGTGTAAGGGATATAGAAACCCAATGGATTTGTCCTTATTTACAACCGAAAACGACAACCGTGATTTCTTTGAAAGCCTCTAGAAAATGAAGTGCATTTTCTGTCGTAATCTGTGCTACCTTGCAGCCGTCAGGGGCAACATTTGGCATGCAGATACGAGAATGATTAATGTTGAAAACATTCGAGAACCACAATTAAATGCGGATCAAATGATTGGATTTGTCTTTGAAGGGATATAAAACATTGTGGGAAAAGAAGAAAATGCTGGTGACCACCATTTTCTCCTTAGCCCACCATTTTTTCAAGAGCTTTTTCTTTCAGGGTATTTAAAACGCGGGATTGTGTGGTAAAATTGTGCAAATTAAACCGAGTAATTAGAAAACAAACTAAGTATGTCTAAAATTATTGAGATTTGTCTTTGCTAGTGCACCTATCCATGCTTTTCCGGACTTTAACTGTGCTTCCTACCATAGTCTTCAGACTAAGCCAGTGGCTGCTTTCCCACGTAAACTTTTGCGGAGAAAAAATGTTCAAGAGAGAGAGAGGAATGAATGTTGTCGCAAATGCTATCTTCTATCCTCAGAGAGGGATTTGTCAAACTGGGGAATCGAACCCAGTGACCTCTTGATTTCAAGCCCTATACCTTACCAGATGAATGACCTGGCTCGACGTCGAACCAAAGAAGGACAAACAATTTTCTAGGGATTTAGTAAAGACATGTGTATAAGAATCACTTCTTTCTTACCACGGAACATGTATCAATTGACGTTGTAGGTATGAGGAAAAATATCTAATGTTTTGGAATGAGTTTTTTTTTTTTTAACATTGGTGGTTATGAAAAAATCCACTCTGGAAAGTTGCAATGACCATCGTTATGTATTAGTAATCGGAAAGTTGTTGAAACTGCATTAAATGGGATTAAAATGGGATATTTCCAGCATATTGAGCCTTAAATTACAATCTGAAGCGGAATCTTCTATCGCGCTTGTGCGTCTTACAAGGGAGGTTAATAAGACATGCAGTTGTAACATAGTTTATCAGGCGTTGTCTCCCTTAACCTAGAGAGAAACCAAAATGAAATTACATGACGAATATATGACGTCATTTACTATAATGTTGTCGTCTGTTTCTCACTTCCGTTGCTGATCAATGTAAACAATGTGGTGAAATGCCAAAAGGAAAAGCTGTCGTGTCACTTAAAAATATTGAAATTCCTCAAGCGGATACATGTAGGATATTAGCACATACCCTAGACAACACTAACAGGTATTTATAACGATAAATTGCCAGTTAAATTGTTTGTAGCAAGTTGATTTAGACATGGAGCACCTGTCAACCTTGATCGTCGGGGCGCTTGGTCTACTTTGATAGCTATGTTGAGGAATACAGAAGTGTATCTTAAGAATATTTCCAGGAGAAACGGATTTGAAACTTTAGATAGGTCTATACCACTAGAAAGAATGATATATAGTGATGTTTGTATAGGTATTGGAACTGAAAGTCGTGTTTCAGATTGGAGAATTGTCGGTGAAGATTGGCCTCCATTTTGCCAGAGAACCCAAAATGTCATATGATGGAGTTGCAGTCTTACTTATCTATGATACTGCCATAGAAGCTTCGAATGATCGAACTTAACATAAAGATAATATCTACCAAAAATACTGAGATCTATCCAGATAAATTCCTGAATGGCCAGTGATTGTATAGTTATTCTACGTTATGTCCGCCTCAGTTCATGACTTTAAAATGTTGCAGGAAATATTTGGTTTGAATTTGTTTAAAATCAATTTCACGCATCGAAGAACCAAGGATTTATTTTTTGCATTCCATAGTGAAGGGAAATAAATCATTCAAGAGTAGCCGTTTCCCTTCGTCTATCCCCTGCCTCCATGGATAAAGATGATCTCCAAATAAATGTTTGTCTGTGTGATTTCTAATTAAGCACGAGCGAAACTTTTCTACCGTTAGACAAATCTTAATCAACACCAAATTTGATTTTAGAAATAACAATAATGAACTATATACCCATCCCACCTACCCAGTCAAAAAATGAATGCAAGTTTTTACCAAACAATCCTGTTTTTAACGACCCTGATCAAGAAAGCCTTCGATACCATTGCGGGAAAAAGTGTTTGCTGATAAACAACATTTTTTCCTTTTCCCACAATGTTTCCCACACAATTTGAAGATAAATTTCATTGTTTTCGCCATCTTTTAATTGGTATTCTGCAACTGTTTTCAATTTGTATAAGCATAAGAATTTATTGCTGGACAAAGGATTAACTCAACAATCTAGACCATTATTGCGACTGAACCAATGAAAGAATGTTGAAAGCAGCGTAAAACACCATTCAGTCAATTAATTTAGATCGTTCGAAGTAAAAAGCATCTATGGACAACAGTTCTAAAATAATACCAATGAGCTGAAATTCTGTAATAGGAAAGAAAACATTGTAGGAAAAGAAGAAAATGCTGGTAAACAGAATTTTCTTCCTTTCCCACAATGTCTTCAGAAGCATAATTTTCTCAAAGTAGTCGAAACAAGGGATTGTTTTGTTAAGACTTAATACATTGATGGCTGAAAACAGTCTCCTTTTTGTCACAGCGTTTTCTTACCAGATCTGCTGGAAGACGACAAAAAGTCTGAAGATCGTATACTTATAAAAAAAAAATACAAAATTCATTATGTAGATCAGGTTCTGTGTATCCAAGCCAGACATCTTTTTCCCCACTTGAACTCTTCGCCAAACTTCAAGACTTCAGACTTATTCTAAATTCAGAGCAGTTGCAGACGACAAATGTGGCTCAAAAAATGAGATTTGACCATGAAAGGGTAGAATATATTGTGGGAAAAGGAAGAAATATTGGCTACTATCATTTTCTTCTTTTCCTACAATGTTTTCGAAAGCCTTCTGCCCTGTATATAAAGTTTGTTGTTGTTGTCGTCGTCGTCGTCCACAAGGTCATTTAAACACGGGATTTAGTGGTAATGGGTTACATCGATCCCTGGGCATATCTCTGTCTTTTTTGTATTTTTTAAAATTGATCACAAGTGAACAAACTGAAAACTTGACTCTGCCTTGAGTATTTTTTCATAATTTAAAGTGGGTAATGAGACGCCATACTGATACATGTCAGCTATGTCACAAAGGCATTGTCGCATAAGGTTAGCTTCCAGGTGGACCAATAGGCACACAGTGTACGCATGCACAACCAAACGTTTTCGATTTGCCTATTCTTGTAACAGTGTTAACCCTTAGGCTGCTCAGCGCACCTCGAGGACCTTTCGCGTAGAATGTAGATCAAGATCACACTGCACAGAACTCGCAGTCTGATCTTGGATCTAGACTGTCCGACAAGGAGGTATCATTCCACCAAAAATGATTCTGAAATAGCAATGCTGGCTTTTTACTATTGGTTTAAAAGTTTCATTTAACTTATCTAGCTGGTTAAGTGTTAAACCTTAGCACTAGATAAATGAAATAGGCTTTCTCAATCTGGAAACCAGACAGAAAATGCAATTTGAAGAGTGTGCTAACTCGGGTGGATCCTAGAATAGCGGACAGCTTAGATGCAAGATCAGACTGCACGTTCTGTGTAGTCCGGTTGTTATCTAAACAGTCCAAAAAAGAGATTCTTTGATTTTTTTATACACATTGTTTACAAAAACAACTTGAGTTGTGCTTAGCGCTCGAAGGGTTAAAAGTGCAAATATAAGCCAATATATATGAGCCATGCCCTGGCAAAACAGGGTTTAATCTCTCGCTGTGATGCATTATACCAAGCAAGTCGTCACCTAATTAGGATCCATAAAATGTAAGTTGTCTTACAACCACAGACTGAATCATGAGGTAGACTAGTCCCTGGGGATACAGAAAATTGACCAAAAGGTTTCGACCCAGGTCAGCCTGCACCGACTGCACAGGCTGACTTGGGTCGGTACATTTGGCAGATTCATTAAACCCCGTTTTTACAGAACATGACTCATATACATGTGATTCGTGTAAGCTTTTGATGAAAAGTGTTCTGTTTATAGCAATTTTAAAAGTTAGCATGTGACGAATGACCTTTCATTTTCATTGAAATAGTTCAAAATCGTGATTTATACAGGTCTCATCCGAACAGTGGTAGGTGTCTCACATTTCATTAATTTAACCATTAGAGCACTCTTCACAACTTTTCGTTGCCTTTGCAGCCAGCATAGATCAAGATCAGACTGTACATGACGTGAAGTCTGACCCTTGATCTACACTGGGAGCTTTGATAAGACATTGTGGACAATGGCAACCTTGAAATTATAATTATTCAGATTTTATTTCTAGAATAAAAGTGTCTGTTGTGTTTATTTGGCTTCGGCGCTCTAAGGGTTAAGACGAAATATGACGAAATGAAGTGGGGGGGGGGGGGCTTGTAGATCTGAGACTTGGTGGTACAAGAGCAACATCCACATGTGGATTAACCCTTTACCACACAATCCCGACTTTTAACTACCCTGAGAAACAAGCCTTTTGAAAACATTGTGTGAAAAGGAGAAAATGCTGGTTACCAGCATTTTCTCCTTTTCCCACGATGTTTTCTACCCTTCCAAAAAACAAATTTCAATTTTTCACTCACATTTATTTTGTCATCTGCAACTGCTTTCAATTCGGACTAGTCTAAAATTTTCTTGTTTGGTAAAGAGTCAAAGAAATCCAGGTTCAGTCTCAGTAGATGGAAGTATCCTTTAGCTAGACACTTGATCCCGTACACAGTAATAGTGAAATCCAAGAAATATGTGAATAAGTTGGAGCCGTCATCATGATTTGCCTGAAATAAACTGATGAAAGCGGCATAAGGACATATTATGCGAAAGAAGCAGAGCAAAGGGCATTCTGCATGATTCACATCTGAGCGCGCAATCTTCAAAAGCACGAACAAAGAGTTTTCGTTACTGATTATGGCAAGGTTTCCTATTTTAAGAAATTTGAAAAAAACTTATATGACGGGTGACCTATTTTTTCTACCTATATTTTACTTTTGAAAGTTTTGAATCGCGATTTATATACATCCATGAATACAAGGATAGTTGGTTTTAACTGTTTGAATGTGCCAAGTAATCCATGAAAAAGAAATGCCGACTTTTAACGACCCTGTGGACTATAAAGCTTATGACAACATTGTAGGAAAGGAGAAAAAGCTGGTAATCTGCATTTTTCGAGTTTCCTATAATGCTTTCTCCCTTTTGAAGAAAACCGGCTATCAATTAAAGGGCGTGTCGTAATAAAATTGCCTCCAAACGTTTTAAAACTTTACAGGTCTAAAGTGATTGTCGTTAAGAGAAAAAGTTGTTAAAGAACCGCTTGTTTGTCCCCCTACCGGTTTATATCAGCAGGAACAGTAGGTTGGAACTCCGTCCGTCCCCCAAACCCGTATCCTTCGGTTGCTCAACAGTCATGCATACCATATTCATCAAAATACGTTAAACAGATGCCACGCGTTTGTTCCGGCTCTAGGTTGAGGCTCTTGTCCAAATCTAGTTCGATGTTGGTAAAAACAGGGGAAAATGGAATCTGCATTTGCGGCATTTCGACAACCTTACCGGTAGATATTAGATAAATTCAAAGTTAAGTCTGAAATTTCAAATTGTAACAGATCTAAATATAAAGATTATGCACACTCCTTCATTTCACAGCTACCGTTGAGATCAAGGTCACTGTGACTTTACGAGAGAAAAAAGTAAGATCCAGGCAATAAGCCGATAATGGCTTTTCTTTTGTTGTGATGTGAGGATTTCACTTTCCTGCGAATAATCAAAATCCACATTTAAGGTGGTCAAAGGTTGAAGGCCGATCAGAGAGAGAGAGAGAGAGAGAGAGAGAGAGAGGGGTCGTGAAAAAAGAGAGAGAGAGAGAGAGTGTGACATACATAAGGATACCTGGGTTTCTTGTACTTTTATTTCCAGTGGATAAAGTTGTACACAAACCCGGTTTGAAACATGCAGACGACAAATTGAATGTCGTTTGAATGGTTGAATTTGTCTTTGTAAAGGTAGAAAATATTTTGGGAAAAGAATAAAATGCTGGTTACCAACATTTTCTCCTTCTCCCATTTCATTTTCAAAAGTCTTCTTCGGGGTCACGAAAACACGATAGTACCTGGTGTAGGGTTCAAACGAATACAAATATTCAACGATGAGTGCGTCTGTACTTAGGCTATTATCTAGATCTCCAAGTATTTCGTATTTCAGTTTTGTCCAATATTTGGGTTTAGCACGGGTTAAAATAATCAAAGGCACCAGCGATTGTTTTGTGAGAAACTTCGATATTGTAATATTAGACGTCTGAACCCTTTACTACACGATCCGGAGTTTAAACGACTCTGAGAAAGCCTTTGAAAACAATGAGGGAAAAGGAGAAAATGCTGGTAACTTGCATTTTTCCTTTTCCCACAGTGTTTTCTACCCTTTCACAGAAAATTTCATCATTTGAGCTACATTTAATTTATCGTCTGCAAATGCTTTAAATACTAGTCTTAAATTCTGTTATGTGGTAAAATTAAATATCACATTATAAAATAGATCGATTATAATTATAGAGTTTATCAAACAGTTGTAAAAAAAACAATCGTCTGTGGTTAGAGGTGTAAACTTTCGAATTCTGACTTAACCTTGAAAGGGCCAAATAAGCCAGAAAGACTGTTTAATTGATTATTTGTATCGTGTTTGATGCCATTTTCAACATTGTTTCTGTTATATATCTGCAGCTAGTGCACCTTTCCATGCTTTCCCGGAGTTTCTTTTTATCAGGACTTCGCACAATACTAGTATTCTTCCTAAGCCACTGGCTACTAAAATTACATTTAAGTCTGGAAATAAAACTTAAAAAGGCACAAGTATAATATTTGCTTGCCCCAGCCTGAATGTCTCAGCAAAGCGTGCAGTGTAGATCTTAGATCGGACTGCACGTTTTATGCAGTCTGACCTTGATCTACACTGCTCGAAAAGGTAACTTCAAGGTTATAAAAGGTATATAAAAGATTTTCATAAGTTAGTAGAACATGCTCAATGTGAAGAGTTTCGATGTAATTTTCGATGCAGGTCAATGGTCAGTCTACATGTACGATGTAGTCTGATCTTCGGCTACAATAGCCTCAAAAATTACTTCCGTTACCCTATGTTTGAAGCTACCTTTGAACGAATTCAACCCTGTACCAGACAACTAGATTTTAGGCTGTCAAATTGAAAGCATTTGCAGACGCCAATTTAGATGTGCGACAAATATTTGATTTCTTTTTATTTTGTTTGTAAAACTCGTCAATCCTTTGTGAGAAAAGGAGAAATGGTGGTAACCGGGTATTTCTCATTTTTTTTACGATGTCTTCAGAAGCAGTCTTCGCCACACTCGTGAACACTCGGAATCTTATATGGTTAAAGTTGTTTTAAAAGCTGTTCAAACGGACAATGGGGTAACCGATACTGCTGAATCACAACAGTCGTTTTTTCTTTGCCTCAAAGGACAAAACCATAGCCAAAAATGAGCAACATCAATATTGTTTTTGATGTATGTATAAGATCAGGCTTTAGGTTTTGTGCAGTCTGATCTTGATGTACATATTATTCAAAAGGTAGACAATGTTTACGAAGAGCAACATCAGAACGGTATTTTACAGCTTTTGCAAACGTTGTTAAGAGAAATTGCTTATAATACGCAATTTCTCCTTTCCAACAACGTTTTTGATAAAACTTTAGAAAAAATCAAAGGACTGGAAGGCGGATTTGCGGAGAAGCGTAAAGCTGTAATATGTTGTAATAAAAAAATAACATCACATGCACCACATGTGCAATCATTTTAAAATGGAGTTAGCAAGGGAAGAGTAAGTGAAAATGACAGTTACCCTGCGGCCGAGTGGGCCGCGCAGTAACTGTTATTCTATTACTGTTTATTTCGTTCAGGTCAAACCGGTATCATAGTACAGTGTAAGCGCGCATGCGTCGTTACGCATGATGCATTTAGTTCCGGTCAGAACGATCACAGTAAGCTAAAAAGGAGTTTCTCTTTTCTTTGGATATGCTTCTATGGTGTCACCTGTTTTATCCTGTTTTATCCTAGGGTTAATCTAGGAATCCTGGGTATTTACCAACCATTCTTAAGAACATTCTTAGTCCTATTCGCAAGAAATCCCTATATTTAAAAGTAACACAACTGGCCAAACCAAATGGTTAAGCCAGTCAGAAGTTGTGTGACTTTGAACATCTATAATTAGACCAAGAATGTTCTTAAGAATAGTTGGTGAATACGGACCCTGGTGTCAGTCCAGTAACTTTTTGGTATTTTGAAAATAAAGCAGTTATCGCTATCTTTGACCCTCTGCACCTCTTTCACCGACAAATCGGGAGTTTTGCAGTTAATTTCCCAGAAATCATAAAATATTCATGTATGTCCAAGGGCCTTATCAAACAGCTAGCTAAAGTGGCACCATCAGCGATGAGCATTTTAGCCTTTTCTTCTCAAACACATCTCGGAAAATCGGAGTAATGAGAGGCTCCTAGCGATCTGTTGACCCTGTTTCCTGATGTGGTCCCAGTCACCAAATAGTTCCCAAAGAATCAGAAAAATTACACTCACTTTGTAAACATTAGAAACGCGTTTTTGAAATGCACCGTTATCTTTTCTTTAAGAATTAAACTGCATTTTTTAGCAAAGACACACAGACAGTGTTGCTTTGTGTAGTTTATCTTTTCTTTAAGCATATGTTATGAGAGAGAGAGAGAGAGAGAGAGAGAGCCGAATTGTAGAAATTAACCACGTCGAAGGCTTGCTTAAGATATCAGACTACAGTGGGGGTGTCTTGACATGTTAAAGCACGTTACGATGACTCTCATACATATTCGTTGTTACCTTTCTTAACAATTTTCTGTTGAAAAGATTTGACTACAAAACATAAGAGTAGATTTCGTTGTAAACTTGGTTACACAATCTTGTGGCGCTTAATGTCTACCATACCACTACGACTATCGTCATATGATTGCCGAGGTCCGGAAAATACACTCTAGAGTTTTTCACTTCGTTCCATTTCATGTTCGTTCCACTTTTTACCCAGTCACTTGTGACGCTGTTATTCATTGCTCCGTGTACTATTTATTGACTTATTGACTTTAAAAAAAAAAGCTCGTGATAAGCGGAGGGAGGGGAAAGAGGCTTAACCCTTTACCGAACAATCCCATGTTTTAACCATCCTGAGGAAAAAAGACTTGAAAACATTAAAACATTGTTTGAAAATGGGAAAACACTGGTAACTAGAATGTTCTCATTTTCCGAGGATGTTCTCATTTTCCCAGCATGTTTTTAACCCATTCTAAGGCAAAACCCATCCTTTGAGAAACATTCAGTTTGTTGTCTGCAAACGTTTTCAATTTGGTTGAGTCTGTAATCATATCGTGCTGTAAGCTGAAAAGAAAAATCGGCATTATGATACAAATCACATGAATTTTTCCAGAAATCAAAATGACGATTGAAGAAACCATAGAAATTAGTGTGTAGTACGATTACATTGCTTTATGAATCCGCGAGGGGTGCAAAAGCAAGCTTTTATATAATAAACACGATAAATATCAGACCTTTTTATTAGCTCTACTGGCTGTAAGCCAGCAGAGCTTATGTCATGGCGTGGTTTCCGTCGTCCGTCCGTCCGTTTCTTGTTTACGCAATAAAGTCTGCATTTGTGGTCGGATTTTCGTGAAACTTGCACAGTTTGTTTATCTCATCAATAGCTTGAACCCTACTGATTTTGAAAAAAAATCTGACAGTCAGTGTGGGAAAAGTAGCCATTTCAAAATTTCAATTTCTTGTTTACGCGATAAAGTCTGCATTTGTGGTCGGATTTTCATGAAACTTGCACAGTTTGTTTATCTCATCAATAGCTTGAACCCTATTGATTTTGAAAAAAAATCTTACAATCAGTGTGGGAAAAGTAACCATTTAAATTTCAAAATTCCAATTTCCTGTTTACGAGATAAAGTCTGCATTTATGGTTGGATTTTTCTGAAACTTGCACAGTTTGTTTATCTCATCAAAAGCTTGAACCCTATTGATTTTGAAAAAATCTGACAATCAGTGTGGGAAAAGTAGTCATTTAAATTTCAAAATTTCAATTTCTTGTTTACGCGATAAAGTCTGCTTTAGTAGATTTTCGTTAAACTTGCACAGTTCGTTTATCTCATCAATAGCTTGAATCCTATTGATTTTGAAAAAAATCTGAAAAACAGTGTGGGAAAAGTAGCCATTTGAATTTCAAAATTCCTTTTTCTTTTTTACGCGATAAAGTCTGCATTTGTAGTCAGATTTTCATGAAATTTGCACAGTTTGTTTATCTCATCAATAGCTTGAATCCTATTGATTTTGAAAAAAATCTGAAAATCAAAGTGGGAAAAGTAGCCATTTTAAGTTCAAAATTTCAATTTCTTGTTTACACGATAAAGTCAGCATTTGTGGTCTGATTTTCGTGAAACTTGCAGAGTTTGTTTATCTTATTGATAGCTTGTACCCTATTGATTTAAAAAATCTTACAGTCGTTTTGGGAAAAGTAGCTATTTAAAGATCAAAATTTACTTTTCTTGTTTACAAAATAAAGTCTATATTTGGGATCCAATTTTCATGAAACTTGCACAGTCGCTTTGTTATCACCAACAGCTTGAATCCTAGTGATTTTGAAAAAAAAAAAAAAAAAAAAAAAAAAAAAATCAACAATTAGTATGGCAAAAGTAGCCATTTAAATTTGAAAAATTACAATTCTAGTTTACGCGATAATGTCGGCATTTGTGGTTGAATTTTCATGAAACTTGCATAGTTGCTTTATATTATCAATAACTTGAACCCTATGGATTTAACAAAACAACAAACATTTGAAAATCAGTATGGGAAGAGGTGCCATTTAAAGTTGAATTTTTTTATTTCTTGTTTATGCAATTAAGTCACAATTTTTATTCAGTCTTTTGAAACTTGCAAAGATTATTTTGTATAATCAAGGGATTGAACTCTATTAAGAATGAAGAAAATCTAGCAATCGCAATCGGTTTAGGAAAAGCAGCCATTTGATGACTTAGTATTGTTTATGCAACAAAGTCCACATTATTGGTCACAATCTTTGAAACTTGCAGGGATTGTTTAAAACAGTGAGTACTGAAACCGTATCAAATTTGTCTGGATTCCAAACAATTGGTTTTGAGAAATTGTACTTCAGGGTTTCTTTTTTTCACTATTAATTTTGTTCAATTCACCATGCCTACTTTTGCTATCTTAGTTGGTTCAAGCCCAATGGCAACAACCCTTTCCCCCATTTTTTTTGTGTGCTTGCTTTTTTTTCCTTTTTGCATCATGAATTCATAGCGTATGCTATAAAAAAAAAACAGCACAATCATGCCAGTGGGGCGATTCAGGCCCTCAAGGGCATCTAATTACACGAAAAAATCACGATTGTAAAGCTGATTTCAAGATTAAATCGCCTTATGGCGTTGCTGAATGGTTCACCATCTGCAATTTTGATCGTACAGAGCATCGCATTGGAAAAGAAATGTGGCAGAAGCAGAAATTACTAAGAACGAGCATTATCTCCTTTTATCACAGTGTCGGTTTAAAATTCGTTTTCCGTACCCCCACCCCCTTTAAAATTAGGCACTCAAATTTTGAACTTTGTCTAGGCTTAAAGCATTTCCAAACGACCAATCAAATTTATCACCAGCTCATTTTCTCCTTTTCACACCGTGAATGTTTGAAAAACGTTTTTGTTCTCGGGGTCGTTAAATTACGGGATAGTTTGGTAAAGGGCTAACAAGTATCAGTGACTGAAAATTTCACCTATTATAATATTGCCTTCAAAAGGTTAAAACTGTTTACAAACTCAAGATTTATGTCGGAGTTTATTCAGAGTTTAAACTGCATTATGGACGTTGTTACACATAGCAACCTACAGGCTTTTTTGTCTTGCTGCAGACCATTTTATTAAAGTATTGCACGGCAAATGAGCGAGCTTCCTAAATGTTTACTAATGTATTGATGAATGAGAGCATAATTCGTGCTGGTTATCCACTATTTCCGGCTGCTTTCATAGTTTTCCGGTGAAAATTTGTCTCCGAACTCTAGTGGTTCAGGGTATTTCGCTGTGACAGTTTAACTAAACTAGCATACCCTTGGTCAATAACCCGTATACATTAGGTGTGTCCCATATATTGATCATTTATTTGTGTCACGTGGGATTTGTTTGCGACAAAAAGGGTGAAACCTTTTGTATTTTTTTGGCAAGGGATCCAAGCCGCCTCTATGGTTGTGGGTTCCAATCCAACTTCTTAGAGTACATTATCTTTTCTGTTTTCATAGAAAATGAATGATTTTCCATAAGGCGTGCAACACACGAAAAGAGGCCTTCGTAAAAGTGTGTCGTCCTAGATCAGCCTGTGCAGTCTGTGACTAATCCGAGACGACACTTCCCGTTTTTGTGCGATTTTCTGTTTCACGAGAGTCTACTGTATGGAAAAAATCTTATGTAGTCGTAAAGTGCCGTCTTGGAATAGCCTTCGCAGACAGCGCAGGCTAAACCGGGACGCCCTTTAGGCAAATGTCCGAATGTCTCAAATCGCATGGTGCGGGCCAATTTAGAGTGTCTGTGGGGGACATTTAGATTTTGGTTATACTACGTATCTACATGTGTGTTAAAATTATCGGCGAAAACCGATGGTTATAAAATTTTGCTATCATTGCGTCACGTCCGACTCATTTTTGAACATTCCGTACATGATCACGAGCACTGATTATCACGCACGGATATCTTCGACAGACTTCGGGTGGTCCTTTGATCAGCTGCCTCAGCCATAGTATCATGGATGATATCATGGCACCTACACGGTACATTTTTTCGTCTGAAATACACCTCTCTTTACCGTTCAGCAAAACATAAGACTCTACTAAAAGATCGAGTCACAATTTTCTATCGAAATCTTTCTAAATATTTCTATTAACAAACGGTCTGTATATTCATTTTTAACGTGGTCTGTCAATTCCGTTGGCAGTTTTTACGATGGATTGATAGACTTGAATAACTTCTTCGTAGTTATTGATGTCGTTGCTAATCGTTTTACATGAGCGTCGCCATGTTTAGACCTTGTAACTGACTCACAGGGAAACCTCCTTGACACGGACGAGGCTAGATTTGGTTACGGAATCAGCCGAGTTCTGACGAGCGGCACGGATAGTGGCTAGAGAAGCCGAATGGCAGTCAAATTAAATGAATACTTCCGATTAAATCATGTGCCAGATTCCCTAAATTACTTCTCAGACGTCACAGATGGCGGGAATGCATGACACACAACGTGATTTTGTAACTCTACCAGATGACAACATTTTCAATAGTCATGGGACGAAAACACATGAAAGTGGTACGGGACGAAATGTTGCCCACTCAGTATCAGAACGACAGAATTTGTCTTTCAAAGGGTAGAAGATAGTGGGAAAAGGAGAAAATACTGGTACATCAGTATTTTCTCCTTTTCCCTCAACGTTTTCCAATACCTTTTTTTTTTTTTCATAATTTCCAGAGAAAATGTAGAGTAGAGAGTGAAAATGCGAGAAGTTGTATGACTGTCCAGCACGGTACAGCAGCCTTCATTTACTGCCAATAAGCGTGATTCATATAGCAAATACCTCCGTTCCTTGAGCCATTCAGTCATTCAGTGGTGACCTTGGATTTGGATCAGACTCGTATAAGACTTCTAATCAAATTCTACTTTTGTGAACGTATTAAACACTGAGCTAGATATTGCAAATATAAGCATGTAGCCTTTGCAGACATAAAAGGAATGAGAATTAAATATTGCACAAGTGATTGAATTTATCTTTGACTGGATGATAAATGGGAAAGAAGAAAATGCTGGTTATCAGCATTTTCTTCTTTTCTCACAAAGTTTTCAAAAGCCTCCATGAGACGGCCTAAAAGTAACGGAGTCATCTGCGACATGGTCAGCAACATTCGGGAATTCGTGAACAACTGATCTCTCTACCAGATAGCAAAATGTTAGACCTGTCTGTGTTTGAGGCATTAGCATAGGATAAATTAACTCTGCCTCGAGAAATAGGATTTTTCGTTAAAATTGTAAAAAAGAAAACACGGAAAAGGAGAAAATGCTACTTACCAGCATTTTCTTCTTTTCTCACAGTGTTTTCAAAAGCTCTTCTTCACCAGGATCGTCATACGTGATTGTTTAGGCATTAAAATGGTTTAATCGAGGCCAGGCTTTACAGAATTAATGTCTACATGGACATTAAGCGGATTTTCACAATTATAGATTTTCCATAAAAAGTTGTGGTTCTTCTGTGCTTCTGTACAGTTTCATCTGTCACGAGACCAAGTCAACCATAAACTAATGTTTACTCACACTCACGTGTTCGAATATTATAAAACACGTTTTTTTCCCCTCATTTATTTATGCAAGTTACGCTGTCACTTTACACTGTATGTACTGATAGGCCCATAAGGTTTCAATGGTCAAATGCAACAAATATTACAGAAGTTGCGTTATGTATGGGAAGACTATAATTATGAAATTGAAAAAGAAATTCTCTGGGTTCAAAATTATTCGTCGCCAATCGTCTGCATTGTCTTTTGTGCAGTGGTTTTGAGTTTGATCTTGACGATCTTTACCTTTAGTAAGGCAAATAGACTCTAATCAGGCAAAAGGCCCTGAACAATGGTTTGTCAAGTTTCTTTTTGTCTGAATATTTACAAAACAGCTGACGGTGTGGATCCAGAATAACTATGCAAGTTTAGTGCAGTCTGATCTCCATCTGCAACCATCCGCAATAGGCAGTCTGATCTTGAACTACGTTGTCTTTACAAGCAACTCAAGTTCCACTTACAGCTCTAAGGGTGTTTTCTTCGATACTGTCAAGGGTGTATAGTGTAGTCATACTACCGTACTGTAATTTTATAAAAGTGCTCGAGTACTCTCTGTTCAAGATTGTACCCTGTGGAACAAAATCCGTACCACAGATTGAATATACTGTATTTGGCACACAGTTCAAGGTAAGGTTAGACCCATTGCGCGTTCGGTGACATCAGGTTATAAAACCTGCAAATCTTGAACACGTTGTCAAAGGTGTAAAGATGAAGGTCCTTGCCGCATTTGTGATACTTACTTTCTCGTTCGTCTGCTCGTCTGCAAACGATCTGCTATGGATGGAATTAATGTCGGCTCAAATGATGGAAGCAGACGGACTTCAAGGCGAAGCAGCCGACAATAATATTCCTGCACTCGCGGGTGATTTGGGGTTGACTACGCTTGTCTCTTTTGTGAAAGACGCCGGACTTGTAGATGCCCTGTCTGCACCTGGTAAGAACACGCACTGTCTGTCTGTCTGTCCTTTCGTCCGTCGTTGTGATTGACTGTCTGCATATCTTTTTCCTCGTCTTTTAATTGATAACGAGATTGGTTGGTTATTTCCGTTTATTTATCGTCGCTACCGGTTGCCCATCTGAGCGACGCCCCCAGAAGACGGTTAGTTGTTACGGGGGATAGTGCAAGGATACAGGTCGAAACTACTGAGAGCTTCGCCTGGTTCTTTAACGTGCTCGGCGTATAGCACCGTCACACGGGACCTCGGTTTAATGTCTCATTCGAAAGACTATTAGTAATTTTTAGTTGGCCAGCCGGGGATACGAACCCACAATCTGTAGGACATTGTGTTCACGAGTCCTACGCTCTACCTACTGAGCTATGTCGGCTGGTGAGATGATAACGAGACTTTTTCGTAGTCCTATTTATAAGTCCCATAAGCCGGTAACCAGCACTTTCTTCTCTTACCACTATGTTTTCTTCTCTGTTAAAGACAAATACCATTATTTTAGCAAAATTAAAGGTGTCGTCTGCAAATGCTTTCAACTTGGACAATTCCATAATTTTTAGGCCAGGGAATCCCTCTCAAGGGATTCCCTTGCCTATAGCGATCGTAAGCTGACTTTTCCGAACTACTTTCAGACAAAATGTTGAACGGTGTGTCCACAGGTGAACGGCGACGACAATGTAAATCCTATATTACACACTAATATACTGAAAGGTAAACAACTGGTTATGTATTTTCAATACCCCAGTCACTAATTCCATGCTGTTTACAAGTTATTTTACTACCAATGTTCACATCCATAGTACCAATGGATAGCGGAAACATTATCCTACAAGAAAATCATGTCACAGCTTGATCCATTTCAAGTTGCTAAGAAATATCTATCTCGAAACTGTCAAACAACCCAACTCGGAAGAGATCTGATTGCATTGGATCGCGAAAATTTTCAAGAGATAAAACCCATTTTCAACGGGAAAGCCGTTGAATATTTGTCGAGTATCATTTCGGGTCCAGCAATAATAAGGCATATAAACCTGAAACATTAAACTATTTGATGTGAATAGGCTGTACAATCCTTCTTTCCATCGGTAAATCTGTCCAGCGCTCAGCTGCCTACTATTTTGACGTACTGTGCATGCTCGTTTTTTTTAAAACGTGTTTTCTCATTGGTTATCGATGAAGGTGTGTCTGGACCAGGCCAATGAGAAAACGCGATACAAAAGCATGCTTAGTAGGCCATAAAGGATAACAGTTTACACGGCTGGACATTTTCAGATAAAAAAAGCTTCGTACAACACAAAAACATATTGAAGTTCTATTTTCAGTGCAGATATACTTATTTGTAGGCTTCGAATGAACCTTGCACAAGAACGGACATTTTTCGCGTTGAAAATGGGTTTTATCTCTTGAAAATTTTCGCGATTCAATGCAATCAGATCTCTTCAGAGTTGGGTTGTTTGACAGTTTCGAGCTAGATTTTTCTTAGCGACTTGGAATGGCTCAAATTGTGACATGATTTTCTTGTAGAATAATGTTTCCGCTATCCATTGGTATTATAGATGTTAATATTGGTAGTGAAATGACTTGTAAACAGCATGGAATTCGTGACTGGGGTATTGAAAACACATCACAAGTTGTTTACCTTTCAGTATATTAACTAGTGTTTGATATAGGATTTACATTGTCGTCGCCGTTCACCTGTGGGTGTGTCCACTCTATATCGCTGAGTCCGCCAAAACAACTAGTTTCGTAAGTACAGAGATCGCTTATCACACGGCGTGAATGTTTTCCTTTCCTCAAAGCTTTCTGACATCTGCATAGTGCTATGGAATTGCAAGGGTATTACAGCCCTTTAATAACCAACGAGTGTGTTTTAAGGGTTGTGTCCCTGTTGAATACACAACAGACGGTCAATAACTTTTCCAGGTAAAAGTTAAACGTCCACCGAATAAGTCTGTACACCGTTTAAGTCTGATGTCTATTTTTATCCGATACCGCCTATGGGCGGAGTTTATAGTTACACAAATCTTGTCAGGAACTGTGAATTAAGGCGTTGCCGTATTATGACTGACATCAGACTTATTCGGCGTACAGACTTATTCGGTGTACATTTAACCTAGAGCTACCAACTTTTCCATCCGTGTGATTGGATACTTAAATCCTCTCGTATTATAGACATGATCACAGCCCCTGATATCACTTTCTAGTGTACTAGCGCGAGGGAAAAACCCGAGAACCAGTTTTCTATTTTTAGTTTCCACAGTAACTTTCTAGTTACTGTCCGCGTTTCAAATAAAGATCAAAGGGAACCGCACGCCGCATCTCCTTTGACTGCCTGGTGAAAAGATTGAGATATACGATTTTCCATGGAAATGTCGATAGTTGAATGAGATTATTGGTGTATTAACTGCATTTATTATAAGTTTCTTTTAATCATTTAGAACTGAACTTGATTTTCTCTATATGTTTAGAAAAAAAAAAAAAAATCGATAGAATTAAGAAATATGCAGAAATTAAAAGAAATTATACTCTCTTTTTTCTGTTTGAATCGATTTAAAACATCTCTCTTTTTGTCAGAAGAATAGGCAAACATTATGGAAAAATAAGAATTTTTTGTTCTATCTACATTTTCCGATAATCAACCATGTTATCTGCTTATATTCTTTTTTTTGTGACGACTGTTGATTGATTAGAAATCATGAAAGTGTTGTGCGATCCTTGGACATTTTTTAACTTTCAAACAAAATTATTTGAAAATAAAAGGTGTGTTTAAAAAATTAGGTTTTAATTTATCAGTTATTCATCACATTTACATACCTAGAGTTTCATTCACATAACTGGTAGTTTCCGAAACATTGTTTGAAAAGGAGAAATGAAAGTTTAAGAATATTTATTTTGAAATACATCCCGAATGTGCAAATTCATTTTAAGCGCCAGAAGCCGTCGTTGGAATCTCTCTCTCTCTCTCTCTCTAATGGGACGAGAAGGGCTAGTGGACGTCTTTGTATGATATAGTCAAAAGAATAGATTTAGATCGACTGTTTGAGAACAAAACTGCGATGTATTGACATCACCCTGCCCTGCGTTCGCGATATTAAGCGTTGGTATTCGCGTTGTGTCCAATTTTAAATTGTGTCTTATCTTTCTTATCATTGACGATATTTATTTGAAACTTGGAATATATGTGCGTTATCTTAAAGACCAACCTTAACCAATAAGGCAAATAACTCAAAAATAAATTTGCTTGATTTAAGCCCCTTTTCGACTTAGAAATTTTTAAAGCCATTATCATGCATCCTATAGCCGAGCGTTGGTATCCACTATTTGCTTCAGTTTAATTGTAGAATCTGGCTTCTGAGCACATCCTTTTTTTTTTTTGCATTAATTTAATTTTTCCTGTTGATTATTGTATTATTCCATATTATGCGTGACAGTACCCCTTTACCAATGAATTCTTTTGGCATAATTGAATTGGCCTGACTGTCTGTATGGTAGTGATAATTAGAAAATGAGGTCTTGTGTGAGTTCGTATCCTTCGTTCTTTAGAGATTACAGATCACTAGATTTCCTGGCCTTCAGTACTATCAGTACTTTGATTCATAACAGTTTCGTGAAAAGCAAAACATAAAAGCAAATTTCAAGCTAGAATTTCAACCTCTAAGACTGACATCAAAGGTCTGGTGCAAAAAAAAAAAATGTTGTATTGGACAGAGTAGATCCAAGAATAGTTGTCATATTGTGTACAGTCTGAGCTTGATCTACATTTTCTGCAAAAGCTATCAGAGTTGAGTTTAGCAGCCCATGGGGTAATATATTGACAACAAAATTTAAGCACATGATACAATTGGGTGCTATTAATCTGTAATCTCTGGTTTATCAAATGATGTCTTAAGCTGTCACAACAACAACAATAGGGCTTGACCTTTGCTCCAAAAAACAGGCATGTTAATAATGCTGTTCACCAGTATTTCTCATTTCTCTTTCAGCCAAAGTGGTTTTGAAAGCCCTCTTCCACTGGGTTTTTAACCTTTTACTGCACAATAACCTATTTTATTGACCCTGACTGAAAAGGCATTTGAAAACATTGTAGGAAGAGGAGAAGATGCTGGTAATCAGCAGTTTCTCCTTTTCCCATGTTTTCTACCCTATCAAAGACAAGTTCAGTCACAAGAGTCACATTTAAATAGTTGTCTGCAAAAGCTTTAGACTTGGAAAAGCTTTTTTTTGTTTGTTAAAGAGTTAGATTAGTGTTAACTGTGTGATTATCAACTTTGACATTTTCTCATATTTCTGTTTTAACTGAAGCTATTTACTTCAAATATGGGCTAGGGTCCTGCGTGGCTCAGTGGTAAATTGTAGGACTAATGATCTGGAGGCTCTGGGTTCGAGTCTCACTTGATCCAGTGGGGTTTTTGTAGAAGTGGACCATGGGTAAGACTCTTCAGGTCCCTACTTAGTACTGGTGAAACCCAGGACATACATAAACACATGAGCTGTTGCCGCGATATTAGTGAAATAATGTTGAAAGTGGCATAAGACATCAGTCAATCAATCAATCAATCAATCAATCAATTGAATATTGGCTAGTTATTTATCACCAAACAGGTACCAATCACAGAAGGGCAAGTTACTCTCAACTATTTAGACACAGTTATTCCCCTTCCTTGATTTATAATTTTCATGGAAAAAGCACCCACAGCCAAATGTTGCCACCTCTATAAGGACTTCTGTTTTCTCACAATTATTTCTGTCCTTTTAACTCTTTACCAAACAATAAAAATTTGGAATGGACCAAATTGAAAGCATTTGTATTTGCTGAAATAATGATGTCTTATTTTCATAGGATAGAAAACATTATGGGAAAAGGTGAAAATGCTGGCAACCAGCATTTTCACCTTTTCCCATAATGTTTTCAAAAGCTTCTTTACTCAGGGTTATTAAAACTTGGGATTGTGTGGTAAAGAGTTAACTCTTTACCAAATGATAAAAATGTAGACTAGTCCAAATTCAAAGCATTTGCAGACAACAAAATAAACATACATGTAGCTCAAATGATGACTTCTATTTTTGATATGGAAGAAAACATTGTTGGAAAAGGAGAAAATGCTGGTTGATTAGTCTGAACTTCTTTCTAGTAAAAGATGTATATATATTACAGGTCCCTTAACTGTGTTTGGGCCAACAAATGAGGCTTTTGCTAAACTACCAAAACCATTGGTTGACTTCTTAAAGAAGAATGTGACTGTTCTTGGGACAATTCTTAAATATCATGTGGCAGCGGATGCTTTCTTCTCATCTGGTTTGATCAACGAGGAACTTATCAAATCTCTTGTGAAGAATAAAAATATTCGTATCAACAAGTATGGGAATGGAGTAAGTATCCTTGTCAGAGGTTCAGGTATGGGGACAACGTCACAAGGTTTTCCATGGTCTTTTGTATGCAGGGGCCATTTGACCTCCCTCAAGTGGATGCAAGAATGCAAACATTTGAATATTGGGGGACATTTAGAATTCGGGTAGGGGTGTTAACCTTTAGCCCAACAATCCCGTGTTTCAACGACCCAGAGGAAGAAGCCTTTTTGAAAACATTGTGGGAAATGGAGAAAATGCTGGTAACCAGAATTTTCCTCCTTTCCCACAATGTTTTCTGCCATATCAGAAATTTACAGCTCACTTGTCCCAGTTCCAAAATTGTCATCTGCAGTTAATTTCAATTTGGAAGAGCCTTCTTTTTATTGTTTGGGAAAGGGTTAAAAAAAAAAATAGGAGCACAGGGAAAAATCCTGGGGAAGTATTTCGGGGTACTCAGTAGAAGTCTCTCACTGAGACCAGCATTTTCTACTACCCTCACAATCATTTCCTTAGGCCTTGTCCACAGGTTCTTGAAATCATCAGACTGTTTGGTAAAAGCTTAATCCTTTACTACAAAATTTTAGACTTGTCAATGTTTAAAGCTTTTGTAGATGACAAAACATAGTTGGCTCAAATGATTGTATTTGTTTCTGAAATGTTAGAAAGTATTGTGGGAAAGGAGAAATTGCTGGTCACCAGCATTTTATCCTTTTTCCACAATGTTTTCAAAGCTTTCTTTCTTGAGGTTGTTAATAGTTTGTCAGGACCGTGTAGTAAAAGCTTAACATGGCACTAGTAGACCAAAACACTCAAAGAAGTATTTGAAGAATTGGTCAAAGTTTGTTAACCCTTTACAAAACGACAGAATTTTCGACAAGACAAAACTGAAAGCATATGCAGACGACAAAACAAATAATGCTAAAATGACGACATTTGTCTTTGAATGGATAGAAAATATTGTGGGAAAAGGAGAAAATGCTGGTTTTCAAAAGTGTTCTTTCAGGGTCGTTAAAAGTTGGCATTGTGTTGTAAAGGGTTAACTGATATGGAAAAGTTAAGGGAAACAGGAGCTGTTACTTGAAATGAGTGACTCATTATTTTTCTTCAATCTTTTCAAAAACTGTCGCCTGTCAAAAATTTAGACTTCTTCAAATCCAAAGCTCATGGAGACTAAAAATAAAATGAGGTTCAAGTGGTAGGATTTGGATTTTTACAGGCAGAAAACATTGTGGAAAGAGGAGAAAATACTGGTGTCCTACACTTCCTCCATTTCCTACAATGTTTTCAAAAGCCTTCCAAGGATGGTTAAAATATGAGATTGTTTAGTAAAGAGTTAGACAAGAAATATATTTGGAAAAAAACATTTTTTCAGGCAGTCACTGCAAATGGCAGAAAGGTAGTGAAAGCTGACCAGAATGCTACAAATGGAGTCATTCATGTCATATCTGGAGTAATGTTTCCTCCAGCAGGCACCATTGCATTTGTGGTCTCAAAATGTCCCATCTTTTCAACGCTTTTGACAGCAGTTGGAAAAGCTGGACTTGTCGAAACACTAAATGGTATGTAAACAATTTTTGCCATTTACAAACACATCATAAGGTGATTTTAATTCGAATATCTGTGGAAGTATTTGACTGAGGGGATCTTCAATCAGACTGCACATTCTCTACAGTGTAGTTTTGATCTACACTGCCAACAAAATCAATTTTAAGTTTTGCCGATCAAGACTTCATCCATGAAGAAATAATGAAAATGATGTGGAAAAGGAAGAAAAAGCTGGCTTTCAGCATTTTCTCTTTTTCCCACAATGCTTTCAATCCTTTTGAAGGCAAATCCCATCGTCTTAGACCTTGTCCTTTTGTCCATGATTTTGTCTTCAAGTAAAGTTTTATTCAAGAGTTGCTTGATTGCAATACAACAGTAAACTCCCGAGAATGTGGATCTACGATCAAACTGCACTGTCTGTAAGGCCAGGGTCCATATTCACCAACCATTCTTAAGAATGGTCTTGTCTTGCTTTCCAGAATTTTCTACATTTGAAAGTAACACAACTCTGACTTGGCCAATCAGGACTTGTGTTACTTTTAAATTTCGAAAATCTTGGAGAACAAGACTAAGAAGATTCATAAGAAAGGTTGGTGAATATGGACCCGAATTTTACTCAAAACTGAAAAAGAAATAAGGTTTCTTTTAGATACTGAAAATTTCTGACAACTCAACTTATTTGCACATAATGTTATTCTTGTTCCTAATCTGACATCAAAGTTTTTGCTCTCGGAAACCTAACAGAGTTTTTATTCTGTCAAATTTTTGCAATACGACCATTGATGTTAATGTAAAAGAAATTTTTGCAAATGTTGATCACTTTTAACTCTTTACCACACAATTGCGACTTTTAACGACCCTGAGAAAGAAAGCTTTTGAAAACATTGTGGGAAAAGGAGAAAATGCTGGTCAGCATTTTCTCCTTTTCCCACAATGTTTACTACTCTTCCCAAAACAAATTTTAATTTTTGATTCACATTTGATATGTCGTCTTCATATGCTTTCAATTTGGACAAGCCTAAAATTTTGTCGTTTGGTAAAGAGTTAAACGGTGACATTCCTATCATTTTATATTGTATCAGTTTGAATAAACTTATTTCGGTGTCAAATGCTTCATTTTTTGGCCCACTACTAGTTTGAACTAATTGAAATTGTTATTTTTATGTTACCAGGCCCCGGACCATTTACATTGTTTGCTCCTAGTGACAGAGCTTTTGGCAGAATCCCCAAAAAGTGTCTTGATAAGTTACTGGCAAATAAAGACTTGTTGACAAGTAAGTAGAACGTTTTATATATGAGCTATGCTCTGTGAAAAGGGGTTTAATGCAACTGCAAAAAGTAGAGACCCATGTCAGCATGTGCGGTCTGCAAAGGGTGATGTCAGTCGAAACATTTTGCTATTGGTCAATTTTCTGCATTTCAAAGGACCATTCTACCTACTGATTCATTTGGTTGTTAGACAAAATGGATTTTAAGGATCTATTATTATATAATGACTTGCTTGGTATAATGCATCACAGAGATGCATCAAATTCCTTTTGCCAGAGCACTGCTCAGTAATGTTGGTGACTGCTCTGTGTATTACCAAACCCATTGAAATGCTGGAGACCAGCATTTTTAGCAGAGCATTTTTAGCAGAAAAAGGTCAAGGTATTGTAAAAGCGCTTTTGTCATCTGCATGATCCTGCAATAACTTTGAAGGGCAGCTAACCCTCAAAATATTTTTAGCACAGCTGTTTTCAAAGAAAACATCAAGGTATTGTTGTAGCCCTGGCATCGTCGTCATTGTCGTGTGAAAACTTTGACATTTTATAATATCTCCGTTATTACTGAAGATATTTGCTTCAATCTTGGACAAGTTGTTGATTATCTAAAGTGGAACCTTTACCAAAAGGGCAGGTAACCATCAAAGTGTTTTTGATAGAGTTGTGCACCTTTCTTGACTGAAAATTTTTGCTGAAAATCAACATCTGCAGCCAAGCGTTGGTACCAGCATGCAGTTCAGTTGTTGATAAAGTAACTGCTCTATATCAGACCTGGAATTTTCTCTGAGAAAGCAGTTGCAGCATAGAATTGCCATGCTGTGCTCTTGTTTCCTTTTCCAACACTTAATTAGTTGTACCATTTCTATCCTTTCAAAGACAATTTTCAATATATTCACCACATGACAAAATTTTAAGACTTGTCGAAATTGACAACAAATAAAAGGTGGCTCTAATGCTCAAAACTTGCCTTTAGTAGAATCATGAAAACATTGTAGGAAAAGGAGAAAATGCTGATTTGCAGTATTTCCGACTTCTCCCACATTGTTTTCAGAGGCTTTCTTTGTCAGGTTTGTTAGAACCCAGGATTGTGTGGCAAAGGCTCAAGTCCAATTTTGTTTGTCATTTACACTTACTTTAAGCAAGGACAGGTCTAGAACTTTCTGATTGGTCAGTTACATGTCCTTCGTGACATTGATAGCTTTGATGGCTCAATAACATCAGTAAGACATTCCTGATGATTGCCAACAATATAGGTTTCAAGACTCCATCTCACTAGATGATTGTTGTACTTCTGTAATAGTTACATTAACAGATCAGCCATACTCTGGCAAAAGGGGGCTTAATGCATCTTGGTGATGCATGATACCAAGCAAGTCATCACATGATGAAGGATCTGTTAAGTAAGTTTTGCTAACAACCAACTGACTTATGAGGTCAACTGGTCCTTGAACTTGCAGAAAATTGACTGATAACAAAACTTTTCAGCCCAGATGAGCCTGTTCAGGTTGGCCTGGGTTGAAACTTTTTTGCAAATGCATTAAGCCCTCTTTTCAGAGAACATGGATCAGATACAGCAATTATTAAGACTGAGCTTATAAGTAAATAAAACTTTATATGCCCTGCAATGGATAGCTTTTTTTTGTTGAAATGGTGTGAAAAGGAGCCATCTCTTGTTCATGCAGTTATTCTCTGTCAGAATAGTGTTTCTCCTATCGTGAATTCATTACAAAATGACAACAAAATTTAAGACTGGTCCAAATTGAAAGCGTTTGCAGACAGTAAAGTAAACATGGCTCAAATAATGGAATTTGTGCCTGAAAGAGTGGAAAACATTGTGGCCAAAGGAGAAAATAGTTGTAACCAGCATTTTCTCCTTTTCCCACAATTTTTTCAAACGTTTGATTCTTAAGAGTCTTTAAAACTCAAGTTTATGTGGTAAAGTGTTAACCCTTTCCCACACAATCCCGAGTTTTAACGACCCTGAGAAAGACGCCTTTTGAAAACAGTGTGGGAAAAGGAGGAAATGCTGGTGACCAGCATTTTCTCCTTGTCCCACAATGTTTTCTACCCAATCAAAGACAGAAATCATCATTTCAGCTACATATAAATTGTCCTCTGCAGTTGTTTTCAATTTGAGCCAGTCTGAAATTTTGTCGTTTGGTAAGGAGTTAAAAGGAAACGGATTGTACTTGTCATACTTCAGTAAGTCCTGCATGGCCATGTGGTAAAGGTGTAGGTTTGCAATTGAGTTGTCCTGGGTTTAGGTCCTACCTGAGGTGTTTGGGTTGTATTGAGGAGTGTCCTTTGGCAAGACACTTCAGAGCCCTTGCCCAGTACTTACCGAACCCAGAGCTCCCATGAATCAGTTGATACAGCTATGTATGTAAAACACCCAATGATTGTATTACCAAACATTATATTGCCCCTTTGTATCACTTGCACCAATAAAAGGTATCTTGCCTGGTATGAGGTTAAGCACGAAACAACTCTTTTATCTGATAACAGACTAATCCTAAACAAGAGCTTCGCAAAGCGGCGCATATACGCCTGAAGGGGCTTGTCAGTGAAACGAGTTGAAATGAAGGATGGGCCGTGAATGAAGAGTAGTTATTCTCCATTATAAGGAAAGGAAGTCTTGATTGTCTGTAATAGTTTATGGCCCGGACCAAACTTAAAATTAACAAAAGGCAATAACTCAAAAAATAAGAATGGCACAGTTATGGTTCTTGTAAACTGCACTTCTTCATAATGAGTTCTATCAGTGTATGAAGGTTCGAGTTGATAGCTGCTATAGTATGGAAGTGATGGCCTGAACAAAATTTCAAAGTGAAAAGTTGACTATTTCAGAAATCAAGGGCAGATAATTTTAGAATGCAAACACCTATCCAAATTTTAACAGTCACATGCACAACTAGACATCATACAGATTCATTCTGGCAAGTTTCAAATATTTCTGATGGAAACTGTAGGAGGAATTGCGCACAGATGAAATTGCTAACAGACGGACGACCGGGGATATAACATAATACGACCCTTCGAGCATATAAAAAGGGAAATGCTCCACATATGAAAGAAAGGCCCTAACTGTAAATAATATCGAAGGGAAATTACTCAGAAAATAATGGCAATAAATCAGGAAAGAAGAGCGGCAGAGTTATGGTTCTTGCACACTGCACTTCTCCACGATGTGTGCTATCAGTGTTTGAAGTTTCAAGTTGAGAGCTTATATAGTTTGGAAGTTATGGCCCAGACAAAAATTCAAAGTAAAAATTTAAAAATAAATAAAGGGCAATAACTCAAAAAATAAGGGTATCAGAGTTATGGTTCTTGTGCATGACACTTCTCCATAATGTGTTCTGTCAGTGTATGAAGTTTCAAGTTGATAGCTTTTCTAGTTTGGAAGATGTAGCCAGGACAAAAATTCAAAATGAAGTTATTAAAGGGCAATTACTCAAAAACTTAGGGTGACAGAGTTATGGTTCTTGTTTACTGCACTTCTCCACAATCTGTTCTATCAGTGTATAATGTTTCAAGTTGATAGCTTTTATAGTTTGGAAGATCTGGCCCAAACAAAAATCTAATGTGAAAAATATTAAAGGCCAATAACTAAAAAAATAAGGGTGGCACAGTTACAATTTTTGTGAATTGCTCTTCTCCACAAGGTGTTCTATCAGTCTTTGAAGGTTCAAGATCATAGCTTTTATAATTTAGAAATTATGGCCCAGACGAAAATTCAAAGTGAAAACTAACAAAGGGCAATAACTCAAAAAGAAGGATGGCAGAGTTATGGTTCTTGTGCAGTGCACTTCTTCATAATGTGTTCCATTAGTCTTTGAAGTTTCAAGATGATGGATTTTAAAGTTTGGAAATTATGGCCTGGACAAAAATTCAAACTGAAAATTAACAAAGGGCAATAACTCAAAAAATAAAGGTGGCAGAGTTATGGTTCATGTGCACTGCACTTCTCCATAATGTGTTCTATCAGTGTATGAAGTTCCAAGTTAATAGCTTTTATAGTTTGGAAGTTATGGCCTGGACAAAAATTCAAAATGAAAATCAACAAAAGGCAAAAACTCAAAAAACAAGAGCAGCAGAGTTATGGTTCTTGTGCACTGCTTTTCTCCATAATGTGTTCTATCAGTGTATGTAGTTTCAAGTTGATACCTTTTATGGTATGGAAGTTATGGCCTGAACAAAAATTCAAAGTGAAAAGTTTGTTATTTCAAAAATCAAGGGCAGATAATTTTAGAACGCAAACAGGGATCCAAATTCTAAGAGCCAGGTGCACAACTAGACATCATGGAGATTCATTGTGGCAAGTTTCAAATAATTCCGATGGAAACTGTAGGAGGAGTTGGCCACACAAGAAATTGCTGACGGACGGACGGACGGATGGCCGGCTGGCCGGCCGGGGATATAACATAATACGACCCTTCGGGCGTATAAAAACATTGTGGCAAAAGAAAAATTTGCAATGAGCTTAATATCCTATTGCCAGAATGTGCAGCACATGTATGCAGGTGTTGAACCGTAATTCATGCTGATTTCCCATACATTATAAAAAATATTTTCGAAGTTAACTGCCATATATTTGGCTTTGGTTGTGACGAAATAACCCGTACTAGACAATAATATGTTTAAAGAACTTTCAAATATATTGTGGAAAAATGAGGAAATACTGGTAACCAGCATTTTCTCTTTTCCTCACAGTGTTTTTTTTAACTCGGACAACAAATCCCATTGTTTGAGCCACATTTTATTTGTTGTCTGTGAATGCTTCAGAATGGGAAAGTTTCAGACTTTTACGTCTGTTATTGAGTTAACCCTTAGGCTGCTAGGCGTGACTCACTGACCTTTTACGGACAGCGTAGATCAAGATCAGACTCTTGGATCTACACCGTCTGATAAGGAGATGTATCTCCCCCAAAACAAGTTTGAAATAGAAACATTTGAATTTTACTATCGACTTGAAGCTATCATTTCAGTAATTCAGCAGGATAAGGGTTAATACAAAACCCATTGGTTGAACCATACTTATCTGTGGTCTGTAAATACCTCAAAATTGGCAAATCTAAAACTTTGTCTGATAATGAGTCAATGTATAAAAATACGTGCCAGTTTTCCTATTTGTGTAATTCTGTTTTCCCTGTGTTGCAGAGGTCCTTGAGTACCATGTTGTGGCTGGCACACAGTACAGCGCTGGTCTGAATTGTGGTGATGACGTAAAAACTCTTGAAGGCGGCACAGTGAAAATCAAGAAATTGTGGAGTAAGTTTTATCAATTTTCTTAGACAAATGTTTTTTAAGACGGTGAAATTGAAGAGAGCAATATCAAAAGCAAATGCTTCGAAAAAGTATAGCTGGCTTAAATAATTGAATTTGTTTTTGAAAGAGAAAATAAGGGGAGAGGAGAACACTATTGATGGTATTTTTCATCTGAGGAAAGACATTAACATGTGAACTGTCACTGTGATATGACTGAGACGGTTTAAAGAAGCTTAAAAAACACGAACTAAATCAAACAAAAGATAACTGTTTCGCCATCAAAATCAGTTTGTAGATATTTGGAGTTATTTAAATTAAAAAAATAACATGCAAGATATTTTAACAAAAGCAGCTTTAACCTTTTCATAGAGGACAAAATTTAGACTAATGGAGCTCATTTAATGGGATCTCTATCTTACAGGATAGAAAACATTGTGGGATAAGGAGAAAAGGCAGATTACTAACATGTTCTTCTTATGATGTTTTTGAAAGCCTCGTCTGGATTGTCATGAACTCTTTTCCAGATGACAAAAGTTATTTTGGTCCAGTTTGAAAGCATTTTGCAAATGAAAACTTAATGGTAGTTTGGCTCAAATGATTAGATTTGTCTTTGATAGTTTAGAAAGCATCGTAGGAAAAGGAGAAAATGCTGGTTTCCCACACTGTGTTCGAAACCTCCCTTAAGGTTGTGGAGGTTAAGACGTGGAATATGCAGGTCTAGTGGACACCCAGAAAATGGCAGATCCATTTTCTTTGGAATGCTTAGAAAAAAGAGTGTAGTTTTCATCATCAAACAATAATATTTATTTTGGATAGATTTTATTGATTTCTTTATTTTCTTTATTTCCTACAGAATGGCTGAAAGTGAATGATGCATATGTCACATTCGCAGATGGTACCGTCACTAATGGAGTCATTCATGTCATCAATCGTGTCCTTTGGCCATCAAAGTCTGAGAATTTTTGTCCAGAAGGCAACCTTGACTACGATGATGGTGACGAGGAACCAACAAAAGAATCTCCATACATTTTCTACAACTGAATACCTCGCATAGATCTGCACCTAGACGGATATTTCTTGCATGTCTGGAGTAAAATTTCTTGACAAAGCCTTTAATTCTTTGTTGACTACTCTCTGCTGAATCCGTATATGATTGTCATGAACTACATGTACATATCTCTAGGCATGTTCCTGTGATCTTCATTCATGACTAGTTTTCAGAATATGGAAAGAATGGCAAACTATTATGGTCTTTGTCAACTCACTTTTACCCAGCATTCTTTATTTTTTTCTCAGTTCTGTAGAAGTTTTTGATACAAATTTAGTATTTTTGCACATTTATGAATATAACTAGTATCATATTAATGTCTTTTGAGCCATTCCATGCAGATGACCTTTGAGTACATGATAACCTGCATTTCACCATGTGAGCAATGATTCCTTTTGCTAGGATGTTTTAGGTTTGCCCCAGGAATTGTAGTTTACAATTATGCATGGTTTAATTGTCTCTCTAAGTACTTGCTATCAATTTATCCATTGTTCAGCAGTAGAGTTACTTTTTTTGGAACATTTATTACATAATTATGTATGTGAAAAAATTTAGTATGATAGAGAAATAAATGTGGTAGTGCCTGGAATGAACACACTGAAAGATTTTTATTTTCTGTACTCACATATGCTATATAACCTTGTTTTTGTTGTACTTAACATGAACTCTATACAGACACACTTTCTGTATTTAGTACATGTACCTTATTACCTCAATTTT
The DNA here is from genome assembly GCA_945859785.2 of Tridacna gigas. Classification (NCBI taxonomy): domain Eukaryota; kingdom Metazoa; phylum Mollusca; class Bivalvia; order Cardiida; family Cardiidae; genus Tridacna; species Tridacna gigas. The sequence continues at coordinate 33,429,927 of OX244036.2, read as the reverse complement.
CCTTTTGGAAAAAAATAGATATATACAATTGTTTACTATAGATGTTCTTATCGGAAACATAAATTGGACTTAAAAGTTGTTTTTGCTTCATCCCTAAACCATTTAATAAATGAATCGGAAAAACAGACAAAAGCATTCCAATTGAAAGGATGATTTGCCATACTATTTACAAAATAACACACAGTTTAAAAAAAGATCAGACTACTTTTTTTGTGCATTCTAATCTTGATTTATGCTGTTGGCAAGAGGAAGTCTGATTTTGATCAAATTAGTGCAAAAGAGACTTATTTGGTGCTTAGAGGGTGAATTTTTATGAAGATGGAGTTAGAAAACATACAGTCATTCAAACACGTTTCTCTCTTAATAAGTTTTCAAGGATGCTCCATAAAAAATGTTTGATATGCTGAAAAAGTAATTATCATTGTAGAGAAGTGTGCTATGGTAAATGAACCTGATAGAATTTGTATTTGATCTTTATGATGATAGATCTGCTGTTTGCTCTTATTTTGGTTGCATAATAAAATGTTACCACCTCAAGCTTGTTCCAGATGTCCTTATGCTATTCTACCTTTCCAACCTATATACAGTGTATAATAACAAATAGCAGTGTAAGGGTTTTTACCCTTAGGCTGCTAAGCGCAACTCACTGACCTTTTGCGGACAGTGTAGATCAAAGTCAGACTGCACAGAATGTGCAGTCTGATCTTGGATCTACACTGTCCAATAAGGAGATATTTTTTCTCGAAAAAATAAGTTTGAAATAAAATTTTTTGAGTTTTTACTATCGGCTTGAAAGTTTCATTTAACTTATTTAGCAGAATAAGGGTTAACCCTCTACTGTGCAAATGGGACTGCAGTTAATACCTTGGAAAAAATTGTGGGACTCAGCAATTGTTCCTTTTCTCACAGTTTTTTGTCATTACTGATGAAAGAAATATTTTCCTTCACTTAAAATATTTGTCATTTGTATACTCAAGTTTTAGGTTTCCACCAATCCAAAGACCAGAAAGCTAATTTCATGGTCTGGTGTACGTATGTGAATGTGTAACTCTTTACCAAACGACAAAGTTTTAGACTTGTCAGAATTGAAAGCATTTGCAGACGATACAGTTGATTTCATTCAATTGATGGGATTTGCAGTTGGAAGGGTAGAAAATATTGTGGGAAAAGGAAAAAATGCTGGTTACCAGCATTTTTTTCTTTTCCCAAAACATTTTCCTCAATCTGTCTTTCCAACGATTGTTCAAACACAGGATTGTAGTAAAGGGTAATCACTTTCCCAATCACAAAATGTTGGACTTGCTGGCTACAAGCATTCCACCAATGTTTTTTTTTTTTAACGGCTTTCCTGTGAGGGCCTTCAAAACTCGGGATTGTTTACTCAATTCTCTATAGAATTTCTTCCAATAACTTGTCTGAAAATAAAAAAAAAAAGGGCCATCATGGCCAGAAAAAAAGATCTTCAAAAATCTTCTCCAGCACTTCTGTAAACTGGCACAAATGGTCTTTGATTTTGAATTCTTTAAGGTACATATATCTTGATTCAATCCCACTAGAGCCCACTTTTGGATGGCTCAGTTTGTCCAAATTAAAGATATTTAGAAGGGGGAAAAAACTATTTTTCATGACAAATGTAATAGCTTATCTCCCTTCAATTAATTTAACCCTTTCCCAAACAATTCCGAGTTTTACTGACCTGAAGAATGAGCTTTTTAAAAACATTGTGGGAAAAGGAGGCCTTTTTCCCTAGTTTTCTACCCTTTTTAAAGGAAGAAAAATTCCATCATTGGAATCGCTTATTTGCTCTCTGAAAATGCTTTGAATCTCTGAAAATGCTTTGAATTTGGAACAATCTAATATTGGTAGTTTGGTAAAGGGTTAATTACTGTAACATTATAGTAAATGGGATAACTCTGCTCCAGAACAGGCAGGGATAATGTGTACAATCTCTGACAATGGGATACTTGCCACGATGCATTGAAATTATCTCATTAGGTATCATCACTTTACAATTCCATTGTCACAAGCAGATGACTGCTTTTTTCTCAAAGACAATCTATGAGAACAGTGTGGCACAAAGAGAAATTAGCCATGATGAGCCATGTTAACCCTTTACTGCACAATGCCGCCTTTTAACGCCCCAGCTAAAGAAGCCTTTTGAAAACATTGTGGGAAAAGGAGAAAATGCTGATAACCAGCATTTTCTCCTTTTCCCACGATGTTTTCTACCTTATCAAAGAAAAATTGCATCATTTGAGCCACACTGAAATTGTCGTCTGCAAATGCTCTCAATTTGGACAAGGCTAAAATTTTGTCATCTGGTAAAGGGTTAATAAGAATTTTTGAAAGAAATCAGTACTTGGTAACTGATAAGTTGCTATTTTCCTTGTGGAGATTCCCTCAAATTACATACCTGATAGTCTCAAGTTGACTGACGGCTCAGAGATGAACAAGGATGCAAAGATTTGAAGATGTTTTTTTCTCGATACCCAAAGGTGTTTTTGGCAATAAATTATAGTTATGTGTCATGAAATCCACAACATATCCGTATGGGCAGAAAACAAGTACATGTAACTGATAACTGCCTGTGTAGGACACAATTATTTTGATATAATTTATCATTATGGCCAATTTACATCCATCATGCATCATGACAAAGAGGGATTGATTTGTTTTGAAACTGGCGACAGAAATGTCTTATATAGCAAGTCATATATGAACTGAATGTGCCTTAACTCTTTACCAAATGACAAAATTTTAGACCACTCCAAATTGAAAGCTTTTGCAGACTACAAAATAAATGTGACTTAAAATTTGAAATTTGTTACGGGAAGAATAGAAAACATTGTGCGAAAAGGAGAAAATGCTGGTTACCAGCATTTTCTCCTTTTCCCACAATGTTTTCAAAAGGCTTCTTCCTCAGGGTCGTTAAAACTCGGGATTGTGTGGTAAAGGGTTACCACTTTACCAAATGACAAAATTGTAGATTCATCAATGTAGAAAGCTTTTGCAGACAAGAAGTCAAATGCAGGTCAAATTACTGTATTTGTTTCTGAGAGGTTGAAAAATATTGTGGGAAAACCTTTCTTTCTCAGGGTTATTAAAATTCGGGACTGTGTGGTAAAGGCTTAAATGCATGCTGGTATGCAAAATAACCCCCTATTTCAAAATAACATTTCAGACCTTACCTCAAAATATGTATTACTGGGATTTTCTGTTATTGTCTTATATATTAGAGTTTTGATATAGAAAATAACATGGTATCTTATTTGAAACTATTATTTTCCCATGTGTGGGCTTAAAATACACACACTATTTTCTGTGCCAATTGAATTGACTGAAAAGAGTATGAGGCTAACCTCTTTTGCTGTCAACACAACAAAATCGATTTATTTCATGGTCTTAACCCTTTTAAAGACAAGCCGAAAAGTTAACGATCCTGATGACGAAGGCTTTTGAAAACATTGTGGGAAAATGAGAAAATGCTGGTAATTACCAACATTTTCCAATTTTCCCACAATGTTTTCCATACTATCAAAGACACAGTTTTCACTGCAATTAACCCCTAAGCTGCTAAGCGCGACTCACCAACCTTTTGCAGACAGTGTAGATCAAAGTCAGACTGCACAGAATGTGCAGTCTGATCTTGGTCTACACTGTCCGACAAGGAGATATTTTTCCTTAACAAATAACTTGCAGGAAAATTTCTGTTTTTACAACTGGCTTGAAAGTTTCGTTTTCATTTATTTAGCAGCTTAAGGGTTAAATATGATTTTGGTCATAATTAAGCAAGAAACCATATAGATCTATAATCAGACTATATGTTCTGTGTAGTCTAAACTGCATTTACCTCATTAGCCATAGCTAAACAACTTGCTATTGGCAGTGAGAGATGTCTTGCAAGTAGAACACAGTCATCTTGTTCATAATATCAGTGATCTTCACTGTGCAACATATGCCAAGATATTTTGACCAAAGCAGTTATACAATAGTAATAGCCCAGCTTCCTGATACAAACTGCAAATATAATTTTTATCTAACCCTTTACCACACAATCCCGACTTTTAATGACCCTGAGAAAAAATCCTTTTGAAAACATTGTGGGAAAAGGAGAAAATGCTGGTAACCAGCATTTTCTCCTTTTCCCACAATGTTTTCTACACTTCCCAAAACAAATTTCAGTTTTTGAGCCACATTTATTTTGTCGTCTGCAAATGCTTTCAATTTGGACTGGTCTAGAATATTGTCGTTTGGTAAAGGGTTAAATGTACCATTACAATGTAATAATTAGTACATGTACTTCACCATTTACCAAACAATCCCGTATTTTAACCACCTAAAAGAAGGAAGGCTTTTGAAAATATTGTGAGAAAAGGAGAAAATGACTGTAACCAGGATTTTCACCTTTCTCCACAATATTTTTTATCCTTTCAAAGACATATCTCATCTTTTGAACCTATTTTCATTTGTTGTTTGCAAAATGCTTTTAGAATGGATGAGATCTAGATTGTGGTTGTCTGGTAAAGAGATAAAAAGGGTTTAGGTCAAAATTATGAAAAAGATACATTAGAGGTCCAGAGAAGTGGTATCAATTTCTGAAACATCAGCTCTTCACTAAAACTTATGTTGTGGTAGTCACCAGCATAAACTAGTAGCATTGTCATATCCACAACAGGTAACATCTGATGCAACAATGAAGGCAGAAATCTGCCCGGTTTAAGATTTCAGGAAATAAGGCTAGACTTGCAAATTTGAATTGTGATATTACAGTACTTAGCCTATACACACAGACAGACCTTATAGATGAAGATTCAATTATTTAGCAAGTTTTATCATTGTCAGAAAAATCTTTGTCGGTCATGAAAATCTTAGCCAAAGATAGAATATTGCTCTGAAATTTTAAAGAAGAATTTAAGGCATTGTGTTATTCGCTGTCTGATTGGTTGACATGGTACAAATGAAAACCATTGAATAACTGCCCTCAATAAATTGGGTGTTGCCTGTTGTCTATCTGGTTACCAGCATTTTCTCTTTTTCCCACAATGTTTTCAAAAGCCTTTTTCCTTTTTTTTTTGCCCTAAGTTTGCTTTTTTTCACAATTGATAAAATATTAAATAATAATGATGCCCTCATCACTTTCAAAGGGTCCAATATCAGGAATGATATCTGGTTGGTTAGACCTAGCCCCAATTTGTGTAGCCACCTGTCCCTTGTTTTTATCCACAGGACTGTCAAGCAAAGTTGCCTCCCTTGAAGTTTGTTGCATTGTCATTGGTTTTTGTCGTTTAGAGAATTCCACTTTGTCAGATTCTGGAAAGTTTATTGCCATAATTTCATTGTCAGCGGGTGAAATTAAATTTGGATCATATCCATATTGCATCATTTGATTTTGAGTATTTTCAGTCTGAGTTGAAGCCTTATTTGCACCTTCAGGATTATCTATGATAGTTACATCTTCTTCTTCTTCACTTTCTTCACTTACAAGATCTTTAGCAGTCAAGTAAGTTAACTTGGGTTTATCAGCACTATCACTTGTATCACTTTGATGCGGATATAAATAACTATCTGAGTGATGATACGCTGCATCTATTCCACTGTCATCAACAAACACACTATTTCTCTCGTAATCGTCACCAAACAAAGTGTGGCGTCCAGACATAGGTGAATCATCCACACTGGAAACCTTGAGGTCGGCATTTTGTTGTGTAGCAAATTTGCTTGGGTATCTAAACTTTGGTGATGCTTCAGCCCGCTTTTTAAAAAGTTCAGGACCCCTAACAGTGCTATGCTGTGAATGAGAAATTCTTGGAGAGCATTTATTAATCATTTGCTTTGCTGGTGGACTTGCATGTAGCTTGGCTAACGGAGCAGACATTGGTGATGCAGGTCGCTCGTTAAGAGACTGATTATGGCTAACAAGTTCTTGGTTTGACCTGTGTCTCTTGTGATGAATCAGAACTGGGGACGGTTGAATGTGAGCATACTGGGTCCGAGTGCTTTCTTGCAAAGAAAGGAAACTTTGTGCATCTTTGATGTTACTCTCACTCTGACTTCGTCCATAGTGAATAGTGCCCGGTTCGTCATACAGACTTGTATTTCCAGCATCAACGCTCGTAGCTAAAAGAAGCATATGAATAGGTACTATGTATCAACTCTTTACCAAACAACAAAATGTTACACTTGTTCACATTGAAAGCATTTGAAAATGACAAATTGTATGATGATGATGGGATTTGTCTATAAACCCTTTACCAAACAATTCTGTGTTTTCAAGACCCTGAGGAAGAGGCCTTATGAAAACATTGTGGAAAAAGGAGAAAATGCTGGTAACCAGCATTTTCTACTTTTCCCACAATGTTTTCTACTCTTCCCAAAACAAATTTTAATTTTTGAGTCACATTTATTTTGTCGTCTGCAAAAGCTTTCAATCTGGATGAGTCTAAAATTTTGTCGTGTGGTAAAGAGTTAAAGGGTAGAAAATGCTGGTTACCAAAATTTTCTCCTTTTCCAGAATGATTTCAAAAACTTTCTTCCTCAGTTGTTAAACCTTTGGATTGTTGGCAAAGGGTTAACTCACTACTTCAAGCAGACAGCATTTTGTCTTGCAGCAGACTGATTTTGAAAACATAGGGAAAAGTAGAAATTTCTCATGCACAAGCAATTTTTCATTATGCCATATTTTTTTATTCTATGAGTATAGAATGTTAATTAAACCCTTTACCAAACAATCCTGAGGTTTCTTTCTAGTATTGCAGCAATTATCACAGAGCTATTTTCGTGTGTATTTACACATTTCAAACCAAAATACATCTGTAAACATAGACCCATAAATGATATATATTAGACAAAAGAGATGATGCAATATACTTGTTTGCCTGTCCTTCGTTTCAAGTAATAAATGGAATCTCACATTAGTATTTGTGTCATATCATTTTTATCAAATTTGTTCACTTTAATGTATAAGAAACTCAAGGCAATAGCCGTATATGTTACCAATGGAGATGTTAGAGCTGGAACATAATAATTTAGTGTGTACCTTCAGTGCTATATTTCCCATCAGAACTATGCCTTTCAGCATCATGTCTTCTAAATAACAACACAATTAGCAGTATAAGAGCAACTGCCATAATGCCTGCCAGAGCTCCAAATGCAATTGTTAAGCCTCGCATCAAACTGAAAGAGATGAAATAACAGAAAAGTAAGATTAATTGCAACTTCATTTATAACAGTTATAAAGACTGTAGTTAACCCATCAACAAAGGATTCCATGTTTCACAACCCTGGGAAAGAGATCCTCAAAAAAGACTTTGACACTGGAGAAAATGCTGGTTACCTCTTTTTTTCTTGATGTTTTGCCACCTATTTCTTTACTTAATACAGTATTCAATAACTTTTGAGGTTAAGAGAGATACAAAACTAAATGGACCCATTTAACCCTTTAACACACAATCCAGACTTTCAACGACCCTCAGAAAGAAGCCTTTTGAAAACATTGTGGGAAAAGAAGAAAATGCTGGTAACCAGCATTTTCTCCTTTTCCCACAATGTTTTCTACTCTTCCCAAAACAATTTCAATTTTTGAGTCGCATTTATTTTGTTGTCTGCAAATGCTTTCAATTTGGACAAGTCTAAAATTTTGTCGTTTGGTAAAGAGTTGAGTATAAAGCCTCAACCAAACACTCCCAAGATTTAAGAACCCAGAGGAGGAAGGCTTTTGAACTATGTTTTCTAAGCTTTCAAAGAAAAATCCCTTTGTTTGAACCATAATATCCTTTCATTTAGGGAAGTCTAAAAGTTTGTCATTTGGTAAAGTATAAGAATATGAGTTGGTCTAAAACATAATTTAGTATCATTAACTGTTTACCAAACAAAAAATTTTTAGACCAGTCCAAATTGAAAGGATTTGCAGACGACAAAATAAATATAACTCAAAAATTAGAATTTGTTTTAGGAAGGCTAGAAAGCATTGTGGTTACCAACATTTTCTCCGCACAATGTTTTTAAAAGGCTTCTTTCTCAGGTTGTTAAAAGTTGGGATTGTGTGGTAAAGAGTTAACCGTCTCCCGCATGGCAGTTGGTACAAATGAGCTGTAGTCCTCTGACAAAGCAGAAATATTGTGGATAAAGGAGAACATTCTGGTTACTGGCATTTTCTCTCGGAGTTATACAATGGCCTTTTTGCTCAGGGTCTTTAAAATCAGGATTGTATGGTAAAGGGTTAATGCGTAGCTTACAATACTGTGCCTCCTAGGAAAGAGGATATTTTATCTAGCAGTTCACATTTTGAATACACTCTGACACCAGTAAAAGTGCTTTTCATAATCTATTTTAACCCTGTGCCAGGCTGACAATGCCCAAGTTTTAATGACCTTGAGAAAGAAGGCTTTTGAAATCAATGTGGGAAAAATAGAAAATGCTGGAACCCATCATTTTCTGTATTTCCAACAATGTTTTCCACCCTTTTTCAGACAATTTTCCCCCTTTAAGCCACACTTAACCTGTCAACTGCTAGTGCTTTCAATTTTGTAAGTCCAAAAATTTGTTGTGTGGTAAAGGCTTAAGTTGTTATATTTTCTGATACAAACCCAATTCCTTGTGCAACATGTAATCTGTTGTCTGCAATAGCTTTCAAATTGGACCAGTCTAAAATTTTGTCATTTGGTAAAGATTTAAGTCAGCAGTTTAACCTTCAAACAGGGTTCAAGGTTTATTGTCAATGTCATCTGCTTGTTAAAATTTTTTGGATTGACCTGAGGCATCGACATACTATGCAACCTTTTTTCTGTTCATTTTTGGATTCTTAAAATGAAGCAACTTGCTGCTGCCTCAATCTCAGGATCCCTCTATTGATATGCTATGGTCTTATCCATTCAAATGCAAAGACAGCATGTTCAATCATATATATTTTGCTATCAAAATTTATGCCTACTTATCACAGATAATTCAGATACAAATGAATATAATTATTATACAAACTACATGGGCAGAAATTAAGTTTGTCTCAGGTCAATCCAAATAGATATTTGTTTCAGGGGGTAATAAGGTAGTGAAAAGTTAGGCATCTCCAAGTATTACTTTGTTTTTCTGTGGTAAAGTGTTGATTCTGTTCTGTTGATGGTAATTATCATACCTGTCATCCTTCTCAGGTGCCTGTGTAACTGGCAGAGGTGTTGAAGTCTCCAGAGAAGCTGTGGTTGGACGAACACATACATTGGAGCAAGAGTTTTCAAACTTGGTACAATCAATGTCTGTGCCCATAAATTTATAGATATCATCGATACTTGTAACTTCTAGTCTGAATTGGTCGTAGAAGATTGGTGGTTTTGTAATGTCCAGTTTACCATTTTTACTGAGAGAACCAATCTGCAATATAAGGCTTTGGTTAGAGCTAAGGTATTTCACCAGGTAGGTCATAGCCTGTATTCACAAACCACTCTTTATTGCATTCTAATTATAAATCAGAATTTAGCAAGAGACACAGTTTCTGATTGGCTTAAGTCTGTATCAAACAACAAAATTTTGGACTCAACCAGATTGAGAGCATTTGCAGATCACAAATTAAGTGAGGCAGAAAAGATGACTTCTGTCCCTAAAAGGAAAGAAAGCATTATGGGAAAAGGAGAAAATGCTGGTTACCAGCATTTTTCCTTTTCCCACAATGTTTTTAATAGCCTTATTCTTTCAGGGTCATTAAATCTGGGGATTGTTGGTAAAGGGTTAACCATTTGGTTTAACAAATTAGAAATCATGTTTTTTTATTAAGTCAAAAATCTTCAGAGTTAGAAATAGAGTGCAACTCTTGTAGAGCTAGACAAATGAAGTGGATTTTCTCAGCCAAAGAGATGCAAATACCATATTCCAAAAGCTATTTTTGTTAGAATATCTGGCAAAGAAGCAGACAGTGTAGATTGATGTTCTATGCAGTCAGATCCTGATCTCATCACTGTCCATATAAGCAATTAACCCTTTATCAAACTATCACAGTATTTAATGACTCTGTGAAGGAGGCCTTTTGAAAACATTGTGGGAAAAGGAGGAAATGCTGTTTTTACCCTTCCCAAAACAAATTTCAATTTTTGAGCCACATTAATTTTGATGCCTGCAAACATTTTAAATTTGGATGAGTTCAAAATTTTGTTGTTTGAGTCCAAAATTTTGTTGTTTGGTAAAGAGTTAAATCTGGCTTCAGAGCTACAGATCTGTTCAGTCTGATCCTGTCCATATAAGCAATTAAATCTTGGTTCAGGGCTACAAAGATTAAAATGGTTGTTGAATATGGCCCCTCATACTTCATATAATTGAGTGGCACTCTGGCAAAAGGGGGTTTAATGCAACTGATTTGCAATTGTTATGTGATTCATAATACCAAGCAAGAAATGGCATAATTATGGATCCATAAAGTCCATTTTCTCTAGCAATTGACGGAATCCTGAAGTGGACATGCAGAAAATTCACTGAAAGCAAATTTTGACCCAGGTCAGCCTGCACCTAACTTAACCATTTACTGAACAATCCTGCTTTTTAACGACTCTAATATAGATCTAGCAGAGTAACTGAATTTTGTCAGTAATCGAATTTCAGCAACTCTGTTCCTGAGCGATATTTTCGTATCTGTGACATCATCCGGTAACAGAAACAAATGATATCACAATGGCAAATGTGTTTTGAGCTGTATTACCAAATTAGGGACAGAGAAATACCTATCAATATGGCAAAAGTTCATCCGCGACCTATTGCATGCTTTCTCCCGCCATTTTACTATGACGTTTTAGGTGTCTCCTTTAAATAAAATTTAAAAAGATTTTCCTTAGCTTAAAACTTATTTGTGTTGTTTATTTTTGGTTTGACAAGTCACTGTTTGAACTTCAATGGCTGGACTTACGTATGGTACGCCTTAAGGGAAATTTATGCATTTGAATGGTAGAGGGGCCCTTAATGATTTTTTCCAAAGAAAATAGATCAAATCAGATATATTATTATAACCACCTACAAATATGAGTAAATACCTTTATCTCTGAGTTACAAAAAGTTCTCTTTTTCAGAATTTACAGCCTTTTAATCTCCAACACTGTTATCTTGATTTAGAACATAATATTTCAGTGCCCCAGTAGAAATAATTACCTGGAAAATCATACAACTGATTATTTTGTTTTCTGAGACATGCATACTTTTTATTTTAGTTAATCTAGGGTTTCTCAAAGGAAAGGGATATACAGTTAATACCCCAGGGAGGCTATGAATAATGCTGAAGTGATGCTGTGAATTTTGTATTTCATTTCACCCTTTCTGGGGCCCCTAATTTTTGGAAAACCAGCTGTCGAAATTGACTTACTCTTTTGAAAGATAGCGACTTCGTACTGTCTCACCTCTAACGATATTTTGACAGATAAATTTAGATGTTTAAGTTGTAAAATTATTGTTTATAGAAGTATTTGGATAAAATTACAAAGTTATTTAAGCAGAAAGGACATAGCTATTGGTTTGTGCAATCCGCAAGTGCAGTTTCCCTTACGTTGGCAAAATTCGATTACACCAGTATATAGAAAACTTTTGAAAACATTGTGGGAAAAAGAGAAAATGCTGGCAACCAACGTTTTTTCTCATTCCCACTATGTTTTTAATCCTTTCTAAGATAAATTCCATCATTTGAGCGATGTCTATTTTGTCTTTCTTAAATACTTTCATATTTGGACTATTCCAAAACTTTGTTGTCCGGCATAAAGTTAACACAGAAATCATGCTTACTCTTTCATACTTGAAGGCATAAGGATTTGTTGATATTCTCTGTATATTGTATACCGTCATGCCAATGTCTCCATTGCCTTCTGCAGTATAAACACTTTTACCGTTGATGGTGACTCCATGTATCTCTTGAACAAAGGTGGTTGGTTGAGGGCGAGAACACTGCACTGGGTCTGAATTTGGACAAAGCCTTTTATAACCTTCTGTGGTTGTATGGACTGCATTCATGACATGAATACCTCTTTGATCTTGAATAAGACTTTCCACTGTACTCTGATCTAGATTTGTACCTGCTTGGTCATCACAAATCTTTGAAAAATACTTTTCAAACGAACCAATAAAATCACAGCTATTATATTTTTCAAAGAAGTTTGGTATCCATCTATTGTAACCAGTGTTTGGAATAGTTAAGCTTTGTAGAAATCTTTTATATGATGTATTGTTATACTCTAAGGCTGCTATGTTAAATACCAATGACCCTTTGGACTCCCTGCCAAGTTCAGCTGTAATGAGGTCTAGGCTGGTCCCCCAGGCTTCACTTGCAATGAAGACTAAAGGCCTGGCAGGATCACGGTCATACATTTTTTGTAAAAGTCTCTGAGCAATACTATCAATACTGAAATAAATTACTACACCTAACTGCTGATCATATAACTTTGTGAGCACATCTTCAACCTCCTGGTCTGGCATATCCTGGTATACCTTCAATGGACTGTCAATGCAAATATTGTTTAGTTCTGCTTCATACTGAAGGTCCCTCAGCCCACTGTTACCATATGAATCATCAATGTAAATCACACCAACTCGTGTAATATTCAGATGTTTGATCAACTTTATAATTCCTTTCACTTGCAAAATGTCACTTGGTACGGTACGCAAGAAATAAGGATAGCGATCACGATTGTCTAATTCTGGTGATGAAGCAGCATAAGAAATCATTGGCAATCTAAGAGATGTAGAAACATCTCCTATCACAAGTGATACAGAGCTTGAAAGAGCTCCAATCATTACAAACACTTTGTCAAAATCAATTGGCATATTTGTCGAAGGATCCTGTAAAATAATAGTTTTTGAAAACAGCCCAGACAAATAGTAGCTCGTATTGAAAGGACTGTAACAATCATCAATTGCAATACCTCCGAAATTCATGCCAGTCTCATTCCTCTTAGCCATTATAGAATACATAAATGCTGAAACAGTGATGATGTCATTTGACCCTCTTCTTAATGAATCACATCGATATGAATCCTCATCATAACCACGAAGTGAGAAAAGACCAAGTATTAGATAGTCCCCAGGTATATATGAGAAGCGAAGGTCAAATGCTTCATGGCACACCCAGCAGTTTGTCCGGTCAGCACAGACTGATGTGGGTAAAGCTGAACTTAAGTCTGGAATTTTTTCCCCAGTATATGTAAACAACTGAAAGTATACAAGAAAATAAATTGAGCGGTACTCTGCAAAATGGGGGTACTTTTTACAAATGCATTTAACCCTTTTTCACAGAGCATGGCCCAATTGTTTTTCAGAGGACAGTTTGTATATAGCTCAAATTATAACATTTGTCTTCAAAAGGGTACAAAACATTTTGGGAAAAGGAGAAAATGCTGGGCTCCAGTATTTTCTTCTTTTCCTAGAAGGGTTCCAAAAGCATTGACCCTCAGGGTCATTAAAACATGGTATTGTCAGACAATCCCGACTTTTAATGACCATGTGAAAGAAGACTTTTGAAAACATTGTGGGAAAAGGAGAAAATGCTGGTAACTAGCATTTTCCCCTTTTCCTGCAGTGTTTTCTACGCTTTCCGAGACAAATTTCAATTTTTCAGCCAAATTTATTTTGTCGTCTGCAAATGCTTTCAATTTGGGCCAGTCTAAAATTTTTTCGTTTGGTAAAGAGTTAATACATGAATTCACATAAAAATGTTGCGGTGAGCAAGAACTGCTCATTATGAGATACTGATTATAAAAGTCTGATCAAGACATCTTCGAGAAAACATACTGCTAAATGAAGAAAAATTTATAATAGACAAGTCTCACTCACTGTGATTTCACTTTCATCAGTTGGTCTGAACATTTTGACATCTAAAGCACCATCAGAAAGTGTCCCATCACTTTTGAATTTCAGCATCTTGGAGGCTCCATGGTATACTTGTGGTACATGAACAGGATCAAAGATTGCGGTTAGATTATGGTCAAATAGAGTATAGTTCAACATTTTATTGTCTAAATCTGTCAGAAAGGACATGCATGATTTTCCTGTACATGAATCTTCCCACAGACCTTTCAAAGCTGCGGCCACTGCCAGAGTTGCATTTATCATATTTCCAACATTATCAACCCCTAATTGAGTAGTATCTGCATTATCATGATAAACTTCTACAATGTCTGTTATAGGAGAGCCCACAGTCCCATTAAGTATGGATATATAGTGTTGTTCTATCTCACTAAATGTGTTTGTGGGGCTGTTAAAAGATATCATTAAATCCTCATCCGCTTTGTCCAAGAGGAAAGCATTTTTCAGTTCCACTGCATTGCCAATACAAGAAGGAAAGAGCCATGTCAGTCTCGAACCACTTCGACGAGGTTGTCTTTTACTAGCTTCAATGGCGTTATATGCCCCTTGCTTTCCTCCGAAATATACTATCACTATGGATAAATCATATGCAGTAAAAATATGTGTAAACAAATCTTTGGTGATATTTGTAGCTGATTCTTTGGCAATATTGGTTTGGGTATGTAGTGTGTAATGAAATCTCACACATATGTTTGATTCTTTAGCATGGTGTTTGAATTCTGCTGCCATATTTTCTCCATCGTCTGAGTTGTCGTGTATAAGAGCAATATAGTTCCATTTGGAGTGCAGCATGAAGTCAACCATTGCCTGAAAAGTAAGAGTAGAAAAAGTTGAATGTTTTTAGTATGGACAATCCAAACATTTTCTTGTCTGTTAAAGAGTTAATTACCACAGACTTTTCCAACTCAAGTAACTGAAGCTTGGCAAATTTTGTTACTAATTAAATCATTTAACGCTGTACCAGACGACAAAATTTTAGCCTTGTCCAAATTGAAAGCATTTGCAGACGACAATTTCAGTGTGGCTCAAATGGTGCACTTTTTCTTTGAAGGGGTAGGAAACATTGTGGGAAAAGGAGAAATGCTGGTAACCAGCATTTTCTCGGGCTTTTCCCACAATGTTTTCAAAAGTCTTTTTTCCCAGGGCCGTTAAAAAGCAGCATTGTGTGGTAAAGGGTTAAACAAATTTGCAGCAGATAACTTTTTGCTGCAAAACTAAAAATGTTGTCTGCAGGAGGTAATGAATAAAAGATTACAGCCATTATCTGTATACTCTTTACCAAACAACATCATTTTGTACTGTACCAAACTGAAAGCATTTGCAGACAACAAATTGAATGTAGCTCAAATGGTAGGGAGGAAAACAGGGTGGAAAAGGGAGAAAACCCTGGTTACTAGCATTTTCTCCTTTTCCCACAATGTTTTCAAAAGCCCCTGTCTTCAAGGCTGATAAAACTCTGGATTGTGTGGTAAATGGTTAAAGGGGCATATTAGATTTTTTTGTTGTGTTTAGTAATTCCTTGTAAAACACCAATGCATACATGTACTTGTACTACAATGTACTAAATACACGTAGTTTCCTTTTGAAGTATGAAGAAATAGATGGTTAAAATCAGTAGCAAGATGCCAATTTAAGGTGTAACAGAATGGCTGTCTTCCCATTTGGTCTCTGCCCATTTCTATGAGACCAGATATGACATCATCATATACCATAATGGGAGGAAAAAAGTGAAATCCAAATTATCTCCCCCGTTGGATAAAAACCAAGGTAGTCAAACTGTAACTCCATCCTTTAATTTGATTTCCTTTGTTCTTTTCCTTGCTTTACCAAGAGATGTTGCAATTATTATAATTTGATTTGCAGGGTATATGTAAGGTCTTCATAATATTTGCAAATTGAATTTCACACACTTTTACCATTGAAATGCATCAAGTAGATGGAATTTGCGGTTTGATGAATTTTAAAGAAGATATTGAAACCTAAACATTCCTGAATAATACCTTATTCAGGACCTATGAAGTAGTGAAGAGCTATCAAGAAAAGTAGCTGTCTGTTAAATTGTTTTCCATTCATGTGTGTTGTTGACCATGTGACATTCTAACATGCCATTGCAAAATATGTCAAGAAATGCAAAAATACCAGAAAACTTTACCAGATGGCAAATTTGCAGCCTTGTCCAAACTGAACGCATTTGCAGACGACAAACTAAATGGGGCTCTGGTAATGAAATTTGCTCTTGAAAAGGGAGAAAACACAGTGGGAAAAAGAGGAAATGCTGGTAAACAGCATTTTCTCCTTTTTTCACAATGTTTTTTTCAAAAGCCTGCTATGTTAGGGTCATTAAAACTCAGGATTGTGTGGTAAAGGGTTAAGAGGCAGGAATCACATTTGGGACTTACAATGGAGCCTTTTTCTGATACACTTCTTGTTCTAACTATCTGATGGTTTTAAAAACTATTGGCATACCAAATTCAGTTATAAAACATTTTTGAAGTTTGGCTTGATCACAAAAATCTAAATATCCCTCTCTATAATACACTGTAAGAACTTACCCGCACTTCAAACTGAAAGGACACCACAGTCTGAATCAAGTTTGGTAAGTCTTGTAGCCGTGCTGACGAAGGTAAAGGTCGTATAACAGGAAGTGATGGTATGAGATGTGAGATTGTTCTTGTAGCCGCTGGATTTGTCAGGGAAATTGCAGCTAAAAGGAGAGAGTCATAACACAGTTAACTCTTTACCAAATGACACCAATAAAACAACATTGTAAACAATTTCAAACAAAGTTCATCTTTGACCTTGACCCTTGACCCATGTGATCCAAAAACAATAGGGTACCTCTTTGGGTCATCAGCAATACTGGTATAAAGTTCCAGGGTCCTATGTCAAACAGCTATTGAGTTAGAGCATGAAAACTATTTTCAAACAAGGTTCACCTGTAACCCTGATCTTTGACCCATGTGACCCAAAAACAATAGGGCACCTTCTTGGGTCATGAGCAACACTTGTATAAAGTTTCAGGGTCCTAGGTCAAACAGCTTTTGAGTTGGAGCACAAAATGATTCCAAAGTTCACCTGTGACCTTGACCTCTGACCCATGTAACCCCAAAACAATAGGGCACTTTCTTGGGTCATGAGCAACATTTGTACAAAGTTTCAGGGTCCTAGGTCAAACAGCTTTTGAGTAAGGGCATGGAAACGATTTTCAAACGAAGTTCACCTGTGACCTTGACCTTTGACCCATGTGACCCAAAATTAATAGGGCACCTCCTTTGGTCAAGAGCAATACTTGTAAAAAGTTTAAGGGTCCTTAGTTGAACAGCTTTTGAGTTAGAACATGGAAACGAAAACATGGACAGATTGATGGACAGATGGACTGACAGACCTGGTGAAACCAGTATACCTACCTCTACTTTGTAGGTGGGAGGTGTAAAAAATTTAGATTGCTCCTTTGTAGCATTCTCAATCCTTTTCCCACCACATTTTCAAAAGTGGTCAGCTACAAGACAAAACTATGGTCATTGTTTGGAGGTGTAGTAGCTTGTTTACTTGTTAAGCTCCAAATACATATATCCCAATGTACATTTTCAGTCTATAATAAAATTGCAATATCAAGTTTGCTTTTGGCCAGAATGTCCCAGACTTCCTACCTAGTCTGCCTCTCACTGAACTGCGTAGACTTGCGCAAATTATTTTGGGATTGAGTATACACATATACGATCCCTGCTTTACCCAAAGGTATGAGCTAGCTAGCGTAATGCAAATATTTACTGAAATCGTAAAGTTATTCAGTTTGGTGAAATCCATTTTCAGACTTGATGCTTGCTCACCTAGACTGCATATGCAAATTTTGTGCGTATACACAGTACTTTGTAAGGCAGCCCTGATCTTTACACTATCTGCAAAGGCAACATACCAACCTTTACCATACAATTCCAAGTTTCAACTACCCTAAAGGAAATGTGCGTGCGACATTCCGTCGAAAACCATGTTTGTTGAAAACGATCCTTAGTCCTGACCCTTACTGAGACAAATTGTGGCTCAAATCTTCCTTCCAGACAGAGCTTTTCATGAAATAAATTACAAAAATATATATGGATTTCGACGAAACACACTTTTGAGGAAATGTCATGCACCAAAGGAAATGCTGTTTGAAAACATTATTGGAAAAGCAGAAAATGCTGGTAACCTACTCCTTTTCCACAATTTTCCCTTCAAATAGTGAACTTCTATTTTTGAGTCACAGTTATTTTGTCGTCTAAAACAGCTTTCAATTTTGGCAAGTCTAGAATTTTGTCGTTTGGTAAAGGGTTAAAATAGTGATAAGCGCTAAAATTTCAAAATGATTTGACAATTTGAGCAGGAAGTACCAAACTACTTACCAGCATAGTTAGATGGGGAATTTTGTTGCTCAGAACAGTCTGTCAACTGTTGATTGCTGTACAGAAGGTCTGTGGTTTGAGCTTCATTGTCACAATTTTCGTAGATGTCATAGCCTGAAAAAGGTTCAAAATTATAACCTTTAACTGAAACATCCCATGTTTTTATGACTCTAAGGAGGCTTTCCTTTGAAACTATGGTGGGAAAAGGGAACAGTGCTGGTAACGAGCATTTTCTCCTTTTCCAATAGAGTTTTTTGGCCTTAACAAATGGTGTGGCTTGTTTTTTAACCCTTTGCCAAACAATCCCGAGTTTCAATGACCCTGAGGAAAAAAGCCTTCTGCTGCATCTGAAAACATTTTGGGAAAACAAAGAAAATGCCAGTAACCATTCTCCTTTTCCCACAATGTTTCCTATTCTGTAAAGGAACTTTAGTTCATTTGTACACGTTTCAAATTTGTCATCTGCGTGTACTTTGACTTTGGATGAGGCTAAATTTTGTCATGTGGTAAACGGTTAATACGCTGGTCACTAGAATGTTTTCCTTTTCCCACAATGTTTTCAAAAGCACTATTCCGCAGGGCAATCAAAACTCAAAATTGTTTAGTAAAAGAAAGCAAATATCATCATTTGAGTCAAATGCTTTTTTTTGTTTACCTTATGATATGTCTAGAATTCGGTTATGTGGTCAAGATTGTTACATAATATAATTAATAATATAAAAATAGAAATTTAGAACTGTTTGCTTACAAATGGAAACCATCCATTGCAAATGAAGGAAAATCTGTATTTTGTTCGGTGATTACTTGATAAATTGATATGCATGCATGCCCAAACAAAATCAAATTTTATGAATGTTTACATCCTTGTTGAATTTCTATCTAAAAAATGGCGTCCTCTTAACACTTTACCATATGACAAAATGTTGGACTTGATCATATTGAAGCATTTGCACGTGGCAAATTTAATGTCTCTCAACTAATTTGTCGTGGAAAGGGTTGAAAACATTTGAGGTAAAACTGTAAAAGGAGAAAATGCTATATTTATCAGCATTTTCTCCTTTTCCTACTATGACTTCAAAAGCTTCCTTCCCCAGAGTTGATAAAACATGGCATTATGTAGTAAAGACTTGATTTGAAATTTCTTACATATCATAATAAAATACATTTATTTCATCAATAAAGACATGATAATCCTGCAATCATGAAGAGGTGACTTCTGAAAACATAGCAACAAATGGGGAACTTGCTCATTGTGATGTTTTCTTTGCTGTCTAAATGGCCAATCTAAAAAACAGCATTAAACTAGCTTAACTCCGAACCATATGACAAAGATGTAGGCTTGTCCAAATTGAAGCATTTGCAACTGACAATTTATATGTGGCTCAAATGATGGAATTTGTTTTTGATAGGCTAGAAAACATTGTGAGAAAAGGAAAAAATGCTGGTTGCCAGCATTTTCTCCATTTCCCATAATGTTTTCAAAAAGCTTCTTTCTCAGGGTTGTTAAAAAACCAGGATTGTCTGGTAAAGAGTTAATGCTTAACCACACAATCCAAAGTTTTAAAAGCTTTCATCCTCAGAATCCTTATAAAACAGGATGGTTCAGCAAAGGGTTCAAGTAAAGCAAGTAGCAGCAGGAACAGACCTGTATATCCTGTAACATACAGTCCCATGTTTTTACCGCCCTCACAAAAAGGGCTTTAGAAACCTTGTAGGATAAGTAAGTAATCACAAATTAATGCTTTACCAAACGACAAAATTTTAGACTGGTCCAAATGGAAAGGATTTGCAGATGACAAAATAAATGAGACAGAAAAAAAGAAACTTGTTTTGGGAAGGGTAGAAAACATTGTGGGAAAAGGAGAAAATGCTCGTTACCAGCATTTTCTCCTTTTCCCACAATGTTTTCAAAAGGTTTCTTTCACAGAGTCGTTAAAAGTCGGGACTGTGTGGTAAAGAGTTAAGGTTACCAGTATTTTCTCCTTTACCCAGGACTCTGTCTAAATTTTCAAAATCAAATGTAAAAATTTAAGCTGCATTTGTCATCTACAAATAATTTCTGAAAGGAAAAGTCCTAAATTTTGACAGTAGCATGGTGTTAAGGCGGCACTGAAACCTGTGAGATTTTGACCTAATAAAGTCGATATTTTGTAAGAAAAATCATAAGGATGTGACTGTTTTCCTCTACTTCTGGAGAAAAACATTTAAAAAAAATCAAACCCACAACCTTCAAAACTGTAATCGGCAACTCTGCCCACTGCACGATAAAGCCAACCAAAAGATTATCCCGTTAAAAATGTATTTATCCCTTTTTCTGCAATAATGGCTATCCCTTACCAACAGAATAGGATATTTTAAAGAAGAGATACAGAAGCCTCGTTAGTTCCTCATGTTATCTATATAGGTTTTGATTTTAAAGCCATCTTTGCCCACGGATTGAAATTAGTAGTCTTTCTTAAGAATTCGTCTAAAAAAAACTTGTGAAACAAAATCTGGTTTAAAGTCTCTTCAAGGAGATATTTCTTTGTAATTGTATTCTATCCATTGTAGTTTAACCCTTTACCAAACACTGAATTTGTAATCTGCAAATACCCTTTTTATATGGAAATTAAAGTCTAAAGTTTTGACGATAACACAGTGTTAATGGAAAATGTGCTATAATTGGTGCATTCAATTCAATATGGTTTAACCGTTTACCAGACAATCCCAGATTTTGATGACTCTGAAGAAAACAAATTTTGAAGACATTGTGGAAAAGGAGAAAATGCTGGTAACCAGTATTTTCTCCTTTTCCCACCATGTTTTCTACCTCTTCAAAGAAATATCCCTTCATTTGGACTGCATTTAGTTTGTCATCAGCCAATACTTTCAATTTGGACAAATCAAAAAGTTTGTCATCAGGGAAAGAGCTAACCCTTTACCACACAATCTAGAATTTCAAGGACCTTAACTCTTTACCAAACGACAAAATTTGAGACCAGTCCTAATTGAAAGCACTTGCAGACGACAAAATAGATGTGGCTGAAAAATTGAAATTTGTATTGAGATGGGTAGAAAACATTGTTGGAAAAGGAGAAAATGCTGGTTACCAGTATTTTCTCCTTTTCCCACAATGTTTTCAAAAGCTTCTTTCTCAGGGTTGTTAAAAGTCGGGATTGTGTGGTAAAGGGTTAACTGAAAAAAGCTTTTGAAAGCATTGTGAAAAAAGGAGAAAATGCTGGTTACCAGCAGTTTCTCCTTTACCCCAAGTGTTTTCTGCTCCCTTAAAGGCAGATTCAATCATTTGATACAATTTAGTTTCTCATTTACAAATACTTTCAATCTGGACCAACCTGAGATTTTGTTGTTTGGTAAAAAGTTAAGTCTTTACCCCACAATGCTGACTTTTAACAACCCTGGGAAAGAAGGCTTTAGAAAATATTGACAGAAAAGGACAAAATGCTGGTAAACAGCATTTTCTCCTTTTTCCACAATATTTTCTTCCCTATGATAGACAAATTTTATGTTTTCAGCCATATTTGATTTGTCATCTGCAAATGCTTTCAATTTGGACAAGGCTAAAATTATGTCATCTGGTAAAGGGTTAAATGTGAAAACATGAGACCATGAAAATAGAGAATTGTCCTTGTACATGCATTTGAATTCTCTAAAAATAGCTGACAGTTAACACTTAACCCTTTCCCAAATGACAAATTTTGGACTGGTCCAAATTGAAAGAGTTTGCAGACGACAATTTTAAATTTGATGAAAATGGCAGAAAGGTCTCAAAAAAGGTAGAAAATGCTGTGGGAAAAGGAGAAATTGCTCGTTATGAGCAATTTCTCCTTTTCCCAAAGTGTTTTCAAAAGACTTGTACTGCAGACACGTGAAAACCAGGGCTTGTTTGGGAAAGGGTTAAAGCACTGAATAAACCTTCAATTTCAAGATTTTTCTTTATCCAGAATGACCCAGCAAAGCGGACAGTGAAGATTACGATCAGACTGCATATTTTCTGCAGTCTAATTTCGATGTTCACTGGCCACAAAAGGCAACTTAAAGAGGCTTTAAAAGTTAAACATTCTTCAGCTACATGTATTTACCAAGCAACAAAAACAGTTGCAGAATACAAATGAAGGGATTAGTTTTTCTAATGGTAGAAAACATTGTGGAAAAAGTTTGCTGCCATAATGTTTTCAAAATACTTCTTTAGAGCTAATAAAATGCTTGATCATTTGGTGCAGTTTGACCAATAGTTGCAAAAAAATTACATTTCTCTAGGACTTTGAAGAAGACCGCTTCTGAAAAACTTGAGAGGAAAGAAGCAATTACTTGTTCTAATATTGAAGCAAATGCATGTATGAAGCAACTGCTTCTTTTTCCTTCATGTTCTTCCTACAATTCAAGGCAAGTTTTTATGTTGCCTTTGTGGAACTAACTTTTTTTTTTCACTGGATTTAATTCAGTTTATAATTAGCCTCTACAGTAGCAGGTTAACTGTTTACCACACAATTCCAACTTTAAATGACCCTTAGAAAGAAATCTTTTGAAAACATTGAGGGAAAAAGGAGAAAATGCTGGTAACCAGAGTTTTCATCGTTTCCCACAATGTTTTCTACCCTTGCCAAAACAATTTCAATTTTTGAGTTGCACTTATGTATTTTGCCATTTTGTTGTTTGGTAAAGAGTTAAACAGATAATTATGTAAATCTTTGGGACATAATTATTTGAATGGTTTGCTTCGAAGATAATTCAGTGACTTATTGAACACATATGCAAACATGCAGAACTTACTGCTGTTACATTTTCTTGACTTTAGTATACCAAATTTTATTGCATACCACTGTATATTGTGCATTAGATCTTGTATAATTTTTACCTATTTTTAAGCCTTGGATAAATGGCTGACTTTTAGAATTATTGCCATTCAACACATGAATCAGCCAATCAAAAGCTAGTAATAGAGGTATGCCATCCTTTGAAATCTGTGTCTTGCATTTTCCTGCCTCTGTTTTATACACTCCACCAACTAGCAGTAGTTTCACATCTCCAGGCTCCTCCCACTTCCTGTAGGTGCAGCTGCCGTCTTGGATATGAAGACCGGACACATGTAAAAATATTGTTCCAATGGCAGCAAACAAAAGAATACATGTAGATCTACTTCCAGTCATAGTTTAGTTGGATGGACTGATGGCCAACATATCTGAAACATATCTGAAAGTTGAAAAAAAAAAGATCTTTGAACTAAATTACGGTAACTTTTTTATTTGGGCTTAAGATGGTTTTCAATTGCATTTCATCTAAATTATTTTGGCCAGTTCACGCATCCATGCATCCTTGGACTTTTTTCAACATTATGATACACTAGTCTTTCAGTTTTCTTCTGGGGATTTTGCAGAGACTGGACAACAGTCTCATAAATTCTAAGAAATAGGGGGCACGTTTGAAATAAGTAAAGCAAAGACTGAATTCTTAAGTACTTATATATAACTTTGAAAGGGACAAAGTGGCATCTGTGTGCATCATGATGAAACAATTCATACATTAGAGCAGAGCTCCAGATAGAAGGAGTGATTTTGATTTCGAAATTGAAAATTTTAATTATTCTCTACTAAACCCTATGTTATGGGTACTCATTAAAATCATCTCATTGAGACGATTCTAATGAGTTCCCACAACACTGGGTTTGGAAGAGAAATAATGGATTTAGGATACCATCACTCTCTCTTATCTGGAGCTCTGATTAGAGAACAGTGAACACAATCCATGTCTTTGCACATTACCTCCCTTTTCAATTCACTGCCTGTTTTCCCATTTAACCCTTTATCAAACAAAGTGAAGTTTTAATGACCCTGGGAAGGTTCCAAGCTTCTGAAAACATTGTTGGAAAAGAAAAAAAAAAAAAAAAAAAAATGCTGGTAACCAGTATGACCGTCTTTTTCAATATGTTTTCCTCCCTTTCAAAGACAAATTCTACAAATAGCCACAATTCATTGACTGCATTCTGCTTTCAGTGCAGAACGATCCAAAATTCGTCTTCCGATAAAGGGTTAAAGAAAGTCTGATCAATGTTTTAGGATGGGAGAGGACAGAATACTTCCATATCTTGGTGCTGAAATGAAAAAAAATGCTTATACATGCAGTTTTAGTTATAGTCCTTCTAATGACCTTTAGGATAAAGCCTTTGAAAACCTTGATTATGGGAAAAGGAGAAAATGCTGGAACAGCGTTTTCTTCTTTTCCTAAGTTGTATTCGACACTTTTAGAGACAAATCAAATTATTCAAGCCACATTTAGTTTGTTGAATGCACAAGCTATAAATTTGGATTACTCTGAACAAAATTTTGTTGTCTTGTAAAGAGTTAACATGGTGTATGCTCTTTTTCTCTGTTTCCATTTTTTAAAAAATATATTAGCTAAGAAATAATGCTATTTACAGCTAAGGGGCATATCACCATTTTGAATGCAGGAAATACTTCTACAAAAGAATGTTATGTTTATCAAAGGTGCAGAATACCTGGGGTATGTGTCTACAGGAGCACTACTTTTCATAAGGTACTTGAAATGCCATCTTGCACATCAGTATCTATATACTGGCTAAGGCTAAGCATTATCTTCTGAATTCAAGTATTTTCTATACTGGCTAACACCATGCATTATCGCCTGAACTAAAAATTGGTAGGAACTTTTAAGATATCTATTTGAAATATGAATAGTAACCAATAAAGGTTTTAATCATATTTAATAATGAAAACGTAGTGGCAACAAGTCTGATCGCAAGCCATTTTTTCCTGCAGCTATAACATTTCAAATATGATCCATCTTCATATGAAACAAGAGAGCCATGACTGCCCTAATTCATTTGCCTGAGCCACTGTACCTTATTTTGACCTGAATAAGGTACAGTGGCTCTGGCAAATGAATTAGGGCAGTCATTCATGTCAAAATAAGGTATCTAACAAGATAAACATTCTGATAAGTTTCATAAATGTAGGATGGAAATTGTATCTTCTTGAAAGCTCAAAAGTTTTCCTGGAATTTTACTACTCTCAGACCCAACGTGAATTTGGTACTTTTTGATCTTTTCTAAGCTAATAGATCTATCCTATTGCAAACATTCTAACCAATCAAAAGGAATTTGTATAATCGTCTGGCTGAAAATGTTGCCTTTCGAGAGCACACAATGCATTCTGGGATTGGACATTATGACCTAGTTTCTGACAGGGTGACCTATTGGGAGATACTTGAAGATATTAATGAAATAAAATTTTTGGCAAATTTTTGTAAACATTGGATGGAAATATAGTCTCCAGGGAAACACAGGATTTCTTTTCATTTTTCCAACTTTTCAACTTCAGGTAGGTATAACAATTCTTCATGACAGTCATCTGAAATATTGCCAAACAGAAACACCAACAAGTTGCATCAAACGGGGATTGGACCTAGTTTTTCTCCCAGATTGTACTTGGTGATAAAGTCAAGTTTTTTAAACCCATTTTCAAACTCGCTATGAATATGCCATCTAGGATGCACACAACTTGTTAATAAAATGTAACCTGGTAACCTTAAAATCAGATCAGGTTGAATCATTATTGAATTGGTCAAAACTATTGCCTCTAGAGTGTACTTGTATAATTTAAGTTTTTTTTTTTTTGAAGAGTCGATCTGGTGACATACTTTTTTTTACCCAAGATAGCCTACGGTATTTTAAAATTCGTCCAAAATATAAACCTAGAACCCGGTGAAACATTAATTTTCATGTTTGTTGGACAGAAAATTAATAAGTGTGGTCTCCAGAATGCACTCTAGATTTTGTTATAAATTTGCCTGGGTGACTTTCTTTTCGGACAGAGATGACCCAATCTCAAAAAATTCCCGACTATTATCAATATATACATTCGGATTCAGTTTCATGAACACTGAATAGTACATGAGGCTTCTCGATTGTACGAGGTAGAACTTGACAATGGACGACGGATACGGCACAGTTGCGTACATGTACCTCACCTCGAACACTTCATGTACATGTGAGCTAAATTATGATGAAAACAAATGCCTAATAACTATACGTCAAAAAAGGGAGGTTAGATAATATTTGAAGACAAAAAAGATGGCATTATTTCAAATGCTAGTTACGAGAACCCGTACAGGAAAAGGTTCAATTATTTGTAAACTGCAACTGCTCATTTTCCCGTTGTCTGCGCATGTCATATTCTTCGAAGATTTAGAATATGAAAAATGAACTAGCGGAAGCTAATGCTCATTTTCCAATACATGTATTTTTCCCTAAAAATTATCTTCCCATACATCTATTTTTCCCCAAAAAATATCTAATGTAGACCTGCGCCGAAGAAGTGATATACCTCACAATGGATCTACATTAAAACGATTAAAAGGGATAAACAAGACAAATTTTTGATGCATAGCATCAAAGAAGCCGGCAATTTTTTTGTTACCATCAATGAGGAAGGTGCTTTAGGAATAACTCGCTTACCAGAAGTTGTGTTACTTTTAAATTAAAAATTCTGGAGAACAAGACTAAGAATGTTCTTAAGAATGGTTGGTGAATACAGACCCAGTAGAAAATTTTACCGACTGCAACAATTTGGGGGCTAATTAAGATTTTTTTTTGCTTTGAATCCTATTTTTTGTTTAACTCTATACCAAACGACAAAGTTTTAGACTAGTCCAAATTAAAAGCATTTGCAGACGACAAAATAGATGTGACTCAAAAATTGAAATATGTTTTGGAAAGGATAGAAAACATTGTGGGAAAAGGAGAAAATGCTGGTTCCCGGAATTTTCTCCTTTTCCCACAATGTTTTCATAATGCCTCTTTCTCAGGGTCGTTAAAACACGGGATTGTGTGGTAAAGAGTTAAACACTAATATAAACTTCACTTTTTTTCCTGCATGCATTCGGAAAGGGGACAGTTACATTCAGTAAACAGGAATGGTGCAATTTTGCTCTTCAGATAAAAGCATGCTCATTTTGGATTAGGTATTTTCTCTATTTTGACAAGATCAAAATACTGTTATCATTCTTACATGAATATGATCCTACATACCGTAGTCAGACCTCCAGGTAAGAGGGAGTGATAGTATTCTAAATCCATTATTATCCTTCCAAACCCTATGTTGTGGGTACTCATTAGAATCGTCTCGATGAGACGATTCTAATGAGTACCCATAACATGGGGTTTAGTGGCGATTGATTAATATTTTCAACTTTGAAATCAAAATCACTCCCTCTATCTGGAGCTCTACCGTAGCTGATGCATATTATTGCATGATCACTTGACATTCCAACAAGCCTTCACAAAATTTTAGCCAAAAGCTAACAAACCTTTACCAAACAATTACATGTTCTAATTAATGACCCAGAAGAAAAAGGCTTCTGAAACCATTGCGAGAAAAGTATAAAATGCTTGTCACAAGCATTTTCTCCTTTTCCACAATGCTTTCTATCGTTTCAGAGCCAAATCTCATCATTATAACCAAATCTAATTTGTCGTCTGCAACTGCTTTGAATTTGGACGATACTGTCCAAAATTTTAGCCCTGTCCAAGTTGAAAGCATCTGCAGACGACAATTTCAATGTGGCTAAAATGATTGCAATTGTTCTGAAAGGTTAGAAAACATTGTGGGAAACGGAGAAAATGCTGGTTACCAGCATATTCTCCTTTTCCAACAATGTTTTCAAAAGGCTTCTTTCTCAGGGTCGTTAAAAGTCGGGATTATGTGGTAAAGATTTAATCCTTCACTAAACAATTATATGTTCTAGTGACCCTGAAGAAAAAAGCTTCTGCAACCATTGCAATAAAAGTGTAAAATGCTTATCACAAGCATTTCTTCCTTTTCCTACAATGCTTTCTACCATTTTAGAGACAAATCTCATCATTATAACCAAATTGGATTTGTTGTCTGCAACTGTTTGAATTTGGACAAGTTCTAAATTCTGTTGTAGGGTACAGAGTTAAGAGGCTAACTAGTCCATTGAAGAAGCACCATCAATTTGTTTTTCCTTTGCTTCTTGCTTTATTTCTTAATTCTTAGTCAGCTATTGCCTTACTAAATTGAGCAATAAAATATTTTCAAGTTTGGTTTGACTATGAAAATCTGAATAGCCCCCTTACAATGTAATAGTTGAACATGTAAATGAGCCATGCTCTGGCAAAAGAGGGTTTAATGCATCTCCGTACAAACAAATGGAAAAAAAAAACTATTTAGATAAAAGTGCATCTATTTCAATACGAAAATAACAAAAAGATTAGATCGTCCTCCGACATCCTTCTTCTTGCCACAATAATTGACAGACTAATGAGAATAATAATTGCGGTCTTCTCTGTACTCATGAATATTTTTAACCCTTTCCTAAACGCCAAATTTTTAGATTACTCCAAATTGAAAGCTTTAGCAAACGATTAGTTAAAAGTTGTATTAGATGGACTGGAATTCCCATACCTACATATAGTCTGTAGGCGAGAAAACATTGTGGGAAAAGGAGAAATTGCTGGTTTAAAGCAATTTCTCCTTTTCCCACAATGTTTTCAACAACTTTCATTTTAGTGTTAAATAAGAGATTCACAGTTTGTTGATGTACGTCAATGGTACAAATTTTATCATTGTGGTGAGTAACCACATAAACAGTGAATTTATGCGTAACCACGTAGTAAGCAGAGAAGTGAGCAGTGGTGGGTGAGAGGGAAGAGAGGGAGCTAGATAGAGAGAGATGGAGCGGGGGAAGGGGGGATGGGGGAGAGGGTGTGTTTGGTTTGCAGGTCCGTAGCTAGTTCTCTATGCACGCATGTAGACTCCAAGTTGTGATGAAAGGGGGGTGCTCCCCACCCCGAGAATATTTTAGAATATTTTAAAAAGAATGGTTCAGTCTGGTGCATTATGATGTACCCTAGCTGGACATTTTTATAATACGCGCCATGCTCTGTGAAAAGGGGGCTCAGTGCGTCTGCAAATGGTATCGGCCAGTGTCAGCCTGCGCAGGTTGACCTGAGCCGAAACGTTTTGCTGTTGGTCAGTTTTCTCCATGTCAAAGGGCCAGTCTACCTCATGATTCAGTCGGTTGTTAGACGAAATGGTTTTCGTGGATCCATAATTACGTTGTGTCTTGCACGGTACAATGCATTACGAGGATGCATAAAGCCCCCTTTTGCCAAAGCATGTTTCATATCTATTTGCACACGGGGTTATTCAAGGACTATTATTAGTTTCAGATGATTTGTTTTGGTCATTGATAGAGAGAGAGAGAGAGAGAGAGAGAGAGAGAGAGAGAGATTAGTTCACCCATTCTGTCGACAGTCAACGGTAATATGAGGTGGCAACGGATATAACTATTCACGTTTCCTTAGCACTACACCTGTACCTGAGCAATACAGGTGTACATACATGTACATATACCTACATGCACAAGACCGGTGACGCCAGCGTGTAACATTCATACACGTATATTACAGAGATATTTTATAACGAGTTTGAAAGAGTATAATACACCTTTTCTTAAATTTCAAATAATATATTTAACAGGCGATATTATGCTGATAAAAAGAATAAATTTCAAGGTCAAGGTCGCGGGGAGTCGGGTTACGAATTGTGTGTAGCGAGCCCAATAACATGACATATTTGTCATACCAAAAACTGTCAGTCTAACTTTATAGGCCAATAAACACCATGATACTAACAAGATGCTTGTCCGAAAACACTTGTAGTTCGATAAAAGTAACTCTCTACTCTATATCAGACGAAAACAGTCTAGACTCGTCCAAATCGGAAGCATTTATATGAGCCAGGCTCTGGCAAAAGGGGGCTTAATGCATCTCCGTGATCTATGATACCAAGCAAGTCATCACATAATTATGGATCCATAATAGCCACATTTTTCAACAACCGACCTAGGTAGAATGGTCCTTGGACATACAGAAAATTGAACAAATAGCGAAAAGTTTCGGCCAGGTCAGCCTGCGCGAACTGCGCAGGCTGACCTGGGTAGATACTTTTCGCAGATGCACTAAGCCCCTTTTCACAGAGCATGGCCCATATAATAATCATGGGGATTTCTCTTTGAAAAGGTTGAAAACATTTTGGGAAAGGAGAAATTGCTGGGTACCAGCATTTTTCTCCTTTTCCCAGAATGTATTCAGTTAGCAGTTTCGATGCAAATACGGTATTGCAATTTCAAAGCTGTTTAATCGGCCAAAATACTTTACAAGGTACCTAACAGTGTAGATCAAGGACTAGACTGCGCATTCTGATCTTGATCTAGACTGTCCACAACTGCGCCTTCAGTCGCGTCTAGCAGCCTGAGGGTTAAAGTCAGGGGTTCAGATCAATGCAGGTAGGTGTAATTGAATCCTAAAAACGTTACTTCTTCACTAAAACTTATGTGGAGGGTACTAATCCGAACTGTCTTATCGAGACTGTTTACATGAGTACCAATAACGCAGGTTGTAGCCCTCTACCACACAATCCCGAGTTTTAACCACCCCGAAGAAGAAAGCTTTTAAAAACATTGTGGGAAAAGTAAAAAATGCTGGTAACCAGCATTTTCTCATTTTCCCACAACTTTTCCTACCCCATCAGAGATCTTCGGCCAATGTAGCTAATTTATACCAATTGATAATTTTTCGTCTGCAGATGCTCCAATGTTCGTGGAGTCAAAAACTTTGTCCTTTGGTAAAGAGTTTATTAAAAAACTAAATTGAAAACTACTTCCTCAACGCCAAGATAATTATGCTAAAGTTCCCTCTTATCTGATAATCTTATTTCTGTTACAGGCTTATATTACGGAGGGTATAGATAGAGACAGATTACGTAGAAATTGGAGTATGATCTAAGATCTGTTCTTTTTTTTTTCAAGCGCTGACAAAAGATGGCCGTAAACTTCAAGGTCGGCTTTTGTTTTTTTCAACTTCTCAAAAATGCCATTTTTGGTCTCGCACACACAAAACTGTGCAGTGTTACTACAAAACAACCCGTGACCATGCAAGGAAGTAACGCAAAATCTGACACTTCCTTCCATTGGTATTTCGAGAATATCAGTGCCAGGGTATCTCACAGAAATCCACTGTAGACACAAGATCAGACTGAACAGAACATGAAATCTCTTTTTTTTTTTCAGACTGTCGTCAAGTGAAGCTATAATTTAACCCTCTACCACATAATCCCGACTTTTAACGACTCTGAGAAAAAGGCCTTTTGAAAAGATTGTGGGAAAAGTAGAAAATGCTGGTAACCAGCATTTTCTCCTTTTCCCACAATGTTTTCTACCTTTCCCAAAACAAATTTCATCTTTTTCAGTCAAATTCATTTTATCATTCGCAAATACTTTCAATTTGGACAAGTAAAAAATTTCGTCCTTTGGTAAAGGGTTAACTCTTTACCACTCAAGTCCTTGTTTTGACGAATCAGTAGAAGTGGCGTCTTGAAAACACGAGGGATTTTCTCATTTTGCACGGTTTTCTACCCGGTCAAACACAAATACTAGCATTCATGCCACGTTGAATTTGTCGTCTGCAAATGCCTTCAACTTGGAAGAGTCCAACATTTTGATTTTGTTTTCTGATAAAGGATTAAAACATTAACCATTATCCCGCTAAATAAGTTAAAAAATCAAAGCGCTGAAGGCCTTGGCATCAGAATGGGTGAAGAGGTAGGAAAATGAGGCCCAGAAGCTAAAAGTTGCGATCGCATTTGTACAGGCTTAAAAACTGTTATCACATTTGTACAGACTAATAAAAAATATCTACATGTCTCACACTGACAGTCTGTGGAGTTGACAACAATGGAAACACATAAATTTGTAAACGCCAATACAATGAGCATTTTTGTATAGCCCTGGTCTCATGGTCTTTATGGATTGAAAGGAGATAATTTTCAAAGGATTTTCTGCTTCCTATTTTCTTCCTTTACGTTGCTTTGGCAACAAATCATGGTAACAAACCAAACTGAGTAGCGTGCAACAGCAGGGAATATTTATGGAAAGTGCAAAAATCCACATTGGCCAAGCAATGAATAATATTTTTCTTTCATTTTACCACACTCAGTCTATAGGTTGAAATAGTAACCATTTCCTTTGAGCAATGACATGGAAAAACACAAATTCTTTAAAGGCTAATATCGCAGAGCACGATTTGGTGTCTGAGAAGACAATCTTTTACGTATTTCTTTTTGTTTTTAAGTTTTGGTTTCTATGGCAACAAATAAAAAGACGTCCGCATTCGGGCGTCAATCCTCGATTGATTTTCAGTGAAAACACAAAGTTGAAAAAGGGGCATAACTTGATAGTTATTTACCCTTATTGTTTATGTTTCCCTTTTGATAGTTAACAGCTTGTCCAAGTTTTAAGTAAACATTTTCAGTAATAGTATTGTAAAATGTCAAATATTTTGTATGACGACGACACAAACTACGAAGATAATGACACTAGGGCTATGAAAATACTATGTCTCTAAAAACAGCTGAACTAAAAGTCCTCAGTCGAAAAGGGTGCATAACTAATTACTTTGCCAAAGATATCTGTTGTACTGATATAAATCCCCCTTTTAACAGTTAACGCAAAGTTCAAGTTTGAAGTAAGTATCTTCATTAATGACAGATATGATAAAATGTCAAAGGTTCTGAAAATTTAAAGCAATAAAAAAAGGGCGTAACTGTGTCAAAAATATTCTGATGGTTACCTGCCCTGTTATATGGGTACCCCTTTTGACAGCAAATAACATGTACAAGTTTGAAGTAAATATCTTCAGGAATAATAGAGATATTAAAAAATGTCGAAGTTTTTGCACGACGACAATGACGCATAGGCTTTGACAATAGCATGACGCTTTCTTCGTAATCAGATGAGCTAAAGACTACGAGCTGAATAAAATCATGTGGATGATACAAGACTGCTCAAGGTACATTTCTATAAAAGCTTTGTTAAAATATCTGCTGTAAATGCCCTTTTTCAACTTTCGCATTGAAAATCTATGCAGTCTTTAAGTTTCCATGATCAACCAAGTTGGAAAGCCGATTTTCATGAACAAAAGGGCTGTTGGACCTAAAGCCCTCATCTAAGTAAAGTCATTTTGTGGAGCAACTGGCTGAATCATGAGGTACACTGGTCCTTTGACATGCAGAAAAGTTGCCAAAAGCAAAAAGTTTCGACCCAGGTCAGTCTAAATACCCATGGAGATCAAGATCAGATTGCACTGAATGTCATGTCTGATCTTCGATGACACCGAAGCTTTTAATTTTAGTGAAAACTATAATTTTGACAACACTGATTGTAGGTTTGAAGAACTGGATAAACATATAACTGTAGCCGAAATAAGTTCGGTCGTTCGCAATTTGAAGAGAAATAAATCTGCTGGAGGAGATAATCTTCTGAATGAATATTTTATCGAGTCCTTTGATATTTTGGGATCACTTTTAGTGGACATATTCAATGCCATTTTCGATAATGGTCATTTTCCGGAGCAATGGACAAAAGGTGTAATGGTCCACATCCTTAAAAAGAACGATCGCAATGATGTTAAAAATTATAGGGGAATTATTGTTAGTTGTTTCTCTAAGATATTTACTGGTGTTATCAATAAAAGGTTAGATGAATGGATTAAAAATAATCACGTACTAAGCGATTCACAATTTGGATTTAGGGCTGGCAGGTCAACAACTGATGCAATTTTCATTATGAGTGTAGTCGTTAATAAAGTTTTGAATGATAAGGGACGATTATATTGTGCCTTTATCGATTTGAAAAAGGCGTTCGATGGTATAAATCATTGTAATCTTTGGTA
Organism: Tridacna gigas; assembly: GCA_945859785.2. Classification (NCBI taxonomy): domain Eukaryota; kingdom Metazoa; phylum Mollusca; class Bivalvia; order Cardiida; family Cardiidae; genus Tridacna; species Tridacna gigas. The sequence goes on along the minus strand of OX244036.2, from coordinate 33,395,961 downwards.
CAAATTGTTTGAATTAGGTATCAATGGGAAAATGTTACGTATTATAAGAAATATGTCCAATATAGTAAAAACCTGCATAAAGGGGAATAACTCGTACTCAGACTTTTTTGACTGCGTCGTTGGATTGAAACAAGAAGTTATCTCCCCTGTTCTATTTTCCTTGTTTATTGATGATCAAGAAACGTTTCTAAGATCAGATATTGAATGCGGTTTAAGCTTAGATTAAATATATTTGGTGATACTTCTTTTTGCAGACGATATGATTATCTTTGGTAATTCTCCAAATGATCTTCAAGATAGGCTGAATCTATTAAAAGTTTACTGTGATCGGTTGGGGCTTTCTATCAATACTGAAAAGACTAAAGTTATGGTTTTTCGAAAAAGTGGGGGTTTACATCCAAACGAACAATGGCATTACGGCCAAGATATTCTTAATGTTGCTGACAACTTTAACTATCTTGGAACAGTTTTTAGTTACAATGGTTCGTTCAGGGCAAATCAGGAGACGATTGTTGGAAAAGCCCACAAAGCTCTGAATGCCCTTTTCAACAATATCAATAAATATGATATACAAGTCTCAGTTCTAATTCAATTATTCGACGCTTTTGTTGATTCGATCCTGCATTACTCGTGTGAAGTTTGGGGCTCAGGCAGGTTCAACGACATCGAAAAAGTTCATTTAAATTTTTGCAAACGTATCCTGAATGTTAAAGGATCAACCAGCACGTTAGGTGCATATGGGGAGTTGGGGCGCTATACCTTATTTATACATAGACATGGAAGAATGATAAAGTATTGGTGCAATTTGATACAAAGTAATAATTCAATTATCAAAACTATCTATACCCAAATGTATGAGTGCACGACGACTAACAAGAGAAATTGGCTGTCAGATATACAGATATTACTCGATAATTACGGTTTTTCTGAAATTTTCGTTAATTCGTACAACGTTAATCTAAAAACTTTTCATATTACATTTCGTAACCGAGCTATTGATGTTTTTAAACAGACGTAGTGTAACGAAATAGTATTGGAAAGCTCGATGTGCACTTTTAGATATTTCAGATCTTCGATTGGCTTTGAGTCGTCTTTTAGATCGTCTTCCGAAAAGATTCAGAATTGTTTTATCAAAGCTGCGTCTTTCATCTCACCGCCTAAATATTGAAACCGGCCGCCATGGTAGTAACAGACTTGAACGGCATGAAAGAGTTTGTAATTTATGCACTAGAGAGGACATAGAGGACGAATTTCATTTCGTTCTGATATATCCACTCTATTTGCATTTAAGAAAGAAATAAATTAAAAAATATTTTTATGTTAGACCTAGTATGTACAAATTTATCGAACTGATGAATTAAAAAAATTCAGTTACAATGAAAAAAGCTAGGTCTATATGTATATGAGGCTTTCTCCTTACGTAACGATTTGACTAATGTTTAACTCTTTTGCTGAAACCAAATGTTTTTTTTTTTCTTGAGGCTTATAAATTTGTAGTTCTTATTAATTGAATCTGTATTCCTTGCATTGTAATTGTGTGAATTGGGTTTGGACAGCGGACGGCTTGGATATAAGATCAGACTGCACATTTGTGCGGTCTGATCTTGATCTACATAGTCTGCAACATCTGTCTAGGCTTATAAACTTGTAGTTCTTATCAACTAAATCTGTATTCCTTGTTGTAATTGTGTGAATTGGCTTTAGAGAGCGGACGGCTTGGATCTAAGATCAGACTGCACATTTCGATTTGTGCGGTCTGACCTTGATCTACGCATTCTGCAACAGCTATCTAGGGTGACATCTTCAGATATTACCTGAGGCCTGATAGTTTGAAAACTTATCTATGTCTAAATTAATTTCAGTTTCCATATATACGTATGTTTTCTTATTACCTCCTGTATGATTTTGTAATTGTGTGGATTGGATTCACACATTTGTGCGGTCTGATCCTGATCTACACAGTCTGCAACAGCTATCCAATGTGACATCTTCAGATGCTGTGTAAACTTAAATGCTTATGTCTAGATTAATTTCAGTTTCCATATATGCGTATGTTTTGTTAGATATGATTTTATTACCATCTGTGTGATTTTGTAATTGTGTGGTTTAACTTCAGACAGCGGACGGTTTAGATCTAGATCAGACTGCACATTTGTGCGGTATGATCTTGATCTACAGTCTGCAACAGCTATCTGGGGTGACAACTTCAGATATTAACAGTAGGCCTGATAGTTTGAAAACTTAAATGCTTATATTTAAATTAAGATCAGTTTCCATATGTACGTATGTTTTTGTTACACAGGATTTTATTACATCCTGTATGATTTTGTAATTGTGTGGATTGGCTTCAGACAGCGGAATGTTTAGATCTAGGATCAGACTGCACAGTTGTGCGGCTTGATCTTGATCTATACAGTCTACAACAGCTATCAGAGGTGTCATCTACAGATGGTTTGAAAACTTAAATACTCATGTTTAAATTACAATCAGTTTCCATATATACGTATGAACTTGTTACATAGGATTTTATTACCTCTTGTATGATTTTATAATTGTGTAGATTGGCTTCAGACAGCGGACGATTTAGATTTAAGATCAGACTGCACATTTGTGCGGTCTGGTCTTAATCTACACAGTCTGCAACAGCTATCTAGAGGTGACAACTTCGGATATTACCAGTAGGCCTCAGAAGTTTGAAAACTTAAATGCTTATATGTAAATTAATTTCAGTTTCCATATATACGTATGTTTTGTTACATAGGATTTTATTGCCTCCTGTATGATTCACGTTATCGTTGGATGTTAGATAATTAATGTTGAGACGATGACCTGTATAGGTTAATTTAATAAAATGATCTGTTCTATTCTGATATAACTTGAAACGCATACCAGTTACTTAACTGTTCACCACACATTCTCGAGTTTTAAGGACTCAAAAGATATGGCCTCATGAAAACCTTTTGGGAAAAAAAGAAAATGTTCTCTTTTTTCCTACAAGGTTTTCTGCACTTTCACACCCAATAACCAACATTTCAGCTAAATCTAAATTGCCGTTCGCAAATGTTTTCAGTTTAGACAAGTCTAAAATTTCATCGTTTTTTAAAGGTTAACTAGTTTTCAATGGCTCATATTACAAATTTTGATACATATTTGGTATTGTATGCTCCGAGTTTGCTATGGGTCGAAATGGTTATGGGCCGAGATGTCATATCTGGATAATTCTGACAGGAAGAAATATGGCATATATATAGTCGCTTCCGGTATTATCGTGGGTTCTTCAATATCGTGGTATTTACAATTTCCGAAAGTGAGGCTGAAATGCGCCTCCTTGAGGATGTCCTCGCGTGAGCATTTGTAGGTCAGATACAGTCAGCAGACTTTGCAAATTTACTTCGGCAAATTTTCCGAAAATGGTAGGTAAAATCGAGTTTTCATCCGAATAGTAAGAAAACTTGGCTCTTTGCAAAATCACTCCATCCCTTAGATGAAGTTGGTGATCTTCTCAGCGTAACAAAATCAATTTCATTATAACAGTCCTGTTAAATTTGTTTTCCTGTGACCTGTCACTGAAGTTTATCAAACGGGAAAGTAAATTTCAGACGACCGTTAAATGATGACGTCACCGCTTTCCAAATATGGTAATGAAAACAAGAAGCCCTGACAAAATTTTTGACTCGCTAATTATAAAAATATTCTTCTCAATACGCTACATTTTTTTTAATTGAGTTCCCTGATCTATTGAGATGAAAGAACACTCTAGAAACTATATATTCACTTTTTTTTTTATCCACAAAAGAGGTCCTAAATGGGGTATTTGATGCTATTTTAATCAAAGATCTGTAGACGTCGTTTTTCCCTCCATTTTTTACAGGTGCGCAAAGTAAAACCTCGCTTACAAAATGACAGGGAGAATTTATTTATATATGTTGCTCAAAGTTCTTGATAAAATCATGTCAACACTTTGAAAATAACTTGATTTTCATTTGTCAAAGTTTTGAACATAAATAGGGCGAGCATGTAAATCTTCCAGGGCCTCATCTCAGTGCCACGATAATACCGGAAGTAAGCCTTTTTAAAAATTGGTAAATGCTGTCCCCTGCTTTGCCTTGATTTAAAATCGTTAACTGACAAAAGGAAAATCAGTTATCGTAGAAATATACATGAGGTATCATCGCATGATTTTTGCAACAGAAAAATAGCAGGCAAGACACTAATTTTTCTTCACACAGTGGAATGTTTTAGTACCACGATAATAGGGAATTCAATCCTACATGTACCAATCAAATACATACTTATAACTTCAGACACGAGGTGCACAGTAATTTTACGAAAATTAAAATCTTGGCGAGGTTTTGAGACACCTTTTTCAGAGAAAGAGCACATCGTCTGCGTAAAGTACGCTATCATTATTTTTGTCATTCACATGGTGTGTAAGAAAAAGGATAAACGAACGATCCCGATTAATGCTCGGCAGCAGCACTCGTCACAACTCGGTCGATTGCGTACCTACATCAAAACATTTGATCAACGATCACCCGAGCTTTGCCAATTATTTCTTTCACTGCTAAGCGCACGAATTGCAGTTATGAATAACCTCACGAGGACCCCAAATTCTCAGTCAACACTTTCGTACGATTAAAATCGCACATCTATCAAAGTTTGTTGTGAAAGTAAACCTTACTGTGATGTTCAAATCGAAATATTTTATTATTTAAAGGGGTCGTTTCCTTCAGCGTAGTGAGATGGATTGCAGGCGGTACTTTTCACTTTTACTCGAGTTTTTTCCGTAAATGCTTGACTCGGATTTTTCCTTAAATGGGTTGAAATTGTGGTATACGATTCCTATGGCCTTTGGCTTGGCCAGCCAAGCCCAGGCCAAAAAACTATCAAGCCGATAGTAAAAACCCGAATAATGTTATATCAAACTTACTTTTTTCGAGAAAGATATCACTTTATCGGACAGTGTAGATCCAAGATCAGACTGTACGTTCTGTGCAGTCTGATCTTGACCTACACTGTCCGCAAAAGACCAGTGAGTCTCGCTTAGCAGCTTAAGGGGTATAAGAAGTTTTTTTTTTTATGGTATAAACAGATACCCTTGTTAGCTGTAATTTGAGGAATGAATATTGCAGATGATTATGTCAGACTTAGCTGTTGTATTTATTCATTCATCTTAAGTAAAATGCATGAAACCTAAAGGCCACGCTAGGCCTACGTAAAATTATGCCCTTCCACATAAACAGAGCATAGTTCACGTCTTGAAATGGTGATTTTTTAAAATAAAAATATCACGAAAAAAGGACAAATTTCAATTTTTGGAGCAATCCTATTGTGATATTTTTTCTAGTCAGTTTGTGTGTCTGTTTGCCTGCTTGTCTGTCTGTGTTGTCTGTCTGTCTGTCTGCCTGTCTGTGCTCGTCTGTCTGTGTCTGTCTGTCTGTATTTTTCCAGGATGTTTTGACAGCTTTTTTCGTCAGGATAGTTATAACACAGGACAGTTTGGTAAAGGGATAAAATGCCAAGCCCATACGTGCAGTCAGATCTTGATCGGACTGCAAATAGATAGCCTTTACCAAACAATGTCCGGTCTTTTAACGATGCCGAGGAGAGATGCTTTTGGGCCACATTTAATTTGTCGCCTGCAATTGTTTTCGATTTGGACAGGTCTAAAATTTTGTTGTCTGGTTAGGAGGCAAGCGGCCATATTTCCTTTCTTTATTCAGTAAGTATTGTAGTTTTATATGCATATATCTACATGTAATCATCGTTTTGACACAGTTTGGAATGTCTTCGTTACATTTTTGAAATGATTCGTACAGGTGTAATTCGATCTCGTCTTGTCGTCACTCCCGGATCTGTAATGTAGCTAATTGACGCATTATTTCTGTATCATATTCTGTATCATGATTCATTACAACATGAAAAACAACACGCTTTACGATGTCTTTGTCCGTATCTGAAGCAGTGACTATCATTTTCAGCTCTACTGTTTTCGAAGAAAATGTGGAGTTATTGTCGTAGAACTGGCGTCGTCGTCTGCGTCTGCATGGTCGTGCCATTTTATAGTATCTCTCTTATTACTGAAGATATTTACTTTAAACTCGGGTTAGTTGTTAACTATCAAACGGAGAACCCATACAACAGGGGCAGATAACTATCAAAGTATTTTGATACAGTTAAGTCCCTTTTTTGCCTTAGAATTTTCACTGAAATTCAAGCAACTGCAGCCGAGCATTGGCACACGCATGCCGTGCTCTTGTTTAAAATTTCAGCCTACATTATTGTACGATTTAATCGCAGTACCAAACAGTTCCATGTCTTTAACCCTTCACCATCTCGAGTTTTAACGACCCTGATAGAGAAAGATTTTGAAAACATTACTGGAAGAGAAGAAAATTCTGGTTACTTCATAGTCTAGCTAAAAAAGACTATGAAAATGAACTTCAAAAATTGGATCCGGAGACTGAAATTTTGTATATATGTTGGAGATGGATACTTTGAGGGAACAAAATAAAAATTTCAGTGAAACCTATGAAGAATAAATTTTTAGGTGCTTAGATGCATTCATATTTGAACACTACTCGTATCCTAACATTCGGTCCACAATAAATTTGTCATCTGCAAATGCCTTCAGTATGAGGTAGCCTAAAATTTCCCGGTCTTCTGATAAAGAGTAGTTTTTCATCGTAACCCTTAATCAATCAATCGATCAATCGATCAAATGTCGATTGATCAATCGGTCGGTCAGTCCGTCCGTTACTCACATTGAAACCGGAAATATCTAAATAGAATGGCTGTGAAATTTTATCTTAGCAGTTCATTTTTTCTTAAAACATGTAACAGTTATTCATTATCATGATTAAAAGCGAGAAAAGTAAATCACTGTGCAAACAACTGCCCCTCCCACTTTCCCAAAACGAAATTTTAGTGATTGATTAATTGTATGGTATCTAACACCATTTCTAACATTTTTGCTGTTTTATTTTTCGGCGCCCAGTTAGTTAATCTATCCGAGTTTTTCTGGAGTTTCTTTTTACAGGCACTTCACAAAATATTCTTCCCAAGCCACTGGCTGCTTTCCCACATATCAATCATCGAGACAACGGTCAGCGGTGAAAGAAGAATTAATCCTGTCGCAATGACTATCTTCAATCCTCGAAAAGAAATTGGCAAAGCTGGGGATTCGAACAAGCGACCCCCTGGTTTCACCCCCTGTACGTTGCCGACGGGACGACCGGGCTCCGAAACAAACTTGTAGCAGGCGAATTTGAGAGCATCTTTGTAATATGGATAATCAAAATTAATTAAAATGTAATCCATTACCAAACAATCCCATGTTTTAACGACCCTGGGGAAAAGGCTTTTTAAAAAACATTGATACTGGTAATCAGTATTTTCTCCTTTTCCCAAAATGTTTTCTATCCTTTCAGGGATAATCCCGTCGTTTTTTTTTTTCACATTTTATTTGTCATCTGCAGAGGCTTTCAGTTTTTGCAACTCCGAAGATTTCTCCTCTTGTAAATAATTAATACACGAATATAAGTGAAAACATGGTAGCAATAAAGGAAAATTGCCCACTATGAGCAATTTCGCCTTTTGCTAGAATGTTTTCATAATATCCTGGCGGCAAGACGGGAAAAAAAGTCGTCTGGTGAAGATTGTTATTTAAAGAGGGCACTTTACAACCCTAACATGTCTTAATTAAGATAGATGATTACTTAAGAGCGGGGATTCGATATCACCCAAATACTTCAAACAAATTCATGATTAAATCTAGAACAAAAAGATGACAAATGAAGAAAACCAATCTTACCTGTATAATGTATAGCCTACCTATAGAACAGCTTAGTTCATTTTTGTAAAACTGAAACTGTGACCCACTTCCGCGAGGAAAATAAATAAAACAGAACAAAGTTATACTGAGTCTAAACATTCAAAACAAAATATTGTTTTTCCTTATCATCCATATGCACTTTTTACACACCTGTATACAAATGCAAAATATCAGCTACACACGTATGTCAAACTATATATGTACGTATTTTTTTTTTTGTGACAGACGAAATACACAGTTCAAAATTGTTAAGGTCCAATGCTCGAGAAGGGTGTGATGTGTTTATGAATGCTGTTTCATTAATTCACGAATGTTACTGCTTGCAAATAGTCTAGTCCTCATTTAAATTATATCGGTATCGGTTTCTTGATATTAATTTTCTTCACATTTATAAGCTCTCTGGGAATAAATGCTTTCATTACACCTATCTCATGCGATACAGACATCAAACTTATGGATGAATTAAAGGCTTAAACTTAAAACTGGACATCCATTACATAATTATTTTACGGTACCAATTTAATTTCTCGAGATTTAATAATATTCATAATAGAGATGCAATATGGTGTAGTCAGCCAATTCTAAAGGTAGGCGGTCATATCGAAAGATATTTGAAAGAAAATAAAAAGAATCTTTTTAACATTTGCTGAACGAAAGATAGTCTATTATGGTTAACATTCCAAAAAAGCAGAAACAGACGTGTAAAATACTGCTGGGCTTGTTTTGATAGAAACAGTACCTTGAAATTATCCCTTGCCGTTGAAGTCAGACATGAGAGTCATTCCCCCCCCCCCCTTTTTTTTTTTTGATTATCCAAACCTTTTGTTTATAAAATTTGAAAGTTATGCACGGCATTATTATATTAACTAATATTTGGCCAACGACTCTAATTCCCCAAAGGATCCAGAAGATTCTATGAAACATCACACTTTAACCCTTATCCTGCTGAATAAAAGAAATGAAACTTTCAAGCCGATATTAAAAACCCAAATTTTCCTATTTCAAATATATTTTTGGAGGAAAGAGATCTCCTTATCGGACAATGTAGATCCAAGATCAGACTGCACGTTCTGTGCAGTCTGATCTTGATCTACGATGTCGGCAAAAGGTCAGCGAGTCGCGCTTAGCAGCCTAAAGGTTAATTTGAATTCTCTTCGACATTTGCTTACTCCGAAACAAAAGTGCAAAGCAATGCAAATACAGTCGAACAAAAACAAAAAGGGTACGTGACATTATGCTTATCATGATTTTACCTATGAACGTCGGGAATGTCATGAATACATAAAATATATGATGGGCACTCTGGAAAATGGGCTTTACTGTATCTTCGTTATGCATTACACGAAGCAAGTCGTCACATAACGTGGGTCCATTCTGTCTAACAACCAGCAGATTCATGACACAGAATGGTCCTTTGACATGCAGAAATTTTACCGATACTGGCAAAAAGTTTCAATTCAGGTCAGCCTGTGCGCACTGATTTTCACATAGAACCTGACTCATATTCAAGATTTTGCCCTCCACCAAGCTAAAAAAAAAAAACTAACTAATAATATAAATATCACATTTAGTTTATTGGTACAATACAAGGTACAAGGTAAAATGTTCGGTTAAGCCACTACCAGATAGTCTCGTTTTTTTAATGACCCTTAGGCAATGGCTTTTAAAATTATAGTGGGGGAGAAAGGAAATATTTCTCCTTTCCTCACAGTCATCCAACCCTTTCACAGATAAATGCCATCGTATGGACCAAAATGAATTATTCGCTTAAAACTGCTTTCAGTGTAGATATCTGATCAGACACAAAAGAGACACGTCGTTTTCCAAACGGGAAATGCTTTCGTTTTATTGCATTTTGGGCCGGATTTTGGAACACGACGTTGCCATAACTACCATATCTTTATAAGATGTTGAAATAATAACTTGAAATTTATGCTTTCAGTACAGTATTAATTTATTTACGATAAGTATTAATTTCGCTGTAGCCTATTCAAGCAATATTTGAGAGAATTACTGTACTTTTCCGCGTATTTTTTGAACAGCCCTCGCTAGACAAGACAATCTTTACTGACGTAAGCTCATATAGCTTCAAGTCATACATACATGGATATAATGGTTATCAAGCTATAAGGTCGCTGAATCGAATGAAACACTAACGGTCAGTGGTTAAAAAAAAAAGACCGTGAATTAAAACAGATGCTTAATATTAATGATTAATTCAACTTTAACCTTTCCGAAAGAGAGAATATGCAGTCTGATCTAGGATCTATACTGTCCGGAACTTGGCTCTGAGCCAGGACCACGTTTATCAATATATATATATATAGTGACATTATACGTTTGTTGACGACACGATGAAGAAGTTTTATGAAAACAACGTGGAAAAAGTAGAAACTGCTGGTAACCAGCAGCATTTTCTCCTTTTCCCACGATGTTATTTTCTATCGTGTCCAAACCAAATTTCAAAATATCATCGTTTAAGCAAAATCCATGTTATCGTTTGCAAATGCTTTCAATTTGATATGTGTTGTCGTCTGCAAATGCTTTTAATATGGACGTTTTTTTTTTCCTGGTAAACAAAAGGATAAACTTAAAAAATAATAATTTTGCGGCGATACAGCTACGGTTCAATCAAGGACAATAACTTTTTCGACTATCAAGGCTTTTAGTGAATATGCCTTTCGTATACCTGTGACATTGGTACCTCATATATTTTGGGAAGTATACGATTTACCTTAAACCTGAGATATACACTATTGCGTCTATTTACATTTCCATTTGAGTAACTCTCCCGCCGAAAACGGTTAAGGTAAATATTTCAACAGCTCCTGGATTACATCCGCTTAACACCTTTCTAATCTTTGATTTATTTTGTATCCCCCTTCCCGTATTTTTAGTATCCCCAAGCCCCATCTCTCTCTCTCTCTCTCTCCCTCTCTCTGTGTGTGTGTACAGATTTCGACATAGAATTGAGATGTACTGTCTTAAACTTTGTTTTCTTTTGGCTCTAAGTCTTTAGATGAATAAATTATATGTATGATATGAAAATCACCGTATATAATGTAGAAATAAAGAGATGAGCGAAATAATTGAAGTCGGCCGTTTCTATCCTCACCCTTTGAGCATAAGACACGACTTCTATTTCATCCATGTAAAATTTGCATTCAAACCTTTAACAAAGAACCCGGGTTTTATCGACCCTGAAAAGGGGACTTTACAAAACATTGTGGTACAAGGTGACCAGCATTTTCTCCTTTCTCCACAATGTTTTCTACCCCTTTGAAGACACATTCCAGCATTTTAACAACAGTTAAAATGTTCTATGCAATTGCTTTTGACCCTTATGCTGCCAAGCGCGACTTGGAGCGCTTTTGCGGACAGTGTAGATCAAGATCAGACTGCACAAAACGTGCAGTCTGATCTTGATCTACACTGTCCGATAAGGTTTCTTTCCCATTGAAATCAACTATGAATCGCACTATTTTTGTTTTTACTATTGAGTGGAAATTATCGTTTCATTTATTCAGCAGCTTAAATGTTAATTAGGATTAGTCTAAATTTTGTCGTTTGGTAAAGAAATGAGATCTTGGGCGAGACACTCGGAAATACAGTACATGCACTGTTTCTGGTACCTCCCCCCCCCCCCCCCACGAGGAAAAAAAATGTTTTATTATAATTATTCCGGAGGATATCAAATCCCATTCTTTCCTGGATATTCCTTAGAGTTTTGAAAACAAAAACGCCAAAATTGATTTGATAGAAAACAAGAAATTTCTTTTAAAAAGATATACGGCGTAAATTTTCCCGCGAAAGGCCTGCATGGACCCCCAGAATAAACATGTCCATATTTTTCTCCAATTGCAAAATACATTCATTCATATTAATGCCAAGAAATATGTAAAAGCCAGCACATTTAGCAACGCGGAAAAAAAATAAGGGATCTATTTATTTTTTTTTTAAATGTCATCAGCGACAATAATTACTGCAGACGACAATTACTATAAAGTCTTTGGGAAAACCCAAAGTATTCCGATGTTTTCATATGTGATATACATGTTTTCTTCAGTTCAAATGGTCGAAAATTTTCGAAGTATACCTACATTAACTTATTTTGAACTGAGAGAATGTTCAACGTAGAAGCAGTTCCTGCCGTAACGTTTTCCATTTGTCTCACACTCTTACGTGGAAATGGCACTGCGGTTATTTTATCAAAGCCACCTTATTAGGAGATAATATAACGTCTGGAAAACGGCACACTGCTGTTCTGAACGGTATGCGGTGCGAACAGGTAAGAAAAAATAGGCCAAATTTTGTTTTGGTGATAGATGAATGATTTCAGGTAATGATACATCAAGAAATGGAACCCTCTACCCCATGTTAGTGGAGAGTTTTCTATGTTTATAGTGCAGACGATTTTATGAACGGGAAAATATAGCTTATCTTTTCTTCTGTTATCGTCAAATTTGCGTCTTTCCCACATTTTTAGGACAAGCGGTTTTGTTCCATTCAAGTATTTTCTACAGTAGGTTTTGAAATTCAAAGTCAAAATATTGGTTTAAATAAAATTCGGGAGTTATGACGTTTTTTTGATGTTATTTTTGCTTTTCATTCTCCGCCCATCCCGCATCAGAATTGTTAATGAAAACTAAACCATTTCGTTGGAAACTACAAATTTTTACTTGCCTGTCAAATACAACTTTTATAAACACAGTATGAGGAGAAACAAATTTCACTTATTCAAAAAAAAAAACCTTCTCCTCCTCCCTTTGAGTTCGTTGTCTACTTTCTTCAGAAAAGATATATTCCTTTCTCTTCTTTGTCACTTTTTCTTTTTTGATAGTGGAATGTCTAAAATTAGCTTCTATGGTAATGAGTTAAAACCCTTTACAAAACAAGCCCGTAATTTTGAAAAAAAGAAAGCTTTTGAAACCATCATTGGAAATGGGGATATTTTGTCTTGTACCCACAATGTTTTTTATCTTTTCAAAACCAAATTATATCATTTAGCTTGATTTCAATCACATTTGATTTGTCAATTCAAATGCTTTCATGTACAATTCTGAATATTTTTTTTCATATGTTGAAATAACCCTTAATGTTTTTTTTTTTTCATCTGTTGAAATAACCCTTGAAGCACTGAATTAATGATTTGGACCTTTTCAACTAGGGAGAACAGACTAGCATATTTCTATCGCAAGGTTGTCTCTGCCAGAATATGTAACAAAGTAGTGGGCTGCGTAGATCAAAGATCAGACTGCATGCTATATGCAGTCTGACCTCCTTCTACACTTTCCACAAAAGCAACATAAGTTGGTTCCAGTGTGTTCAGGATTAAAGGGAAGAGGATCCTTCCATCACCAAAGCCAACTTCATTTGAGTACAGTATGATGCATCTAGAAATAAAGTATAGAATTTAACTATGAACCAAAGGGCTGAAAGTAATGAATGTGGATTCGTTTGGGCAAAGATGGAAAGATATTCCAGCAGGCAGGCTAAATGTGACTTACTGTTTTTGAGTTGTTAATTGATTCAGTGGACTCATAAACCAGCATATATATAAATGCCATGCTCTGGAAAAGGGGGCTTACTCCATCTCCATGATGCATGATACCAAGCAAGACATCACTTAATTATGGATCCATAATAGCCACTTTTTTTTAACAAATGACTGAATCATGAGGTATATGGGTCCTTTGACATGTAGAAAATTTACCAAAAGCAAAAGGTTTTGGCCCAGGTCAGCCATTCTAAATTTTATTCTAAATCTAATTCTAGATTCAGAAAGCAATGCAACTTCTGATTGTTTAGCTAATCAGAATCTTTGTTACTTTGAAATTTAGAAAATTCTTGTGAATAAGACTAAGACTAGGAATGTTCTTGAGAATGGTTAGTGAATACAGATCCTTTTCAAAAAAACGCAGTAAATAATTTGATAAGAAAATCTGCTGAAAATAGTGTGCCCTTAGAAAATAATTTTTACAGTTCATCATTGTACCATAGTACAAAACTTAACTCTTTAGCAAACAACAAAAATTTTAGAAGTAAAAAACTGAAAGCATTTGCAGACAACAAATTAAACATGGCTCAGATGGTGAGATTCCTCTTTGAAAGGGTTGAAAACTTTGTGGGAAAAGGCAAAAATGCTGGTGACCAGCATTTGCTTCTTTTCCCACAAAGTTTTCAAAAGCCTTCTCTCTCCAGTTCATTAAGAACTTGGGATTGTGTGGTAAAGGGTTTAATAATAGGCAGATATCTGGTTTTTTATAGCAAAACTTTGCATTGTAAAATTTGAATTGTGGAACTCCAATTCATTACTCTATTATTACTAATAATTCTTTTTATGTATGCAGTTCATGTAACAAAGGCTACCACCTACTTTGTTCTTTTGATAAAAACCTACCATATCTGCTTTCAGATTTGCATCAAATTTAATATGAAAAACTTAACGTGATATGTAGCCTTTCAATGTTTTCCTTTGAAAAGCAATACATATAAAAATAGTGACTCTAAATACTGTAAAGCAATCTTTACTTTGGTTTTTCCAATTAGAAAGGGAATTTATATTTTAACAAAAAAACTTACATCTCCTTTTAAAGTGTCTTTTCGTTAACCTAGGATATCTAAGTGGTTAACTGTACTAAATGACAACATTTTAAACTTGTCAAAGTTGAAATCATTCAGATGCCAAATTAAGCGTGGCTCAAACATTTTCTCCTTTTCCCACAGTGTTTCCAAAAACCTTCTTTCACGGGGTCCTGAAAATTTGGGATTGTGTGGTAAAGGGTTAAAAAAAAGGAACTCTTAGTATGTCATCTGCAAATGCTTTTAATTTTGACAGGACTAACATTCTGTGGCCTGGTAAAGGGTTAAATATTCAAAGCAGCCTTACCTCTTTACTAAACAACAAAATTTTGAACTTGTCCAATTCCAAAGCATTTTCAGATGACAAATTAAATCTGGCTCAAAAGGTCGACATTGTCTTTGACAGGGAAGAAAACATTGTGGGAAAAGGGGAAAATGTTGGTTACGGCATTTTTTCCTACTTCCAGAGTGTTTTTTTTAAAAGCTGTCAGCCATCTTCCTCAATATTTTTAACTTGTGTTAGTTTGGTGCAGGGTTATAACAGCGAAATCATTTACTGAGTAGTCTAAGGGATGAATAGAAAATTTTGATTAGATCTATCTAAATTTAGAAACTTATTGCTTGAGTATTTCTTTAAAACTCTTTACATCAACTGCTAGATGTGCAAATGTTTACAGCTTTTTTTCTTCTATCTCATTTATCATAAGCCAAAAAATCTTTTTTTCAAAGTCATGCATTTTACGTTGCACACATTTACCCATTTTTTAAGCAATCCCGAGGTCTAACAACCCTGAAACAAGAGGGCCATGATGGCCCTGGAGTCGCTCACCTGAGCCTTTTGACCAAGCACAACCAATTTCCAATGTCTTGAGAGATATATGTATTACCAAACAATAAAATTTTAAACTCATCAGTCTGAACCTTCTGCATAAAACAAATAATATGTGGATCAAGCTGTGGGACTGGTCTCTCAAAGGGGTAGAAAACATTGTGAAAAAGGGAAAAAATGCTGGATACCAGCATTTTCTCATTTTCAAAGAGTGTTTTCAAAAAGCTTCTTTCTGAGAGTCATTCATACACTAGGTTTTTCTAAGATTTCACCTAATGACCTAGTTTTTCAGCCAACATAACACATCTTCAATCTGGTCCAAGATATCATTAGGACAAACATTCTTACCAAATTTCAAGAGTATTGGACTGAAAATGTGGCCTCTACAGCATACACAAGGTTTTTCTAAGATCTGACCTAGTGACCTAGATTTTGACCCAACATGACCTATTTTCAAACTCATCCAAGATATTACCAAGGCAAACATTCTGAGCAACTTTAAAAGAGTACTGAACAAAAAATGTGGCCACAACAGTGTACACATGGTTTTTCTAAGATTTGACCAGGTGACCTAGTTTTTGACCCCACATGACCCATTTTCAAATGCTACTGAGATATCATCGAGACAAACATTCTGACCAACTTTCAAGAGTATTAGACAGAAAATGTGGCTTCTGGAGCATACACAAGGTTTTTCTAAGATTTGACCTAGTGACCTAGTTTTTCACCCGTCATGACCCATTTTCAAACTAGTCAGAGATATTATCAAGGCAAACATTCTGACCAACTTTCAAGAGTACTGGACAGAAAATATGGCCTCTAGAGCATACACAACGTTTTTCTTAGATTTGACCTGGTTACCTAGTTTTTAACCCAACATGGCACATTTTCATACTATTTCAGGATATAATTAAGACAAACATTCTGACCATTTTTCAGGAGTATTGGACTGAAAATGTGGCCTCTAAAGTGTACAAAAGGTTTTTCTAAGATTTGACCTAGTGACCTAGTTTTTGACCCCACACGACCCAATTTCAAACTTATCTGAGATTTTATCAAGACAAACATTCTGACCAAATTTCACAAGTATCTGACTGAAAATGTGGCCTCTACAGCACACACAAGGTTTTTCTAAGATTTGACCTAGTGACCTAGTTTTTGACCCCACATGACCCAATTTCAAACTCGTCCCAGATTTTATCAAGACAAACATTCGGACCAAATTTCACTAGTATCTGACTGAAAATGTGGCATCTAGAGCGTACACAAGGTTTTTCTAAGATTTGACCTAGTGACCTAGTGTTTGACCCCACATGACCCAATTTTGAACTCGTCCCAGATTTTCTCAAGACAAACATTCAGACCAAATTTCACAAGTATCTGACTGAAAATGTGGCATCTAGAGCGTACACAAGGTTTTTCTAAGATTTGACCTAGTGACCTTGTTTTTGACCCCACAAGACCCAATTTCAAACTCGTCCGAGATTTTATCAAGACAAACATTCTGACCAAGTTTCATGAGAATCGGACTGAAAATGTGGCCTCTAGAGTGTACACAAGGTTTTTCTAAGATTTGACCTAGTGACCTAGTTTTTAACCCCACATGAACCAATTTCGAACTCGTCCGAGATTTTATCAAGACAAATATTCTGATCAAGTTTCATGAGGATCGGACTGAAAATGTGGCCTCTAGAGCGTACACAAGGTTTTTCTAAGATTTGACCTAGTGACCTAGTTTTTGACCCCATATGACCCAATTTCGAACTCGTCCCAAATTTTATCAAGACAAACATGCAGACCAAATTTCACAAGTATCTGACTGAAAATGTGTCATCTAGAGCATACACAAGGTTTTTCTAAGATTTGACCTAGTGACCTAGTTTTTGACCCCACATGACCCAATTTCAAACTGGTCTGAGATTTTATCAAGACAAACATTCAGACCAACTTTCATGAGGATCGGACTGAAAATGTGGCCTCTAGAGCGTACACAAGGTTTTTCTAAGATTTGACCTAGTGACCTAGTTTTTGACCCCACATGACCCAATTTCAAACTCGTCCAAGATTTTATCGAGACAAACATTCAGACCAAATTTCACAAGTATCTGACTGAAAATGTGGCATCTAGAGCGTACACAAGGGTTTTCTAAGATTTGACCTAGTGACCTTGTTTTTGACCCCACAAGACCCAATTTCAAACTCATCCGACATTTTATCAAGACAAACATTCTGACCAAGTTTCATGAGGATCGGACTGAAAATGTGGCCTCTAGAGTGTACACAAGGTTTTTCTAAGATTTGACCTAGTGACCTAGTTTTTAACCCCACATGACCCAATTTCGAACTCGTCCGAGATTTTATCAAGACAAACATTCTGACCAAGTTTCATGAGGATCGGACTGAAAATGTGGCCTCTACAGCACACACAAGGTTTTTCTAAGATTTGACCTAGTGACCTAGTTTTTGACCCCACATGACCCAATTTCGAACTCGTCCCAGATTTTATCAAGACAAACATTCAGACCAAATTTCACAAGTATCTGACTGAAAATGTGTCATCTAGAGCATACACAAGGTTTTTCTAAGATTTGACCTAGTGACCTAGTTTTTGACTCCACATGACCCAATTTCGAATTGGTCTGAGATTTTATCAAGACAAATATTCTGACCAAGTTTCATGAGGATCGGACTGAAAATGTGGCCTCTAGAGCGTACACAAGGTTTTTCTAAGATTTGACCTAGTGACCTAGTTTTTGACCCCACATGACCCAATTTCGAACTCGTCCGAGATTTTCTCAAGACAAACATTCTGACCAAGTTTCATGAGGATCGGACTGAAAATGTGGCCTCTAGAGCGTACACAAGGTTTTTCTAAGATTTGACCTAGTGACCTAGTTTTTGACCCCACATGACCCAATTTCAAACTCGTCCGAGATTTTATCGAGACAAACATTCTGACCAAGTTTCATGAGGATCAGACTGAAAATGTGGCCTCTAGAGCGTACACAAGGTTTTTCTAAGATTTGACCTAGTGACCTAGTTTTTGACCCCACATGACCCAATTTCGAACTCGTCCAAGATTTTATCGAGACAAACATTCTGACCAAATTTCACAAGTATCTGACTGAAAATGTGGCCTCTAGAGCGTACACAAGGTAAAAAGTTGACGACAGACGACGGACACAGCACGATTACAATAGCTCACCATGAGCACTTCGTGCTCAGGTGAGCTAAAAAGGAATTTTGAAAACATTGTGGGAAAAGGAGAAAATGCTGGTAACTAGCATTTTCTCCCTTTCCCAAAATGCTTTCTACCCTTCCAAAAACAAGTTTCAGTTGATGAGTCACGTTTGATTTGTTGTCTGCAAATGATTTCAAATTGGGCAAGTCAAGGTCTGAAATTTTGTCGTTTGGTAAAGAGTTAAAATATTTGATTTCGAGTACAGAATGGAAATGCCTGGTTTATACTCTTTATCAAATGATACCCGTTAACCCTTACCCAAACGACAAATTTTAGCCCATCCCAAATTGAAAACATCTGCAGAGGATAAATTTGAAAGTGATACATTTGAACTTAAGGTTTTTTGACAGGGTAGAAAACATTGTGGGAAAAGGAGAAAATGCTGATTACCAGCATTTTCTTCTTTTCCTACAATGTTTTCAAAAGGCCTCAGGGACGTGAAAACACAGGATTGTATGGTAAGGGGTTAAAAAAGGTGTTTAACACCATTTTTTTCATTATCTCACTTGTATGATGGTGGACAGTGTGCTTACCCATGCTTTCCTGAACTCTCTTTCACCAGAAAAATCAAGTTACTGCAACAAGATGATGCGAAACTTGGTTTGAAAAAACACTAAAACCCCATAAAGTATTGGCTAGGTAGAGATAGAAGATGTTACAGCATTTTAATTACTGAAAAGTGCTGTCATGTATGAAGTTTTATGTGAAGGTTTTAGTTGGTGTTGCATTATCATAAACATTGACAGAGTAAATGTTTGTTTTCATCAAAAACAGATGTTTTCCCCCAACAGATGTCTGACTAAATACTTTTAATGTAACAATGTAGGATCAAGTGTGTGTAGCCTTAAACATGTTACCGTGACCTTGACTTTGCAACAGGTATTTGCAGCCTCAACATCGTTTTATCAAGATGGACTCATGTGTGAAATATTTTTGAGATCAAACAAGGGGTTATGACATACCAGTAAGAGCTGACAAAATGCTAGTACATATAACTTTTAAATGCTTGCTATGACCTTCACCTCACACTGATTGGTATGTCAAATCTCCACCCTGCATGTCATGAAGGTATACATATGTGCGAAATATTTTTGAAATCCGACAAAGGGTTTAAGAGATAGGAAATGGACATAGTGCAAATACATTGACCTTTTAATACCCACTGTCACCTCGACCTTGGAGACTTGTTAGTGAAATCACTGCTGTGCACATATTCCAGTCAAGGAAGCCTAATGTGAAAAATTTTAATTTCAGACAAGGGGTTCAGAAGATATGGAGAGGACATGGTAACATGAAGGACTGACAGGTGGATGGACAAGAAACTCTAACGAAAACAATGTGTTTCCTTCTAATAAATTCTGGGTAAGATATACATGTACTTATGAAAACACTTCGAGACCAAGAGTGTCATGGGAATTATTGCAAAAAGAGTAATCTCCCTTTAGCTCAGCTAATTAATCTTGTACCCTAATGTGGGCATACATGTACTTCATCACCCCAAATAGTTATGGTAAGGACAATACTTACAGAATGTGAGTCTGATCTTTGATCTACACTTTACTTATTTTTGTGAGTCATAAATACAACACGCTACAACAACCGAGTTATTTTTCAGAGGTTACAAAATGCACATTTAATTCATTTTTGCAGTCAGTTAGTTTTAATGCTTTCCTAACCATGGACAAAGCAAGCTTTTGTGGACAGTGTAGATCAAAATCAGACTGCACAGAATGAGCAGCCTGATCTGTATCTACACTGTCCACTACTTTATTCTAATGATGCAAGAACAGTCTCTTCATCTTGCAGAAAAATTATATTTGTAGCCATTGACAAAGTGTAAATTATTTATCAGCTAGTGAAAGAGTTAGCTCTTTACCAAACAACAAAATTTTAGACTTGTCCAAATTAAAAGCATTTGCAGATGACTGTATAAATATGACTCAAAAATTGAAATTTGTTTTGGGAAGGGTAGAAAACATTGTGGAAAATGGAGAAAATGCTGGTTACCAGCATTTTCTCCTTTTCCCACAATGTTTTCAAAAGGCCTCTTTCTCAGGGTCGTTAAAAGTCGGGATTGTGTGGTAAAGAGTTAAGTGCTAAAAGAATGGGAAATACATATGCAGTGTTGCATCCAGGATGATCTCAGAGAGGGGGAGATCCCCCATCATATAATAAAAATGGGGGGAGTGAACAATTTGAGTGCACCGCAGATAAAAACTCATCTCAATTACCTTTATTTATTCAAATTTGATACACAATTTTACTCCTACACGCGTTGAAGTTACTACCGGGGTATTCCTCAATAGCACATATCCCAATTACGTCATCCGAGGAATTGAACAATGCCATCTATCCCTCTAGCCGATTACGTCATACGGGTATTTCCCCAGAAAGATATCGATAAACTGATGTAAGTGAAATTGTAGAATGTAATGCTTACGACCTTATTTCGCTACCGGCATAACTGATATGCTGGTTATTATTTTTGGCCGGAATCGAGTACATGGAGCGTCTTCCTTGTAAAATGCAATTTTGTTGCGCACAGACTATTGCAGAGCGGGGGATTATATCCGTGTCTGCGGGAGTTGCCACCCGAAAAAATCTAAAATTGCGGGACTTAAAGTAAAAACAGCGGGATTTGCGCAATCGCGCGCCCTGGATGCAACACTGATATGAATGAGACAGAGTCGTAAAATATAAATCGTTTAATTCTTTTCCTAGAGCACTTTTAACCAATACACCCAGTGGGGGCTGTTCAGCAGTATCACTTTATTGCATGACAACTGTATCACTAAGGACAATAGAATTCATTACCTCCTGAAACAATTGACAGCAGATGTTTCCTAAAATATGAGCCACACTCTGTGAAAAGGTGGCTTAATGCATCTCCGTGGATGCGTCATACCTAGCAAACCATCACAGTATTATACATCCCTAAAATCCGTTTTGAGTAACAACCGACTGATTCATGAGGTGGACTGGTCCTTTGATATGCAGAAAATTGACCCAAAGCAGAAAGTTTCTGCCCAAGTCAGCCTGCGCAGGCTAACCTGGATCGATACTTTTTGCAAATGTATTAAGTCCCCCTTCTCACAGAGCATGGCTCATGCCCTTTTACAATGTGCATAATCAGTATCCGTGATGAGCAATTTCTCCTTGTTTTTCCAAAGCAAGACATAAAAATCTGTTCATAGGAGGTAATGAGTTTAATTAGAAATCACGATTTTTCCGAAATGCATAATTACAAGCAAATAGTATGGTACAAACTGCTACCAAAACATAGAAATTAATATTTGGAAGACAGACAGACAGACAAACAAATATTTCGTAAGAAGTGGACTTACTGACTTACTGCCATCTTATTGGAGGAATTTCTTAATCCTAATAGAATAATCTTTGTCACTCTTGTAGACAGTATAGATCAAGATTTGACCTTATATAGTGTATCTACATTGTTTTCTGTAATGAGATATTCTAACAGAAAGAAGCTTCAAATTTTAATACATGTATTTTGTTCATTTATAATATATCAAAGATGTCCATTTCATATTTTAACTCTTTACCACACAATCCCAAGTTTTAACGACCCTGACAAATAAGCCTTTTGAAAACATGGGGGGGAAAGGAGAAAATGCTGGTAATCAGCATTTTCTCCTTTTCCCACAATGTTTTCTAACCTTCCAAAAGCAAACTTAGATCCTTCGTTTGCATAAAATAGGTCATCTGCAAGTCTTTTCAATGTGAATGAGTATGAATTTGTCATTTGATAAAGGGTTAACCCTTTAACACAGCAAAAATTTGGAGCAGTCCAAATTGAAAGCAGTTGCAGACAAAAATTGTCATGTGACTGGATTTATGCTTTTTGGCTGTGAAAGGGTACAAAAATTTGTTGAAAAAGGAGAAAATGCTGGTGAACAGCATTTTCTCCTATTCCCACAATGTTTTCTACCCTGTGAAAGACAAATTCTATGTTTTGAGTTATATTTAAATTGTAATCTGCAAATGCTTTCAATTTGGACAAGGCTAAAATTTTGTAGTCTGGTAAAGGGTTAAGGAATTAATAAATGAGAATACTGTTTCAATACAATATAAATCAACTTATGTGCATACATTTGTCAAAAGGAAAAAACATTTATGCAGATGCATTTTGCACTGTGTAAAATAAAGCTTTTGTAATCATGCCATACAATATTTTCTTTGGTTATATCACATATAAATGTATTTGTATGTCTGAACATTTAATATCACTATATCAAGACCAAAAGTGAGCCCTTTACCAAATAATTCAATGTTTTTTATGCCCTTGAAAATGAAGCCTTTGGAAAACATTTTGGGTAAAGGAGAAAATGCTGGTAACCAGCATTCTCTCCTTTACCCACAATCTTTTCAACCTTTTTGATGGGAAATTTCATCATTTGAGCAGCATTCAACTTTTAATCTGCATATGCTTTCAGTTTGGACAAGTCTGAAATGTTTTTATTTGGTAAAAAGCTTAGGCCTTACTTTACTCTTTACCAAATGACAAAATTGAAGACATGTCCAAATCCAAAAGACATGGACTCCTTCGGTAGCGTATATAACTAGTTGAATAATGTCACTGTGATGACCACTCAAGATTTGGACGTTATTTTTGGGATTGTTTCTCAGCTCTAGGAGAGGAGAGACAATCACAAAAATAACATCAAAGCTACCCACCGACGCTGAGGTAGGTAATGACAAGCACTATGCTAATTGATGGCTATTTCCAGACTGGCTGAAAACTGGTACAAATACTAGTATCTCATATGAGAGTATTTGAAATGAAATGCAAAATACTTTCCACAGGAATGGAAAGTATTGTTGATAAAAAGGTGTAGATGCTTGTAATTATCCACCTTTCACAATCCCACAATGGTTTTAACTCTTTACCACAGACAAAACTTTGGAGTTGTCAAAGTTGAACGTATTTGCAGACAACAATATTTTTCTTGCTCAAATCTTTGGCTTTATCATTGGTTATCAGCATTTTCTTCTTTTCCCATTATGTCTTCAAAAGCTTTCTCCTTCATAGTCATTAAAACTGGGGATTGTGTGGTAAAGGGTTAAAAGTTATCTACTGCAGGGATGGTTTTGTGATAAATAATGGTTTAGTGATGGATGTATTGTACAGGGTACAATTTTAATGCAGCATATTTTATATGAAAGAACCTTAATAAACAAATACACTCTTCTGTCATAAAAAACAAGATTACAAAATATCACACTGTTTTATGTAAGACTTTCAATCTTTATCAATCAGATGATGGTCTTATTCCTAAAGTGATCGTGTATCCCAATCTGTGTATACAGATTATCATTCATTCTCCACACATCAGTTGGCTCGTAGCCATAGTTTACTGCCCTAGTTCTCTGTACCCTTCTGAAAATGGCCGCTTCTTTGTCCCGCATGCCTTGTTTATCATAGGGTGGCATACACAGTCGAACCTTGTCCAACAGATGCCCTGGCCAGAAGACATTTTTATGAGCACTACTGTGTAGGTTTTGGTATCTAACTGCAAAATGCCTGAAAGAATAAGCACAGATTTGTGAGGAGGAAGTAATGTTGTCCGGATGACAGGATAAATGTACAATCAGACATGTCAAACCTCTACCAGGCAACAAAATTTTAGACCCATCCATTCAGAAAGCACTTGGTGATATTTGTTCATAAAAAATGTTGGAAAACATTGTGGGTAAAGGAGAAAATGCTGGTTACCAGCATTTTCTCCTTTTCCCACAATGTTTTCAAAAGCCTGCTTCCATGCGATTGTGAAAGAATAGGATTGTTTGGCACATGTAGATGGCTGACTCTGTCACTAAAAAGACATTTTTATGAGCACTACTGTGTAGGTTTTGGTATCTAACTGCAAAATGCCTGAAAGAATAAGCACAGATTTGTGAGGAGGAAGTAATGTTGTCCGGACGACAGGATAAATGTACAATCAGACATGTCAAACCTCTACCAGGCAACAAAATTTTAGACCCATCCATTCAGAAAGCACTTGGTGATATTTGTTCATAAAAATGTTGGAAAACATTGTGGGTAAAGGAGAAAATGCTGGTTACCAGCATTTTCTCCTTTTCCCACAATGTTTTCAAAAGCCTGCTTCCATGCGATTGTGAAAGAATAGGATTGTTTGGCACATGTAGATGGCTAACTCTGTCACTAAAAATATAAAATGAATTACACTTTTTCAACTACTACAAATCCTGTTCTGCCAAAAGTTAATGATGCAGTTTCATTATAATCTAGAATGAAGTAGTAGACAGTGTAGATCAGAGATTATAATGCATGTTTTGTGCAGTCTAATCTTAATCTAAACTGTCCACAAAAGCTTCTTGTGTCATCAGGATTGTTTGGTCAAGCTTTATGATTTGCACACACTGGTAACCTGATCACACGTCTTTATTGTAGTGGAATTCATAACTTCAAGATGATATTGAGTATAGTGTTCATTTAACTCTTATCCTACTTAGTAAGTTGAATAAAACTTTAAAGCCGATAATAAAAACCGAACAATATTGTTTCAAACTTGCTTTTTTAAGAAAGATACCTGCTCATCGGACACTGTAGATCCAAGATCAGACTGCACGATCGTGTTCTACAGTGGCCGCAAAAGGTCAGTGAGTCGCATTTAGCAGCTTAAGGATTTACTTGTTACCAAATGGTAAAAGTTTATAGACTCTACCAAATTGAAAGCATGTGCAGACAAAAAATTAATTCAAAATCAAAAGATGATTTCTATCTTTAAAATGGCAGAAAACGTTGTGGATAAAGGAGAAAATGCTGGTTACAAGCATTTTCTCTTTTTCTCAAAATGTTTTCAAAAGATTTCTTTTTCAGTGTCATCAAAGGGTAAAATCATGTAACTCTACAAACTATAATAATTTTAGACTTGACCAAATCGGAAGCCTTTGCAGACCACAAATACAGTATTGCCAAAATGATGATTTCTGTCTTTAAAAGAGAAAAAGACAAAATGCTAGTTGCCTATATTTTCTTCCTTTCCAGCTATGTTCCACCCCAAGGTTGTAAAAACATGGGCTTGTGTGGTAAACAGTAAAGCCAAATAACACTGTATTTTGACTCTGATAAGTAGGACAGTTTCTTTTTTTTATAAAATCACGTGGGGAAAAAGAAAATACTTGCCACTGCCATTTTCTCCTTTTCCCATAATGTTTTCTACCCTTTCAGAGAAAATACCACTATTTTAGTGCAGTTTTACCCTTTACCACACAATGCTGTTTTTAACAACCCTGGAAAAGAAGCCTTTTGAAAACATTGTGGGAAAAGGAATTTTGGTCAGAATATCTTGCGGTAGAGATAGACCTATGAAACTGCACATGATGATCAAACTGCACATTCTATGCTGTCTGATCTTGATCTACACTGTCCAAATAGCCCCTTCTGCTACCTTTAACAAGTTTTAAGCTAGTTAATTTATTTATGACACCATTTTCAAGGATCTGTAATGGGAAAGTATATGTTATACATGTGACTATTTTGTCTGAAAGCACTCTGAAAAAAGTGAGCTATTATAATATTAATATTTACTTAATGAACCTTTCTCTCTATTCTATTGTAATAATCTGTCTGCATTTTCCTCCAGGTCTCTTTTCAAAGAAGTGATCATATAAATAGCATACCAAGAAGTAGTTTTAAATAAACCATATCCTGTTAACTGTTATAGATCTCCAACCTCAATCCTTTAGCAAGGGACATAAATTTTGACTCACCCATATTGAAAATATTTGCAGATGTCAAATTAAATTAAGCTAGAACGAGAGATGTTTGTAAAACATGTATGCCCCCCCTAATGGCATCCAATTCTACATATAACATGTGATTATAAACTGTTAAGTTCAAAGTGTAAAAACGAACAAAGGGTAATTACTCAAAAATTATTAATGATAAATTAACAATTCTTGGGCACTGCACTTCCCATTTATGTGAACTATCAACTTATAAGGTTTCATGATTTTACCTCACATGCTTTTTGAGTTATGCTCCGGAAAAAAATTAAGTACGAAAATCAACAAAGAGCAATAACTGCAAAAATATAATGGGCAGAGTTATGGTTCTTGTGCAATGCACTTCTCCTGAATAAGATCTATCCACATGTAAAGTTTCAAGATGATATCTGAAAAACCTTTTGAGTTATGCTCTAGACAAAAATTAAGTATGAAAATCAACAAAGGGCAATAACTCCAAAAATATGATGGGCAGAGTTATGGTTCTTGTGCACTGCACTTCTCCTTAATAAGATTAATCCACCTATGAGGTTTCAAGGTGATATCTGAAATACTTTTTGAGTTATGCTCCGGACAAAAATTAAGTATGAAAATCAACAAAGGGCAATAACTCCAAAAATATGATGGGCAGAGTTATGGTACTTGTGCACTGCACTTCTCCTTAATGAGATCTATCCACCTATGAGGTTTCAAGATGATACCTGAAATACTTTTTGAGTTATGCTCCGGACAAAAATTAAGTATGAAAATCAACAAAGGGCAATAACTCCATAAATATGATGGGCAGAGTTATGATTCTTGTGCACTGCACTTCTCCTTAATGAGATCTATCCACCTATGTAGTTTCAAGATGATACCTGAAATACTTTTTGAGTTATGCTCCGGACAAAAATGTGGTCTACGGACCGACTGACCGACGGACCGACAGACCGACGGACCGACAGACCGACCGACGGACCGACCGACAAGTGCAAAGCAATATACCCCCGCTTCTTCGAAGGGGGGCATAATTAAAATGCACAGGATCTCCAGTCCAATTTTTGATCAACAAGCACAGGGTTTGCAGTCCAATCTAGGATTAATAGGCACAGAATGTGAAGACCAATCTTAGACAAACAAGCACTAAAAGTGTGATCCAATCCTTGATCAACATGCACAGGATATGAGGTCCAATCTTGGATCAACAGGCTTAGACAGTGCAGTCCCATCTTGGATCAACAGGCACAGACAGTGCAGTCCAATCTAGGATTAATAGGCACAGAATGTGAAGACCAATCTTAGACAAACAAGCATTAAAAGTGTGATTCAATCCTTGATCAACATGCACAGGATATGAGGTCCAATCTTGGATCAACAGGCTTAGACAGTGCAGTCCCATCTTGGATCAACAGGCACAGACAGTGCAGTCCAATCTAGGATTAATAGGCACAGAATGTGAAGACCAATCTTAGACAAACAAGCACTAAAAGTGTGATCCAATCCTTGATCAACATGCACAGGATATGAGGTCCAATCTTGGATCAACAGGCTTAGACAGTGCAGTCCCATCTTGGATCAACAGGCACAGACAGTGCAGTCCAATCTAGGATTAATAGGCACAGAATGTGAAGACCAATCTTAGACAAACAAGCACTAAAAGTGTGATCCAATCCTTGATCAACATGCACAGGATATGAGGTCCAATCTTGGATCAACAGGCTTAGACAGTGCAGTCCCATCTTAGATCAACAGGCACAGACAGTGCAGTCCAATCTAGGATTAATAGGCACAGAATGTGAAGACCAATCTTAGACAAACAAGCACTAAAAGTGTGATCCAATCCTTGATCAACATGCACAGGATATGAGGTCCAATCTTGGATCAACAGGCTTAGACAGTGCAGTCCAATCTTGGATCAACAGGCACTGAATGTGCAGCCACATCTAGGATCAACAGGTGCTGAATGTGCAGCCTCATCCTGGATCAACAGGCACTGAATGTGCAGCCTTATCTTAAATCAAGAAGCACAGAATATGCAGTCAAATTTTGTATCAATAGGCACAGAATGTGCAGTGCTAGCAAGAAGAGCAG
Source organism: Tridacna gigas (assembly GCA_945859785.2). Taxonomy (NCBI): domain Eukaryota; kingdom Metazoa; phylum Mollusca; class Bivalvia; order Cardiida; family Cardiidae; genus Tridacna; species Tridacna gigas. Next base: position 33,367,635 of record OX244036.2, on the reverse strand, counting down.
AACGTGCAGTCCTATATAGGATCAACAGGCTCACAATGTACATTTTAAAAGTTGGATCATCAGGCATAGACTATGCAGCCCAATTTTTTATCAACAGGGATGAAATGTTCAGTCTTACCTTGGATCAACTCAAGCAGCTGCTGCAGCCCAATCTAAGATCAACAGGCACAGAAAATGCAGCCCCATTTAGGATAAACATGTTTAGAACTTACAGTCCAATCTAGGATTACCAGGCACAGAATGTGCAGCCAAATCTTCGATTAACAGGCACAGAAAGACTGTTCTTCAATTTTAGATCAACAGGCACAAAAACTGCAGACCTACTAGTATCTTGGATCAATAACCTAGAGAGTGCTGTCCAAGTGTGAATAAAAAGGCTCAGTGTGGGCAGTCTAATCTTAGATCAAAAGGCACAGAATGTGCACTCTAATGTTGGACCAACCAACGGGCACAGAATAAGCAATCTGATCTTGGATCAACATTCACAGAATAAAGAGTCTAATCTTGGATAAGCAGGCACAGAATAAGCAGTCAAATCTTGGACCAAGAGGCACAGAACGTCCAGTTCAATTTAGGATTTAGAGGCACAGAATGTCAAGCTGTATCTAGTATCATTAAGTACAGAATGTGCAGTTCTATCTAGGATCAACAAGCTCAGAATGTCCAGTCCTATCTAGGATTAACAGGCATAGAATGTGCAGTTGTATTTAGTATTATCCAGTACAGAATGTGCAGTTCTATCTAGGATCAACAGGCACAGAATGTCCAGTCCCATCTAGGATTAACAAGCATAGAGTGTGCAGTTATATCTAGTATCATACAGTACAGAATGTGCAGTTCTATCTAGGATCAATAGGCTCAGAATGTCCAGTCCTATCTTGGATCAACAGGCACAGAATGTTGTATCTAGTATCATCAAATACAGAATGTAAGTCCTTTATAGAATCAACAGTCCCATCTAGGATTGAAAGAATGTGCAGTCCAGTCTTGGATCAACAGGCACAGAATGTGTAGTCTAATTTACAGAAACTGCAGTCAAATCTTGGATCAACAGGCACAGAATGTGCAGTCTAATTTACAGAAACTGCAGTCAAATCTTGGATCAACAGGCACAGAGTGTGCAGTAACTGTATCTAGTATCATCCAGTACAGAATGTGCAGTCCTATTTAGGATGAACAGGCACAGAACATGCAGTCCAATCTTGGTTCAACAGGCACAGAATGTGCGGTCCTATCTAGGATGAACAGTAACAGAAACTGCATTCCAATCTTGGATCAACAGGCACGGACTGTGCACCTGTATCTAGTATCATCAACTATAGAATGTGCAGTCCTATCTAAGATCAACAGGCACAGAATAACAGGCACAGAAACTGCAGTCAAATCTTGGATCAACAGGCACAGCATGTGCAGTTCTATCTAGAATGAACAGGCACAGAATGTCCTGTCCGATGTTGGATCAACAGACACAGAATATGCATGCCTTATTTGGATCTATAATTTCCTAGTTAGTCACATTTTTCGCCCAAAAGACCCTTTAATACCAATGATTCTGCTGTTTTTTCTACATCAAAAAAGACTTTTTAACCCTTTACCACACAATCCCTAATTTTAATGACCCTGAGGAAAAAGCCCTTTGAAAACATTGTGGTGAAATGGAGAAAATGCTGGTAACCAGCATTTTCTCCTTTTCCCACAGTGTTTTCCACCCTGTTAAAGACAAGTTCCATCTTTTAAGTCAAATTTAAATTGTCATCTGCAAATGCTTTCCATTTGGACTAGTCTACATTTTTGTCGTTTGGTAGAGAGTTAATCGATTCAGCACTTTACTGGTTAGTGTCAAAGCTGTCTTCAAGTTGACTTGAAAGTAACTATCATTTTACATTTGTTCAAGGAAGTAATACTTAACCCTTTACCACACACTCCCGAGTTTCAAGGACCCTGAGAAAGAAAGCTTTGAAACAATTTTGGAAAAGGAGAAGATGCTGGTAACAAGCATTTTTTCCATTTCCCACAATATTTTCTACCCATTCCAAGTTATTTTCCTTAATTTTAGATACATTTGAGTCATGGCCTGCAAATTCTTTGGTACTGGACAAGTCCAAAATTATGTCAGTTGGTAAAGAGTTAAATGTACTTGCTTTTTTTCCTGTTTTGAATGTAATTATACTCTTTCAAAACTTGCAAAAATTTTTTCAGTCTTTTTCAAATCATGTGGTCCAAATATTACCTACTGTTGGTCTTTTTTTGTATTACTAAGATAAATAAGATCACAGAAAACTTGTGTGAACCCTTTAAGTTCTTTATTTCTCTCCAAACAAATCTTTCTATACTCCAATTTCTGTTTGCCACAATGTTTTACAACCTCTGTTTGCCACAATGCTTTCATAAATATGAGTGAATTCAACTTTTTTATGTTGAATATTCCTGTTTTAAAACAATGTTTCACTGTCTTCAGGTACAATTTATTTGTCTACGTAACCATTTACCAAACAATCCTGTGTTTTTATCACCTAGAGAAGAAGACTTTATCTACTTTTTCAGAGACAGCTTTTATTACTGGAACCACACCTAACTCTTTACGAAACGAAAAAATTTTAGACTTGTCCAAATTGAAAGCATTTGCAGACGACAATTTCAATGTGAGTCAAATGATGCAATTTGTCTTTGATAGGCCAGAAAACATTGTGGAAAAAGGAGAAAATGCTGGTTACCAGCATTTTCTCCTTTTCCTACAATGTTTACAAAGGCTTCTTCCACAGGGTCATTAAAAGTCGGGATTGTGTGGCAAAGAGTTAATTAGTAACTTACAAAATTAGTTCCAATATTGGTAAGTTCACAGTTTTGTTGTCTTGAATAAGGTTAAGGCAAAGATATTCCACACTTACTTTGTCAGTTTTTCATACTCTTCAAATGTCATCCAACAATCTACCTGTCGTCTTATCACTGCTCGACCAGTTGACAAATTTTGTTTGGAGCCTTCAGGTGCAACTGTCTTCATCAAGGGGTATTTGTGTCGACTATCTATCAACAGTTTTCCACTCTTTGACCTTCTCACTTTGTCTTTGTGTTTGACCTCTATTGGAGTACGAGGTCTTTTTGGTGGATCCGCGAAATGTGACGAGATTAGCGGAGCTGAGTCTGGGTGCCGCAACTTCTTTAAGTCACTATGTGGTAGATCAGGTGGATAGAGGAGGACTGAAAATACAGTGAAATCTCAGTAATACAAACTTTCATTCCTTTGAATACATAAATAAGATGTTTGTTTGTTTGTATGGTGTTTAATGCCATTTTCAACATTATTTCAGTCATATCTTGCTGGCCAGTGCACCTATATCTATATTTTTCTGGAGTTTCATTTACCAGTGACTTTGCACAAATTTTTTCTAAGCCACTTGCAGTTTTCTCAGCAGTGAGAAAGGAATGAATCCTGTGACAACAAATATCATCAGTCTTCGAAAGAAATTGGAATTAAACCAGCGACCCCTGGATTTCAATCCTGTACTTTACCAATTGAGCTACAGGAATCGACAGTTTATCAGGGATATTTGATTGAATAAACAAACCTTTGAGGAAAATTTATCAAAGCTCGCTTTCCTTTTGCTTATGTGAGATATGTCAGAAATCGGATTGGCAACTACTCTGTTTTCCTAGGGAATTATCAATCTCATCGGTATGAGGACTAAAGACCTAACAAATGGGTACTTCTCTCCTTAACTCTCAACATTACAAAATAATCCCAATTTTTAATGACCCCAAGGAAAAAGGTTTGTAAAACATTGTTGGAAAAGGAGAAAATGCTAGTTACCAGCATTTTCTCATTATCCTACAATTATTTTTATGCACTTTCAAAGACAAATCTGTCTGTGTCATTTGAGCCACAATTTATTTGTCACCTGCAAATGCTTTCAGTTTGTCAAGTATAAAGTTTTGTTATCCAGAAAATTATTAAAAAACTCATCAGTGGCTGCAGATGTCATTGGTAATTTCTAGTGCAACAATGTTTTCAAAAGCACTCCGCAGCAAAATGAAAAAGCCATCCACTGATGGTGTTATGTTCAGACATGGTTGTTTGGTCTGCTATATAAATATCATAATTTTAACATTTGACAAAATAATGGCAACTCTTAATATTTCAACTTTGTTTTGACAATTAAATTCTCCAATTTCATATGTAATTTTTACTTTGTGCAATTTAAATTCTGATGCAATGCAATATAAATTTTAATGTTATACAATTTAAATATTGATTATATGCTATTTTGATTCTGTTGTAGACAACCAACATTTCCATACAGTGATGATTAGAGGAATCGTTCTGTCAGCAAAGGCTTGTGTACATAAATGAACATACCACGAAAAGTGTCTTTTCCGCTTATGTTATGATGTTATTCACATGAAGATACTTAAGTAATTTATGTGTCCAACAAAAATTCATTAAAAATTTCATAAGTGTATGCAAACATTTATCATTAGGTTTCAAAATGATGTATATTTTTAAAAGAAAAAACAAAAATGCATGCATGTTACGGTAATCATTGGTAGATCTCAGTATAAAACAATATTTTCAAGCAGTACATCATAGCTACAAAGATACAGTACACATCACAATCAAAAGATAAATAGCTGAACAACATTTTCTGTGAATATTGCCACACAAATAAGACTGTATACAATTCTTCAACAATCAACAGACAGCACTGAAAAACATAATGGGAAAAGGAGCAGTTGCTGTTTAAACATGGCACCCCTTGTCTTATTATGCTATGTGATTGTAAAAGACAACATAATCACACTCAGCTTTCAGTTGTCTTATATGTATCTCTTGATAAATGCATTTGAGCCATACTCTGTGAAATTGGGATTTAAAGTATCTACAAAAAATATTGACTCAGGTCAGCCTGCATGGACTGCGCAGGCTGACCTGGGCTTGAAACTTTTTGCTATTGGTAAATTTTCTGCATGTCAAAGGACCAGTCTCCCTCATGATTCAGTCAGTCATTAAACAAAATGAATTTTTTGGATCTATAACTATGTGATAAATCGGTTGGTATCATGCACCACAGAGATGCATTAAACACCTTTTCCAAGACAGCTGCTCATTTATTTGTTTGCCTTAACTCTTTGTAAGACAACAATACTTTAGACATGTCCAAATACAAATACGGCACTTGCAGATGACAAATGTAATGTTCAAATGATAGGATTTATCTTCTAAAGGTAGAAAACATTATGCAAACAAGAGAAAATACCAACACTTCCTTTTTTTTCCCCACAATGTTTTTAAAAGCCTTTTTCTCCAGGGTTATTTTAACATGGGACTGTGTGTGGTTCAGGGTTAAATTAACAGGGTCTTTACATTTAAAGTGACTGTTTAACTGTGTAACAATAATGAAAAATTACAATTGTAGAACAAAATTCACACAACGAACAAAACAAAATATGTAAAATAGTTGAAAGAATCCCTAGTTTTCTGAGAAAGATTCCTTAGTTCAGCTGTTTAAACCACGAAGTGCTGAGTGAGACATAAGGTGATTTTGTGGATAGTGAACAACTAAACATAAAAGTCAGCTTGCATAAAATCTATGATCTGATCTTGATTCCAGACAGTCCTGATAGCATGTATGATACATTAGTAAAAACAGCCTCTTATCTATGTTATTATGTCACAGTCTGTCAGAGAGTAATTTTTTGCACTTAGTAATTCAAATTGGATAATCTGAGAACAAGGACTGTGGGACATAATCTCCAATACAGGTGTTTGAACATTAGTGTTCAACTTACTTTTTCCACCAATGATGCCACTTTATTTGTCAAATATCTGCCGTCCATTTTCCATAAACTCCTGTTACTGAAAACCATTATCATGTTCTATAAGCTACCCAGTTAATAGTATGTTAAACACCAAGGTAATTACATGCTGATCTAGGTTTTACAGAATTTATTTTATCAGTAAAATTCTGTATTCAGCCTCTTACTAATACTTTGCATGGGCATGAAGAAGCTACAACATGAGTGTTTCATATTGAAAATATCAAATGTTTGTCAAAAACAAATACATTTCAGCTTTCTCAGAGGAAAGCCTGGGCAATTCAGTACTTACCTGAACAAATTTTGCAGCTGGAAAGAGAATGATAATTTAGAATTCTAACAGATAATAATTGGTGATTGTATTTCTGTCTCATCATTTGTTAATTTTAATTTTCATGATTTGAACCAATTCCACATGGACATGTCTTTAGTCCCAGATTGCACAGTTTTTGCTAAATATGAGTACAAATTCTCATACATCCAGTCTGAGGATGAATCTACATCATGCAATACTGGTGGCTGAAACACCTCTTAAGTTGGCTGCATTACATCATTTTTTTACTGAGAATTTACCAACGAGTGTTTTAATTCTCTGTTTATCATACTAAGCTATTCTAAAGCATTCCACACTAAACACAGCTGATGAAAGGAAAAACATTGCAGCAAATAAAAAAGTTCCTTGTCTGGGCAATTGATTTTCCATAGTTGTTTCATGAATCCGTATTAGAGGTGACAGATTATGTAAAGGAAACTAAAATTTAAAAAACATTTTCAAGCTCATTAGAATACAAGAAATAATGTAAATTACAGGAAAACTATGCCATATTCACTTTTGGAACAGATCAGATTGTGCAGAATTAGCTCTACACACAGAGCCAATGAATCTATAATGTAAGAAATTCCTGACAAAGGCAGCTTTAAGTCTGAAGTGAATTTGCTATTGATTTATTCTTTCATATAAATGGCCAATTGCTTGTTAAAGCTAGTGGTCAATCCGGAAAAAAAAATTAACCTGTTGCCATCAGTAATTGATCCTTTACCAAACAATCCTATGTTTTTAGGAACCTGAAGAATAAAGCTTGTGAGAGCATTTTGGAAAAAGGAGAATATGCTGGTAACAAGTATTTTCTCCATTTCCTACAACATTTTCTAACCTTCAAAAGACAACACCTATCATGTGAGCTGCACTTAATTCCTAGCAGTCAAACCTGAATTAAGCAACCTCCAAGGGGACACTTAAAATGTGCTTACATAGGACCTGTGTGTACATTTAACTCTTTACCATACTATCCTGACTTTTAATGACCCTGGGAAAGAAATCTTTGAAAAACATTGTGGGAAAGGAGAAAATGCTGGTAAATGCTGGTTTTCTACCCTTTCAACACAAATTTCATTTTTCGAGTTGCATTTATTTTGTAGTCTGCTTTCAATTTAGACTTACCTAAAATTTTGTCGTTTGGTAGAGGGTTAAGTATATTTGCTTTCTATGGGACTCAATATAAGCTTGCTTGATACAAGTTGCTTGCTTAATAGAGGTGGCCACTAGAACAGGTTTTACTGTGCTTTCGATATGGATTAGTCTAGAAATTTGCTGTTTGGTAAAGCACTAACTTGCTGTCAATGCAGGTGGTTTTAAAATCAAAAATCAACATTTGTAGTTGTTACCATTAGTGGTTAAACCATTTTTTTACGTATAGTACCGTAGTAGTAATAAAGTGCTGTATTATGTGCACTCTAAAAATATACCTTTTTCTAGAAGTTTGGGGGACAGAACCACATCATGATCTTTGCAGAGTTTGACAATGTCATAGTACTCCTGGAGGCGTTTTTGCCTGAACTGGTCAACCATGTTCCCAATGTCACCAACCATGGTTGACTTCATACAGTGATCGTCTATAGATTTTGTGCCTGTCTTAATTGTCCCTGGAATGGCTTCAAGCTGTAAATAGTATACAATAAAAGCAATGTAGAAAAAATTTAATATATACATCAATAAACAATTTCACTATCTGCGACAAAGCTGTCTGTAATGCTTTACAAAATAACAAAACTTAAAATTATCCAAACTGAGAACAATCAATCGAAGACGACTTATTAAATGTTGTGGAAATGATATCATTTGACTTCAGAACTGTACTGTAGTGTAGAAATCATTATGGAAAAAGGAGAAAATGGTTATAATTACTAGCATTTTCTCTTTTTCCCCACAATGTTTTCAAAAGCCTTCTTCCTGAGTGTGGCCAAAGCTCAGGATTGTTTGGTAAAGGATTACAGGTATCAAAAATTATGACTGAAGAAGTTGACAAAGCATACATCTGTTGAATTAAAGATGAAATACCACCAATGTATCGAGCCACTCTCAAATGAATAGAATTAAAATTTTCAGTCAAGAAAAAACAAATTGCAATGCTGTATTGCACTTCCAAGGCTGTTTTTGCTATGGTACAATGGACAATGTAGATCAAATATGAGAGATCATGCACTGTGCAGTCTGATCTTGGTTCGATATTTGTCTTCAAAAGCACATGAAATTTCCGACGGAATTCTATGAATTAAAGCAGCATAAATGAGAGCAACACATGTGGGTTCCAACATTTGGCTGCAGATAGGACATAACTCTGTCAAAAATACTTTGATGGTTAGCTGCCCTTGTTGTATAGGTTTCCCTTTTGAGGATTAACAAGTTGTCCAAGTTTGAAGCAAATATCTTCATAATTAACAGAGAAATTGTAAAATGTCAAAGTTTTTGCATGACGATGCAAACGATGCCAGGGCTATGACAATACCTTGATGTTTCCTTCAAAAACAGCTGAGATAACTAGATTTTGACCCAAAAGTCTGGAGGGGGGATCAATTTTTTTTTTTTTCAGGAAAAAATCATGAAAACATGACTGTCTACTCTTTGATGGTGAAAACAATGAAACTAAAATTATACATGTACTGAAAAAATGATGCGCTTCTGCTGGGATTCTAATCCACCACTTTTTCTCCTTTTCCCACAATGTTTTCTACCTTATTAAACACAAAGTCCATCATTTGAACCACTTTAAAAATGTGGCTGGCAAAATGCTTTCAATTGGACAAGTCTACATTTTTGTTGTGCAGTTAAGGTTTGAAGAAAGAGAAATTACTTTCTTACATTTGCATTGTACCCTTTCAGAGCCTCTCTGTCTCTCTTTCGAAGATCCACCATAGCTTCTTCAGATTTCAAAATCAGTCGTTCTTCTCTAACATCTTTATCTGGTGGCTCTAAATGATTAGGGGTACCAGTCCTTTCTCGAATTATGCCCTGGTTCCGAGTTTGTTTGTCTCCAGTAGCCGTAGACTTGGTGTTAGTCTTACTTGACTTTATTGGACTACTCTCTGTTAAAACCGAGACTTGGTCATTTATTACAACACTTTTCTGTGAAGAATGATCCACAAATTTTCCTGATTTTGATGAATTAGTTGAATGCAGGCTTGTGTCTTGTGGTTTTGCACCAGTTTTGCCCCCATTTGGGGATATAATACCTTTCTGAGGTGTAGATCTCTGACTTCCATCTCTTTTCATAGGAGACTGAATGACAGGTATCTCTTTATTTTTCGCATCACCAGAATCTTTTCTTGAACCTATAAAACAGGACAAGGAATTAACTTTTATGGTTGAGTTTTATGATGCTCTGCACCTTTTAGAGCTGCTATATAGAAACAGTGGCAGAAGAGAGAAAAACTTACTCAAAATGAGTAATCTTTCCTTTCTCCACATGCTTCTATTTCACATTTAGTTTACCAAATTTGTTGTCAAATTACAGTGAAGTTTACAAATGTGTTAATTACACTAAACCCTTTCCTTTGTTCTAGCAAGGCTGGTTTTGTCAGATTTGTTTGTTTGCATTGGAGTTAAAAGCCATTTTAACAGCCTAGGTCATACCATGGCAGTGTGCATGTATTTCCTGGCTTTCTCACACCAGAACTGACACAACTTTCTTTCCGAGCCACTGACTGTTTTTCTAACTTGCATCAAAGGTGAGAAGCAAAAAATTGCGGAAAAGCAAGTCTGACTCGACCAGGTATTGAACCTGTAACTACATGTATCAGGTCAAAGGTCAGATAAGCTAACCACTTAATGTCTACTCAGCCAGGCTGTTTTTGTCGGAGCATCTGGCTAGGAAGCTGACATTGTAGGTCCAAGATGGCATCTTTTGAGCTGTCTGATGTTAGATCCACACTGTCTGTGTGATTAAATGTAGATTCAGTGCTAAAGATGTTTGCAGTACTGCTAGATGAATAAAAACTCTCTAAGTCTGCACTAAAGATGCAGATGTTGTAATTTCAAGGCTGTTTTTGTCAGAATATCTGGAAAAGAAGCATACAGTGTAGATTCCAGATCAGACTACATGTTCTCTGCAGTTGGATCTACAGTATCTAAATAAACAATTAATTCTTTGCCACACAATCCGAGTTTTAATAACCCTGAAGGAAATAGCCTTTTGAAAACCTTGTGAGAAAAGGAGAAAATGCTGATTACCAACATTTTCCCCTTTTCCCACAAGGTTTTCTACCCTATCACAGACAGGTCCCGTCATTTGTGTCGATCACATATGATTTGTTGTGTGCAAATGCTTTCAATTTAGTCAAGTCCAAAACTTTCCTGTTCGGTAAAGAGTTAAGTCCAGGTTTAGGGCTAAGAGGTTTAAGATCCAGTTTGTACCTGATAGTCGGGACAAGGCTGAAGATTCTCTAGATAGGTCCTTTCTGCGATCTTCGATCCTTTGTTTTCTTGTAAGTTCTAGTCCCCGAGCCATTTCTTTATAGTCTAACTCTTCATCTAAGTTCATGTCGAGAGCAATTAACATATCTTCTAGCACTCCTTTAGAAATGGGAATATTTTTCTGGGAAAAAACAATATACCGTACATTTAAAACTAAATTATATTTGTGTCAAAGAATAAATGAAATTTTACATACAAAAATGTACTCTCAAATTAGGGTACTTAAGATTATGAGTGATTTTTCCATTAATCCAAAAGTATTTTGTTAAGGTTACTGTTAAGATTTTACTTGTTTTGAACTGACTGACTGTGAAATGTCATTTTTTAATGATGGCTGAATATTGAAAATCTGTATTGTTTGGTTTGTAGACATTTTTTGTCAAAATACTACAAAAGATCAACTAAATGGTAAAAAAAATGTTAAGACAGATGAAATTTATGCTAGCACAATGTTGTGTTGACGTATTTACAATGATTTATCAAGCAACCCTTTGTTTTCACATCCTTGGGGAAAAGGACTTTAAGAAAATGCTGTGAGACAAGGCAAAATTACTAATGACTAGCATTTTCTGCGTATTGCACAATGTCTTCTATCCTTTCAAAGAGAAAAACCATTACATATGCCACATTTAACAAAATTTTGTCAACTGAAAGTTTCTTTTCAAAGTAGACTAGTCTAAAATTTTGTGGTTTACTGACAAGTTAATCTTTGACAAACAACACGATTTAAGACTTGTCTGTCTTAACTCTTTACCAAATGACAAAATTTTAGATTAGTCCAAATTGAAAGCTTTTGCAAAGGAAAAAAATAAATGCAACTCAAAAATTGAAATTTGTCTTAGGAAGAGTAGAAAACATTGTGGGAAAACTGGTTACCAGCATTTTCTCCTTTTCCCACAATGTTTTCAAGAGGCTTCTTCCTCGGGGTTGTTAAAAGTCAGGATTGTGTGGTAAAGGGTTGAAAGCATTTGGAGACATCAAAGTGCATGTGGGTCAAATGTGAAAACATGGTTTGAAAAGGAGAAAAGATGGTTTACCCTATTTTCATTTGTTCTCACATTCTTTTAAACTCTTTACCAAACAACAGAATTTTATATTTGTCCAAAATGAAAGCATTTGCTGACAACAAATGAAATGTGGCTCAAATAATGAAATTGGTCTTTAAAAAGGTTGAAACAATGTGGAAAGTGCAAGTTTTCAGCATTTTCTCTTCCCACAATGTTTTCAAAGGCCTTCCTTCTCAGGGTTATGAAAACTCAGCATAGTGTGGTAATGGGTTAAAAGCCTTCTTTCTCGTGGTCGTATATAACAAGATTGTCTGTTAAGGGTTAAACCATGCATTCTTATCATATCACTGCATATTCAAGAATTCCAAATATAATTTTACCAGACTTGTAGAAATATATACCTCCTCACATGACTTGACAAATTCCTCCCTTGATATTCTCCAGTCCTTGTTCTTATCCACATCTGTAAACAGATCAATCAGCCTTAGTTTCTTTTCTTTTAAATGCCTCTCCAATATAACTAGACCAAGTGGGGCTGGAATATTCATATGTGGAAGTGTACTTCCCTCTGAATCTGCTGACTGTGACCGAGTCACTGGTTCAGGCGTTTCCTCAATTTGTTTTAGTCTCTCTTCTTCAAGTTTCTTGCCAAGGGCTTCTTCTTTCAACCTGTGGAAAACACGCTTTTCTTGCACTGTTTTATTGGGTTTATTCTCCAACCAGCCCATACTCAAACCCATGTTTTCCAAGTTATTTCTAAATGTCTGTCTATCTTTAAACCACTGTTTATATTTATCTTCTCTCTCTTGGGCTTCTCTTGCTATAACTATTTCTTCAGGAAGAGGTTTTTCTGGTGGTATCTGTGGAATCAACGTAGTGTTCAGAACTGGCGCAGGAGGTGGTGACTTTTTGTCCAAATATAGTCCAAGTCTGTGTTTAGTGGTGTTCTCCATTGGAGGTGCTATTATAACCCTCTTGCGACTTAGTGGCCCACCAAAGATTTTAACTGCTGCCTTGTAGTGTTTTATGTGTGCCAGATCACGATGTTCAAATTGGTCCATCCTCTCTTTTTCAGGAACATGATCCAGATTCTGGGGATCAAACAACCGGGCCAAGGAGAAGCTTATATCAGCATCTGCTAAATCAACAGGCCCTGTGTTGACAAATCTTTGTCTGTAGGGAGGCATCTTTGTATGTATTTGTCCCTTTCAATTTGTTTAGACTTTTTGTTCTGAAATAAAATGAATACAGTGTTATGGATCCCGATGTATGCTATTCAGTTTCTTGTAATACATATTGGTCTTGCTCTGTTAACTCTTTGCCATGCAATCCGGACTTTTGACAACCCTGAGAAAGAAAGCTTTTGAAAACATTGTTGGAAAGGAAGAAAATGCTGGTAACCGACATTTTCTCCTTTTCCTACAATGTTTTCTGACCTTTCAGATTCAAATCCCATCATTTGTGTCACATTCAATCTGTTGTTTGCAAATGCTTTACCCCTTTACCACACAATCCCGACTTTTAACGACTCTGAGAAAGAAGCCATTTGAAAACATCGAGGGAAAAGAAGGTAACCAGCATTTTCTCCTTTTCCCACCATGTTTTCTACTCTTGGTATCATGTATCATGAAAAAGCAGTAAACCCCTTCTCCCAGAGCATTGCTAATGTATTTCATCTATGTTTGAATTACTGAAAAAAATATCTGAATGAAGATGTGATATGTAATCATAGCTATATTTCAAATACACACTGCAGACAATAACTTTTGAAAACACTAACAAATGAAAATAAGATGTCATGGAGAAACACTTTACCCCAGACTGGCAGCCAAACATGGATGTGTGACATGACATTAAAAACAGTTTAAATATTTTCTTCAATCATTTGATTCAAAGCAGTATAACAAAGTTGGGTTCACTTAATTTGCTCACAAGTAGTAAAGTTTTGCTATTTCGTAGTCAAATTACTCTTCGAAACAACACATGATCTTGACAGTCATTGAACTGAACTTGAATCTCCTTGATAGAAGGCACCAGCAAAATTTGAAACAAAACTGATGAAAAATCATGAAGTTAATTAACTGAAAACAGAACATTTCCAATTTTCATGACATCAAAGTCTCTAAAGATACTTTGTATGATAATAAAGTGTGCCGGGTGTTTTGGGGCTGATACCTGTCCTTTATGTGGTGAATAATACAAACTGTTCACGTCGATAGTGGCTGGCTGTATCTCTGTAGCTTCTGACTTGGTGGACATCCACACAGTTCGCTGTCAGGTGAGAGAGTGATCCACAAGAAATACTGGTTCCCTATATCGACTTTTCCCGCCACTTTGGTTTCGAGGCAGTGCTGGTACCCAGCATCACTACACTCCCCCCCGACTTTCTCCAAGAAGGCCTTGGCGGTATCTGACGGATTTCTTATTCGGGGGGACTACTTCCAAAATGGGGTGGGAATCGTTCCCTGGATCTCAACTCAAAAACCTGGGGCTAGAAGCCGCTGAAATTGCCCCTTAAGTGGGCTAGAAGCCGCACCTACCACTCTGTTAACCTCTGTCGGAGGTGCCCCCCTTTCCTGCACGACCAGACTAACAGCCTCATCCACTTCCTCAGTGAACTTAGCCCACTTGTTATGCGCCCTCGTGCAGTAATGGCATCCTCCGCATGGCAGGTCCGCAAGCTTTATGCCAGAAATATACTTGCAGAAACTTATTAGGACACAATTGGAGCTGCAACAGTCGCTGGTACAGCAACCGGCTACTTTTCACTTGTCTTCTAGACAACAGGCTGCTGTTGATGATGTGTCTTCAAGACCATCACCTATCCGCACTGCTGCACCCCGTGTCCCTCCAGGGTTCAAGCCCCTCACACAGGAATTTGAGAATCTGGAGGAACAAGTGCCAAAGAAAAAACCTAATAAAAGACCAGAGGAACTGGCTCAAACGCCTAGTCCAAGACTCATCAGCACAAGCAAAAAGTCTAGGAAATTGAGGGTACACAGAAGACAGACTGGATTCTATCCGGACGAGTCTTCCTCAAATTCGAGTTCGGGTTCTCCAAACCCTATCAATGCTTCCGGATTGCAGGCGTCTTCTAGACCTGCTGACCTGAAAAGAGGAAATCCGGCTTTGCTGCCAAAAAATGTACATTTTAATGGCAAAACGAGCTGGTTCTCTTTCAGGAAAATGTTCGAAAGCTATAGGTCGGTTTTTAACTGGGGAGAGCAAGAATGCAAAGACTATTTGACTTGGAGTCTAGAAGGCAAGGCGCTAGATTTCTTCACCATCACTGTTAGAATGGATGAAGAGTTTACTTTCAAGGAAATCATTAAGAAACTTGAAAGTAGGTTTGGCTCAATTGATTTGATTGAGACTGCCCGAGTCAACTTCCAACAAGCCTCGCAAAATCCAGAGGAAACATTAGAAGACTGGGCAGATAGGGTTATGACCCTTGCTACATCAGCCTACAAAGACTTGCCTGAAAGTCACAGAATTCAGGAGGCTGTTGCCAAATTTAGCCAGGGTTGTTTAGACAAGGAGGCAGCCAAACATGCATGCCTAGAAAACCCTAAAAACATTCAGCATGCCTTGAATTTGGTGAAACATCACCAATACATTACCAGGGCTGTTGATGGACAGAAAAATAAAAACCGTCGATCTAAAGACGAAGTATCCGTCAATCAGGTTACCTTGGAAGAAGTGAAGAAGGTCATTGCTGAAGCAATCAAAACAGAAAATGAAAAGAAGGCCAAACCAAGTGACCCTTGTTTCTTTTGCAAAAAGGCAGGCCATTTCAAGAAAGATTGTAGAAGGTACAAGGCCTGGTTGCAAAAGAAGCGCAAGGAGTCAAAGAAAGAGCAGAATTTAAACGGGTAGGGACTGAGGGTAAGGACCACGCCCCTCAGTCCACTGTCAAAGCAACAAAATACAGTGGTCAAACTCAGTCTACAGTCAAGGTTTCTAACCTGACATCTGAGTCAGTCTGGGTTTCTAACCAGACTAAAACTACTGTCAAGGCAAACAGAAAAAAGTGGTCATACTCAGTCTGATGTCACGGTTTCTAACCAGGCAACTGAGTCAGTTGTGGTTTCTAACCAGGCAATGGAGACTGTCTCGGTTTCTAACCAGACTTAAGTGGATGGTAATGCTGTAACCATTGTTAATCCTAATCCTCCTACCCATACAGACGAGCCACTTAAAGTGCACGTTGTTTGTGCAGGCTCTTCTTTCATCAATTTGAAAGTCGGGGGGAGAGATATTCAGGCTAGGATTGACTCGGGAGCAGAAATTACTATTCTCTCCAAACAGGTCTATGATTCCTTGAAACAAAAACCCAAAAAGATCAAGGATATTGTAATGCAGATGGCAGATAGGGATAATGTTTTACCAGGTTTTATTATTAAACCTGTACAGTTACGTCTTGGCTCCCAAATAATTAGGGAAAGACTTTATGTCGCCACTATTTCAGATGACATGTTATTGGGCCATGACATTATGCACCATTTGGGTGTCTTACATGATATGAAGTCTGATACCCTTGTGGTGAATGGAGAAAAAATCCCTGTCATTTGCAGGATAAAAAACCTGTTGTTGCTAGAGTGTCTTTGACAAAAAGGGTGGTGGTCCCTCCCAATTCTGTTGTTCGTGTCGCATGTAAATTGGATGATCAGCTTGGTGATTATTATCTTGAACCTGGTCCTCTGATACATCAGAGAAAGGTTCTTATGCCTTGCATTGTCAGATCTGCCGGTGATACACCGATCATTTGTCTGGTCAATCCCACAGATAATTTCAAAACATTGAAAAAGAATGAAATTCTTGTAAATGCACACGAAATTGACACCGTTTTAGGGGACATGCACAGTGCAGATACAAGAGTGGCTTCTAGCCAATCTAAACAAGGGTCTAGTCATGTTGCGGCTTCTAGCCCAACTAAGTTAAATCATGGATCAAGTTCTGTTGCGGCTTCTAGCCCAACTGAAATAAGCCATGGGTTCGGGCCTGCTGCGGCTTCTAGCCCAACAGGAGAGCTCAAGAGTCACGGATCAATAAATTTTGTGGCTTTTAGCCCAAAAGGTGAGAGGGGTTTAGCTGTAGAATTACCATCTCATTTACAAGGTGTGTTTGAGGCATCCAGAACTCACCTTAATGAAGAGCAAGAATCGAAATTAGCTGGCGTTCTACGTCTTCTGATGTCTTTGCTCAAAGTGATTTCGATCTGGGTCAATTCACAGCTATTGAGCATGCAATAGATACAGGTGATGCAAAACCTATCAAACAAAGAATGCGCAGAACCCCTGCGTGTTTTGTTGATGAGGAAGAAGCTCACCTGAAGAAAATGTTGCATGCCGGCGTCATTCAGGAATCTGTTTCGGAATGGGCATCTTCTCCTGTCTTAATCAGGAAAGAGATGGCTCAGTTCAGTGGTGCATAGACTACCGGGCTTTGAATGACATCACAGTTAAGGACACATTCCCATTACCTTTAGTAGAAGACTGTCTCGATACATTAGCAGGAAACATTTGGTTTTCTAAACTAGATGCAAATTCTGCTTATTGGCAAGTTAAAGTCAAAGAGGACGACCATAAGAAGACAGCTTTTCTTACAAAGTTTGGACTCTTTGAACATATCAAGATGGGCTTTGGACTAACCAATGCGCCTGCCACATTCTCTCGTGTTGTCAACTTCATTTTGAAGGGACTGACCTGGAAGATTGTACTTGCCTTCCTAGATGACATTCTTGTGATGGGAAAAACTTTCGAAGAGCACTTGCAAAATCTATGTCAAGTCCTGGATAGATTCAGAACACATGGTATGAAGCTAAAGCCAAAGAAATGCCTCTTCTTTCAAAATGAAGTAAATCAGAGGAGAAAAGAATGCGCCCGACGTGGAACTCGAACCCACGACCCCCGGAACACCAGTACCGCAGCTCTACCAAATGAGCTAGCCGGGCAACTGGTCGTGAGTCTACCCAATGCCGATTACTACAGTTTCAAAGTTCTGTAACTCTTCTAAACGATGTTGGATTTTGACCACAATCAATCAAAAATTGCATCTCAAGTATATATAATTGTATACAATAGGTTGATTAAATCTTGTCACAAACATAAAAAAATGAGAATTGTAAAACTTTTCACAATTTGTAATTCTCAAAACTCTTCAAAAACAACATTTAGTTTTAACTATAATGGAAGTGAACCTAAATCTCTTTGATATAGAATCACAGAATTTGGATAAATCCTGACAAGAAACACTGACTATGCAGGCTGACATGTGTAAATACCATTGGACATTTACTGAAAACATTTTTTTGCCCAGGCCATGACTCGAAAACAAGAATAAGTGAGAAACATAATGATGAATTTAAAGATTTCATGTTTTATCGACGCCAATAGGCCAAACTTTAGTGATGTCCGGCTTCTACGCTAGTTACATTCTAAGGTCTAAGTCATGATCTATCTGTACCGATAACGTTAATGTTATCACCAGATTGATATATGAAAGAGAAAAAAAATGTTTCAGAACGATTCTGTAAACAATACAAAATCATGAAACTTTGAATACTTCTAACCTCAACTCCTTGTTGCGTCGAATGGTGACTTAGTTATTGCAGCACACTTGATTCAAGTAAATAATTTTCATATCCGTCCTTCCTAGTATCACAAATTCTCGAACATCTGTTGCCATTTTGTGAAAATATAGTACAGATAATTGTCACCGTTTTTTTCTTTTTTCACTATAACAAAACTGTTTTCTTCGTGCAACGTTTTATTGAACACGAAAAACTTGAAGATTTGGTTGCGTTGGTAAACATTTTCGGAATACTTTGCTTCGTTCGTTCAGCAGAATAGGAAATCTTTAAAATAGAGGTGCGATTATGCACATTTCATTTTTTTTTTTCGACCACACGGTAAAAATTACTCGAGTCAAAGTACTAGTAGTTAACGGTCAAATCGTCCTACCTTCGGTCAAAATGTCCCCCGGTTTTGGTTAAAATGTCCTTCTATTGAAAATTGATGATCAAAACCTCCCTTTGATAATTCACTCATCCTTATCCCACTGATCAGTCATTTCTGTGACAAAAAAGATGTCAAATTCAGGACTGAAATCGGATCAGTGGGATGCAGGTGAAAATGACCACTCGTCAAAAAGTGTGTAAAGACCTTAGACATGTGAAAAATGTGCGTCCACACACACACACGCAAGCGCGCGCGCGCACGCGTACGCACGCATGCACATTTTATAATGCCGACTTTACAGAATTTTCCCAGGTTTGTACCTAAGTTCTTATATGATTATCTATATCCTGAATTCTTAGCCTATATGTGATAATCTACAAGTATATGTTAAATTTTTAGGCCTAAAGTTGAGTTGATGGCGTTCATTCTTTCCAAAATATCATTTAATTTGAGAATCTTAGCCATTTCTACTTTAAACATCTGTACGGTCTCTGTGTGAAGAAAAGTACTTTTTTTTTCGGCGAAATCATCAAAGTAATCTCAGAGATGATGTAAAACAACAGCACAATATTTATTATTCAGGTGAAGTTTTTTAGCCCTGAAACTGCTTAGATTAATAAATGAAACGGAGATCTTAAAAAAGTCCACGGGCACGTTCTAGAGGCTGTACATGTTCAGTCCAGTACTCACGAAAATGTGGTCTCTAGAATGCACATGGGCTATCAAGGAATCGCCCCCCCCCCCCCCCGATGACTTACATTTTGACCTGATTTGAGCCTTTTTTTAACTCGTACGAGATACCATGAAGAAATTTTTCAAGATTTAACATAGTGACCTACCTTATGACCCATTTTCCGTCAAATATTCATGAAAGTTGGTCAAAATATTTATTTTGATAGTATCTTTCACGTGTCTTAATATGGATTACCTTGACTCAAAAAGTAGGTCACTAAGTCAAATATCAGAAAAAACCTTTGTGCACTATTATTATTCTTATTATTATTCATATTTTTTTTTATCTTTTTTTTTTTTTTTTTTTTTTTTTTTTTTTGTATTAATATTGTATAATGCTCACCATTTTGGCGGAAAAACAATAAAATAAAATAATAAAATAATAATAATGTGTACCAAAAATGAGGACATGAAATCGTGAACGACAGTGTCTCGATTACTGGGGCTGTTTCGTCCCCTAAATCGTAGCCTGTCCCTTTAATCACCACAGATCCCCTGTTGTGATTCAGGAGATAAGCGGTCATGTACTAAATAAACGAGATGGGTATTCTTTGATTGGAAGGAAAGACAAAGCTCGAAGGGCTCAAAAACGCTTCACCAGTCAGTTTTCTACAAAGGCAATATTTTTTTCAGTGAATCGGACAGCATAGAACTAAGGTCAGAGAGCGTATTCTGTGCATCAGGCTTCTCCGCAATTGAGCTGGGTTTTACCGTTGGATTGTCCTTGGGCAAGACTCTTCAGAAGTCTGACCTAGTACATGTGAAACCCAGAAGACACCTGAATCAACAACCTGTCGCTTTGATATGACTGAAAGAATTGAAATAATATTTAAAGCGGCGTAAAACACTATTCGGTCAACAATCTCTGCACTTAAATGTTTTGGTGTATTTTTATTACCCCATACCTCATTACTTTCAGTATGCGTTAAAAGTGCAAAGGATGTGCGCTTTTGCGGACAGTATAGATCGTGGAGCTACACTGGTGTGTGTGTGTGTGTTGTTGTTGTTGTTGTTGTTTTAAATATATAAGGGCTACGTGAACTTTTGCTGAATTATCCCACACTAATATAGTAATCAGCGACGTTGTCTTGACGTCTTTGGAGAAAACATTAAGATCGGCAAGTCAAAGACTTTTCCAAAACCAAAGCATTTGCAGACGACAAATAAATTTCTGTTGAAACAATGAAATTTGTGTTTGAAAGGGTAGAAAAAATTGTTGGAAAAGGAGAAAATGCTGGTTACCAGCATTTTCTCTTTTTCCCCACAATATTTTCAAAAGCCTTGTCCCACAGGGTCGTTAAATCTCGATATTGTTTGGTACAGGGTGAATTTCATCTCTACGGATCATGGTGATTGATACAGGAAATATCTAATACATGTAACGATAGGAAGTTCGTTATGTCCAACACTCGTCTGAGTACTTTTGGAAACTATGAACATGTACAGAGGGTCTGATTGTGACTTGAAGATCTTTGCTCTAAACTTGGGCAAGTTGCTGTCGAAAGAGAAACGCATACCAGAAGGGCAGGTAACTCTCAAATAATTTTGACATTGTTATACCCCTTTTTCGATTTTCGACTGAATTAGGAACTGAGGCCGAGAGTTGTCACCCACATGCGCGTTGATTAATTGAAAATACATGAACAGATTTGGACTTTAAAAAAAGAATGTGAGAAACTTATTCATAGGAGTATGTATGACAGTAGCCCAATTCAACTCCTTACCAGACGAGAAAAGTTTTAGATTTGCCTATTTTGAAAGCATTCCTAGAAAACAAGCTGAATAGGTTTCAAATGATGACATTTGTTGATCTTGAAAACTTGCTGGTAGCAAGTTTTTATCCTTTTTTCCACAAAGTTTTTCAAACGCATAAAATTGTCTGTAGGGTCATTAAACATGGAATCGTTCGGTAAAAAGTTAATGCTTAGAGCCCAAATGATGAATGTTAACAAAAACACAATAAGAAGACGAGATGCGTTTTTTTTTTTTATTATTATTATCAAGGGAAAATTTACAAAAATAAATAAAATAATAAATGAGCCATGCTCCGGCAAAAGTGGATTTAATGCAACTCCGTGGTGCGTGATACCAAGCAAGACATGACATCTATGAATTCATAAAGTCCATTTTTGTCTAACAATCGACTCAACTCTTTACCAGACGACAAAAATGTGGACTAGTCCAGATTCAAAGCATTTGCAGACGACAATTGAAATGTGAATCAGATGATGTAAATTGTCTTGGATAGGATAGAAAACATTGTGGGAAAAGGAGAAAATGCTGGTTACCGGCATTTTCTCCTTTTCCCACGATGTTTTCAGAAAGCCTCTTTCTCAGGGTCGTTAAAAATCGGAATTGTGTGGTAAAGGGTTAATCATGAGGTAAACTGGTCCTTTAACATGTAGAAAATTGACCAACAGCGAAAAGTTTCGGCTCAGGTCAGCCTGCACGGACTGAGCAGGCTGACCTTGGTCGATACTTTTTGCAGATGCATTATGCCCCCTTTTCACTGAGCATGACTGAAATACATATTAACTCTTTCAGTGCGATATGCGAAAATGGGGTTTTTTGCGGACGGCATAGGTCAAGAGAACGTGCCGTCCGATCTTGGATCTTTACCGTTTTGTTAAGTCAAGCCTATAGGATAAAAAAACAAAATGTCTCAGTTTCAGTGAATTGTTTGCCATTATCGTTTTCCGTCTAAGGTGGTCTGGTATTTAAATTTGGCTCTGAAAGAGTTAAGGGTTTGCATATCCAAGAACCGACTGCTCTTTTCACGATACCGTCTTTTCTGGTCGGATTTGTCGTTTTACTATAAAATGAAGAAAACTGAATTTTGAAAGTGGGTCACAAATTGCCAGGGTGCTCTATCTTTTGTTTTTACCTGGTTTTAAGGTATGATTAAAATTCAAATGCATTTTAACCCTTATCCTGCTATATTTCTCAAATGAAACTTTCAAGGCGATGGAAAAAAATCTAAATATTGGTATTTCAAAGTTATTTTGGGGCAAAAAATATCTCCTAATCGGACAGTGTAGATCCAAGATCAGACTGCACGTTCTGTGCAGTCTGATCTTGATCTGCATTGTCCGCAAAAGGTCCTTTAGTCGCGCCTAGCAGCCTAAGGATTAACACTCGCATTATTTACTTTTGGCGGCTATTGGGGCTTTAAGGCAAGACATGGGTAGAGCAATACATGTATGTTATATGAAGGGTATAAAACGTTTGCATTTTTATTATTTTTTAACTCTTTACCAGACGACAAAATTTAAGACTGGTCCAAATTCAAAGCGTTTGCAGACGGCAAATTAAATGGTGCACAAATTATGAAAACTGTCTTTGACAAGGTAGAAAACATTGTGGAAAAAAGGAGAAACTGCTGGTAACCACCATTTTCTCCTTTTCTCACAATACTTTCAAAAGTCCTTTTTCCTTCGGGTCGTTAAAACTCGGGATTGTGTTATAAAGGGTTAACCACTGGATTTAATCATAAAAAGTCATTTTAACTAAAAATTCGCGTTTGTTTTGCAAATTTTCACCAAAAGGGAGGTAATTCGTTATTGCCTTTGTAATAAAAATAGGTTTTCTAATTACAAACGATAGTTTAACTCTTAATCAAACGACAAACTGTCGACTTTGCAAAAATAGTAAGCATTTGCAGACAACAAATCAACTGTGACTTAGATGGTGGGATTTGTCAATGGCAGGTTTGAAAACATGGTGCTAAAAGGAGAAAATACAGTTTACCAGCATTTTTTCTTGTCCCACAATGTTTTCCAAACGCCTTTTACTCAGGATCGCTAAAATTCTGGATTGTGTGGTAAAGGGTTAAAGAAAGTCAAACTCAAAATTGTGGCTCAGTTAGGTTTATGTACGTGTATTTGAACCATGCTCTGTGAAATGGGGGCTTAGTGCATCTCTGTGATGCATAATACCAAGCAAGTCATCACAGTATTATACATCCCTAAAATCCATTTTGTATTACAACCTACTGAATCAGGAGGTGCACTGATCCTTGGACCTACAGAAAATTGACCATTAGCAAAACCTTTCGATCCAGGTCACCTTGCGCGAACTGAGCAGGCTGACCTGGTTGATCGTTTTTGCAAATGCATTCAGTCCCCTTTTCCCAGAGTATGGCTCATTTATTTTAGATTTTAATAGTTTTAAATCTTGCTGATGCCATTATAGAAGACTTTCTGTTTCCTATTACCCTTGCCCTACCTTCAATTATAACTGAACCGCGACAGAAAATCCGACAAAGACTTCCTATGCAACTGAAGGATCTAAATTTTATTAATCAAAGACCCGTATGTTGTGAGACAGATCGCAAGATATATAATTACAGTGTTGAAATGGACACCTCCTGGCATAATACTGCACCGGACATAAATGAACACATAATTGTAAAATATGGATCATCAAGAAAAAAAGAAAAAAAAAAAAATGCCATTAACCTACTAAATAAGTTAAATGAAACCTTCGAGCCGATAGTAAAACCCCGAATAATGTTATATCAAAAACATTTTTTTTTTTAGAAAAATATCTCCTTATCGGACAGTGGAGATCCAAGATCAGACTGCACTTTCTGTGCAGTCTGATGTTGATCTACACTGTCCGGAAAGGTCAGTGAGTCGCACTTAGCAGCCTTAGGGTTAAGGTTCATTTCTATTCCAAACGATCCCGTACTTTAACGACATTGTGGAAAAAGAGTCTTGAAAATATCATGAGAAAAGGAGAAAATGCTGGTAACCAGCATTTTCTGATTTTTTCCACACTATTTCTACTGTTTTAACCCTTTAGCTGCTATGCGCGACTCACTGACCTTTTGCTGACAGTATAGATCAAGATCGGACTGCACATAACGTGCAGATTGATCTTGGATCTATTCTGTCCGATAAAGAGATATTTTCCCCCAAAATAACTTTGAAATAGCAATAGTTCGGTTCTTACTATCGACTTGGAAGTTTCATTTGAGTTATATAGCAAAATAGGGATTAAAGAAAGATACCATTAATTCACTCAAATTCAATTTATCGCCTGTAAATGCTTTCAACTTTGATCAGGGAAAAAATCGCTTGAAAAGAGTTGAGGTTTCATTCATGATTGTAAAATAAAAAACGTAACAAAAGAAAAAAGTGGGGCTGTTGAAAGACGCAAAAAAGGCGTCTGCAGGAGACAATGGATTATACGAGTATATCTCAACTGATGTGTGTACAAAAATAAACGATCAATGCTCTTACAAAAGGGGGCTTAATGCATCTCTGTGGTCCATGATACCAAACAAATCATCACATAATTATGGATCCATAAAATATTGTCTAACGACCGACTGAATCATGAGAAACAGGTCCCTGGACTTGCAGAAAATTTACCAAAAGCAAAAAGTTTCGGCCCAGGTCAGCCTCCGTAGATAGTTTTTGCAGATATATTAAGCCCCCTTTTCACAGAACATGGCTCAAATCATTGTGATAGTCCGAAAAACATTTCCCATAGTTAGCTGAAAATCGAAGAGAGGTTGACGTTATGGAAACTCTTGGATTGATTATACGTAGGAATAAGCAGATCCGATTCTTCCTTATCCTAGTTGCTTTGTCTGAATATAGATTTCATCACATCAAATATGTTTTTTATCCCATTCATAGTAGAAAGAAATTTCCTTAGTGTTAGCCAATTGTTATATCTAGCGGGATCTTGACAGATCAGTCCGATTGTTACTTCCGGTGACGTCATATTTGTGTATAGAATCAGTTCGTTGAGCGCGGCATTCGTATTTGTTTGAAGCTCCCGTAAACCTTGATTATAGTCGTCAGGAAGACCACTGTTTTGAACAATGTTGTCAATGATCTTGGACACCTTGGCAAGAGTGCGGGATGTTGCGATTTCGACAGCTGTAGCCTAAAAAGGAAAGGCATCAGGATTATCGTGTAATAAGATAACTACAATAAATTCGCAATTGGAAAACGGAGAAAATGCCGGTAACTAACTCTTTTTTTCCAAAATGTTTCCAATTCTTCTACAAGGTCGTTCAGTAGTCTTCTTCCTCAAGGTCGTTCCGACTCGGTATTGTGGTAAAGGGTTAACAGATTACTAAGTGACACATGAATATTTTTCTAGCGCCCTCAACTCAATGGTTACTCCTTTACCCAACCATTTGGCTGTTTATAAACACTGTTGGTCGCAGGTGCATACATAGATATCGGCTATTCTCTTGCAAAAGGGGCTTAATGCATCTCCCTTATGTATGATACCAGCAAGTCATCACATAACTATAGATCCAAAGAATCTACGTTTGACAACCGTCTTAACTCTTTCCCAAACGACAAATTTTGGACTGGTCCAAATTGAAAGAGTTTGCAGACGACAATTGTAAATTTGATGAAAATGGCAGAAAGTTCTCAAAAAGGGTAGAAAACACTGTGGGAAAAGGAGAAATTGCTCGTTACGAGCAATTTCTCCTTTTCCCACAGTGTTTTCAAAAGACTTGTACTGTGCAGACACGTGAAAACCAGGGCTTGTTTGGGAAAGGGTTAATCAAGCTACGTGATACCGCCGAGGGACTTGATTACCGGACCACCCGAAGTATGCCGATTGAAGCACAATCGGGACTAAGATTGAAATATACTTACGTCGCAAGGGTTTATGGTATCAAGCGAATGTTGTATTTCTGCTATGGTACTGTTCTGGAAACACGGGCCAACGTCGGTGATAGAGAATCGTCTAGCAACCTTTGTATTAGAAAAAAGGATAGTCTTGAACTGTTTCATCGCAATATGCGGTATAAGAAAATTAAGAGATGAAGCTGATCAAGATCAGACTGCACATGTAACGTGCAGATTGATCTTAGATCTACACCGCTCGTTACTTGAACATTACTCTGAACAAACAAGTACCTTCATTCTCAGTGGATCGTGTTTTTCTTAGGCTTAGAGAAGCTTGCGAAGGGGGGGGGGGGGGGTGTCTTTCCTTTTCACTAGCGAAGAAGAACAGTTTTTGTGTAAAGCCTGTGAGATGAAAATCTTTCTGAGTAAAAGTAGAATGTATTTGAGCCATGCTCTGTGAAAAGGGTCTAAACGCATCTGGGAAAAATATCGACCCAGGTCAGCCTGCGCAGTCCGCGCAGCCTGACGAGGGCCGAAACTTTTCGCTATTGGTCAATTTTCTGTATGTCAAAGGACCAACCTACCCTATGATACAGTCGGTTGCTAGACAAAATGGCTATCATGGATCCATAATTATGTGATGACTTGCCTGGTTTAACGCATCACGGAGATGCATCAAGCCCCCTTTTGTGAGAGCACGGCTCATTTTCAGCCATCGTAAGAGGTCGAGTTTTCTTGACGCTTGAAAGTAATCTCTAAAAAATTTTCATACCATCGAGTAGTGAGAATCAACACTTACTTTGCTCGTAAATTAGAGAAAGCAGCCAGTTCATTAGCAAGAATGCAATGAGTATTTCTGAAATACCAGAGTCCGTATTCACCAACCATTCTTAAAAGCTTTCCTGATCTAATTCTATATTTAGGAAGTAACGCGACTTCTGATAGGCTAAACTGAATAGTTTAGCTAATCAGAAATTTCGTTACTGTCAAAAGTTGAAAATTCTTGAGAGTAAAACAAAGAATGTTCATAAGAATGGTTGGTGAATACGGACCTGCAGGGCCCGTATTCACCTAACATTCTTAATACCATTCCTAGTCTAATTCTCAGGAAATTTCTACATTTCAAAGTAACCCTATTTCTGACTGACTAAACCAAATAATGTAGCCAATCAGAACATGCGTTACTTTCTATATCTAGAATAAAGCTGGTGATGCAATTTAGAATCGTTAGTAAGACAGCTACCAGGAACAAATGAATAGGTGCATTGCCCAGCATGGTTATTATATTGAACTAAGATGGACTACAACGGCGTTCAACCCTTTACCACACAATCCCGACTATCAACACCCTTGAGGGAGAAGGCGTTTGAAAACCTCCTGAGAAAACGAGAAGATGCTGGTAACCAGCAATGTATTTTACCTCATCAAAGACATTAATCATCATTTGAGCAACATTTAATTTGTCGTCTGCAAATGCTTTCAGTTTGGTCTAGTCCAAAGTTTTGTCGTTTGGTAAAGAGTTGATAAACCAGACGGATAGTCAGACGAGCAAAGAAAAATTGCCATACCTCTGTAGAGACGTTATTTGGTAACATTGAAATCCTGCCCAACATCGTGACAAATAATTGAGATCTGGCACATGACCTTGGTGTTGATGACGTCACTACTGGAGTTCCTTCCAAACTTATAGTCATCATGGCAGCTGTTAGAAAGACTGTAATTGCTATAAAATAAAATAAAACAATTATTCCATTACCATACAAATTGGCCAACGAGGGTGACGTGTCGAAGTAGTAGCACGTCGGTTACGTGCAGGGCTTGAAACCCAGGGGTCGCTGATTAGATTCCCAGCTCGGCCAAATTCTTTCTGGGGACATTGTGACAGGATTCGATCCTCTCTCTCTCTCAACGCTGAACATTGTTTCGAAGATGGCTATGTGCTTTGGAAGAATTTTGCGAGAAGTAACGGTATAAGAAACTTTAGGAAAGAATAGTGACGTCATCAACACCAAGAAACTCTAGGAAAGGATAGAAATACAGAGACTACCATCCGCCGTGATATAACTGATATGATGTTGAAAACGGCTTTAAGCTCCGATGAAACATGAAAAGTGGGTTTAATGCATCTACAAAAAGTATCGGTCCATGTCAGCTTGCGCGGATTGCGCAGGCTAAGCTCGGTCGAAACTTTTTGTTATCGGTCAATTTTCTGCATGTTGAAAGACCAGGGCCCGTATTCACCTAACATTCTTAAGAACATTCTTAGTCTTATTCTCCAGAATTTTCTATATTTGAAAGTAACAAAACTTCTCATTGGCTAAATCATTCGGTTTAGCCAATGAGAAGTTGTGTTACTTTCAAATATAGAAAATCTTGGTGAATAAGACTAAGAATATTCTCAAGAATGGTTGGTGAATACGGACCCAGTCTACGTTACGAATCAGTTTATTGTACGATTTTATGGATCCGTTGTTATACGATGACTTTCTTGATACGATGCATCACGAAGATGCATTAAAAACCCATTTTGCTAGAACATGGCTCAAGTGAGGATGACACTCAACGCCAAGGGGTAACTTAGCCAAACATTTACGACAAAGAACGTTGTTTAAGTTCCAAGAAGGACACGAAGCGTCGATATACATCGTTTAGGAAAAAAGCACACGTACATGTAATTGGCCTGTATGGCTAATTTGATGCGTTTTTAGATTCAAAACGTAACATAAACCCTTTTGAATAGCGCCATGTAACCGTAAAACAGGGGCTAAAATTGCGGACGGCAGAGATCAAGATCAGGCTGCAAAGAACGTTCAGTCTGATCTTGGATCTATACCGTCCGCATATTTATTTAAACCCAAATGATAAAAATCTGTTTGAGTTACAGTGGACTGTTTTTTCAGCCGTCGCAAGAAGTTTCAAGCTTACATATTTAAAATCCGAAAGAAAGAAAAAAAGTTCTTATGTATGGCTGGTATCGAGCATGTTTATATTCCAAACGTAGGCTGTGGTGGCATATTCCTGCCACGAGATACGAGATAGCTATTGGGATAATTTTAGAAAACTATCACGATAAATCAAAGTTTCCTGGAAATTTTGTCCAAATAGTGAAAGTTTTCTGAAAAAAAAAAAAAAAAATCACGAAACACTTTGTTAAATCTTAAAAAATTTACACTGAACAGTAAATATTTTAACGCAAAATTTCTCATTCGTGCACGAAGCTGACATTCGAAATAAAATCATCTGGATAGTTCTACCCGTTTCTCGATATATATAAATAGAAAATTCATCATTTGGATGAACTCGGTAGTTTTTTACTGTACACGGCAAAGATACTTCGGAACTGTATCTATTTATAGATACTTCGAATGTCAGTTTTGGGTACGAAAAAAAAAAAAGAAATCGTGATAAAAGTGAGAATTATCGCGATATTTCATCATGGAACTTTTCATTATCATGATAACATTTCCAGGAAAATTTGTTTTATTGCGATAGTTTTCTTAAATTCTCGCAATAGTTATCTCGTAACCAGTGGCAGAAATATACCACCATACAAACATAACATAAGCCATTCTAAAGCCATAGGAGAAACACGAGCTTTTGCAGACGGCATAGATCTAAGATCAGACTGCACAGAACGTGCAGTCTGATCTTAGATCTATACCGTCTGCTTATTTATTCAAGCCTAAGACATAAAAATCTGTCTGAGTTGAACAGTGGATTGTATTTTCAGCCACTGAAAGAGGTCGAGTTTATAAATTTGAAATCTGAAAAATTAATTTTCTACCTAGAAAGGTTTTTTTTTTTTTTTTTTTTAATAAATCCGGGAAATCACTTCAGATAACATAAAAAAATCTATCTATCCCACAGCTACCACATTAAAGTCAAGTGCAACACTGGCGGGAAACCCATCCAAGCAAGCTAGGATATTTCATATGCTTATTGGAGAAGTCATCAGACCTCTCCTACTGTGGTGAGTTTAAAAGGCAGACTGCCACAGAAATCGCTGTGTAAATCAATATGATTTTACGAAATTGTTATGATACACAGTCTATTTCGTCATGGTTTTATAAATAAACCGAAATAAAAAAAAAACGAAATAGGAAATAAACGTGTTTTTTTTTTTATATGACGGATTTCCAAAAAGATTTATTATACCATATTGATTGTAAATGACCTCTCCAATAATTGTAATTCTTCATTAAACAAATAAATCTAAGCAAAAAGAAAAATTTCGTTAAAAAAAAAAGAGAAAGAACACCCGGGAAAACATCAAGTGACTTGATACTATCTGGAGAACTCGTACCCTGGAGAACTTGTACCCTAATCTCGAGAGTACGAGTTCTCTGGAGAACTCGCACCATATAGATAGATACAAATAGGTTGATCAGTATGTTTTCAAGTTTTATTTTTCAAAACTGACTAGACTCTAGCATTTATCTCAGTTTTGTCAAAAATTCTGTGGTTTTATAATGATATAGATTTAATGAGATAACAGACAGGGTTGCTTCTAGGATGCGGGATTGCGAGAAACCCGCGAAAATTAACTTATGAGCGCAAAAAAAGTTGTGCCTCTTCGCCCTACAATACGTACCGCACACCTCAAAAGAATCCGTGGTCTCTTGGGTTTTGGCGGATTGCACAGGCTGATATGTGTAGATATTTTTTGCAGATGCATTAAGCGCCCTTTTCTCAGAGCGTGGCTCATTTATCTACTTTCTTAAATTTTTAACGTTTAGACGAACAACCTCTTCATTTTACATGTCTGCAGCAGACAACTTTTCAAAATATTGTGGGAAGAGGAGAAGCTGCTAGTTACAATGGTTTCCATCATATAAAGCACCATCTTCCACATTAATTATCAAAGTTTGAATTGTCGTCTGCAAGCTCTTTTTGTTTTGAACAGTCCAAAAACTGCTGTTTGTTAAAAGATTAAAAATGTTACATTTATTTTTAACATGTCTGGTACTAGTATTATGCATAGGCCACCTTTATTTAATGTCATCAGGTAAGATTCTTGCCTATTCAGTGGGATTAGCAAATTGTATTAAATCTTAATGGAACGATTTTTTCCAAAATATTTTGGCTTATCTGAGCACACATTACAAACATTCATTAGAAGTTTGTTCCTTTTGAAAATGAGCCAAATTGGATCATCATCTTGAGTTTTGTGTCCTTGATTTTTTTTTAAAAGATGCATTTCTGAGCATGTTAATAGCATATGGCCTACAATTTCTTTAGATCTTTACCAAACTCGCGTTGTTAGATATTTATGAGAGCTTGGTTCCTTTCAAAATTGAGCAAAATCGGGTCATAGAGTCACAAATTACATGCTCTTGAATTTAAAAAACAACAACAAGATTTTTAGCTTGTGAACAGCTTACAGCCTTCATTTTCCTTTCAATCTTCACAAAACCCACACAGTTTATAGATATTCATGGGAGCTTGATTCTTTTGGAAACCGTCGGATTATTGGTTCAGAAATTCCTTGCCCTTAAATTTAACAAATGCATTTTGAGCTTGTCAAGAGCTTACCTATGGAATGCCATAGCAGCAAGTATTCAAGATATAACAACACTATCAAGATATTTAAAATATTCAATCAAGATAGTCGCAATTATACCAAAATGATATATAAATTTGATATATGACAGCAAAATTATCATATCAAAACATAAAACCACTGCAAGACAAATAAATATACTTCAAGATGTAAAAACAGCATCAACATTTTAAAAACCACACCAAGACAAATAAATATACTTCAAGATGTAAAAACAGCATCAACATTTTAAAAACCACACCAAGACTCACGTGACCAAACAAGACTCACGTGACCACAAAATCCATGACATCACTCACAGTACCACATTCTGCTCCAGTGTAGTGTGTAGGCATAGTACATCATGGTGTAAGTGTATAGGAGGCGTGAAATATTCGAAGTGGCCATTAAGAAAAGGCGAGATTTGACTGCAGATTTGAAGGTAAGGATTGATACTGGTGGCCTGAATGATTTTAAAATATGAAATAAAGCCCATTTGCAAATGCGAAACTAAAAGGTCATGACCTTTCCACTGTTTACCGGAACATTGCAGAATGCAATCCTGTAGATTTAAGATCAAGTTAATCATTCATCTCAACTCTAATGATCAAACTGAAAGCATGTACAGAGGCCATTAATCATGTAGGAATCATGATTTCTCATTCCAGTTGGATAGAAAACACTGTGGAAAAAGGAGAAAATGCTGGTTACCAGGATTTTCTCCTTTTCCCACAATGTTTTCAAAAGACTACCAGGAAGTTTAAAACTCAGAATTATACATGTGGTCAAGGCTTACACTCATATTTCCGCCAAGTGATGACGTCGTGGATTTTGTGGTCACGTGAGTCTTGATTGGTCACCTGAGTCTTGGTGTGGTTTTTAAAATGTTGATGCTGTTTTTACATCTTGAAGTATATTTATTTGTCTTGAAGTGTTTTTATGTTTTGATATGATAATTTTGCTTTCATATAGCAAATTTATATATCATTTTGGTATAATTGCGACTATCTTGATTGAATATTTTAAATATCTTGATAGCGTTTTTATATCTTGAATATTTTCTGCTATTGCATTCCATACTTACCGCATGTATTTTTGGAAACTAACATGAAAAAGAATAACTTTGCTCATATCAGCTCTCAATTTCATTATACCTCCACAACTCTTTGTAAAAACCCGAGTCTGTATTTAAATGCCAGTAGAGCTGTTTTTAGCCCTTATAGGCCTGTTGCTCCTAGAATATTATAACCATGTCTAACATGTACTGTTTTTGCCTATACACCAGCAAAATTGAAAAAAGAAATGTTTTTTTCTCATTCATTTAATGCCTAACTTGTTTGTTTACATCTACCAAAATATATTGAAATCAAAAGCCAATAAACTATTTGAAAATATTGATGCCGACCTCTCCTGGCTTCTTTTTTTAAAGAAACCAACTTGTTTTATACAAAACTCTTCCTCCGTGGAAAGATTTATGCTTCTAGAGAAGAATGCTTTTGAAGGCATTGTTGGAAAAGGGACAGTTGCTTAGCACAAGCAAGTGATCATTTCCCAACGATGTTTTCCCGCTTGAGTCTTTTAGTTTTTATTTTTTCTTTGAATGTTTTATAATTATGTTACCAGTGCCAATTTAGTAGACTTTTTATGTAGCTTGGGCTCATATTCACCAATCTTATCTAAATTGAATTCTAATTCTCAAGAATTTTCCAAACTTCTGAGTAAAACCTGAAACCTGTTCTAATTCGCCAACCAGTCGATTTGGTTAGTCAATCAGAAGTTAAGTCACTTTCTAAATTTTGAATCGGACTCTAAATATTGATGAATATCGGTCATGCTTTTACTTTGCTTCCAGAGAGAATTGTGGCGGAGCATTAACCCGCTTCGTTGTCCGTCCGACTATGATTTCGTACCACGTTGGTTTTCCCAATATTCTTAGAAATTTTCTAACCCGTGGTCGTTTTATTTTAGCTTATTTATTTTACAATTTTTCATCATTTCAGTTTTGTTAAATTGTTTATTTTTTTATTTACTTTTGTTTTGTTATTTATTTATTTATTTATTTATTTAGTTAGTTAGTTAGTTAGTTAAAGTAAAATATGGCGGAAATAAGCTTGAGAATTTGACTTAAAAAAGTTAGCAAACATTGGATGAAAAGGAGAAAATGCTGGTTGACAGTATTTTCTCATTTTCCCGCAATGTTTTCGAAAGTGTTCTTTTTAAGGTCGCCAAAACTCGGGATGGTATCGTAAAGGGTAAAAGACAAGTCGACTTGAAACATTGTACTATAAGTAGACTCGGAGATACAAATTTACCCCTCAAATTTTAAAATGCGACTTTAATCATTTTAGCAGACAATATACGTAGATCAAATCAGTATGCACGTAATCAGATAAAGATTTTGCGAATATACAGGGATTTGGTCATTATGTTCTTATTATATCAGTAGAACTGTACAGGGTCGGATCCGGAGGTGGGGTCCGGGAGTCTGGACCCCTACTCTTACCCTAATCTTGCTTAAAGATGTTGATGAGCTCTTGTGGCGCTGAACCAAAATTTTATTATTTATGCGGTCAGTGTAGATCAAGATCAGAATGCACAGAACGTGCAGTCTGATCTTGGATCTACTCTGCCGCCTCTTTACTAGATATTCTGACAAAAATAGCCTTGAAATGGTAGTATCTGCATCTTTAGAGTTAAAATACTGCCTGATAATCTTCATTCAGTTCATTAGCACCACGTCGGTCAAGATTGCACTACATAAAACCTGCAGTCCGATCTAAAATATGCATCCGCGGCTTCCATATTCATTTGCGTGTCCAGTTGGTGTCAATATAATTATGCTATATAACATTTTAAAGCCATGGGGGGGGGGGGGAAATCTATACATATTTTCTTCCTCTCCGTAAAAGAGTTGTCACTTTACGAGACGACAAAATTTTAGACTCAGACTCGTTCATTTTAAAGCATTTGTAGACGAAAATTTAAATGACGCTCCAAGAAAAAAAAAGTTTCTCCTACATAGGATAGAAAGTGTTGTGGGGAAAATATACAAATACTGGTTACTATTGTTCTCTCCTTACCTTGCGATATTTTCAAACGCTAAGTTGCCTTGTCCAGGAGTCCATAAGTCTTTACCATAAGGCAAAAGTTTGGACTGGACCAAACTGAAAGCATTTGCAGACGACAAATTAAATGTAGCTTAAATGGCGATTTCTGTAATGGACATGGTAGAAAACATTGTGTGTGTGTGTGTGGGGGGGGGGGGGGGGGGAGGGGGCAGAAAATGCTGGTTACCAGCATTTTCTTCTTTTCCCCACAATCTTTACAAAAGAGTTCTCTTTCAGGGTCGTTTAAACTCGGGATTGTGTGGTATAGGGTTAAACACTGGGTCGTTTTGGTCAAGGGTAAAACGCTCTAGTTTTAGACCCAACCGTAAAGTAGGAGTTTCCGAATCTCCTTTGCGATTGGTTGTGAAGAGGACCACACTTTTTACGAGACGACACAATTTTTAAACTTGACCAATTTAAAAACAATTCAAGACGTACAAATTTTAAGTGACTCAAATGTTGGAATTTTTCATTGAAATGGTAAATAGTGTTTACATGGATCACCAGCTAACCAAAACATTTGAGCCCTGCTCTGGCAAAAGGGGGCTTAATGCATCTCCGTTATCCATGATACCAAGCAATTCATCACATATTTATGGATCCATAAAACACATTTTGTCCAACAACCGACTGTATCGTAAAGTAGAATGGTCCTTTGACATACAAATAAGTGATCAATAGCGAAAAATATTGGCCCAGGTCAGCCTGCACGGACTGCGCAGGCTGACCTTGGCCGATACTTTTCGCTAATGCATTAAGCCTCCTTTTCAAAGAGCATGGCTCATTTTTAAAATTTTAGGCTTCCCCAGATTGAAAGCATTTGACATATTAAATGTAAGTAAAATGATATGATCTGAGGGTAAAAAACATTATAGAAAAAGGAGAAAATGCTGGTTACCAGCTTTTTCTCCTTTTCTCTCTAGTCCTCCTAGGTAGCTCAGTGGTCAGCGTATCTGACTCGTGACCTAGTGGTTGCGAGTTCGATACCTGGTTGAGGCAAACTTTCTTTCCGGCGATTTTTCGCCTCTCACCTCTGATGCATGTGAGAAAAGTAGTCAGTTGCTTTGGAAAGAAAGTTGTGTCAGTGCTGGTGTGAGAAAGCCAAGAAACACATGGGTGAGTCACTGACCGCCAGGATGTGACTTGAGCTGTTAGAATGGCGTTAAATTCCAATACAAACAAACAAATCCTTTTCCCTCAACGTTTTCGAAAGCTTTTTTTTACCTAAGGGTCGTTTTTACACGGAATTATCTGATAAAGGGTTGAAAAAAAAAAAAATTATTCCCCCCATCCCACACACACAATGCAAAAATTTCTCGTTAACCAACACAACAATCTTATTAAGCACTGGCTGCTTTGCACGCGGAAATAAATAAAAACTCTGATAAGTAATTAGAATGGAATGAATCCTGTTACTATAACGTTTCCTCAATCCCCCGAAAAAATCTTTCAGTGCAGTAGGAATTCGAACTTACGGCGCCAGGATTTCTAGCCTTGAGCTTTAACGTCTAACTAATTAGCACAGGGCTTGTATTCACCAACCTTTCTTAACCCTTAGACTGCTTATCGCGACCCACCGACCTTTTGCGGACAACGTAGATCAAGATCAGACTGCACAGAACGTGCAGTCTGATCTTTGATCTACACTGTCCGATAAGGAGATATCTTTCCTCCAAAAATACCATTGAAAGAAGAAAGTTTTCGGCTTCTACTATCTACTATAAAGTTTCATTTCATTTATTCAGCAGGACAAGGTTTAATTTTAATTCCAATTCTTACTCTGGATTTAGAAAGTAACGCAACTTCTGCTTGGCTGCACCATTCGGTTTAGTCAATCAGAAGCTGAGTTACTTTCAAATTTTATTTTATTTTATTTTTTTTTAAAGAATAAGACTGTGTATGTTCTTAGGAATGGTTGGTGAATATGAACCCAGACATTTGTTCTTTGACTAATGTCGCTCTCTATTACCGAATATATTAGGCTATAAAGCACGAAGTTTAAAAAAAAAAAAAATGCCTGTGCTTCTGAAGCTCGGTGCATTGCTCACTTAAGAACAGAGTACAATGGATGATCGTTTGTTCGACTATGGTTATGTGGGAAAGCAGCCAGTGACATGGGAAGAATATCAAGCGAAGGACTGGTAGTAAAAACTCCAGGAAAGCATGGATAGGCTCACTGGCCGCCATGTTATGAAAAAAATGTTGATAACCATATTAAACACCACAGAAATTAAAAAAAAAACAAGCACAATGAAGTATTAGTACGTGGATGGTTTTAACGTTTTATCGAACGATGCCTTGTTTTCACAACCCTGGCATTTTCTCCTCTTTTCACAACATTTCCTTCTCTTTAAGTCTTTGCCAGACGACAAAATTTTAGCCTTGTTCAAAATGAAATCATTTGCGGACGAAAATTTCAATGTGGCTCAAATGGTGCAGTTTTTCTTTGATAGGACAGAAAACATAGTGGGAAAAGGAGAAAATGCTGGTTACCAGCATTTTCTCCTTTTCCCACAATGTTTTCAAAAAGGCTTCTTTCCCAAGATCCTTTAAAGGCAGCACTGTACAGTAAAGAGTTAGGCAGCTGCACGCGGCACATTAAGCGTGGCTCAAATGATGGGACTCGTCATTGAAAGGGTGGAAAACTTGTTGGAAAAGGAGTGAAGACTGGTTCCAAGTATTTTTTCCTTTCCCATCGCTGTTTTCAGAATCCCTTTTCCCAAGGGTCTTTTAAACCCAGTATTGCTTTGTAAAAAGGTTCAAAGAATCCATACAGGTTTTTAGTCAGTTTCAATTTGTCGGAAGCAAATGCTTTTATAATGGACTAATTTGAAATTTATTTTCAGATCAAAGCACACGTATTTTTTTTTTTTCAATATTAGTTAATAAGGTACTTACATGTTATGGCGAACATTTTCTGTTGATTCTTTGGTTATTTTTTTTTTTAATTTTGAAAAATAATTTATTTATAAGTATATTACTATCTTGAAATTATTTTTTTCTCACTAAATATTTTTCGGTTCAAAATCAATTTTTGACTGATTTTGATGAGTTTTGGAGATATTTATATACTCGTGGCAACTTTTATATGGAAATTACTTAGGGAGTTTCGTTTCCTGGAAATTTCGCTGTTTTCCATTTCCAATTGAGTGTGGGGATAGGGGAGCACGGCTCACTGCTTTTCAATTTGTCACCCTTTCGTATCCACTTATGTAGATCTATTAGGCCTACTACAACCTTAAATCACTCACCACAAGATACTGATAAATCCTAGGTTCTTTTTTTTTTTAGATATATAACGTCATATATTTTCTTAGATTTAATGCCATAAATGGATTAAATTTTACTCGAATAAGTAAGGAAAAGTCTGTTCCAAAAGCATTTTCGTGTTGTCCTTTTGCCAAACATTTCCATGTTTTATCAACCCAGGGGATTAAGACTTTTGAAAACATTGCGGGAAAAGGATAAAATGCTGGTTAACCAGTAAAGGATAAAATGGCAGAAAAGGATAAAATGTTGGTGTACCAGCATTTTCTCCTTTTTTCCTCAATGTTTTCTACCATTTAAAAGACAAAAATCGTCTTTTGAGCTACATTTGTCTCCTACAAATGCTCTCAATTTGGATTTGTCTAAAGTTTTATCGTTCGATAAAGAGTTAAGAGCGATCGCTACTTTTTTTCATTTACTTTTTGTCCATTCCGTTGGATTCCTGTTTACGATTCGCCTGCATCATACTATCGCGGCGGAAAGGGTCTAATCTAAATTTCGAGCCTCCGGTTTGCGGTCCACTTCATTGATAAAACGGTTGCTTTAAGATACTGACTCGAAAGCAGTTACTTTATTGGACATCATTTCCATTATCTTAAATTAGAATAATGAGCATGGATTTTTCACGAACAGTGTAGATATAGATCAGGCTGCACAGAAGATGTTGTCTGATCTTGAATCTAAAGTATCTAATCCTGGGTGATTTATTTACCTCCAACCTTCCCCCCCCCCCCCCCGATTGTAGACTGCAGCGGTTTGGTCTTCAAGGGTTACGGCTTCTCAGAAAAAATGAGAAGAGAAAAAAGAGGAAATACGTCGTTGACCTAATAATGGGTGTTTAACAGCAATCAAGACAACATCGTGCCAAATGGACAACATGGTAAAGGATAGACAACTTTTTCTCATAGTTGTCGTAGTTTGGTCAATTTATAGTACACAAATTCGAAATATGTTAACCTTTATCCATCTAAGTAACTTAAATAGAACCTTCAAGGCGATAGTTCAGGCTCGAACAATGTTATTTCAAACTTATTTTTTTTTGGGGGGGGGGTGAGAAAAATATCTCCTTATCGGACAGTGTAGATCCAAGATCAGACTGCAGGTTCTGTGCAGTCTGATCTTATAATCTTCGCTGTCCGCAAAGGGTCAGTGAGTCGCGCTTAGCTGCTCAAGGGTTGAATAAGGGTATTCGGAAACGTTTCAGCCACATAATTCGGGCTCCCTATCACCTTTTCCAATTGTACTACTCGGATTTGTACGTTTTTCCGCGTATGTATACATACATCATTGTTTCGGTCGTCACTTCCGCGTGATGGGGTTGGGGTTGGATTTTTGACCATTATTTCTTTACCAGATGCCAAAAGGTCAGACTTGTCCAATTTGGAGGCATTTGCAGACGACAAAATTAAATGTGGCTCATACAGTTTGATTCGTCTTTAAAACCATATAAAACACTGATGAAGAAGGAGACAATGCTTGTCACCAGCAATTTCTATATATCCTACTTTTTTATTTTTTCTTCGGCTTTCTTCCTCAGGGTCATTAACGTAATAGACTGTTGGTAAAGATATTAAATAAAAATTGCATAAAAGAGATATAATGTTATGATGACACTGGTCCTGCATTCAGCGACAATTTTAATCCTTATCCTGCTAAATAAGTTAAATAGAACTTTCAAACCGATAAAAAAAAACAAAAAAAAACCCTGAATAATGTTATACAGCTTAAGGGTTAAATTGTATTCATAGTCTTATTTTCTTTATTTCAAAGTAAAGCAAATTCTGATTAGATGAACTGGACCGTTTAATAGCCAATCAGAAATTGTGTTACTTTTTTAGGTCTACATTAGATTCTACGTCGACGTCACAACGTCTATTCTGGGTCCAGCAGGCGGCAATAATTTTTCGATGACTCCTTATCGTGGTCTCCCTTCAATATATATATATATATATACTCGTATATGAAAAGTCCAACTGGTACCGGTTCAAGGATTTTTGTGATTGTGTGTAGCAACGCAACGTTGCTACGTCGTTTATTGTTAGATTGCCCTGATGATTCCTTAATGGAAGAAACCGGTCGGCAATAAATCTTATTCTTATATTCTCCCATGTGATGTTATTCTTGTTTTTATATACGAGGGCCCATTAATAATTTCGAGAACTAATCTTATATCAGAAAAACACGTCAACCAACATACATTCAACATCTACTCCTTTTCAAAGTAACGTCCCTTGCACAGTTTGCACTTATCCCACCATTCGACCCATGCCCGGAACACGTGATGCAGGCCGTCACGTGACATATCCCGCAAATATCTGTCAACGGCACGCCTCAACTCCTCTCTTGACTCGTACTTCTCACCACGTAGCTTATTTTTTAGATTTGGAAATAGCCAGCAATCGCAAATTGCCAAATCTGGGCTGTACGGAGGGTGTGGTAGTATTTCTATATCCAGGTCCTTAATAGTGTCTAATACAACGCGACTGCTATGGCTTGGCGCGTTATCGTGGTGCAGCAGAATCCCGGACCTCATAAGTTGTGGGCGCTTTCTCTTGATAGCCGGTAGCAGATCAGATTTAATTAATGATGCATAATAGTTACCAGTAATTGTAGTTTTTGGAGGAACAAAGTGATTCAAAATAATTCCTTGGATATCACAAAAAATTATGGCCATTACCTTACCGGCAGACCTGGAAATCAACGCTTTTGTTGGCGAAGGCGAAGAAGGATGCTTCCACATTGAGCTTTGTTGTTTACTTTCCGGCTCAAAAAAGTGTATCCATGTCTCATCACATGTAATTATTCGATTCAGAAAGTTTTCGCCCTCGTCATTGTAACGTTGACAGTATTCATGACACCTTTTGACCCTTTGTCCCATTTGATCAGGAAGCAGCAAGCGCGGTACCCATCTTGCTGAAACGCGGCGCATTCCGAGCTTATTGGTCATAATGTCCTGAGCTGTACCATACGAAATGTCAAAGTGTCTAGCTACAGTTTCAACAGTTACTCTTCTATCTTCAAGAATAAACTCTTGAATTTCAGCAACTTTCTTCTCAGTTGTTATAGTCACAGGTCTGCCAGTATGTTTATCATCTTCTGTTGATTCTCTACCGTCTTTAAAGCGCCGCATCCACTTTGAAATAGCACTATTCGCTAAACATGAGTCTCCATACACTTTATGCAAATCATCACGGATCTCCGTAAAAGATTTACCGAGTAACACATAAAACTTTATCACAACGCGTTGCTCGCTGGTACAGGATGACGCCATTTTTAAACGAACGCTCTTGATATGACGTCATATTTTTGTTATGACGTCATATATTTTTTACGTCATCGTATTGGAGTTAGATGAGTTAATTGGAAAAGGAATGAGCTTTAATCATACGAATTTTCATGACAGTACGTCAACGCGTAATTGAATAGTGGAATTAATTCTCGATATTATTGATGGGCCCTCGTATATATATATATATATATATATATATATATATATATATATCACAATTACAGAAAGAATAACAAATTCAACCCCAGCCGACGGTGGAACAATATTTCTAACAATAATAATGACATGGAGGTGGTCGATAGGGAGTCTTCTTCTTTTCTAGAGGCAGACCACAACTTTTACAGCCAGTTATAAAGAATGAAAATCTAGCTGAAACATTTACAAAATCTACAAAAATTTACAATCTTTCTAATCGGAAATTAACAAACAATGAAAAGAATGTCTTGTTGATGGGTCTAAAATTCACACCCACACCTTTAAAAAATAATCCATGTGAACTTGAAATTGATTTAAATGATTTTTTTAGAAAACTTAGATTACAAGAATACTTTTCACAAAACGTAGAATGTAATGATAGTTTACTGAGAAACAAATCTTCTTTTAATCCTCCTTCCGGGAGAAATAAAAAATTAGATGAATATATTTCTACTACCAAGTCATTATGCTTTAATGTTTTGAATAATACCAACCCTGTAAAACATAACATATCCCTTAATCAAAGAAAGTCTATAAAATCACTAGCAGATGATTCTTCTATTATTATAAAAGAAGCTGACAAAGGAGGTGGAATAGTAATGATGAATAAATATTTTTATAAAAATAAAATCACAGAAATGCTCTCTGATATCTCCTATTATAAACCTATTCCACATGCTAATACAACACAGATATTTGACTCTATCAAAATGTTGATTTACAAAAATAACACTATCACTAAACAAGAAGCAGATTATTTATTAAAGTTTGATTACAAGACTAGTACATTTTACGGTCTTCCAAAAATTCATAAAAGCAAAATAATTCAAAATATTTGTGACATTATTAATGAAGAGTATATTGAAAGTTTAGATCCAATGGATCTTCAAATGAGACCAATTGTGGCAGGACCTAACTGTGAAACTAGTCGATTAAGTTGTTTTTTAGATAAACTTTTAAAACCTTTTGTAAGTAAGGTCCAAAGCTATCTCAGAGATGACATAGATTTTCTTAATTTTCTACCAGAAACAGTTCCTATTAACACAATTTTAGTGTCATTTGATGTTGTTAGTTTGTATACAAATATTCCACACAGCTTAGGATATGAAGCAATTTCTTATTGGATGAAAAGATATCCAGATCTTATTCATAACAGATTTGACCAAACTTTCATATTGGAAGGTTTGAAAATAGTACTAGAAAATAACAATTTTTCCTTTAATTCCGCATTTTTCAATCAGTGTAAAGGAACGGCCATGGGAACAAAAGTTGCCCCAACATATGCAACTTTAGTTTTAGGATATTTAGAAGAGATACTATATGAAAATATAAAAGAACTCAAAGACGAAAACTTTTCAGATTATATATGCAAACAATGGAAAAGATATCTTGATGATTGTTTTATTTTTTGGACAAAATCAAGTAATGATTTATCTGTCTTTAACGACATACTTAACTCGTTACATAAAGATATAAAATTTAAGATGGATATGAACTCAAATAAAATGCCTTTTCTAGACGTGTTAGTGATAAAAAATGGTTGTACAATTGTCACTGATATTTATTTCAAAATTACAGATTCTAAACAATATTTGAATTTCAGGTCATGTCACCCAAAACATAACAAGGTTAACATTCCGTTCTCCCTAGCGCGAAGGATCTGCACAATAGTATCTGACAGAAAAATTCTACAGTTAAGATTACGTGAACTTGAAAACATTTTAATTGAAAGAAAATACCCTAAAGCAGTAATCTTAGCAGGTATAAATAAAGCTCTTAATATTCCAAGACATACTCTCTTACAGGTAAAGGTTAAACATGATGACAATATAATGGCATATATTTCGACATTTAATCCTAAAAACAGAGAGTTATTTGGAATTATTAAGAATAATT
Source organism: Tridacna gigas (assembly GCA_945859785.2). NCBI lineage: Eukaryota > Metazoa > Mollusca > Bivalvia > Cardiida > Cardiidae > Tridacna > Tridacna gigas. The sequence continues at coordinate 33,324,481 of OX244036.2, read as the reverse complement.
TTGAAATTTTGGAAATGGATCGAACAATGTCACGAATACTAAGTAATACCAAATTAATTAGAGGTAAGAGACAACTTCCAAATCTTAAACAGATTTTGATTAAATCAGAATTCAAAGACAAAACTTCAAAATCTTCTGTGAAAAAATGCAATGAGTCCCGCTGTGGACTCTGTAAACATATTATCGAAGGAAATGAATTTAAAATCAAGGATAAAACTTTTACTGTTAAAGAAGATATGGATTGTAAAGTTTCTAACTGTTTGTACCTTTTAGTATGCAATGGCTGCCAAGAGTTTTATATTGGTCAAACAGGCGATAAACTTAGAAATAGAATTACAATACATAATCAACAGATTAGGGACCCTTCAACAAGACAAATACCATTGAGTTCTCATTTAGATAGTTGTTGTAAAACAGATCCAAAATTTTCAATTTTGCCATTTTTTAAATGCAAATCACCCGACGTTTCATCTAGAGTATCAAAGGAAAAATATTTCATAAACATTTTTCGTCCAAAATTGAACTGTATTTAACCGTTGTTCTATGACGTCAAAATGACGTTAGTTACGATGTTTCATTAAAGCGTTGCCCTGATGAGCGAAAGCGAAACCGGTTGGCACGTTAAAAACTATTTATAGTGTCATTTCTCTTTTATTTTATATATATATATGTGTGTGTGTGTGTGTGTGTGTGTGTTTCTCTTTTATTATATATATATATGTGTGTGTGTGTGTGTGTGTGTGTGTGTGTGTGTGAGCCGTGCTCTGTGAAAAGGGAGCTTAATGCATCTTTGTGATCCATGTTACCAAGCAATACATTACATAATTAGGAATCCATAAAATCCACTTTGACAACCGACTTATCACGACTTAATCATGAGGTAGACTGATCCTTGGATAAACAGAAAATTGACCGATAGCGAAAAGTTTCGGCCCAGGTTAGCCTGCGCGGACTGCGCAGGCTGGCCTGGGTTGATACTTTTCGCAGCTGCATTAGGCCTCCTTTTCACAGAGCATAGCTCATATCTGTAGTAATGAACTGAAAATCGATCCGTGATTATTGGTCATTTTTGAAAAAGTATCGTCGCAATATATAAAAGATGATCGGTATGGCACCCAGGCTATGTACAAACGCCAGGCTAGAAGACAAAAGTACATGTACCGTGGTTGCCGGGGCAGGGGCCGAATGAAACTTCGCATCTTCGCAAACCAAGATGACGATCACTACGTGGATCTTACCCCTTGGCTGATCGAGTCGAAATTTGTTAGTCTTGCGAAACGAGTAATCATTGGTTGCAGTCAGGACTGAAAGCACCAATCCATGATAGCGCGTTACATTTGCTATCAAACATCAGCAGGACGTAAATAATCAAAGTGCTGTTATCAAGTTTTAGATATCACTCATCATGAACAACAGTACCTACCAACCCTTTAAAAGAGTGAAAAGATACATATATTCTTTTCTGTAGCTTTGGCAACTTTGGTAACTGTATTGTAACATATAAAAGCCGTATAAAATATGCAAATATGCTTGCACTATAACTTTGGAATTATTTACTTTTGGCTGCTTGTGGGCCTTTCATTTTTCCATCTTTAACAAGACATCGTATTCATCTTGAAAAACTGTCCTACCTATTTCTTAGCGGTCCAAATCGTCCAGTCAAAACGTCTGCTGGTAAATTTCTCCTACATTATATTTTCAAAGAATGTAGATAACCAATAGCTCCCTAACCGTCAACTCTTTACCAAATGATAAAATTTTAGACTTGTCCAAATCAAAAGCATTTGCACATGATTAGGCTAATTAAATGTAGACCAAATGATGATTTGAATCGTTGAAAGGGTAAAAAAGCATGGGAAAAAGGAGAAAATGGTAACCTGCATTTTCCAGTTTTCTCACAATGTTTTCAACTTCTTTCTCATGGGCATTAAAAAAGGATAGTTTGGTTAAGAGTTAAAACACTCAGTTAATCGACTAGCCTTTTACAGAAAACAATATCAAACATTAGGCTACAAATTCATGGTCGGTTTTTTTTTTTTTTTTTAATACATCCCAAATAAACAGACAATTAGGTATAAGATATGAACGTCTGTGATATTGAATTGCATTGAGTTCAAAGGACAGGCTGATCTTTATCTTTTATTGTCTTCAAAGGCGACTTTACTTGTCCATAGCCAACAAAGGTAATTGTATTTGAGTCATTCTAATCAGTAAGAGCATAACTGCGGTAGCCTTGATCTCTTTATCTGAAATGTGGAAAGGATGAGAATCGACCAATATGGATTAGCTGATGAGACAAACATGTTGCTGACATTTGCACGCTTAGAGCGCTAAATTTTTAAAATAGACATGTTAAGCTTGGAAAAGCAGCCTAAATATTGCAGGATCATTGCTGTATTGAGTAGAATAACTCGGAAAACTGGCTTGACAGATCCACGATCTGACTGCATGTTCTGAGCAGTCTGGTCTGAATCTGCACTCTCTGCAAAGACTTTTTCCCTGGTCCGTTGATTCAGATATGGAGAATATAACAGTAAGTGAGCTTATTTGTGTTACAGTTTCAGGGTTTTTTATCCTCGATGAAAATGTTCTATTTGACAAAATTTTGAAAATCTTTCAAATGGGTGAGAAACGCTGTCGAAAAAAGAGAACATGCTGAATACATACAGTTTCTCAAACTATATTTTTAAAAACCCCACAGGATTGTTTGGTCAGGGGATAGCAGACTGATTCTAGTCTGTAGAAACTCACCAAGAAGAAACATGTAAGTGACTGCATAAAATGGTAGTGCCGTGGCTTGAAGGAGAGGAGGAGGGGCTGTGAAAACAAATTAACCTTTATCCTGCTAAAACATTGAAATGAAATTTCAAACTGGTAGTAAAACCCGAATAATTCTATGTCAGTCTTATTCTTTTTTGAAAAAAGAAATATCTCCTTATTGGACAGTATAGATCCAAGATCAGACTGCACATTATATGCAGTCTGATCTTGATCTATACTATCCGCAAAAAGGTCCGTGAGTCGCATTTAGCAGCCTAAGGGTTAATACATCATACGCTGAAAGATGCGTAATCAGTCAGTATTGTGAATGGACAGTCTGGGTACTAAGGTTGTAAGCGGTGAATCGCCAGTCCATTCTGAAAATGTTTACGTAATGGCCTCTCCGCCAGGGCCATAATCTTTATACAACTCTATACCCTTTATCCCCACAGCTTCGCCTCATATATACGATCCCTGCATTAAACGACCAACGGCCGGTTGCTATTTTAATCTTACGGCTGTTACGAGTTGCATTTACATCAGTTTTCTCTTAGGCAGAGCAATCTAAATTTTCAAATTCTTTTAAAGCAATGTTTCCTTACACACTCCTTTCTCTTACAATACATGGATCCGTGGAAATCGATATTTGACCAATCAGGTCATCGCATTTATTTGGCCCGATGTCCAGCCTTGCTGTCTGTTATTTCAGCTCACAAACAAACGACTGTTAGTGTTGGAGAAGTGCGATATTATGTGTGTTTTCAGCGCTTGAATTTTAGGAAAAGGTTTAAAAGATATGCTTTTCGATCGTATACGGCTTACGTGAGATATACGAAGAGATGACAAGTTTGCATTATGATTATGATTGACAATGGGACATGAGCAGAGTTTCGATCAACGCTATGTTACGCAATGGATTAATTAATGTTAGTATTTTTTTTCTCTGAAACTCTCTGAAAAAAAAAAAACATAAACTGTTTTACAGTGGAAAACAAAGGTAAAATATATGAAATACTAATAAAAAGAAAGTACGTTCACCGAAATATCTAATACTTGTTTAATAACCTCCGCACGTCCAAAAGGGGGCACGTGTCATCAATGTTTCAATTTGACGTTAACATTAACCCTTGGTGCGTGAAGAATGCTGAATGTGTAGATACAGATCAGAGTGCAAAAAATGCAGTTTATTCTTGGATTCAAACCATCTGCTACTTAAATTAAGTCTATTTACGTGTATTCTTTTACTGAAGGTACATGTAGATTTCATTTATGAAATAGACTAAGTTCTGTTTTGTACAGTTTAGGAAGTTCAGCTCAAAAGGCAACTTAAGTTAATTAAATCAACTTTTGACTTAGCCAAATTTAAGCGGATTAGCACATCTGCCATTTCAAAGGGTATGTCGGTAAACTGTTAACTGATAGGATGTGTGTTTGATTGCCCCTGTGATCCACTCGACCACCCGTTGTCTTCAGTATAGGCCTATCACAAGATAAAACAAACTACCGCCAATGATATTAATAAGTTTGTTAATTGACAGCACACTTTACACATTTTAAATTCATCAGGCAACCATTTTCCCTTAACTTCTTATTTAAACATTTCTTAGACTTCCACCTCTCTGTTGAATGAGACAATCTATAAATATTTCAAAATGCTTGTAGCCTAATTTAGTGTAATTTATTATCGAATACGATGTTGAGACAACCTAACAAGTCTTACAAAAATATTAATAATCTTTAATTCTATTATTCTTAAGCAAAACTGAGGTTTATGAGGTGTTTCATTCTTTCTCGTAGATGTTCAAAACTTTGCTGGCACAGGTATTACATTGTCTGTAGCCCCTGAAATTCACACTTTTTGTACATATCCGGTGTAAATAAGTTCAAGTTTCCATATATTTCTTACCGAGGATCCATCATCAACAGAAACATATGAAAAGGAATATTTTTCCGGGATTTAATCAATAGAAACAGTCATGATAACAAGATTTAAGTAGCCTTTCTGCTATACTCTATATGTATTTACTGCGTTTGTTTGTGAGCCCTTAGTTACGGTAACCAAGGGAGTCGGTTTATCTCATCGCCACGGATCCATGTATTTTATTCCTCTCAAGATCAAAATGACCTATCATCTTTTCAACACCTGCTACATATACAGAGAGCACTCGTCACAACTCGGCCGATCTCGTAACTACGTATAACTATCAATGGATCAGTCGAAATTTGCCGAATGATATGGACAGCAGACGACTACAAGATGTGTTCACATCACCCGATAAACTTGATTCGCACTCGTTTCATTCATAAAGTTGCTGCTAATCACTGACCCTATTTCTTATAATCGTGTTGAAAGTAAACTGCTCCAGTTTTTGCTGGCCAGAGATTTTGATAATACTGTAATTATGACATACTTCATTACTAAACAAATTGTAACCGCCGTTTATTACATAATTTAAAAGTTATTTTGGGATTACTTGACATTACTTAATGCCTATTTGCCGCTAATTACTATTCCTGCGCTTATCTGGGTCAAAAGTAGTTTTTGTAATAAGGTCAGCAAGTATAAGCGTTAAAACGCTGTAAGTAAAAGCTGTTACGAGTTGCAGTTACATCAGTTTGCCCTGAGCGGACGGGTTTCCGAAGTTTGCCATCTCTCTAATCGGTCTACCGACCGATTAAAAATGACCACATGGCCAATTGTCAAGGACCCCCGTTAAAACAACAACACCGAAGCACTTAACAGGTCATAGCCTAACACCTAGAAAGGTAAACCAAGTCTTTGGCCAAAAACTTATGTTACGCGACGTTTGATTGGCTTTCGATGACGTAAATCTAGGGGTGATAACGATCAAAATCCAGTAGGTGGCGCGTCTACGTGCTAACGAATTTCGACACGATCAGCCAAGGGGTAAGATCCACGTAGTGATCGTCACCTTGGCTTGCGAAGATGGAAACTCCGTTGATTTGTAAACTCGGCAAATCCCCTCGCTTTTAATAATTCAGACTTGGAAATATAATGTTCATCGCCGAACTGAATATATATAACTGAAATAATGTTCAAAACGGTGTTAAACACCATACAATCAATCAATCAATCCACTCAATGAGTAAAAACTCAAATATTGCGGTTTCAAAGTTGATTTCACCAGAACGAAAATACCGCAACAGACAGTGTAGATCAGTGATCAGACTGCACTGTCTGTGCAGTCTAATCCTGACCTACACTGTCTGCAAAAGCGCCCTGAGTCGCGCTTAGCAGCTGAAGTGTTAAGCAGGATTGCCTATTTTTAGCCCTTGTTTGAGTATTCGGAACCTTTACCAAACAACCCTGTATTTTTACGACCTTCAAGAAGGTGGCTTTTGAAAACAGCATGAGGAAAAGGAGAAAATCCTGGGTACCAACATTTTCTCCTGTGCCCACAATGTTTTCTGTCATTAGAATAGAGAAGAGAAAACTAATTTTAATCAAGGCCATGTAGCCAACAGCCGATGTCATTTGTTCAACTATGTCGAACAGATAGCGCTCTGAAGAAAGCATGGCGCGTGAACTTTACAAAATGGACAAAAAAAAACAGCGATTCAATATTTAATTTAAACATATTTTATTTGTAACTTACTTACATGGTCAACACAATAGGTCAGTTACAATATACATATAATATGGTACAAAATGGATTAGAACTTACGCTTATATTGTTCTTTTCCATGGGTTCTAGATGGTACTAGTCCTATTTTGTATAATTTAAACAATGATTAAATTTGGAGAAAAAAAAAAGGTGTTATAAAAAATAAAAGAAAACAAGTACGGACACTATGAAGAGCTCGTGCGATGTGGGATGTTCTCAAAACCAGTATTATAGAATTAACTCTGTGATCTTTTCATGTATTGATATTATGGTATAAGAAACGTTGTAAAATTGTTAAAAGACTGAAATGGGATTCTCCTTATAGCTTAAACCTTCTGCTATCCTTGATAAAAGAATGCACTTCTAAAAACAACGTAACATTTTCATGAAAGGTGAGGCTTTCGTCACCGCACAGCAGAACGTCCAAGCTGATAGTGGTGAAATTCACAGTAAAGCAAAAATCTACTTCAAATGACAGTATAAAATCTACACGCTAAGAGATAATGTTAACTAGTCTCAATTCCACCACACTGACACATTGGCGAAGAATGGAAATTATTTTGCAACAGGTCAAAATTCGAGAACTACATTTGTTTCGCAACCAGGTGTGGATAATTTGATACTCTCTTTCGCCTATGAAAGAAGCTTATTAGGTATCGGTTTGTCCCTGTCAATATACATGTACGTTTTAAAAGCTGTCAGCGAATCTAAATTTCTAATTTCTTGGGGCAGAGCGTTCCAATCGTCCACCACTGACGGAATAAAAGAATTTTTGTACATTGATGTTCTACATGCAATGGCTTGGAGGTCATCAGCTCGTCGCAGGTTATAATTCGTGGTATTACCAATCGTGTTTGGGAATAGAGATGATAAATAATCGGGGGTTATGCCCTTAATCATTAAAATAATAATAATAACAATTTGTGGTTTTTTCTTCTGTCTCTCAGTGATTCCCACCCTGCTTCATTTGAAAGATCTTCCAGAGATACTCGTTTAGTGCAGTCAGTCACAATTCTTGCAGATTCATTTTGAACTTTTTCAACTTCATTTTTTAAATACTCTGGAATGTTATCCCAGATATTATCAGTATATTGCAAGACTGGTCTTATGAAAGAACAATAGATCATTTGCACTGTATATCGATCTAACTTGAACTTTAGTGCTCTCATGATATTAACTCTATTCGATGCTTTTTCCAGTGTTACTTTTTGTGGTAATCCCAAGTTCCATTACTGGAAGAGTAAAGCTCAAGATGTTTAGGCACTCCTAGATCAGGTATATTGACATTTGACCTGTTGAGATCCGGATGAACAGATTTCATTAGTTACTTCGATATCATAAGGGATTCAGATTTTGATGGATTGAATTTCACCAGCCATTTGCTTGCCCAATTTTCAGTCTTATCTATATCTGCCTGAAGGTTGGTAGCAGCCAAGACTGGATCATGTACAACAAGCGACAGACTTGTGTCGTCTGCAAAAAGATTTATACTGCAGTTTATGTCTTCAACTATATCATTAATATAAACTAAAAGTAAGATGGGACCTAAAATTGAGCCATGGGGAAATCCTGCATTGATAAAACACGAGTCTGAAAAGGATCCGGGAAGCACTACCTTTTTAGAACGATTAGAAAGATAATTTCTAAACTAGTATCGATAAGTAGTTTGACTTCTACGCCAGATTGTTTCGGTTTGAAAAGAAGACCCCTATGCCAGACTTTGTCAAATACCTTACTTAGGTCAAATTACCCGGAATTCAAGTCCATCATTTAAGGCTTTACATATTCTATCATACAAAACTGATAAATGGTTGACGGTCAAGTCCCTGGGTAAAAGTCCCGACTGCTGACGGGTAAAGGAGTTTGATTCTTGTAGAAAATTAAAAGGATGTTTAAAAATAATTCTTTCGAATGTCTTTTCCATCGTGTTTAGAAGTGAAATGTGTCTATAATTTGAAGGTATTGATGGATCACCTGATTTGAATACAGGGCGACATTATTATCTAGGCAAGGTTCACCTACACCAGAAGTAAGGAGCGAATCCTTATTTGTACTTAGAATAAGATCGAGTAATGAATTGAAATTTTCTGTAAAATGAGCGGGTTCCTTTGAATCAAATTATAATGGCTGCATAGTGTGTGTATTTTATCAAAATATATTGGATTCAATCGATTAAAGTTATTTAAGTCTCCTGTTATTATAATATCGGAAATATTTGTGTCAGTAGCGAGACCAGTCGAGTCTTCTATTAGTGAGGTGTACGCTGCATCAGAGTTCGGTGGACGATAAAATGTTCCATACAAGATTTGCTTTTTGTTACTGAGCATAAGCTGGATCCAAATACATTCAAACCCATTTGGTTCAAGATCTGAGTCCGTATTCACCAACCATTCTTAAGAATGTTCTTAGTCTTGTTCTCCAAGATTTTCTACATCTGAAAGAAGTTTAACTTTACAGGTATTTGAACAGTGCGCACCGAAGGCTCAGTGCAAGACCATCAGAAGAGCATACACAATTCATATGGAACTACACTAGTTTTTCACAGACTCATTGTAAAATAGGGCACACGTGCAATTTATTAAAGTTACAACGTATTGGTAATTTATGTTTAATAAAAAAAGAAGCTATTTTATCAAGTAGCGCACGTACTGTTCTTTAAATAGCAATGGGTTTTTTGACATTTCCTAGAAGAAAAATTGGTTCATTTACTCATAGCTAACTTGGGTCTTGCTACATAACAATTTAGTTATTCATTTTGGTGATAAGGCATATGTTAGGTACTTACAAAATGAGCGATTTCACTTAGATCTATACATTACTTTTCTTAATTTATTTTTAAATACTCCCATGTACAAATAATACAAAAAGCGGAAATGTTCAAGAAAACACAATATTTAATAATAGTCCGGTACTTAACCCTTTACCACACAATCCAGAGTATTAACGATCGTAGGAAAGAAATCCCTGAAATCAATGTGAAAACAAAAAAGATGGTTACCTGCATTTTCTCCCCGTTTCACAATGTTCTTCAGACACTATTTTCATAATTCGAGCCACACCCGATATGTTTTCTGCAATTGGCCTGGGTTTGGAGGAGTCTGATATTTTGTCGTCATATAAAGAGCTTACAAGCCTAGCAGTGCAGAATAAGAAAAAAAAAGAATAGCAAATGATAAAGTGCGAAATCAGAGTATTGTTGCATTGTGGGGTTGTCAAATATGCCTTTAAACTTGCAGAATGCACTTTATATTATATGTCAGAAGAATGCAAAAGAAAAAGTGCGCATCATCACCATTCTCATCACTATGATCACCATGACCATCATTATCACGATCTTCACTATCAGCATCGTCATCATAACAACAATCATCAATATCTCATCTTCATCATGATTTTATGTAATATTTGTGAGAAAAGTGCAACAAAATGCATATCATCATCACCATGACCATCATCATCATGATGATCGTAACAATAATAACAACAAGAAAATATTGATGCTGAACATCAATGGCGCCGCAAACTAGTTGTTTCTGTAACAGGGCACAAAGCATTGGGTTATTTCCTAATACGCATCTCTTGCACAATCTTCGTAGAGGTCCAAAAGACTTGAATGAAGTCCTTATATCTATATAGACTAGCGGGGTTGTATGATAACAGTTATGTTAGGCGCTCCAACATTGACCTAGTTACAGTTAGCTGGTCTTAAAAACACGATCGCGAAAGGAAAACAATATTTCTACAATCCATACAATACTAGAACAAAAATATAAGTGGGGTCACAAGTACCACATAGGGTGCTCTAGGGTCAAAGAGCTTGAAAATGCCTCTTAACCTTTTCCAGCGCAAGATATTTAAAATGGTGGCTTCGAAAATTTGTGACAGATAATTTTTGATCACGTGAGTTATTATTCGAAATGCATTTTTTATTTTTCGAAAGGAAAATCTTGATATGTCTACGATCCGTGTTTTTATCCATCTAACAATGAAAGTGCAATGTACAAAAAAAAATCCCCACAAATAAATAAAAAAGTTATTATGGACCCCGATCTGGTAATCAAAGTACAGTAGATATAGGTGGATGTTAAAACAAAGCATGGAACCAGTTCAATATGACTGCCTCCATAGGCACTTTACAAAACCGAATAAAAATATAGTGCCGCCGCTCATGCGGCGCCACAATAACCATCATCAACATCTCATCATCATGACTTTATATAATATTTGTGAGAAGAATGCAAACAAATGGACACCACCATCATCATCATCATCATCTCCACAATAATTATCATCATCAACATCTCATCATCATCATGACTTTATATAATATTTGTCAGAAGAATGCAAAAAAATGCTCATCATCATCACTATCATCATCATGATCACCATGACCATCATCATCATCATGATCACCAAAATAGCAACAGCAGTAATACGAGGGTCATTCATTTTATTGTGTCACTAATGGGCCTCCATACCGCATGACCATACCTATCACAAGGAAATAAAGCAATTTTAGCAAGGAAGTTGTTCTGAATACTGGCACGAAATTTTGTTGTAATAGGTTCATTCTTTCAAAAGTTATTGAAAGTTACAGTAGGTGCAGTCATTTATACTGGCTATATTACTAAAAACCAGATTAAGAGGCCTGTGCCTTATTCATGACAATGCAGTTGCTCACAAGTCTGCAACTGTTTAGAATTTCCTGGAAACGGAAAAGGTGATACAGCTTCCCCACCCACCCTATTCTCCCGACCTCAGCTCATTTGGTTTTTTTCTTTTTCCTTTATTGAAGAAAACTCTCTCAAGGCGTCGATATGACTCTAAAAGTGCCCTGGGAAGTGCCATTTTTTAGTGTCTGCAGGGTATTCCCAGAAAAAAGCCTATTTTGCAGCATTCACAGACTGGATTTCCAGACTTGAACAATGTATTTCTGTTAATGGAGAATTCTTTTTAAGGGATGAAACCAGCAAAATATATGCATTTAATATAATGCGTCTCATAAACACCCAGTGACACAATTAATGACCCTCGTAATCATCGCCATCATCAACATCTCATCATCATGACTATATATAATATTTTAAGAAGAGTGCAAAGAAATGCACATCATCATCATTGCCATGATCAATCATCACAATAATAAAAAAATAATAGTAATCATCATCGACATCTTATCATCATCATGACTTTATATAATATTTTTTTAAAATAATGCAAACAAATGCACATCATCATCATTATTATCCTTACGACCACCACGACCAAGATCGTCATGATCATCATTATTGTGATCATCATCGCCATTATCACCGTAATAATAACTTTGACCATAATAATAATCATCATCAACATCTCATCATCATGACTTTATATAATATTTGAATATTTTAAAGTAATAATTTGCAAACAAATGCACATCATCGTGATTACCATGACCACCATTATCGTGATCATCGTCATCATGACCAACATAATAACAACAATAATACTAACATTTATCACCAACATCTCGACATCATCATAGCTATATATAATATTTGTGAGAAGAATGCAAACAAATGCACATCATCATCATCATCAGGACCACCAGAGCCAACATCATCGTGATCTTCATCATAATGATCATCATCGCCATGATCATCATAATATCTACAATAATAGTAATCATCATCAACATCTCATCATCATGACTTTATATAATATTTGAGCCATGCTCTGTGAAAAGTGGACTTAATGCATCTGCGAAAAGTATCAACCCAGGTCAATCTGTGCAGTCTGCGCAGGCTGACCTGGGCCGAAACCTTTCGCCATTGGCCGATTTTCTGCATGTCTAAGGACCAGTCGACCTTATGATACAGTCGGTTATTAGACAAAATGGATTTTATGGGTCCCTAATTGTGTAATAACTTGTTTGGTATCATGGATTACGGAGATGCATTAAGCCTCATTTTGTCAGAGCATGGCTTACTTTTACAAAGAATTCAAACAAATGCACATCATCATTATCATCATGATCACCATGATCACCACCATCATGATCTTCATTATCATGATCTCCATGGTCATGATCATCACTAACAGGATCATCATCATCATAATGACAGCAATCATCATCATTACTGCCACCACCATCAAGATCATCATAATCATAATGACAACAATAAGAATTATCATCATCATCATCAAACCATTATTAAAGTATTTAATGTTACGATAAGCATGTAGATGATGAGCAGTGGACGACAAAGACTTATAACGATTTAATAGAAATATACAGTGCGTATCATGTTGAAACGCAATTCCATATATCACTGCTTGTCAGCTGTGTATATCAAGACCGTGCAGCACCCATGCTCAACCAGAACATAGGATGATTCATACTGATAATTGGTATATACTGATTATTGCTCATAAGTGTTCTGATTATCAATAGAAAGAGCGCATTCAGATCAAACTGCAGGTTGCGCTGTCCGGTCCCGACCTACACGAACGACCTGCTATAACAAAAGGAACTACCAAGTGTGTACCGTGCTCAATCCTAACGCACTGGACTCGTGGTGGTGCAGCCGATTAAAGCGGCCTGATGACTCTTTTTACTGATTTTTACTGACAGTGTAAATAAAGATTAGACCCCAAGTGGGAGTAGCTCGATCTTCGTGCACACTGTCGGCGGCCCGATTATCTTCTTCGATATGCTGTTTCAAACGATCTAAAGTCTCTCATTACTGACAGTGAAAACAAAGATCAGACCCCCAGGTTGGAGTAGTCTGATCCTGGTCCACACTGCCTGCTGCATCGCTGACCCCCATAATCTGCAACGCCGAAAAGATGACAACGGACTGGCCTGTAGATTGTATATTAAGACCCAACGTTGACGCAAAATCGTTGTTTGGTTTTACTCTGATAGATGGAATGTTCTCGTTTAATTTGGCAAGGACGTTTCCAATGGTTGTCCAATGGTTGTCCAAAAACTGTGTAATTGACCTCTATTTTAAAGATCGTATAGTGCTTTCACTAGTCTATAATTAGCTACAGTAAGATCCTCACATACAAAGATTCTGTCCTTGTTTTTCTTTAGATCAGATTTGGAGCGAAAATCTTTCCACTTAGTGGGGTAGGAGAAAAATTTAACGAGTATCTGTCTCTGTTAATTGCTGAATCTGCTCGGACCCACTGGGTGACATCGGTCGATGTCAGCCTCAGATACCTTACTTTGATCAGGGTCCGTATTCACTAACCATTCTTAAGAGCATTCTTTGTCTTATTCTCTAGAATTTTCTATATTTGAAAGTAACACAACTCCTGATTGGCTAAACCATTTTGGTTCTAGAAGATCTTGGAGAATAAGACTAAAAATATTTGTAAGAATGGTTGGTGAATACGGACCAAGGTTTCAATAAGTTTGCGTTAATAAAGCTCACCGTTGCTTTGGTCATATCATGTTCCAGTAATTTTGGGTCCAGCTTCATGTTGTTGAATCTAGGGGAGTTCCTCCGACCATACTGTTCAATATAATTTTAGTGGTGTTTTGATAGAGATGTTTTCTACGGTAAGTTCCTCGACTTTATTAACAAGAATGCTATCCTCTGTAGACTTCTCAATAAGCATCTTTCTCTGATCATCAATTTGCAGTTGTTGTTTATTAATTATCACCATCGGGGTATCTATTGCTTCTTTAAGTTTGGTTTTACTTTCGATCAGCTCATTAAGGATACAGGTGTCCGTATTCACCAACCATTCCTAAGAACGTTCTTACTCTTATTCTTCAAGATTTTCTAAATTTGAAAGTAACACAACTTTAGTTTTTGCCAAATGGTTTAGCCAACCAGAAGTTGTGTTACTTTCAAAAAAAAAAAAAAAAAAAGAAAATTCCCGAGAATAATGCTAAGAACATTCTTAAGAATGGTGCTGCTGTATCGGTCGCTGACTCGACAGTCGGAACTATTATACTTTGAATCGCCGGAGTGATTGACGATACCAGAGAAGGGTTGTTGAAGGCTTCAATTAGATATTCAGCTGACAAAGGGGGGACATGGATTTACGCAGTGTCTACGCGCGCTGCTTCACATTCGTCCTATATAAAGGCGATGCTTTATGTTTTGCTGCAATGGGAGTAGTTGACGTGCTAATATCCAAGGTTAGACTTTGTTGACTCGACTGAGACATTTGGGATATGTTTTCATTGTATTGTCTCAATCATTTTCTCAATAATATCAGATTTGGATGCCATAACATCTTGAAACCCCTACTCAATATTTGAACCATGCTCTGGCAAAAGGGGGTTTGCTAATATCCAAGATTAGACTTTGTTGACTCGATTGAGACATTTGGGACATGTTTTCATTGTATTCAGATGTCTCAATCATTTTCTCAGTAATATTAGATTTGGATGCCATGCCATCTTGAAACCCCGACTCAATATTTGAACCATGCTCTGGCAAAAGGGGGTTTAATACATATCCGTGATCCATTTTACTTAGCAAGTCATCACATGATTATGGGTCCATAAAATTCCTTTTGTCTGAGGGAATTTTGTCTAACAACCGGCTGATTCCTGAGGTGGAATGATCCTTGGACTTGCAGAAAATATTCCAAACACAAACAGTTTCGACACAGGTCAGCCCGCGCGGATTGGGCAGGCTGAACTGGGTCGATACTTGTTGCAGATGCATTGAATCTCTTTTTCACAGAGCACGGCTCGTTTATTCAAGAAAGGACTAGCACCAATGTCTACTTATGCTGATTTTGTATCAACACTAGGGAAAGATGTCACTTTATATACTACAGTAAAACGGTGGTTTGCAGAATTCAAGCGTAGCAGACAGAGTCTTTAGGATGACCCCCGTTCTGGAAGGTCTATGACTGTGACAGCTTCTGAAATTGTCAAACAAGTCCACGATTTTTTGTGATTGGGGACAGATTGTCGAAATGGAGAAAATGCTAGTAACCACATTTTCTCCTTTTCCTTAAAACTTTCAAAAGCTTTCTAAGTCAGAGTCGTTAAAACAGTGGATTGTGTATTAAAACTTTAAAAGAAAACATTAAGACTGAGCCCAGTCAAAAGTGGTATAGGTGTGTTATTTCACTTGTACAATGGTCTTGCTCACAAGTCTGTCATTGCAATGACTGTCGGTAATTATTGTGGATTTGAACTGATTCGACATCCCCTTACTTGCCTGATCTTGCTCCATCAGACTTGAACTACCTGTTCCCAAAATTTAAAAAAAGTGCATTTTCGGTATCCGCTTTCAGTTAGCTGATGACATCATACATGTAATGGAGGACTTTCAGCAGAGTTTATGAACAAACTGTTTGCCAATGGAATGTTAAATAGAACGATTTCGAGTGAATACTGTGATTCGTGATTCATGAATTGCTTTATAAGTGGAGTAAGTGGAGTCTAGTTCAACGCGTGGTAAAAATTTGTTGGGTTGACTACCGGAAGGACATATTTGAAACTCAATACCCAAAGCAGAACTTTACGAGTTTTGCCATTATCCTGTCCTTTATCGATAGTTTTGCCAAACATTTTCACATGTTATAGATTATAAAACTGCTAGTTGAATTAGCCTGTTTTCAAGCAGTCTAACCCTTTATCACACAATCCCCACTTCTATTGATCCTGAGGAAGAAGGCTTTTGAAAACACTGTTGGAAAAGGAGAAAAAGCTGGTAGCCTGCATTTTCTCCTTTTCCTGCAGTGTTTTCTACCCTTCCCAAAACATATTTCAATTTTTCAGTCACTTTTTTTTGTCGTTTGCAAATGCTTTCAATTTGGGCAGGCCTAAAATGTTGTCGTTCGGTAAAGAGGTCTTGAGTAAGAAACGGGAAGGGGGTGGAGGGGTAGGGACACTATTTTTTAAAACTAACGTTATCTCATTATCTCATATTCCTGCCAGGTGCTATCTCAACTTTTTCACAGACAAATTTTTCAAATTTGTCTGCATTGAAAAGTAACCATACCAGCAGTTGCATCTTTTTCCTCATTGTTTTGCATAATGGTGAAAAGTGAAAGGCTGACCTTGACCGAAACTTTTCGCTGTTTGTCAATTTTCTGTATGTTGAAGGACCAATGTACCTCATGATTAAGTCGGTAATTAATAAAAAGTGGCTATTACTGATCGATACTTATGTGAGAGCTTGATTTGTATTGTGCATTACGGAGATGCATTTAGCCCCCTTTTGCTAAAGCATGCCCCAAATATCAAATTACCAATTAGTGCAAGACAAGGATTATCCCCGCCCCATCATATGCGTTTTCTAAGTCTTCTGAATGAAGGCTCCCGGGTGTCGATTGGCGTTAGCAACGCTTATATATTGGTGTCATAAATGGGCCCGCAAATAGGCCTGCAGGGGCCAGCAGAATAAACATGTCCACAGTTTCGACTAATCGCAAATTAGTATTTATTCATTCGAGATTTTCAATAGTAAGAAGTAGGTCAAAGGTCAACTTATACAGCTACGCCGAAAAAAAAAAAAATCTTTTGTAACGGATTTTTGTCACGTAGAGCGGTTTTGTAAGTAGCTCTTAAGATCAGCCTTGCTGTTGAGCAAGCTTTAACAGGAATGCAGTTTGGTACAAGGTTATCAAACATGCCTTGTGGCAAGTCCTTGGATGGGTATCCATGCCGATGCACGATACATTTGATGGCAGAGGTGGGATAATGACAGTTTCCGGACCGGAGCTGCATTACTCTCTTACCTTTCCAAGATAAGTTTTGCATGTGGGTCTGATGTCGTTACTTCTCGAAACTTAAAGTAACTGTCATCAAGAGAGGGATTCGTATAAATGCTTAACTCTTTACCAAACAACAAAATTTTACACTCTTCCAAATTGAAAGCATTTGCAGACGACTCTTTGAAATGATAGAAAACATTTTGGAAAGAGAGAAAACGATTGTTAGCAGATCATCTCCTTTTCTCACAATGTTTTCAAAAACTTTCTTTGTAAGGGTCGTTAAAGCTCGGGATTGTGCAGTAAAGGTCTGAAAACCAGTCTTGCTGTTCTGCAAGCTGGTAAACCATACGTTTGAGTACATGTGTCTTCTTGACGTCTACTTATAAAGGCAACGTGCTAGATGTAGACCCTATACGTGGTTGGATAAAAGTTGGATGTTTTGTTGAAAAGGAGAAGACAAATGAACCACTCGAGTATCATCGAACCCTGCGGAAAAAAAAATTAAGTGGTTGAAGTAGGTCGCTAAACAAATAAGTGGGCCATGCTCAGTTTCGATTCAGGTCAGCCTGCCCAGGTCGCGCATGCCAAAGGACTAGCTTACCTCGTGATTCAGTCGGTTATTTGACAAATTGCATTTTATGGATCCATAGATTTATTTATGTGATGCCTTGCTTGTCATAACGGATCACGGAGATGCATTAAACTCCCTTGCCAGAGCATGGCTGAAGTAATGTGTGTGTGTGGGGGGGGGGGGGAAAGAATACAACATAACGCAAATAAAGACCACTCGTCACCATTTTGAATTACCAATCACATGATCTTAAACATGGCGGCACCCATATAAATCGCTTAGCAACGACATGAACAACCACGGTGAAGTTACAATTATCGATCTGTCGATGAAAGTGCCCTTCGGAATTGATAAACAACGCTTAAAATTAAATGTACAAACTGTTTGACGACGGAAATATTCATAAAGATATCGATAGAAAATTGTGACTTACGTTTCCTTTTTCAAGGGAAACCTTCCAGTTTTAATAACGGTAAAATGGTGTACTTCCGGCGAAGAAATGTACCGTGTAGGTGCATATGAAGCTACGTGAAACAGCCGATGGATTTGATCACCGGATCACCCGAGGTATTACCATTCATCACCCCTGGGACATTCATTTGCGAAACCGTCGTTTCTATGAATATTCATAAGACTGCGAATTACACCCAATAGCCAATCGAGTCGTCGATAACATAACGATATTCTCTTGTAATGGAGGATAATCACATTTCTTCCGTTAATATGAATAAACCAGGTAAAACCCACATCATTATCAACGAATATGGCGGCCGCCGGTGGGCCTTCCTTCTGTGGCATTTGCCTTACAAAAATCCAGGGAAGACATTACAAATCCTTGTATGCGAAGGAAATATTCAGAAACACAGCGTGCTGTAGCGGGGAGGGGGAGGGGGGTCTGCTATTTATGCGCGAATAAACTGAACAAAATCGTGATTTGAAACAAGCGATTTGATTGGTTGTAGACGAGGTAAAAATAGAAATGATGGCATATGGTTGATAAAGATAGATTAAATTTTCTCACTGAAAAACTGAGATTGCCAATCAAAATGCCTCATGAACAATTCCACTCTCTTGCACTACGGATCATTCCCATTCACCTCTGTAGTTGGCTCAGAAAGTAGTCCGTCATCACGTGATATTTTCGTCACATGACCATAACTCAAAATGGCGACACAAACGCCGGTGAAAGAAAGACCAATCGATTGTTTTGTGTGCTGTTCAAACAGCATACGGCCAATCAGACTTAGTTGTAGGAAATGTGAAAAAGAGGGATTTTCTGAAAAGCTTAAATGTCTTTTAAAGGACGAAAACGTGTTTTTTAATTTTGTTTAAATTGTCATCATTCATGGGCGCAGCCATTTTTTTTACAATTGGCGTAAGATTCTGATCAGTAAAGAAGCTTGAAAAAATAGTTCCATTGTATACAGGTAAATTCATCAGTTTGAATGCACCTATCATGTATCCGGAATCATATTTCCTTTGTCTACTTTATCATGTTACACATGAAACAGTTAAACAGTAACAAAACATGTTTTCCTCGGTTTGACAAGATTCTTGTCATTTAGCCCGTTGCAGAGATGTATGGTGAGAGTAACGAACGACAACTCTGCTCGGAGATTGGAACAATTCATGAGAACTTGGGAGAAAACATACGCGTGATAACCCGGTGGCGATGAATGTAGTTTACGGAATACATCGGAACTGGGTCAACGAGGATGACGCGAGGTATGCCGAATGAAATTAAGACATGACATTTTCTTTTTTGACATGATATAGCCATAGCGAGTCATGTTCTGTGAAAAGGTGGGTTTAATGCAATTGTAAAACGGAACGACCCATTTGACTTTGGTGGAAACCTTTCGCTATTGGTAAATTTTCTGCGTGTTAAGGGACGGTTCTACCTCATGATTCAGCCGGTTTTACACAATCAGCTTCATATTGTGAGATGACTTGCTGCTTGCTATAATGCAGATGCATTAAACCCCTTTTTTTGCAATGCGCGACTCAGTTAGTGCATAGTCAACTCACATGACATACATGTATTAGGATGAAGCGACTGTCGAATGTACTAGTGTTTAAAAAACGTGAAACAAACAGGTAAAGAAATAAACAAACGACATGCTTATTGAAAGCGCAAATAGGTACATGAACCAAATAGAGGGAAAGATTTGACATCACTGTTGAAGACGACGGCACCGAATTTTGGAAGTTTACCAATTAGCCTACCCTTCACCAAACAATCCCGAATTTTAACGACCTTAGTGTCGAGGCCTATTGAAAACATTTTCGGAAAAGTAGAAAATGCTGGTAACCAGCATTTTCTGCTTTTCCAACAATGTTTCCGGTCCTGTTAAAGAGCTTCAGATCATTTATACCACTTTCAGAGTTATCGTCTGCAGATGCTTTTAATTTTTGGAAAAGTATATTTTCTTCTTTTCACAGAGCATGGCTCATTTATATATTATTTCAGTGACGCTCTCTCTCCCTCGATCTGGAAAACCATTTTGTCATAACCACATGTTCTATCTGTAGGCCTATGTACCTGGGAGAATGTAATGTTCTGTTCTGTTGCATCATTTGAGCAACATTTGATTTTGTCTGCAAATGCTTTCAGTCGGGGGGGGGGGGGGGGGTGGTCCCGCGTGGCCTATTGGCAAAGTGTAGGACTCGTGACCCAGAGGCCCCAGGTTCGAGCCTCACCTGTTCAACTGGGCCCTCCGTCGGAGCGCCCTTGGGCAAGACACCTCAGACACCCAGCCTAGTGCCGGTGGAATCCATGAAATACATGAATATGTGAGCTGCTGCCGTGATATGACTGAAATATTGTTGAAAGCGGCGTAAAACACCATTGATTCATTTAGCTTTCAGTTTGGACGAAGCTCAAAATCTCATATTTCGTCGTGTGGTAAAGAGTTAACTCTTTATCACACAATCCCGAGTTTTAACTACCCTGAAAGAAAAGGCTTTTGAAAACATTGTGGGAAAAGTAGTTCCCAGCATTTTCTCCTTTTCCCACAATGATTTCTATCCTTTCCTAATCAAATTTCTTTTTTCCGTCACATTTATTTTGTCGTCTGCAAATGCTTCCAATTTGGACCGGTCTAAAATTTTGTCGTTTGGTAAAGAGTTAAAGGGTTAAGTAGTGAAGTGTATTCGCATACTGATCAGCGATAATAACATTTTATTTTAGACAAGTTGGCTTCTTTAAATAAGAAGCCAGGAGAGGTCAGCATCCATGTTTTCAAATAGATTATTGCTTTTAATTTCAGTATATTTTGGTAAACAAATAAGTAAGGCATTATGTGATTGCCGCTGTGTAAAAAGGAGAAACCTTTTATGCATTACATGACAGACACGTGACCTTCTTCCCACGTTTTCAAGTGATCTTTTCCCGCGTTGTTCTCTTTTTTTTACGAAATTCTTTTTTTGTGTGTGTAGCTTTATTTTTTTAATGAAAAATTACAACTACTGGAAAGGTTATTTGCAATCAAATCAACAAAACAAATCCTTTTTGAAATCCGTCGTATAAAAACAAAACACATCTATTTCCTATTTCAGTTTTTTGATTTCGGTTTATTTATAAAACCATGACGAAACAGATTGTGTATCAGAACAATTTCGCAAAAAAGCATGGAGTTAGGCAGCAATTTCCGAGGCAGTCTGCCTTTTAAACTCACCACTGTTGGAGAGGTCTGATGACCTCTCCAATAAGCTTAATCATGCTTAGCCTAAGCAGTTGACAATGTTTTGTAAATGACTTATCAAATTCAGAGTTTTTGATTCGTTCGTTTGTATAGCGTTTAACGCCGTTTTCAACATTTTTTCAGTTTTATCGCGGCGGCCAGTGCACCTATCCATGCTTTCCCGGAGTTTCTTTTACCAGTACTACGCACAATATTCTCTCCAAGCCACTGGCTGCTTTCCCACGTAACCATCGTCGAAACAATGGTCAGCGGTGAGATGGGAATGAATCCTGGTCATTCCTGTCGCAATGACTATCAGCAGTCCACGGAAAGAAAGTAGCCGAGCCGGGGATCGAACAAGTGACCTCTGTTCTCTGTGGAGAAAACAATGGTTATCAGTATTTCTCCTTTCATCCATGTACAACGTTTTCAAACGCGTTCTTTCACGGACCTTTAATCCTTTACCACATAATCCCGAAATTTTGACGACCCTATGGAGGAGGAGCTTTGAAAACATTGTGGGAAAAGGGAAAAATGCTGGTAACTAGCATTTTCTCCTTTTCCCACTATGTTTTCTGCTCTATCATAAACAGAAATCAGCATTTCAGCTACATTCAATTTGTTGTCTTCAAATGCTTTCAATTTGGTCTAATCCAGAATTTTGTCAACTGGTAAAGAGTTAAACCAGGTGGTTGTCGGAAAACTCATTTTGCTCTCAAATGATAAAGGGCGAAAGCTGAACGAAGCGTATTAACCTTTTACGACAAAATTTTAGGCCCGTCCAAATTGGAAAAAAAAAAAGGATTTGCAAGCGAAAATTTCGATGTGGCTCAAGTGATGTGGTTTTTCTTTGATAGGGTAGAAAACAATGTGGGAAAAGGAGAAAATTCTGGTTACCAGCATTTTCTCCTTTTTCCACAATCTTTTCAAAAGCCTTCTTCCTTAAGGTCGTTAAAAGTCGTCATTGTTTGGTAAAGGGTAAATCATTTCTTTTATCTAAGGCATCTAATTCTAACCCTTATCCTGCTAAATAAGTGAAATGAAACTTTAACTTTAATAGTAAAAACCCTAATTTTGCTATTTCAAAGGTATTTTTTGGGAGAAAGATATCACCATATCGGACACTGTAGATCCAAGACCAGGCTGTGCGTTCTGTGCAGTCTGATCTTGATCTACACTGTCCGCAAAAGGTCCTTAAGTTGCGCTTGAGTTGCAGCCCAAGGATTAAAGCCGCTCAATTACACCAGGAAGGGAGGAAGAATAAGGAAGCGGTGTGACAGGAGGAAATTATTTCATCCGGAATTGTCTGAATACCGCTTTATTCCGACCGTACGATGCAGAGGCTTTCAAACTTTACAACGATCTATGGGCGAAAAGAAACGAGGACGATAGACATTAGAGTCGAAACTATTGAATGTAACCACACAATTTAGGCGTATACATATTAAAGTACTTTTTTTATTAGTTATTTAACAGGTTTCACGATTAATCGTGCAGTTTGATTGGCGTCCGCTGATGAAGTAGTATGCCCTTGATTACATTGCGTCTGTAAACGAAACAAGCCAAATTGCGGAAGGCAGGTTAATCTGCGGTCAATAAGGGGCGAGTCGAACTATGTACGATTAGATATATTAGTGAGTCATGCTCTGTGAAAAGGGCGCTTTTTTCATCTGCAAAAAGTATCGGTCTAGGTCAGCCTGCGCAATCTGCTGATTGCCATGGATCAATTTTCTGCATGTCCAAGGACCAGTTTACCTCGTGATTGGGTTAGATTCTGTTCGACAAGATGAATTTTAAGGATCCATGATCACGTGATTAATAGCCTAGTAGCATGAATCACGGAGATGCGCCCTTTTGCCAGAGCATGGCTCATTTGATTTTTTTGCTAATACGGACATCCAAATAAGTTGCTCTTCAGTTCCTCAAAAACTTCTTTGTTGTTGGTACACTTATATGAAGTACATTTGTATCTTGGTCGAACAACATCCAACCGAAATGATTCCAGCAGAAACAAAACCAGCGTTTTTTTTTTTTTAACCCCTCCACACAACCCCGCGTTTAAACCCTTAAGCTGCTAACCGAGACTCACTGACCTTTTGCCGACAGTTTCGATCAAGATCAGACTGCACAGAACGTGCAGTCTGATCTTGGATCTACACAATCCGATAAGGAGATTTTTTTTTCCCAAAAATAAGTTTGAAATAACATTATTCGGGTTTTTACTATCGGCTTGAAAGTTTCATTTAACTTATTTAGCAGGATAAGAGTTAACAAGGAGGAATGAATTTGAAAACACTGTTGGAAAAGAGGAAAATGATGGTACCCAGCATTTATCCATTTATTTCTTCCTAGCTACCAGGTTGAAGATAGATGACCACGAAGCATGCCAAGCTGCCAAGCGCGACACAAAGACCTTTTGCAGACAGTGTAGATCAGGATCAGACTGCACAGAACATGCAGTCTGATCTTGGAACTACATTGTCCGATAAGGAAATATCTTTCGTCATAAATACCTATGAAATAGCAAAATCTTGTGTTTTTTTTTTACTATCGGGCTTGAAATTTTCATTTTGTACCTACTTTTTCAGCTGGATGAGGGTTAAAAGTACCAACTCTTTCCCATCCAGTTGAAAATAAAAATACTGACAAAAGACTGGGGATTCTGTTTAGCATTGACTTTTTACCGAACAATCCCGTGTTTTAACGATCCTTTGGTAGACGGCATTAGGAAACATTGTTGAAAAAAAGAGAAAATGCTGGTACCCAGCATGTGCCCCTTTTCATGCAATGTTTACCTTCCCTTTTACAGACAAATCCCAAAATTGGAGCCAAATCTGATCTGTCGGCTGCCAATGCTTTGAATTTTGACAAGTTCAAATTTTTAGCGTTTGGTATTAACCCTTAGTCTGCTGACCGCGACTCACGACGTTTTTGCGGACGGTGTAGATCAAGATCCGACTGCACAGAACGTGCAGTCTGATCTATGATCTACACTACCCGATAAGGAGAGATTTTTTTCACCAAAAAATAAGTTTGAAATAGCATTATTCTGGTTGTCCTATCGGCGCGAAAGCTTCATTTAACTTATTTAGCAGGATAAGGGTTAATATTTAATACAGCTGGACACCTTGTTCTGATATAGTAGGTTATAGAGTTGAGAAGTTTGTCAAACACCAAGAGCCTTTGATGGGGTAAGGTAGGGCGTATGTACACTATCAATGACAGTACGCTGTAAAACTCATCTTTCTGGTCATTTGGAGAGGGCTTGAATGCCTGGCATGATATTGTTCCA
Source organism: Tridacna gigas (assembly GCA_945859785.2). Lineage (NCBI taxonomy): Eukaryota > Metazoa > Mollusca > Bivalvia > Cardiida > Cardiidae > Tridacna > Tridacna gigas. The sequence goes on along the minus strand of OX244036.2, from coordinate 33,299,869 downwards.
AAAATCTACGCCTCTCAGACTGTCACATGACTTCACCGAAGACTGGTTCATGTGTGATGTGATTTCGAGGAAGTCTGGCTGCTCAGTCTTGTACGGAGTCCAGTCTACGTCAAAATACTGTTTAACGCTGGTAGGCTTGTTGGGATCTCTGGTAAAACAATTTAGGAAAACGACAAATTAAAATCTTTAAGAGCTCTTCTGTAGTGAAAGTTTTTCATGCCTAAAAAAAGGAAAAGTTCATTTGAAACGTACTTAAAAAATAAAAAAAGAAAAACGGAATAAGTTGTTCAAAAAGAAAATATTTCCTTACTTTAAGTCATTACTTCCTTTTTTCTAAAAGATATTCAAAGTTGTCATCTAGTGATGCGTGAAAAGTTGAATTAATAAAGTCACAGTTTAGTCCATGAGTGAACAAGCTACTCTTAACTCTTTACCAAACGACAAAATTTTAGACTGGTTCATATTGAAAGCATTTGCAGATGACAAAATAAATTTGACTGGAAAATTGAAATTTGTTTTAGGAAGGGTAAAAAACATCGTGGGAAAAGGAGAAAATGCTGGTTATCAGCATTTTCTCCTTTTCTCACAATGTTTTCAAAAGGCTTCTTTCTCAGGGTTGTTAAAAGTCGGGATTGTGTGGTAAAGGGTTAAACCTACCCAAACTACTAGGCTACGAATTAGGCTACATTAACGGAGATTATTCATTCAAAAGTGATCTAATATTTTTTTTAACAATATGGAGAAAAAGTGGAAGTAGAACAGATCATTTCTTTTGAAAAGCATTGGTTGGTCCTATTCCTGCTGTTTGCCAAAGCTGTCTATTGCAGAGACATTCTCTACCAAATGATAAAATTATAGACCTTCCCAAATTGAGAGAATTTGCAGACGACAAATTGAATGCGCTGAATAGATGGAATTTGTCCGTGAAAGGAGAGAAAACACTATGGGAAAGGAGAAAATGCTGAATACCAGCATTTTACCAGCATTTTCTCTTTTTCGAATTAGTTTAACAGGTCGTTAAAACTAGAGCCTGTTTGGTAAAGTGTTAATTCCTAGGCTGCTCAGCGCGACTCGCTGACCTTTTGCGGACATTGTAGATCGAGATCAGACTGCACAGACGTTACATTGTCCGATAAGGGGATATTTTCTCCAAAAAGTAAGTTTGAAATAGCATTATTCTGGTTTTTTTTTTTTTTTTTTTTTTGGTTTTTTTTTTGTTTTTTTTTAACTATCAGCTTGGAAGTTTTATTTAACTTATTTAGCAGGATAAGAGTTACAAGATTCAGGGAAGAAAAGCAGACTAATAGGGTTTGTTGCTTTGCAACAGTTACATGGACATGGATGTGTTAAAGATACATCGTTATAGCCAGAGAGAAAAGAACACTGTAAAAACTTGATAGTGTGTAGAGGGCTCAGAATTTAGTCAGTTGTTTAAACATAGATAAATTTCCAATATATATGGTGTAAGGGATAGATAAACCCAAGGGATTTGTCTTTATCTACAACCGGAAACGACAAGTGTTTTGTTTGAAGGCCTTCAGAAAATGAAACGCATTTTCTATCCGCCGTAATCTGTGCAACCTTGCAACCGTTAGGGGCGACATTTGGCTGAAAATGAGTATAGATGTATCTTTAATGCTTACCCGCTTTTTGCAAAATTACTCCACATAGTCATCATTGCCTTCATCAAGTTTATTTCACTTGGGCTGGGCTGTGGAATCATGGATTCGTCTGAGAAATGATACCACCAAAATAGCGGAACAGCAAACACGTACGGTAGTTCCTCCCCGTGGTTCGCAGAGTCGGGCCCTTCCAGAATATCCGGCATTTTGCCCCGTCGGAGTGGAGGTTTTGCCTCAAATCTGTACACGAAGGTGTTTGAATTGTTACTTGCATGCGTACTGGCAGTTAAAACAGACGGAGCAGCTAATACCACATCAGTTGACAGGTCGACTACGTTTTTAATCAGTGCATCACTGTTGTCAGGATCATCAAAGTTGGTATTTTTGGGACACAAAGTCTTTGGATATTTGTGTTGGCACATCTTTCAGTGCGATTTCAGCATAGTTTTGTATATAGTAGTTCTCCAACTGGTTTCTTGTAATGGTTAAATTTCCATCCGGTGTGATGTTGAAATGTTTCAGCCACTCATATTCATAGACTAGTCCATCGTAATTATTCCAGCCTATCAGTAAGTCAAGATCATGGTAAAAACTAAATAGTTGGCTTTCATTGTTAATGTCCTCGAACATACGTGCTTGGTTCCTTAATTACAAAGTCGTTATCGTACACCGGTACCCAAGTCGGGAAAGGAAACGCTGAAATCGCAAAATCAGCCGCGACCGTTTCTATCTCTTGAGATGATTTCTGTCGAAGGCAAGCCATAAGTTCGGCATGCATTTGACTTGGACATCCTGCACTCCGAGCAAAGGTCAAAGAATTATTATAAATACCGTTGAAGGGCAATACAGCCCAAGCTGAGATTGTCCCGCTCTCGGCGATTGCTCTCTTGAATAAACCCCTGTTTCCCGGGTAAAGGGTTTGAAAGATGACGCTGCTGGATCCTGCTGACTCTCCAAATATTGTAATATTGTTTGAATCTCCCCCAAAAGCCTCAATATTGTCATGAACCCATCGGATGGCAAGGTGCTGGTCCCAAAGGCCATAGTTACCCAAGGCTTCTTTATCTCTGGTGCTGAAAAATCCAAGTGCACCCAAGCGATAGTTTATTGTAACTATGATCACATCTGTGAAAGCACTTAGGGTCCCCGCATCGTAATTATTGGCGGCAAGAGCCACGAAGCCTCCGCCGTGTATCCAGATCATGACTGGTTTCTTTATTATTCCAGTACCATAGGTAGTTGGTGCATACACATTTAAGTAGAGGCAGTCCTCAGACATTGTCCTATCTGTCCTGTTTTGTTGTGGACATTGCGGACCATAGGCAGTCGCTTTCAAAGGTGTCGGAAAGGTACGAATCGGCAGCGACTTCCGGAAACGTAGGTCGCCAACAGGCGGCTCTGCGTAAGGAATTCCGAGGAATTTCTTCACCTGAAAACGCTGGTTGTCGAAGTTGACGTTGGTTAATACTCCTTGTATCTCTCCATATTTTGTTTGTACAGTTGGGAGATCATCTGGAAAAAAGAATCCTTTGCACAAAGGGAGAAACGCCGTGATTAACCGCAAAGCCATCAACATTTTCTTTACTTTTCCTGTGATTCCTTCCTTTCGATACAGCCTACGATACCGTATGGCATTTATTAGACAGTCAAATTCTAAATTCCGACTATTATTTCATATTATTTCTTGTGCTAGATAAGCTATCTGTAGTGCTGATTAAAGAGACTCCGTTTGAAAAACCCGTGTAATTTGTTCTTATCACACACACACACACACACACACACACACACAGATATATATATATATATATATATATATATAAGCCATGCTGTGTGAAAAGGGGCCTTAATGAATCTTCGTGATGCATTGTACCGAGCAAGACATCACATAACTAGGGATCCATAAAATCCGCTTTGTCTAACAACCGACTGAATCATGAGTTGGACTGGTCCTTTGGCATGCAGAAAATTGACCAATAGCAAAACGTTTCAACCCAGATCAGCCTGCGCGGACTGCGCAGGCTGACCTGGGTCGATACTTTTTGCAGATGTATTAAGCTCCCCTTTTACAGAGCATGGCTCATATATAAGCCATACTCTATGACAAGGGTGTTTAATGCATTTTCGCGATGCATTGTACCAAGCAAGACATCACATAATTAGGGATCCTTAAAATCCACTTTGTCTAACAACTAGCGGAATCATGAGATAGAATTGTCCTTTGGCATGCAGAAGGTTGACCAATAGCAAAATGTTTCAACCCAGGTCAGCCTGTCTGGACTGCACAGGCTGACCGGAGTCGATACTTTTCGTAGATCTGCATTAAGTCCCCTTTTAACAGAGCATGGTTCATATACAATGCATATGAGTCATGCTCAGTGAAAAAAAAAAAATGCTGATTTGATGCATCTTCAAAAAGTATCGGCCTATGTTCGCCTGCGCAGTTCGCTATTGGTAAACTTTCTGCATGTCCGAGGCACGTTCTACTTCATGATTCAGACGGTTGTTAGACAAAGTTTATTGTGCGGTTCCATAGTTATGTGACTATCTACCTGGTTTATTGCATTACGAAGATGCATGGAACTCCCTTTTCCAAGAGCGCTGAATATTATGTCATAGAGGGCGAATTTCGTCCGAAAACGACAGGTGCCTACTGAAAATACGTGTTATCTCCCAAATCATACAACTTAGGAAAAATATGCTTGTAAAATGGGGATCATCTACGTAAATCAAGATAAAACTCTTTACCAGACAATACAATTTTAGACTAGTTCATATTGAAAGACAATGTTCTAAATATTTCACGCCTTTTCATTGATAAATCTCATCGTCTGAACAATATTTTACTTTTCTTCACCTGCAAATGCCTTGAATATGGATAGGTTCAAAATGTTGTCGTTTGGTAAAGAGTTAACAAGAGACAATGCAATACTTTGTTGACTTAAACTTTACAGTTTCTCGTCATACATAATGAAATAATAATACAGTGATATACAACTGAATAGCCGTACAGATATCGTCAATAAAAAATACAGATCACAATGAAAATTGTAATGAAAGCTAATAGATCTAAATTTATGGAGAAAATAATGATAAAAATGATAAATGACATTTAAAAAAAAAAAAAAAAAGGGAAGAGAAACACGTAATTAGACAATAAAGCCTCACACGAGACTAACAGGTTTTTTTTTTCACTATGTGTTATTGATAGTAATTTCCGATCTTCGAGCAAAGCTTTGCTTGGTATACTTAGCTAAATTTAAAAGACTTTTTTTCTACTTTTAGAGTTTAACAACTTCACAAACTTAAACATACATCTGTATTTGGACGTTCATAAAAATACTTTTTAATATACCTGTAATCAGTTTTTAAATCTACGTAAGCTGAACAAACTAATAAATCAAAGCGTTGAAAGCACTAGTGTGGCTTTTGTCAAGAAAGCTATTGTATGGGATTGATAATTTGAAAAATAAACCATAGAAATAGCTTCAACATATTCGCTTGAAAGTCAACCTACTACTAGTATATAGTCAGTCAAAATCCAATAGAGTAGCACGCAATCTTGTGGGACGAACAATTCCTGGCGAACAAGCCCAGGTACGAATAAGCCCAGTAACGAACTGGTTTGGGACGCTCAGGCACGGAATCTGGCAGTCAGGAAACAAAGATTGTGTGTATCATTACGCCAATAGAAGACCATAGCGGATTAAGCTATTTTCGATTAAAAAAAAAAAAAAAAAAAGAAGTATGCCCATGATCGATGGCCTAATCCAATTTATTTTAACACGTCATTTTCATATCTGAGTGCAATCGAAACACTTATTTGTCTTAGAAAAATTGAGTTTAATTGGGTTTACTTCCTTCGGTTTTGCACAAACTACGATACATGATTTTCAAAATGCCGTATTGAACTCACAGTGGCATTGTCTTCGACAAATGCCACAAAAATGATAGTCGTCCTCAATTTCATTTTTGTCACAACATGTGCAGACACGTAAATTTCTTTCCACCGTATTATTGCCATATCTTCCCCTTTCCATTCTTAACTGGTGTAAATAAAGTCTAAATTTTGCTAAATGAATCCTCCATATCCAGGGTAATATGTTTAACCCTTTACCAAACAAACCCAAGTTTTCAAGACACTGAGAAAGATAGCTTTCGACAACATTGTGGGAAAAGGAGAAAATCATGGAAACCAGCATTTTCTCCTTTCCCAAATGTTTTCTACCCTTTCCAAAACAAAATTCAATTGTTCAGTCACATTTATTTTTTCGTCTGCAAATGCTTTCAATTTGTCGTTTGGTAAAGAGTAAAATAATATTCAATGTCTGTTGGGGTACGAATAAATGTATACAAGGTGCTTCGTCGAGACCTCGTACACGCCCTAAGCAAAAAGCGGCCCGTTATGCCTCTCGAGCACTTTCTACTACATATGGACAACGCCTCATCTCACACTGCAGGGGCCAAAGATCTGGAGCTGGCTTTACTTGGACTTGAGACCGTGTCCCGTCCACCTTACTCTCCCGATTTGGCACCATTTGACTTTGCCATTTTCCAAACCATAAAGGCACAACTAAAGGGTGAGAAGTTTCAGTCCCTTCAAGAACTGGGAGTAGCAACACGTTTAATTACGAAGCAGTGCAAGTCCGAGTGGTACAGGGATGTGTACAGCCAGTGGGTACGCCGTTACCGACGATGCATAGAGCATAGGGGCGAGTACTTCGAAAAAGAATAGGTAACGTTGCCTGATGACTTTCCGACGACGTTGATGACGTCGTATATTGTAGCGTTTTGTGCGCCGGTTCCTAGTACCTGTGTATGTTTGATTCCGTGTAAAATCAATATCTATTGTTCGATTGTTTCATTCTTTTGCACTTCTGTACATACTGAATGTCGTTTTACGATGCGTGGACTTTTGTCGCATTACGATAACCCATTAAAAATTTATTGACTTAATTGAGATAATATTTGAACGGCCCTCGTAGGAATATAATCAAACGGTTCTTCCAGGACCACCCAATTAAGATTAAAGTCGCCTTTCTATTGTCAATTTGTCAAAGAGAGAGAGAGAGGAGGGATAGAGAGAAAGAGCTTTGTCCGTTATCCCTTTTAGTAATAATCCCTGTCCTTCCATTTTTCCCCATTGCATCTCTAGCAGTGCTGGTGGCTAGAATTTTCTCCTTTTCTCACCATGTTATCTAGCCTCTCAAAATCAACTTACAGCATTTGAAAAACAATTTGTCGTCTGCAAATGCTTTGAATTTGGAAAAGTCCATAACGCTACCTCATTATTAACTCTTTGCCAAACTGCAATATTTTAGACTTGTCTAAATTGGAAGCATTTGCAGTTAAGTATGACTCAAAAACCGAAATTAGCCTTTGGAAGGGAAGAAAACATTGTGGGAAAAGAAGAAAATGCTGGTTACCAGCATTTTCTTTTTTTCCCACAATGTTTTCAGAAGGCCTCTTCCCCAATGTCGCGAAAACCCGGGATTGTTTGTTAAAGGGTAAATGCCCTGTGACAGATGCACTTTGTCGTCTGCAAATTAATGCTTTCAATTTGGAAAAGTCCAAAACGCTACCTAATAGGGTGGAAAACTAGCTGGTTAAACACATTGTTTTTTCTTTTCCCACATTGTTAACAACAGCTTCTTGGTCATTTACTCTTTACCACATAGTCCCGCATTTTGACGACCTTCATGAAGAAGGCTCTAGAAAAACATTGTGGAAATGGAGAAAATACTGGTAGCATTTTCTCACGATTTTTTCAAACATCTCAAATGCAACTTAAAAACAATCGTTTCAAATTTCTCCCAATGCCACCTTTCGTATTATTTTGACAGTTTTCCGTAGGTTCCAACAGCACATTGCCCATTTTTTCAACCTCGCTTTTCTTATAACGATATTTAATATTTTCATTAACTTTGAACAAAGGTCTGTTTTGTAATATTGCCTGGCACATGTACGTCCAAATAACAATTTCAGGACATAAGGGTAACTTGATTGTGTGAATAAGGGGGAAGAAGCCGACATAACCCTTCACCACATAAACAGCATTTTCTCCTTTTCCCACAATGTTTTTTTTACCCTATAAAAGACAAAAGTAATATTTTCGTTACACTGATTTGCCGTCTGTAGATGCTTACAATTTGGACAAGGGGAATACTTTGACATCTGGTAAAGTGCAAACAAAGGGGACATCAACTGGTTAAATGAAAAGATGTTAAGCGGGATTAACTGTTTTTTTTTTTTAAGTACAATTTTTGCCTTGTCCAAATTTGCAGACGACAAATAAAATATTACCCAAAATATGAGCTTTGTCTTGATAGAAAACATTTTGAGAAATAGTACAATGTTTTCATTTTTTTTTTTTTTCTTAATAGGGTCGTTGAAACCCGGGACTGTTTGGTATAGGGCTAAAGGGGTGTTCTGTGTTTGGTAGAATTAAGTTTGTAATTTATGACCCTGCCACTTAACAACTACTCTTTTAATGCCTCGTAATCAAAATTGGTGTTACACCCGTCGGCAAACTAGAAAGGAAGAGAATCGTCCTAATCAAGCTTTGTCGTGTCTTAATAAACAACGAATAACGTGGAAGAGTATAATAAAATCGTATCGCGTTTAACACAGGAAAAATCACAGGGAATATGCTTTTTTTTTTTAAGGAGGGGGGCGATAACAAAAAAAAATTGTTTATAGAAAGGTTGATATTGTGAGTTCAGTAAGTTCAAGTGCCGTCTGACTTACAATGAGGAGTGATTATTTCAGTTTTAGCATAGAGATGATACGCTTTTGATTTACAAAGCACAGTGACAATTGAAGAAATGGAAGGGTCTTTGGTCGAAAACTGTTTGATCTAGTTCTACGAACTAGTGAATTTAAACGGGTTTAAAATTCTTCTTGTAGATAATTTACATTTTCAACTATTTTAGTCTAAACGGCGACTGTATATTTGTTCCCGACTATTTTCATGGAATAAGCATTCTTTTTTTCGAGTAAAATTCTAACAACGTATGCTCAAAATATGGTTAAATTAGCATCCGAGTAAACAGTACATAATGTTGCTGATTTCATGCCGATCTCAGTCGCCATTTTGAAATAGTTGGCGAGCGGTAAGCGCTTGCTGACGGTCAATAGGGACAAAACTCGCTCGCGAGCGCTTGCCTTATTGAACGCAAGGCAGTCCTCGGATAGAAATTGGCCAAGCAGGGGATCGAACCAGCGAGCTCCTGTTCTCAAGTCCTGTACGCTAGCGACTGAGCTACCGGGGCTCGGCCGCCTGGAGGGTAATTAGAAGTTTTTACCCTTTTTTGTTTAAATCTATTAAAAGCATTCAAGATACAAAATAACTTAACCATATGGCAATATTATATACAAGCATATTTCTAAGTTGTCATCCTAAAATTACAAACATTAATATTAAAAATTACTTAAAAAAAAAAAAAAAAAATGTGGTGACAATTAAAATTTAGGCACCAGGAACAGGTTTAAAAATTTCAAAGTCTCTTACCTCGGGTGACTTCATTTAAAAAATGGTTTTCAAAAAGTACAATCAATATTAAACAAGTCATTTCGTTGAAATGATATCCACCGCCGAAAAAAAAAAAACTTTTTTTTAATAGAAACATAATTATAAGAGGTATTGTGTTTTGCATGTAAATGGCATTTTTTGTTATTTGTGAAAATATACATTAATTTTCACATTTTCCGTTACACGGCATTTTATTAAATAAAAACAAATACTAATTGTCTGTGGCTTATGATAAACAATATAAATATGAAGCTTCATGAAATGTCGTCCAGTAGTTACAGGGATATTGGTCCATGATAGAAATATACATCAAGCCCCCTTTTCCCATGACCCTGCATTAAAAACAAAAACAAAATAAAACAAACAGACCGGAAGACATCTAGCCTCCTTTGTCCATGAAAAGGCATTACATTAAAAAAAAAAAAGTATATCGGCGGACTATAATGAGAACCACATGTATGAAGTTCCATTAACTTTCGTCAACGATTTTAGAATATGTCTGTCTGGATGGACGGGAGATCGGACGAACGAACGAACAGATGGACAGACAACATGAAAACTATATCTCCCCCCCCCCCCCCCCCCGGAAGTTCGGCGAGGCATAATACGTGTCGAAGTTCCATCAATATTTACAGTTCCTCCCTACCTTAATAATGCCTGTAAAGAATGTGGACAAAAATTATGCTTCTAGGTTGATAAAAATGTTTTTCTAGCGCAGAATCTGGTTGACTTACTTACATGTATATCTTAATTCTTACACATATTGCTAAAACAAACTGATTCTAAATAATTTCAGTAGAATAGGGCAAATATTTTCTCTCCGGATTTAGAACAAGTTGTTTTTGTAATTTTCTGAAATTGGACCCGTGTGGTTATATATATGTATATCGATTGACTTAATTGTCCTCTCCAAATATAGGATGCTAGATATGAAATTTGGGTATGTAATTGCTTATACAGTTTCTGAGGCGGTGATTTTGAAATGTTACTATTCAGTTCTGAAGCTTCTGTGAAGTTTATAGAAACAGAGCATAACCACTTGAACAATTTTACAAGAGGACCATTTAGGCAACATTTGCAACTCACCCATATCTAATCTAAGCAGTCTGACAAAGTTCCGTGAGTATTGGACTGAACATAAATGGATATACATGGATTCTACAGCACTAGATCTATTACGGTTTCGTCTGATTTGACCTATTGACAACCTTTTTCTTTTAACCTCCGGTCACCTACATTCAGTTTTGTCAAAAATATTAATTGAGACGAACAGCCGGGATATTTTACGATCATTGAACTGAAATTTAGCTTCTGGAGCACACGCAAATATTTGACTCAGCAATCTACCTGTCCGTTGGAAATGATTTGTTTTTGCTGTTGTCCGGGTTCAAGTTTTGTCCACAGTGGACTCTAGGAATGTGGGTGATACAGCTCAAGAAAAACAATATAACTCAATAGCATGATCATCAGCCTTTTAACTTTGTCTGCGTTTTATAACGTCCCAGGAATTAGTACTGCTTCCACACCAATTGAAAATTGTAGAGATCTACTTGTATGTATATTGCTTTGGTGTAAACTAAATGTTTCTTATTCGCTCTATTACCCTTTACAACAACCCTGTACAAGGTTACAAATACTCCAATTAGAGATTTTCAGCTTTTACGGTTCACGTTGGACGGAGACGGTCAGTGACTATTTCAAGGGGCTATCTCAACATATTTGTTCAAGAAAATTTAAGGCCAGACCAATTACTTTCTTGTTTTATTGTCATGAACCTTTGTAATTATTCAGATTCGGAGGAAGTACCGACACCGAGCTGACGGAGCAGTCTTGGAACTTTGTTTTTAATAAAGTCATTGTACAAAAGTTGGTTTTCACGGATTATGTCCGCAAGTGGCCTTTTCCTTCCTCTTCGTCGGTGTTCCTGTTCGGGAGTAGTATCTTCTCCCGATGAAGAAGAAAGGTCATCAGCAATTCTGTCTCTAAAATCTGCTCTGCCTGCCTGTTCTCCTTCTGGCTGGTCCTGTTGGTGGTCTGCCCTGTTGTCCTGGGCAGGCTGGAGGCGACGCTCCATAGCAGTAATCTGGGTTGCTACTCCTCTACAAGAAAAAGAGGACGAATGTCTCTATAGTGAACAATAAACCCTTTAACTCTTCAGCAATTATGTTTACTTGCAACAGGGAAAAATATCTGAAGAAAATGTTTACCAAAGGTTTAATTCATCAGAACTATAAATCCTTTTGCAACAATGTATGCAAATGCATTTTAATCAATAATTCTCCTAATATGCATATCGAAAGTGCTCTAGCTTCGCATATCTCGCCTGTGTATTCTTTTCCTACATACACGGAAAGACGTAAAGTTTTGACACGGAATCGATACAGGACAAACAAGTATAAGGATAAGATACAAGAAAGGTCCAAAAGGGACCGAGAACGAGAAGCTATATACTCAAAGAATTATGTTTATCGGAAAGAAACCCTGTGCACCGGTTAAGACTAAACTACATTCAGACATCAAATATAATGCTCGGAAAGGTTCGGAAATTTTGGAAACGGTAATGTCGGGTTTCACCCGTACAGTACAAAAGTCAAAGTAAGAGTTTTTGTGGATGGCATAGATCAAGATCTATTGATTGATTGATTGATTGATTGAATGGTGTTTAACGCCACTTTCAAAATATTCATCTATTTCTTGGATTTCACCAGTACTAGGCTACGGCTCTATGTTTCTTGCCCAAGGACACTCCCACAAAAAACCCAGTGGATCCAGTGAGGCTCGAACCCAGGACCTCCAGTTCACGAGTCCTACACTTTGCCACTGCGCCTCGCAGGACCCCCTCCGTTGCTTCTAGCGAATGGGCGAATGAAAAGGAGTTTGTCTACGTGGGAAGAGCAGCTGGTAGCTCTGATCGGATGTAGTGTTGTACTGGTTTGAGAAATGACCGAAAGACATCGTTAGGTGTGAATCACTTAGGTGCACCAGCCGCAATTTGACTGAAAAAAAAATGTTGAAGTATGCGTTAAACCGCATATAACCAAGCAATATTGCCCATCATTTTCATGGTAAAATTGATATTTTATACTCCACTCGTACTTCACATGAAGCAAATGAATATATTATGATCTGCCACGATATAATAGAAAAGGTGTTGAAAGTTGCAAAAGCACCATTCAGTCAGTCAATCTCCACTCGTTCTGGTGTTTCTATACGTGTGCAACAAAGGGCTGCCTCGGGTCAATTGCAAGGAAACATTCAGGCCGCAAACAAACAAAAAATAATACCGTGTACTTACCTACATTATTTCCACCTTCCATGTTTTATTGTACTCAATGTGTAGCTATTGTAAAACAATGTATTGTACACGTTTTTTTTTTTCCGAACGCCCATGCTCTTTACGATAATCATGCCAATAATACTTTTTTGCAGGGAGCTGTATATTGAAATGATAGCTGATTTATAATTATTTCATTTTCCCCCAATCAATTCAAAACAAAATTTAAACAAAATCAAGACAGAATAATCACGAAATTTTGAGAGAAACTTCGGGGTTTTTCTCCCTTTTTTATGTATCTGCATCGAAAGATCGACAGTTTTATTTTTGTTCGTCCGCGCGTCCGTCTGACTGCCTGTCTATCTGTGAAAAACATGATATTTGCCTGCACTTTTTAGAAGTATTTGCTACAATGCTCATATTTGGTTTGGCTTTCATCGATACGCCTCCGCTGATGACCCATTCAATGTCATCTCACAAGGCCAATGTCAAATATCATGGTCACATTTCCGAAAATAGGTTTTCAATGGGGCTATGTCGTTTAACAATCTCACTGTTTATTTTAGGTTAGAATGGATAGAAAATCTAGACGAACGATAAGTTACGTTTTACCTGCTTTGGTGCATCCTGTTCCCGATATGACTCGTTACTATGGACTCATATGTATGATCTTAGAACTAATTCGACCCCCGCCTGACCCTACATTGAATATAAGGCATCGTCTACTTGGAATTATTGAGGACGCCCATAGTGGAAGAAATGTCTTTTCTTTTCTTTGTTCCCATCGCTACCAGTTCTTCCAAGTGACAGGAAAAACACCCGAGACTTTTTTAGATCTGTTGAAGACTCTTGGTATTTCTTCATATAAAACACGTCAACTTTCCCCTAGAAATAGAGTTCTCCTCGTACTTATGTGGTTAAGAACATATCCGACATTTATGATGCTGTCGTCCCTATTCGATGTACCTGTGTCAAGTGTGACAATAGAAATTAGACTTCTTATTCCCATATTTTACTTACGTTTGAAAAAGTTTGTCGTCTGGCCAGAGAATCGCGACTGGGTTGCCATGAGAGGTACTTGGAACAAAATTCCTGAAGCCGTCGGAGCCATCGATGGAACCTCACACGAAATTAACCGGCCGATAAATGAACCACAGGAGCAGTTTTATTCAGGACATCGACATCACCACGCAATCCATACGCAGATTATTGTTGACTGTCATGGCACCATAAGATTCATACGTAGTGGATTTCTGGGTCACCAAAATGATGCCCAGCAGTATCGCATGTTACCTGAGATAGGTGCTGATTTGTCATTTCCTGATCAGTGCGTTTTGCTTGCAGATAAGATATATCCAAATTATTTCCCAATTATGACACCGTACACGAACGCCCAAATTCACCGTTACCAAGGACGCCATCGGAGAAAGAGCTTAAAACTTAACAGGTTAATAGTGAAATACCGCGTGTGTGTTGAACGTGCCATGGCTGAGATTAAACGCTACAGGGCTATTTCAAGTGTCTGGAGACACAAACGAAGGTTTCTGCCTAGAGTTGTGCATACTTGTGCCTTTCTTACTTCTCGTAAGAAGGTTATAGGTCTTACTATTTAAAAACAAACTGATAAAAAGTTTGAGATGACTCCCGATTTTGGTGCCAGTCCGTCTCCGTCAACCGCGAACCGTACAAGCTAAAAATCTCTATTAAGAACTTGTTGTTCGAGTGGGCTAACATTGATCTGCTCTATTACACTTGAAATATAGCGGAGTAAAAAGGCAAGTTCTCATATTGCTGGTTGTTAGAACTGCGTAGTTTCAAGTCGAATTCCCGTGTGAATTCAGATTTTGGCAGTTACGAAAGCACCTTGCATTCTGACACCCGCACTAACATATCGTTGTTTCATAAATACTGAATCAAGGTTAATCGCACATTGAAAACAAAACAACTGCAGACTTTGACAAATTCATCTCTTTCAAAACGAAAAACAATAAATTAAACACATTAACCTTTAAAACACTCTCTCTGCATTGATCGGTGAAGCGCTGAAAATAAAGGCCGGTTCAGCGACTGATTCATAAATATGTAAATTTATAAAGAATTCCGTGGTGCAAATGACGTTATACGTCACGTGATTATAAGATCTATATTTGTGCCACAGCTACATTCCAGAAAGCACTTGCTAAGCGATGACTTGGTACAACCTAGAACCGTGCGCATTACATACGCTATGTACGATCTCTGCTTGTGCACCTAGAATATGGATGTGCAAAGTATTTAAAGTCTAGAATAAAAAAAACTCTGAAGAAGCATCGTGTAAGAATGTCGAAGAAGGCAATGCAACCATTCCAAGTCGTTATAAATTTGTTTAAAAAAAAATAGCCTACTGTTGCCTACTGTTGGGAAAAATCTCCATTGAAAGCTTCCATGTTAACTCGGTACCGCCTTTCTCTTTGCGATCATAAGTTGAGTGTTGAATTGAAGTAAGACTAACATTTAAGTACTGAAATGAAAGCATTTTAGTACCCGTATATCAATCTGGTTCGCAAGATGATCCGTCAAACTATAGAGGAATCTCCTTAATAAATGTATTGTACAAGATCTTTTCAAGTATTCTTAATGATAGAATACATCGATGGGCGGACAGGTTTGAGTTGATAGATGAAAATCAAGCGGGATTTCGAGCTGGTTATTCAGTTATCGATAATTTATTTACCTTACAAAGCATGATACAAAAATATACGGGGAAAGCCGGGGGGGCGTTTCTATGTTCTTTATGTAGATTTTAAAAAAGCTTTTGACTCGCTAGTGCATGAGAAGCTGTTTAGCATTTTACTTAACAGAGGCCTAAAAGGGAAAATGTTTTATCTACTTTTGGACTTGTACTCAAGTTTAAAATCATACCTACGGGTATCAGACAAAATCACAGCTCCATTCTTTTGTAATATAGGAACGAGACAAGGGGACGTAAGCAGCCCAATCATATTCAACCTATTCATTCAAGAGTTATCTATCCTTGTCAAAGAAAATTGTCCCGGTATATATACAGTATCCGAAGAAATTTCACCTATCACCTGCTTGTTGTATGCAGACGACGTGGCACATTGTGCGGACACAGTAAATAATCTGCAGTTACAACTCAATAAACTCTCAGAATTTTGTAAAGAAACAAAAATATCTGTTAACTTAGGTAAGACGGAAATCATGGTCTGTAGAAATGGAGGTTCCCTTAAAATGAGTGAAAATTGGTTCTTTGATGGCTTACGTGTAAATACAACTTCAGTGTACAAGTATATGGGCCTTTTGTTGACACCAAAACTTTCATGGTCTGCTTCAAAGTACAAACTTGTGTCGCAAGCTAAAAAGGCAATATTTCCAATTAAATCATACCAGTATAAATTTGGTTTCTTTCTACATAAGGAGTATTTTAAATTATTTGATGCAATGGTTTTACCTATCCTTACATTCGGGGCAGAGATATGGGGATTTGAGTATTCTGATATCATTGAAAATGTTCATTTAAGATTTTGTAGAGAAATTTTTAGGTGTAAACCATTCAGTTAATAATTATGTTGTCCTATCTGAGTGTGGCATACTACCCTTATGTATTATCTATAAAACCAAAGTTGTCAAATATTGGTGTAAACTTTTACGTATGGATAATCATCGTTTTCCTAAGCAATGCTATAAGATGCTTAAGGCACATGCCGATCTTGGTAGAGTCAGTTGGGTTACACGAAGTTAAAAATTTTCTTTGTACAAATGGTTTTGCTTATGCGTGGCTTTCGCAAGATATAGGGGATGTCGATTACTTCGTTAAGCAGTTTAAACAAAGAATTTCCGATTGTTCGCTGCAATATCTAAATGAGTCAATTCAAAACTCACCTCGGTGTGATTTGTATAAACACATATTTTCCTTGTTAAATCCGGAGAAATATCTATGTGTGGATATTTCTACGAGTTTAAGAAGAGCTTTTGCGAGATTCAGCCATAAACTCAATATAGAACTAGGTAGACATTTTAACATAGAAAGAGATGATAGGGTGTGCCAGCATTGTTTATTAAACCATGACATTGTAGTCGTAGAAACTGAATACCACTTTCTTTTTAATTGTTCTCTATTCAGTGCAGAAAGACAAACATTATTGTTCTCTTGGTATCGAGGTAGAAAAGATATACGGTCATTTTACAATCTAATGAAAAGTAAAAATAATGTTACTATTAAAAAGGTAGCAAAGTATATTCTATCAATTTTAACATTAAAGGTTACGAAGACCGATAAAGGCTGCCAGTTTACTTAGGTCACCCCATAGATCAGGATGATAACAATGAGAGCCTGTTTGCTACGTAGCCAGGCGACTCAAAAATGTATTAGGATAATGATGATGATGATGATAATAATAATAATAATAATGGGTGAATAAAATTTGATTTTCCGAAATCTGTCCTAGACGAAATTTTAATGTTGCGTGTTTCGGTCCGGTGTTTTAGGCCCACCCCAAATTTCGGAATATTGACATAAACGATGTTGTAAGCGACCTCGGCAGGCTGTGGGGGGAATTTTCAATATAAAAACTGTGCGGTTAAGAACGAAAATTGCGGTATATTGAGTATGGATAAAAAAGCAGTTTGTGAATCTTGAAATGGGGGAAGTTGTGGCATCGGATGAAATTAATTCTGATGCTGAGGAAGAGGTGATAAACTTGAACGAAATCGAAAGTGGATCTCTTTCGGAACCAAAGCAATTCGATCCTAACCAAGTCCATCCTAGAGGCTGGACAAACGGTAGTAATCAAAATAGAAAGAGAATACATATGGATAGCATTGAATGCTTTCAAAGAGCAGAAACTAGCGTTGGAGCAGTTTCCCTGACCAATCCTCATGTATTCAATGGCAATATTCAACGAAACAAGCAGCTTCTTCCAGTGGATAGAAGCAAACGAAGAAAGCTGAATAAAGACAGTGAAAATGATAATCAGCAGTATCATTGTGAACTGTTACAGAGCTCTCAACCAAGTGGCTTTGTGTCAGCCTCGGACATGTACAAACTACATGTAGACCAACCTGCAGAAAATCTTAATACAGATTTGAATAAAAGTTCATTTCATAATGAAAACAGGAACAAAAACAGCCAAATTAAACAAATAAGAAACCAAGGCAGTATTTTAAGATTTGTGAAATCTTCAAGCACAGCAACAAGTCATGATACCATAGTTAAAACAGAAAATGACACAGAGGATGTGTTGCCTGGTTCACAGGGTTCATCTAGAAGTTTGATGTATTCACCAATCAAAAAGTTAGAGGACAGTGAAGCAATCTATATCAGTGATTCTAGTCCCAGCTGTAGTCCATTAAGATCAAAAACTTCAAATTCTTGTCAAGATGTACAAGTAAAGTACAGTGAGAACTCTGTCGTCAAAAAACTGTTTGATGGACAGAAAAACGCCAGCAAGAGTAATAAATCGAGACAGAGATCCAAACCTTCAAAGTCAATACAGAAGGCTAAAGTTGGGACAAAGATAATCAAGAAAGAGAATGGCTGTATAGATGTTGATGAAATAGATATGAATGCAATCTCGTACAATAATGATGATAAATCCATTATCAAGAAGGAAAAGGAAACAACAAATGATAAATATGGCTTGTTAGGGTCAGGATCTTATCCCAAACAGAAAAATGATGAGCAGATAAACTATTTTGAAAGATTACCACTTGAAGTACTTGAAAATATTTTCTGCCAGCTCCCGATGTTAGATCTATGCTTGAATAGTAACAGAGTTTGCAGCCAGTGGAATGATATCATAGCAGATGAGAAGGTTAATGACTGATATATTGATTCATAGATTTGTTGTTTGGCTCCACTGGCCAAAGGCCAGGGAGCTTATGTCATGGCTCTGTGTCCGTCATGCGTCTGTGTGCATCTGTGTGTGTGCGTGCGTCTATGCATTAACTTTTATTACAAAACGGTGTTCCCACTCACATCTTTTTTTGGGAGTGCATGCGCTCCCTGGAGTACAAGTTTGGGAGTGCAAGAGAAATTCTAGGAGTGCACTAAATAATGACAATTTTAGAGCATCTATGGAGAAAAGTAAGGGTCTGTTGTATTGAAAATTTATTTTGGTGAGTCTCACTCTGCAGTTATCTACTCTTGAAAACAATCTGGGTAATTAAAAAATGTAGATGCTTGTTATCATGTTTCCTTACTGACAGGACCAGTTTCAGAGGGACAACTTACAACCTGATGACCAGTAGAATTTACCATTTCACTTTCAATTTCAGACACTAATTAGCTTTCATTTACTGTTTTATAGAGATCTTTATGTAAATTTAGCGTCTTAAAGTCATTGATAAGGCTGAATAGACAGTTTGAAATGCCTATGATTGGAAGACAGCAAACCGATTTTGGTTGTGTCATGAGTTTTCGCGTTTTTTGGCAGCGATCTTTTTTTCATGCCTGTTGAGTTTTGGAGTAGTACCTCTGCATGATTTGACATAGATTTGTCAATTAGGGTAGCTTTAACTTCAAAGCCTATAATTTTACACTAGAAAAGCGGATTGATACCATTAATACTTTTAGATAAATGACAACAGTTTGATTAGCAGTGATAAACAGTGACTTCACACTTGATAATTTTACTTGTCAGAGTTTAAATCTTTCAAATATCATGTGAGGACATTACTTGTTACCAGTAGATTCGCCAGTGCTTAAGTTTTGGGGACATGATTTTTTTCTAACTTTTCCCAACTGGTGCTACTGGTGATTGATAGCGGGATCCCTGAAACCAGTGTATGCAAGCACCTTTTACTTCATATTTTTGTGCGTGATTATTCAATTAAGCACGTGAATCACACACATATGTGCGTGAATAGGAACTCAGTCAAACATCTTCTCTGAAACTACCCATCCAGACCCATCCAGTGTTAACCATACTTCACAGAAATGATCCTGCGGTGGTCCTCTTCAGAATTTCATGAATAAAATTTTATTCCTGTAAAAACTGTGTTTGATTCCTGTAAAAACTCTGGTGGCCATGGCAACAAAACTGAAAAATATTGGAAATCTTTGAAAATCTTCTTGTCCGAAACCTAAAGGCCTAGAGCTACCTAATGTGGCATGTAGCTTCATCTGATAGACCTCTATCAATTTTTTTGAAATTATAGCCCTGGGGTCAAAGCTGGCCCCATCCCGGAGATTACAACTTTTCAGAAGAATACCTAAAATGAGCTTGTACAGTTGAGTAGTGGGTTCATTAAAATCCATTAGAGTTCTTTTCACAAATTAAGTATACAAGTCAGAGTATACCACACAAAACATAGGCTGATCTTGGGTTTACACTGATTCTTACTGCTTCTACAAGGCTCCCACAACTTTAGGTTCAAAATTTTTGGGAATAAATGTGTGTATTTCTTACAGTCAAGTATAATGCTGTCATGACTTGTAGTCGTCCAGCCTGACTGCAATGAGTTACGGATGTAGACCACTCAAATGAATTTTTATGGAAACTGCTACCTGCTGGGCACAGACCAATCAAATGAATTTCTGGGAAAACAAGTGTGTTTATACCCTCATAGCATTGTTTCATAAACTATTTAGTTGATTCTTCACCAGACAATCCTGCGTTTTAATAGCCTTAAGAAAGAGGACTTTTGAACACATTGTTGGAAAAGGAAAAATGATGTTAACCCTTTCCCAAACGACAAATTTTGGACTGGTCCAAATTGAAAGAGTTTGCAGACGACAATTTTAAATTTGATGAAAATGGCAGAAAGTTCTCAAAAAGGGTAGAAAACACCGTGGGAAAAGGAGAAATTGCTCGTTACGAGCAATTTTTTCTTTTCCCACAGTGTTTTCAAAAGACTTGTACTGCAGACACGTGAAAACCAGGGCTTGTTTGGGAAAGGGTTAAGCAGCATTTTCTTTTTTTTACTGCAATGTTTTCTACGTTTTCAAAATCATTTCATACTTTGAACCACACCTGTTGTCTGCAAAATGCTTTTAAGTGGACAAGTCTGAAATTTTGTTGATTAGTGAGTAGTGTAGTTAAATCTCAATACTTCTTTATTCTCTAACTCTCTTGAAGTTTTAGTAATTGAAAGGGATTTTTTGTTTAATTTCAGTTTGTCCCATGGAAGAAAAAGTACCACAAGTTGAAGAAGAATATTGGAAGCTGCAAGAAGGATGTACAAGATATAATGGTAAAGAATGGAATGACCAGACCTGCAAATTATTTGCTTGGGCTCATCAGGTATTTACGTCACAGTCAAAGGTATTACATGTACTTCATCGTGATTGAGTTCTGGGCTTGTCAATAAATTGATCACTGCTTTTAATCCTTTACATTCAGACTTTTAACGACCCTGAGAAAGAAAGCAAGCATTTGAAAACATTGTTTTGTACCCTTCCTGAAACAAATATCAGTTTTTGAGTCACATTTATTTTGTCGTTTGCAGACGGTCTGGATTTAGACTAGTCTTAAATTATGTTGTTTGGTAAAGAGCTAATTCTTTACCACACAACAAAATTTTTTGTCAGTCCAAATTGAAAGCTTGCAGATGACAAATAAAATGGGTTATGAACAACAGTATCTATTTTTGAGATTGTTGAGAACATTGTGGCAAAGAAGAAAATGCTGGTTCCCAACATTTTCTCCTTTTCCCACAATGTTTTCAAAAGCCTTCTTCTTCAGGGTTGTTAAAACTCGGGCTTGTGTGGTAAGGAGTTAGAGGAATTTCTTTTTGAATTGCTCTCCTAATCTATCGTGCATTAAACATAGCTTGGGTATCTTGGAAACAAAGTAGATCAAGGTTATAATGCCTTCTGAAGTTCTCCAGACAGTGCAGATCAGGATCAGACTGTACATAACATGCTGTCTAGTCTTTTGATCTACACTGCCTGCTATTCTATGAAATATTCTTGCAGAACCACCCCTAAATTGCATTGTTTTCGTTTTCTTTTCCCGATTTAGAAAGTTTTCTTTTCATTTACATAGAGCTTGAATGAAGTGTTCCAAACTACTAAAGTATGTCATTGTTACTTGGAGAAGACAGATTTTAGAATTTGAACTTTGCTGCTGATGTGAAGCAGAGTGATTTTTCAGTGTTCATCATTACCTTTCATAATTCTTTTTTTTTTTTCCACCTATCTTTGTCTTTCTTTTTCTACACCTCAGGTTTATGAAAAGTTTCAAACCAGTAACAGCTGGCAACATGCTTCATTGTCTACAGAAACATTCAAAATACCACTGGGCATCTGTATTGATTCAGGAAAGAGCTGAAGACTGTATAGTTAATCAGGTATGATTCACTTTTAGTGAAAGATACATCCTTACAGTCAAAGAGAAGAAAACGCTACATATAGTTCAGAATTTAGTCAGCTGTGTAAACATAGATAAATTACAGATATAAATGGTATAAAGTATAAATATATCATAAATCTTCGATTTGAAACCAAAAACATCACAACAGTGATTTCTTTGATGGCCTCCAGAAAATGAAAAGCATTTTCTGTTGGTCATAATGTATGGAATCCTGCAACCGTCGGGGTAACATTTGGCATGAAGATACAAGAATGATTATAGTGTGATGAAATAAAGATGAAGTGGGTTAGAAACTGGCTGTAAACAAGTTCATATATAGATGTATCTTTAACCCTTTACCCCACAATTCTAGTTTTAACAAACCTGAAGAGAAAGGCTTTTGAAAACATCGTGGGGAAAGGAGAAAATTCAGGAAAGAGCATTTTTCTCCTTTTCCTACAATGTTCTCTATTTTTCCAAAGGCAAATTTCAGTTTTTGAAATGGTACTACAGGAGCTCCACAAATTCATACTCAGATCTTGAAAGTCATTACATAAGGCGTCAGAAAATCAAAAGATTTAAACATGGGGTATCTGTATGGCAATAACTATTGAGGCTATATCTATTGACTTCAGTACCTGACAGTTTGAGACTCACGCTTTGTCACCTTACATAATCAGGTATTGTAAACCAACCTCTGTAACAACCTGTTCTAATGACAGGAAAGGGGTAATTTATGAAAAGGATTACGGTATGCTAAATAGTTAAGTTTGTACTATTTAAAAAACAATGACAGATATGTTGGGAGGGATCCTACATGGCTCAATGGTAAAGTGTGGGACTCGTAACCTGGAGGTCCTTGGTTCAAGCCCCACTTGATCCGCTGGGTTTTTCCTGGGAGTGTCCTTGGGCAAGACACTTAAGAGCCAGGGTTCCCGCTGGGCTTCGCATTTGGCGCCATTTGCGATAGATTTTGTAATGTGGCGCAAGAAAATGCCAAATGGCGAAAATGACTGGCGCCGATATTTTTCACATCGGGGTGCCGTACATTTTGATACTGGTCTCCGTCACCTCAATGCGTGAAAGCGTATCTATAACCAAAAAATCGATAAGCAGTTTATAAATTGTTGCAAATACACCCCGTCACGGCAGGTGATCTAAATAACAGTCTGTATAGTAGGTGGGATTTGTCTAGTTACACAGGCATATACACCATGCAATGCTAATAATCAATCAAATATCGATTTCGCCACATCCCATCTGCACCCAAGGGTGTGAAAATAGAATTTTTACACAACTTGAAGTACTGCGAACCAATCAGGAATCACATACGAGATTTAGTCGCCGCCCATAATTTCTAAAGCCACGCCTTGATTCTGTGTTATATGCATGATACATGTGGGGCATTATGGTTCGTATTTAGCGACGACCACACCATTTTTAGGTGGATTAAATTCGGTAATTAACGCATCAATGAAAGAAGATTGGACCTCGGGATAACAGATTTATCAGCTTGCCACTTATGTTTGCAAACTGGAATGTTCGCGATCGATTATTCCTTTCTCAGTTAAAGAAGCCGGTCGCTATTTTTTTTTATGTAAACAGAGATCGGTAGATTACGATTATGATCTCAATGTTTTCTACCTTTCAAAAGACAAGATTTATCACTTGATCTATGAATAACTCAGTAATTTCTTGTCTGTCAGAGCTTTCAATACGGACAAGTCAACATTTTTAGCTCGGCTGTTTTTGAAGAATACAACGTCAAGTTATATTGCCGTAGCCCTGTCGTCGTCGTGCAACAAGTTTGAAATTTTTGAATACCTCTGTTATTACTTAACTCTTCACCATACAATCCTGACTTTTAACGACACTGAGAAAGGAGATTTTTGAAAACATTGCGGGAAAAGGAGAAAATGCTGGTTACCAACATTCTCTCCTTTTCCCACAATGTGTTCAACCCCTCCCAAAACAAAGTTCAATCTTAAAGTCGCATTTATTTTTTCGTCTGCAAGTGCTTTCAATTTCAACCGATCTAAAATTTTGTCGTTTGGGAAAGAGTTGGGATATCTACTTAAAACCTGGGCAAGTTAGTAAGTATCAAAAAGGGAACCAATACAACAAGCAGGTAACAGTCAAGGCATTTTGAAGCACAGCCATTCCCCTTTTTCACCTTGGGACTTTCCCTGAAAATCAAGCACCTGCTGCCGAACTATATTCACGCAATGAATATAGATAGGGGTTAAAAAGCTAATCAAATGGAAAAATGTTTTCTCATTTATTTCATTGCTCATGATACAAACAAAGAAAAGATATTTTATTAATCAATATTTTATCCTGGGCAAACCCATGTACTTTCATTTTAAAAATGGCACCAACTGGCTCCAATTATTTTAATGTGGCGCAAACTTTTCTCATTTGGCGAAAGTGGTGGCGCAAGAAAAAAAAATGGCCAGGGGGAACCCTGAGAGCCTTAGCCTAGTACTGGTGAAACGCAGGGAAATATATGAATTTGTGAGCTGTTGCCGTGATACGACTGAAATAATGTTGAAAGCGGTGTAAAACACCATTCAGTCAATCAATGAGACATGTTGGGAAAGCCTATGCAGATCATTTTCAACATCGTATAACATAAAAATGTCAAGCTAAGTTCGTCCCCTTAGGTAATTTTCAAACCTATGTTTTTTTTTTCCAATACTCTTAGTTCTAGTATAGAATATGATAATTTTCCTAATTTTCCGCATATGTCAAGACACACAGAAAATCTTTTTCTAAGGTTGACTGTTGAGGAAAAATCGAAAACCCATGACAATACAAATATCATATTGACCTCATCCGATCAAAGACCCTTCAAACTGTCTTATTTAGCCTTGATAATGACTTAAAACAGCTGACTTCCATACATGTCATGTAGAAAATAGTGTGATCTTTTTGGGGGAAAAAAAAAAATGTACTACCTATGTAACTTAGAAAGGGGGAGGGGGTTAAGAGACAAATGAATAGGACATTCATACAAAAACAGACGACTGAAAAAAGAAATAACATTCATGATTGATTCAGTAGTACATTAATTGCTTTATTTACTGGTTTATAATAAGGTTAAATGTGTTCTTAACTTTACATTTTTTGTTCATCTTTTTTTCCTCTTTTTGTCGAAATGTTTCCCAATTTTGCTAGGGGCCTCTTCCCTTAATTCCTGGATGAAGCCCTTAGGTGTTCATGTAAGCTTCATCATGTGGTCATTATTCCTCAGTATCTAATAATTCATTCCTTCAGTTGCATTTAATGTGAAACATCTGAATGCAGTAGTGAAAGAATAATCCATGAACTGCTTTCTAGGTAAATAAGGACTGAAAAATAACATTTAACATGATTTCCTTAAGGCACACAGTCCCAAGCTTTAATGACCCCTAGGAAGGAGCCTTTTGAAAACATTGTTGGAAAGGAGAAAATGCTGGTAACCAGCATTTTCTCCTTTTCCCACTATGTTTTCCATCCTTCCAAAGGCTAATTTCTATCTTTGAGTCACAATTATTTTGTCATCTGCAAAATCTTTCAATTTGGACAAGTCTATAAGTTTTCGGTTTTGTAAAGGCTTAAGTAAAGGTTTTATAAAAACGAAATTTTTTAAAATTTTCTTGCAAAAATCTATGTACACGCGCATTTGCTCGCCAAGACAGTTATATAGCAAACTACAAGATACTTGTACATGTAGACAATACATGTAAAACCACAACATACTTTTTACATTATGGCATAAAATTTTGTATCGCAGGAACCCAATCCATGGAGTGTTATAACAACACTGATTATAATATCACATGATGTGTATGACATACAAGAGGTCATTCGCTGTTTGACCCTTCCAGTGTCGCAGTGTACCTCTATGGAAGTGGTTGAATGTTTGTACTGTGTGGCAACTTTCCTCTATGCATTTAAATTGGTGAAAAATGGAGATGTTTGGAGTGGGTGAGTACTTGAGTTGTGTATTTGAACTCTTTACCAAACAACAAAATTTCATGCTGATCCAAATTGAAAGCATTAACGAAAGATAAATTATAACTGTAACATGTGGCTCAAATGATAGGGTATTGATTTGACAGGGTGAAAATGTGGGGGAAATGAGAAAATGCTGGTTACTTCCATTTTCTCCTTTTCCCACAATTTTTTTTAAAAGTCTCTTCCTTAGTGCTGCTAAAACACATGATTGTTTGGTCAAGAGTTAACCCTTTACCACACAGTTCCGAGTTTTAACAACCCTAAAAGAGAAGGCTTTTGAAAACATTGTGAGAAAAGGAGAAAATGCCGGTAACCAGCATTTTCTCCTTTTCTCACATTGCTTTCTACCCTACCAAAGACAGAAATCATCATTTGAAATACATTTAATTTGTCGCCTGCAAATGCTTTCAATTTGGTTGAGTCCAAAATTTTATCATTTGGTAAAGAGTTAATTGTGTATGATTGTTTGGTAAAGGGTTGATTGTGTGTTTTTTTTTTTCTGTTGAATAATACATTACTATCACTCTTTGTGCTGAAATTTCCTGGCCTTAGCAGTCCTTGAAATGAAAGTTTGAGCTTGTTCATGTCAAATTTACTCAGTTTCAAAAGAAAGGATACATAGATATGAAAGCAGAATACCTTTTGTACATGCAAGAGAGAACCATAATCATTACAAACCTTGAAACTGTCACAGTCTGTCATAAATTTCATAAGCAATACATCAGAACTAATTTTTCACCAAAAAGAAAACGCCAAAAAAACAACTGCAACCAAGCATTGGCATATACAGGTTTAGCCCTTTAAAACATCTGATAAATGTTGGCATTTGATATAAAATTCTATGAAACAAATTTGTAGAAACATATTAAGTAAGCCTCTGGAAAGATGAGATTAATCAGATTTTCTCAACGGCCAAGGAATGTCAGATTCCTGTAATCACATTACAATATTTCACAAATATTACAGGTCAGAATATGTAAAACCAGCCATGCAAACAGGTGCCACACTGTGTGAAAAGTGGCTTAATGCACCTGCGGAAATTATCGACCCAGGTCAGCCTGTGCAGTCAGTGCAGGCTGACCTGGGCTGAAACTTTTCGCTATTGGTCCACTTTCTGCATGTCAAAAGACCAGTGCACCTCATGAATCAGTCGATTGTTATACAAAATGGATTTTATTGATCCATGAATATGTGATAACTTACTTGGTATCATGGATCATGGAGATGCATTAAGCCTCATTTTGTCTGAGCATGGTTCACATAGGAATCTCCATGAATAGAACATACATTCACTTCTCTGAAAGAATTATACTAAAAGGAGGTCACAAATGACAGCACAGTATGCTTAGCTCAAATGTGTGTAAGATGAGAATGTTTGTACTGAGTTTATTACACTGAAAACAATGGGGGTTATTTGATGATGAAAACATATTACATCATTTAAAAAGGCATCCTAAATTTTTCAAATTTAAAAGAAATCTTAGTTTGTACCATGTAGTACTTTTATAGCCAAAAGAGTAGTTGTTGCTTTAGTTACTCTAATATTTTCATTGTTTTGCCATGATCTTTTTCTCCAGGATGCATTACCGATTGTTTTATGCACTGTATCTTTTTGAGAACTCTTCCTCCTCGAGCAGTGCAGATCTACAGCCAGTCACAAGGTCAAGTAAGGGCCAACAGTCTCTTGTTAAATACAGGTACCTTTTTTTCTTTGAAATTTTTATCTTGTGGATTTGACTTTAATCTTCCAAGTAGATAAAGACAGGTTTGGAGTATTCAAATTCTGTAAATGTTAGGGTTGTTTTACTATGCGTAAGAGTTAATTAGTTTTATTACTAATACCTATGCTGTGGGTATTCATTAGTATTGCATAGTGATTCTACTGAATGTCCACAGCATATATTTTAGAGTACAGCTAAAAGAAAGAAGGGAAAACTTGACAAAATACTTTGTAAGTACCCTTATATACATGTATAGGTTTGGCAGACTGTACCATTTACTTGGAATGACATAATTCATTTGTTTTTATTGAACAGTGCAAAGGCAGAGATTCTGCAACATTCTTCCGAAGTATTCCAGAAAAATCCCATTAAGATATTAAAATACACAAAGGTGGAACTTTGTCTCTGTTAAAGTGGAGAGATAGAGTCAGTCAGTTTGTCTCACTTTTTTTTAAAATATCCCCAATCTATGCAAGTTTATAAACAGGCCGTTTGTCCCCTCTTTGAATAATCCTTGGCAGAACACTGACTGCACAGTACTGTAAGTATATTTTCTAACCTGATAAATGTTTATAAGATTTTAATTGTTACCAAATTATTTTGTCATATGGGTATTTTGTACCATTGACCAATGGCATCAAAAATTTTTCTGTTCCCGCAAGTGATATTTATAGAACTTACCTCTATTTGACAGCAAGTCAAGTGATAATGTACGCCTGACACATGAGCAGTTACGAATTGTCAAACACCAGACCAGAGCTGATGAGATCATCAAAATTGTAGCTTTTGCAGGTATGAATATTGGAAATTCTATAAAATCTTGATAACTTATGTAATTTAGCCATGCTCTGTGAAAACAGGGCTTAATTCTATACCACGTGACAAAATTTTAGACTGGTCTAAATTCAAAGCATTTGCAGACGACAAATTAAATGTGGATCAAATGACTGGATTTGTTTCTGAAAGGTTAGAAAACATTGTGGGAAAAGGAGAAAATGCTGGTTACCAGCATTTTCTCCTTTTCCCGCAATGTTTTCAAATGTCTAATTTCCTAGTGGCGTTAAAACTCTGCATTGTGTTGTAATCATGGGTTAATGCATCTCCATGATGCATTATTCCGAGCAAGTCATTGTATAATTATGGATCCATAAAATCCATTTTGCTAACAGTTGACGGGATTTAGAGGTAGAATGGTCCTTTGCCATGCAGAAAATTGAGCAGTGGCAAAAAGTTTAGACCCATGCCAGCCTATGTGGACTGCGCAGGCTGACCTGTATCAGTACTTATTGCAGATGCATTGAGCCCCCTTTTCATAGAGCATGGCTCATATATATATATGAGTTTAGTCCTACATGTCTAGCTAGGACCAAGGAATTGAGACATAATTTTAATTCTTCAGATTGACAAAAATTGTAGGAAGAGCTATTGGTTGTTTCAAGCATTCACACCTTTTTTTCTATATTTTCCATGTTATTTTGAACAGAAATTCTTGTTTCTTTCAATTGTTTCTCTTTAATGTCAATAGCTTTGTTATTGCAATCAATAGTTGTATTATTGCAAAAGAGGTTAATCAGGCTGTACTTTATTTTTCTGTTGATTTGATCTGTAACTCATGCCATCTGTCTGTCTGTTTGTCTGTCAGTCAGTGCATATATGTATTGGTTCAGATTTAATTACAAGACAACAGAATTTTAGACAGGTCGATACTGAAAGCATTTGTAGACAAGAGATTAGGTGAGGCGTGTATGGTGGGATTTGCTTTTGAAATTGTAGAAAATATTGTGTGAAAAGGAGAAAATGCTGGTTACCAGCATTTTCTTCTTTTTCCACTATGTTTTCTAAAGCTGTCTCTATCAGGGTCATTATAACACAGGATTGTTTGCTTGAGAGTGAAATAATTTTTCAGCCTTATGTTGTGTGGAACAAAATTTTCCTTAGGTTTCTTGTAATTTTATTTAAACTTTGTGAGATTCATAACAATTGTGGTAGTAGTCATGAAACATGGAATACTGATAAACTTTTGACATTGATCTAAAACAGTATCAAAACAATTGAACAAAATTTCCTATTGAGGCATGAACAGTGTATTACAAAGTATCACAAAGTCATCTGCCCTTGAAATTAGTGGGTTTTGCATGGACAGTTTTCTTCTTTATCAAAGTACTTACTGGTGGTAACAATTCTATTTAGACTTTGCTTATATTTATATTTTTGTGAGGAGTTTTAGTACACATAAAATCTCTTGTATTTAACTAGGTACTGGAAAGACAACAACATTGGTGAAATATACACAGTTGAGACCAGATAAGAAATTCCTCCTTGTTGTCTATAACAGGTGAGTGCTTACCCTTAAAAACAATGTGTATATGGCTCTGTGAATTCCTTAGGGAAGGAATACAACACTATGAAAATATCACTGTATTGTTCAATATTTCAGCTATTGTCTTTTTCAAGAGTTTTGAAAAACTTCCCAAAGTCTTGAAATAAGCAATAGCCAAAGTATTGAAAATAGACTATGTTTTTTTTTTTCACCATGCATATGCATTCTTCAAAGAATTTGAATCCATGAAAAAGTCTGGTTGCCATGGCAAAAAAAATGAGAAATATTGAAAAATTTTAAAGCTCTTCTTTTTTAAATACAGTGTGGAGCTCTCTAGAAGTAGTCCAAAATGATCCTTTGCTTGACCTCTTTCAAATTTTTTTGACATAAAGTTGATTCATTGAAGAACACAGCTGCTTTTGGTTTTGATTGATTATAAGTAATAGAAAACTATAGTTAAGCTTATCATGTTTAACCCTTTACCACACAATCCAGACTTTCAACAACCCTGAAAAAGAAGCCTTTTGAAAACATGGTATGAAAAGGAGAAAATGCTGGTAACCAGCATTTTCTTCTTTTCCCACAATGTTTTCTACCCTTCCCAAAACAGATTTAAATTTTTGAGTCACATTTATTTTGTCGTCTGCAAATGCTTTCAATTTGGACCAGTCTAAAATTTTGTCGTTTGGTAAAGAGTTAAAGGAGGTAACTCGTAATTTCTTCATAACAGTATTTTACATTTATGTCCCTTGATCATCATACTATGCTGTAATGTGGTTGGTATTTTTTATTCAAGTTTTTTTGATAGAATATGTTCAGTTTTAATTCATGATGATTTATTTAAAATTTTGGTCTTAATGGTTACGCTCTGATGTGTTTAATATTTACATGAAGCAGGGTTTGTAACAATTTATTGATTTTTCAGAAAAGCATTATCTTTCATGCCATCGAAAAAACACTTTTCTACTACTAAATTTTTGGAAATTTTCTTGTTCAAAAACAAGATGTTCATTGATATTTAATGTGAATAATACCTGGTTAGATATGCTTGTATTCATCAACATCGTGGTTTGTGAAAAAAAAACAACTTTTTTTTGGGCTAGGCTTATTTTAATACATGATTCTTATGTTTAAATGCCTCTGTCAATGCCAATTACATCAATGGTACATTTGTTTATAAGGCAGAGGAGCAATACAGAGCTATCACGGCCCTCTTGTTTCCAGTAGAATGGAAAAAAAAACTGTAGGAATAGGATCATTTTCATGTTTCTGAAAACTGTCGTCTTTTGGGGGGGCATAAAAGTGTATTTATGCAGTAATTCGTTAATCCTTATAGTGCTAAATAGGTAAGATGGATATTCGCATTTAGCACTAAAGATGCAGATATTAGAAAGATGCTCTTGTCAGAACATTTGGCGAAGATGCTGACGGTGCATATCCAACATCTAACTGCATGTTTATTGCAGTCAGGTCTTGATCTAAGCTGTCCCTGTAAGGAATTAACCCTATACCATACGATCCTGAAATTTAATGACCATGAGCAAAAAACCTTTTGAAAACATTGCGAGAAAACGAGAAAATGCTTGTAGCCAGCATTTTCTCCTTTTCCCACAATGTTTTCTACCTATTCAAGGACAAATACTATCATTCGAAAAATATATGAATTGTAGCCTGTAAATTCCTTCAGTATTAGCAAGTCCAAATTTTGCCGTGTGGTAAAGGATTAAATCCAGAGATAGCTTTTCAAAAATTGACTTTCATGTATGTACATGTAGTTATTATTTTATATCATGATAACGAAATTTTACAGATCTGTATGTGATTATGCAAAAACGAAGTTTCCACCAAATGTGACATGTAAAACAGGACATGCGCTGGCATTTCAACAGACTGGTCGAAGGTACGTACAAACTTATTTCTCAGCCATGCTCAAATAAAACCCTAGGTTTTGTCAAAGCACTGTCAAATAATGCCATTGTTGTGGTCATGCAAAAACTTGGACATTTACTCATATATGAGCAGTGCTCTGGAAAAAGGAGAACACACAACAAAATGTTATACAGGACCAAATCTAAAGCATTTACATACAACAAATTGAATGTGGCTCAAATTGTGTGTTTTGTTTTTGAAAAGGTGGAAAGCATTGTGGGAAAAGGAGCAAATGCTGGTTACTAGCATTTTCTCCTTTTCCCACAAGGTTTTCAAAAGGCTATTTACCCAGGGTTGTTAAAACTCAGGATTGCGTGTAAAAGAATTAATGGGTTGCTGTGATGCATTATACCAATCAAGTCATCACATAGTCATGGATCCATAGAATCTATTTTGTCTAACAACAGCCTAATTCATGAGGTAAAATGGTCCTTTGACATGCAGAAAATTTAAAATTAGCAAAAAGTGACTTTTTTAACAGATGCATTTAACCCCCTTTTCACAGAGCATGACTCATACCTTTCATTATTGAAGATATTTATATCAAACTTGGTTTAGCTGTTTAGTACCTGTAGTGGAATCCAAGCAACAAGGGCAAGTAAGCTTAAAATGTTTTTGATACTTTTATGCCTCTTTTTTAACTCTACATTTTTACTGGGGAAAAAAAAAAAGAATTGTGGTTGACTTTTGGCAAACACAATCAATGCTCATGTTTTATCAGAAGATAACTAAACAAAATTAGTAGACAAGTATGTCTTTGATATTGTGATTTAATTCTGTATCTGAACAGAGAAAAGTTTGTTGTACTCATGCTTATTATCCTCCGCTGAAAGCTGAGGGATATAGTTTTTGCACTGTCCTTTTGTCCATCCATCCAGACAGATGTCGTCTAAAATCCTTGACCAAAGTTGATGAAACTTCATACATCCATTTCTTATGATAGTTGGCCAATATATATCTTTTGACTTTTTTATATAATACCATGTCATGGAAAAAAAGTTTTTCCGGGTGGGGGGGTATTGTTTCAACAAAGTAGCTTGTTGTTTCAAGAATTTGATGCTTTCCATTCGATTCACATGCAAAGTAAGTGTAATTGTCAAACCCTTTGTACCCAACAGACCTGTGTTTTAACACCGCTGAAGGAAAGAAAAACATTGTGGGAAAGAAAGAAAACGCTGGTATCCAGGATTTTCTTTTTTTCCCCATTATGCTTCTTACCCTTTTTGAGACAAATTCCATCATTAAGGTTGAATTTTATTTTTGTTATTTGCAAATGCTTTCAAGTTGGAAAAGTCTGACAATTTGTAGTCTTGTATAGGGTTAATATTGCAATGAAATGCCTCTATAAAAATTGTGTAGAAGGACAGAATGCTGGTAACCAACATTTTCTACTTCAATCATAAATTTTTCTGTCCTTTCAAAGAAAAATTCCTTTCACCTCAGGCACATGTAATTTGTTGTCTGCAAATGCTTTCATTATTGACCAGTCTCAAACTTTGTTGTCTGGTAAAGAGTTGACTCAAAATTTGTTATGATTTCTAATGCAGATATGCTAGCGCCAAGAAACTACGTGACGTAAAAGTCTACGCCATCACTCAAGCTTTACCACCAAGGAAAGGAGAAAATCTATATGTTCGGGCTAAAAATGTTTTAACAACGATTGAGAATTATTTAGCCTCAGCTGACGATAACATTTCCTTAGATCACACTCCTGACTTTCGAATGAATGAGAAAACTGGTGTAAAGGAAGCAATCGATCATGGAAGTAAAATGGTAAATATAATAAATGTAATATCAATGCTGTCATTTTGTATACTGGTAAAAGTCCAGGGCATACTTGAATAATTACGTAAGCTGTTGCCGTTTCTTTCAGAGGTACCCAGGGTCAGGTAAGCAATTTACAGCCATCATGGCCCTTCTGTTTACTAATAAGTGGGATCAGGGAAATCTGTCACGTGATTACTCAAGCGTATCACAATTATTGTATATGTACATATCAATTGGCTGGATGTGACTGAAATTTGCCTTTGATAGATAAGAAAACATTTAGGAAAAAGGAGATAATGCCAGTTACCAGTATTTTCTCCTTTTACCGTAATATTTTTGAAAGCCTTCTTCCCCAGGGTTATTAAAACTTCGGATTGTTTGGGGTAAACGCTTAACCCTTTACCACCAGTGCTTTCATTAAGCGGACGTAGACGTAATATACGTCCGGTAAATTCCCCAAAACGTCCGAAAAAATGGAACTGGACTTTTTCGTACGTCAAGAAATTTCCAAAAACGTCTGCAAATTCAGACCTCGGCGTTTACCTGTATTAATAAAACTAAGGGTTAAAACATACATCTGGCAGGACGTGTGGATATATAAATCTAATCGAGCACCCGTTATGTACACACCACAAACTTTACACGCTTCGGTAATTTCATCATTGCATACATGTGTTCTGAATTGATTTAAAACCGGGTGTTACCTTGACAACCGACTCCAGCTATTGATAATGAAGGACGTCGATATAAACGGATTACGCTAATTGTTTCGAAGTTTGTCCTACAAAGGCAATGGTCAGTAAATTACTTATCCTTAATCAGAATGCCGGAAAGGTCGGTGATTTATTTAAATAACGCTTTTCTAACTAATTTTTCCAAATTAGAAAAATTAAGATTAACGATTTTCTTTATGATAAAGAAAAATACTTTGACGAGTAATAACGTACGATAACTTAAAGTCATCATTTATTTACATGTCGGTTAATAATGCGGAGCTTGCGCTTCCCGGTATGCGTTAAATATTTAAAGCTACCCTTTCCCTACAAGCAGAAATCGCATTAAATTATAAATTACAGCATAAAAACAGAGGGAGGTGTAGCCTGACGACATTAGGTTGAATGACTCTTAAAGTCGGCATATAGTTGCTCCTTAGGTCGTCATGTGAACTTCAAGTCGTCATTAGCAGGATTTTAAAAAAGTATCAAGAAAGTCTTAAAATAAGTAATTCAACTAGATTTTAATATCGAATCGTACAAACTGGGACCTAGAACATCAAAATGAGAATCAGTTTTTCCCTTCGTGTCAGATTGAGTACTATCAAAGTATCAATGACAGGTATTAACCCTTTCCCAGACAAGCCCTTGTTTTACGACCGGGAGAAAAAGGCCATCGGAAACACTGAGGGAAAAAGAGAAAATGCTTATGGCAATTATTTTCCTTTTTCTTACAATGTTTACAAACCTTTGAAATATAAATTATATCCTTTGAGTCTGTAAATATATATATATTTTGTCGTCTTTATGAACTTTCCATTGGGACAAGTCCAAATATTTGTTTTCTGGTAATGAGTTGACCTTTGATATTTGTACTATGCAAACGCACATGTAATACTGATGTTGATTTTGTTGCGTTACCACGACAACAAAACTTCCTGAATTTTCACCAAAAATTCCTGAAATTCTATCCTGGAATTATAAAATTCCTGAAATCAGCCCTTAATGAGAGCACTGCTTTACCACACAATCCTGACTTTTAAAGACCCTGAGAAGAAAAGCTTTCAAAAACATTGTGGGAAAAGGAGAAAATGTTGGTAACCGGCATTTTCCCCTTTTACCACAATTTTTTCTATCTTTCCCAAATCAAATTTCAATTTTTGAGTCATATTCATTTTGTTGTCTGCAAATGCTTTTAATTTGGACCAATCTAGAATTTTGTGGTGTGGTAAAGAGTTAATGTGGACTGTATGATATTGTAAAATTGGTATTTCTACTGCCATAATTATCATGTTACAGCACTATGTAAATGAAGCAAATCTCATCTGGAAGAAGATGAAAGATTTTGAAGAAAAAAGAATCGGGATGTCACACGATGGTTACTTGAAACTGTATCAGCTGTCCCGGCCAAGTTTGAGATCCTATGACTGTATACTGATTGATGAGGCTCAAGATCTTACACCAGGTGGGTCAGATAAATTTCGTGTAATTTGAAGGAAAATCAACAAAGTGTGAGGGTTTGTCTTGGTGTACATTCTGGTTTTGATAGTTATGCATATTTAATATGTACAAAGTGGTGCTATGCTTGTGTAAGAAATGTACTTTTAGAAAGAAATACAGGCCCCAATCAAAATGATCTGTAATAATCTTAATTCTTTACACCCAGAAAAAAGCTTTTAAGGACCTTGTAGAGGAAGGCTTTAAAAAACATTGAGGGGAAAAGTGTATCCAGCATGTCCTCCTTTTCCACAGTGTTTTCTATCCTTTCTAGGACAAACCCCATTATAAAAGCCACATTTAAATCGTGGTCTGCAAGTTTCTTTCAATATGACTAGTCTAAAAATATGTTGTCTGATGAAGACTTAAGTTGGCAATCTCAACAAGTATCTAGGCCAATGGTCAAATAAAGCACTCCCTTTTTATTCCAAGATTTTGTCACTAAGTTCATGTGACTTGAGTAGGCCAATGAAATTTTGTTCCAGATATTTCCTTTGTGATGGTGATTTTATCCTTTCAGTGGTCACTAGCTGGGCCCCAGTAGCTCAGTTGGTAGCATACAGGACTTAAGAACAGGGCTGCTGGTCAATCCCAGGCACAGCCAATTTCTTTCCTAGGATTGACGATAGTCATTGCAACAGGATTCATTCCTCTCTCACTTCTGACCATTGTTTCACAAACTATTGTTATGCACATTCCTGGTGCTGGTATTTTCTTTGAGCTGCATTGGAAAACTGGATATTTTGCAAGACCAAAGTTTTAGCAATAAGTCAAAAATTTTACTATGCAGGAAGAAGCAGATACTAGCACCAGAAAAGTTACTATAATAAAATATACCATTTATTATATGCCTACAAGTATAAACAAAAAATCATTTACCATGCTCAGAAAGCATTAAGAAATTACACAAATGCAACTACATATAAATATTTGTTTCCGTGAATGGCTGATGAATAGTATTATGCTAAATTTTGACCAATCAAATCAAAAACCAGACCGAAAGTAGTCTGCACCCTGTTACAATTTCTTTCATTAGTCTTTGAAAGAAATTTGACAAAGATGGGAATGAAACCAACAACCCCTGGGTTTCAAGCCTTGTTTATTACCAACTGAACTGCTGAGCTTAGCAAAAACAAATTTATCATTTATGTTTTTCAGCTATTACACATGTCCTCCTAAGCCAGCCCCAGGGTAAGATCCTTGTTGGGGACCCACACCAGCAGATTTACTCCTTTAGGGGTGCAGTCAATGCAATGGGCACAATCAGGGCAGATACAATTTTTTATCTTACCCAGGTACATGTTCTTTGTTCTTTTTTATGCAGCAAAACTTGTATTTAGCCACCCAAGGAAACATCAAAACTGGCCTCTGGAAAGAGGTATATATTTTGTCTCTGCCAGACAAAAAATTCAAGACTTATCCAAATGGATAGCGTTAATTTTGCAGATGACAAATTCAATGTGGTTCGTAGGATGGGCTTGGCCTGTGGGTATGGCCTTTGAAAGAAAAGAAATGGTAGTTACCAGCATTCTTTCCTTTAGCTACAGTGTTTTAAAAGCTTTTTTATATTCAGATCATTAAAACATACTTTTGTTTGGCAACTGTTTAATCATTTCCCAGAGGGAGCAAAGAAAACTAACCTTTAAAGGCAGGTGGCTGTTTAACTCTGTAACAAAAAAAAAAAAAAAAAAAATTAGACTTTTCCAAACTGGAAGTGTTTGCAGACAACAAATAGAATATGACCCAAATTGGTGTGGAAAAGGTAGAAAACAGTGTGTGAAGAGGAGAAAATACTGGTTTTCAGCATTTTTTCCTTTTCTCACAATGTTGTCACAAACCTTTGTAATTGGGGTAAAAGAGACTCACATTCATAAAAAACCTATAATTTTGGAAAGTGAAATGATGGTAACTTAACCCTGTATCTGGTGAGCTAGTGTTTTTATAATCTTCAGTAAGAAGGATTTTGAATACACCAGGGGGAAAGGAGAAAATGCTGGTAACTAGTATTTTCTCCTTTTCCCATGATGGTTTATGTCGGCTCAAAGACAAATCCCATTATTTGAGTCACATTAATATGGAGAGCGAAACCTAGTCCTCTGGCAAAGAACCTTTTCTAGATTTCAGAATTTTAGACACGTACAAATTGAAAGCATTTGCAGGCTACAAAGTAAAAGGGAAATGATTGGATCTTTTTTAAAAGGATTGAAAATATTGTGAGAAAAGATGAAAATGCTGGTTACCAGTACTTTCTCCTTTTCCTAAAATTTTTTCAAAAGTCGTCTTCTTCAAGGTCATTACAATGCCAGATTATTTGGTAAACGATTCAGATGTTATTTATGGAGCCTACTAGTCAAGGCAAAGGGATATGTGACTACGGTGTCCTCAGCTCTGTCTTATCAAAATATCAGACAGTGTAGATCACTTATCAGGCTGCACACTCTGTTCAATCTGATCTTGACCTACACTGTCTGCAAAAGTACCTTGTATTGTCCTAGGCTTTCCAAGAATTAGAGCAATATTAGGAATGCATAGTTTGAAAACAGCATTTCAACCACTAGAGTGCCAAACCTAAAGGACACTTTCATTCTAGAAGTAAGACCAGCTAATTGCAATTTTAAGGTTGCTATTGGCCAGAGGGTCTTAGCATTGGGGATAGTGTAAATTATAGATCTAACTGCATATTTTGTGCAGATTGATCTTGACCTTCAAAGGTAGCTATTGTTGTGAAAGGTGCTTTAAAGAGGTATAAAAAGGTTTTGACTGCAGGGAGATATTGTGTAAAGAAAAAACCATTAATATGTGACTAATTACTCTTAGATAAACTACATGTATTGCGAAAATGATTTGCTTCTGTTGGGATTTGAACCCGGTACCTTCCTAAGTGTAACTCAGTGACTCTACCAACAGAGCTATCTGGGCATCGGTTATCTTTCATGTTCAAAATGTATCTATCCTTTGTTATGCAATAGTGGCTAAGCTGTTAATAACAGAATAGGAAATTTACAGGAAAAACAATAAATACTGTGCAAGTTCTCACTTTTGTACATGTATTCCTGTCTACAAGTACATTTTAGTTTTAAAGCTATCTAGAAATGAAAATTACCAGTCTTTGTTAAGATTTTCTGAAAAACTTCCTAAAGGAGACCTGGTTGGATGCAACTCTACGGGCTAAATCAACCAAACAAGCCTTCATAAAGTTTTTCTTTTTACAGTCTTTCAGATTTGGACCAGAGATTGCGCAGGTGGCTGCATCATGTTTAGAAATCCTGAAGAAGGAAAAAAAGAAAACCTTGGTTGGCAGTGGAAAAAAATGTAAGAAGTTCTAAATAAATGCAATGGATGTTGGTCTGTCTCTTAGTTCATTACATCTGTGAACACATTTACAGTAGATGACTGTAAGAATAACCTTGTAAAATATGAATTATCAATATGAATTAATGTTTTTAAGTCTTTATCACTTGACAAAAAGGTCAGACTTGTCCAAATTGAAAGAAT
Source organism: Tridacna gigas (assembly GCA_945859785.2). Lineage (NCBI taxonomy): Eukaryota > Metazoa > Mollusca > Bivalvia > Cardiida > Cardiidae > Tridacna > Tridacna gigas. Next base: position 33,260,711 of record OX244036.2, on the reverse strand, counting down.
TTGTAGATGATGAATTAACTCTGTACTACACAATACCAAATTTTAACGACCCTGAAGAAGAAGGCTTTTGAAAACATGGTGGGAAAAGAAGAAAATGCTGGTAACCAGCATTTTCTTCTTTGCCCACAATGTTTTCAATGATCTCAAAGAAAGATACTGTCGTTTGTGCCCCATTTTATTTGTCGTCTGCAAATGCTTTTAATTTGGAGTGGTCTAAAATTTTGTTATATGGTAAAGAGTTATCTGGCTAAAATGATGATATTTGACTTTAGATGAGCAGAAAACATTGTGGGAAAAGGAAAATACTGGTTTCCAGTAATTTCTCCTATTCCCTAGTGTTTTCTTCTTCAGGGTCCTTGAAACATGGGATTGTGTGGCAGAGAGATAAAATTTTACCATTGAAGAATCCCAAGTTCAGCGACCCTGAAGAAGACTGAAGAAGGCTATTGAAAATATTGTAGGGAAAGGAAAAAATCCTGATAACCAACATATTTTCCTTTCTGAAAATATTTTGTATCCTTTCATCGACAAATCCCATCATTTAAACCATTTTTTTTTTGTGGTGTGCAGATGCTTTCATTTAACCTGTCTACCAGCAATCCTCAGGTTTAATGACATCAAGGAAGAAAGCTTTTGAAGACATTGTGGGAAAAGGAGAAAATGCTGTTAACCTTCTACCCTTCCAAAGGCAATTCCACCCCCATCCCCCCTTCAAGCCACTTTTTATTTGTCATTTGCAAATGCTTTGGCTGTGGACAACAAGAGTTAACTCTTTACCAAATGACAAAATTTTAGACTAGTCCAAATTGAAAGCATTTGCAGACGACAAAATAAATGTGACTAAAAAATTGAAATTTGTTTTGGTAAGGGTAGAAAACATTGTGGGAAAAGGAGAAAATGCTGGTTACCAGCATTTTCTCCTTTTCCCGCAATGTTTTCAAAAGGCTTCTTCCACGGGATCATTAAAAGTCGGGATTGTGTGGTAAAGGGTTAAAAGAAGTCTAGAATTTTGTCACCAGGTAAGGAGTGTAGATTAAAGATTTAAGTGGTCTGGTGCCAGAGATAAAACATCACTAGATTTTGGAAATCTGTTAACCCTTTACCAAATGACAAAATTTTAGACTTGCCTAAATTGAAAGCTTTTGCAGATGACAAAATAATTGTGGCTCAAAAATAGAAACTCACATTTGGAAGGGTAGAAAACATTGTGGGTAAAGGAGAAAATGCTGGTTACCAGCATTTTCTCCTTTTCCCACAATATTTTCAAAAGGCTTTCTCCTTTTGGGAGTTAAAACTTGGGATTGTGTGGTAAAGGATTAAATAGTGGGGAAATGACTGATCTTTAGTCTGTTTCTTTGATGGAATTGATGTTCCAAGTCTTAAAAGCTGACCTAAGTATTGCAATTTTAAACTAGTTGTGGCTGACAGTTATGTGTAAATAATAGCGAGTGTGAATAGAAGATCAGACTGCTTATTCTGTACAGTATGATCTGCATTTATAATCTTTACAAAAGTGTTTATTTCTGCCTGTAGCATGTTGAAATTTTAAACCATTGATTTTTGTTGATCAGTTTATCATAATGTAATGTAAACTTAATATGCCTTGACTCTTGAAAACGATTTAAAAAAAGAAATGGAAATTGTGCCCTCACACTGTCAAAAAATATAAGGTTATTCCCAACAAATGTTATGGTAATATGATACCACGGACAAACACAGGCTTAAATCCCTGCCCTACATCCATACATTGGCCAAATGAGAGAGAGTGAGAGGGAAAGAGAGAGAGGCTGGCAGGGTACACAGAAAAAGATGACATAGGAGTGGTAGCTGACTAAAATGAGGGAGATTCACAAATAATGAGATAAAAGAAGAAAGAGATAGAGAAAACAGATGACTCTGTCATGGGTAAATTGTAAAAGGAGGGCAGTCTTTTTTCAGGAAACAAAGTCTAATTTTCTATTCTGCATATTTTTAGGTACAATTATGGGCGAGAAGATAGGGCAATTGGCCATTATCAGTCGTTCAAACTTTACTGTGTTTAGTGAGGCTGTTAAAAAATGCTGTTTTTCTGATGAACCTTGTAAAGTGGCCTTTGTTGGGGTAAGTTGATTTAAAAAAAAAAAAAAGCCATGCTTTGTGAAAAGGAGGCTTAATGCATCTGCTAATGGTATTGACTCAGGTCAGCCTGCACAGTCCTTGCAGGCTGACCTGGGCCAAAACTTTTCGCTATTGGTCAAATTTCTGTATGTCCAAGAACCAGTCCACCTCATGATTTAGACAGCTATTCAACAAAATGGATTTTATGGTTCAAAATTAACATGACGACTTGCTTGGTATCATCCATCACGAACATCCATTAAGTCCCATTTTGCCAGAGCACGGCTCAAATAGATGTGCCGAAATTGATAGCATTTGCAGATGATAAAATGATTGTGGCTGAACTAATGGGCTTTGCCAATGACAGGACAGAAAACACTGTGGGAAAGAGAGAAAATGCTGGCAAATGACTCTGACAAAGATGCCTCTTGACAATCTGAGAAAAGGAGGAAAATACTGGTTACCTGCATCCTCTCCTTTTCTCAGAATGTTTTCAAGAGGCGTCTTTTCCCACAATGTCTTGTCCTCCTTCAAAGCCAATTCCCCATTATTTTATCCACATCCAATTTGTCATTTGCAGATGCTTTCAGCATGGGCAAGACTGTAATTTTGTTGTCTGGTAAAGAGTTAATGTTTTAATTCTAAATGCCAACTAATTTTGGAATTAAGATCTCTGGTGAATTATGCTCAAGAGCTCATCAAAAGAACTAAATTTAAGTCTTTACCAGATGACAAAATTCTAGACTGGCCCAAATTCAAAGCATTTGCAGACGACAAATTAAATGTGGCTGAAATGATAGGATTTGTTTCTGAAAGGTTAGAAAACATCATGGGTAAAGGTTACCAGCTGGTTACCAGCATTTTTAGCACACCTGAGCACAAAGTGCTCATGGTGAGCTATTGTGATCGTGCTGTGTCCGTCGTGCATCGTCCATCGTCCATCGTCCGTCGTCAACTTTTTACCTTGTGTACGCTCTAGAGGCCACATTTTCAGTCCAATCCTCATGAAACTTGGTCAGAATGTTTGTCTTGATAAAATCTCAGACGAGTTCGAAATTGGGTCATGTGGGGTCAAAAACTAGGTCACTAAGTCAAATCTTAGAAAAACATTGTGTACGCTCTAGAGGCCACATTTTCAGTCCAATCCTCATGAAACTTGGTCAGAATGTTTGTCTTGATAAAATCTCAGACGAGTTCGAAATTGGGTCATGTGGGGTTAAAAACTAGGTCACTAGGTAAAATCTTCAAAAAACCTTGTGTATGCTCTAGAGGCCGCATTTTCAGTCAGATACCTGTGAGATGTGGTCAGAAAGTTTGTCGTGATAAAATCTCGGACGAGTTTGAAATTGGGTCATGTGGGGTCAAAAACTAGGTCACTAGGTCAAATCTTCAAAAACCTTGTGTATGCTCTAGAGGCCACATTTTCAGTCAGATACCTGTGAAACTTGGTCAGAATGTTTGTCTTGATAAAGTCTGGGACGAGTTCAAAATTGGGTCATGTGGGGTCAAAAACTAGGTCACTAGGTTAAATCTTCTAAAAACATTGTGTGTGCTCTAGAGGCCGCATTTTCAGTCCGATCCTCATGAAACTATGTCAGAATGTTTGTCTTGATAAAATCTGGGACGAGTTCGAAATTGGGTCATGTGGGGTCAAAAACTAGGTCACTAGGTCACTAGGTCAAATTTTCAAAAAACCTTGTGTACGCTCTAGAGGCCACATTTTCAATCATATACTTGTGAAATTTGGTCAGAATGTTTGTCTTGATAAAATCTCGGACAAGTTCGAAATTGGGTCATGTGGGGTCAAAAACTAGGTCACTAAGTCAGATCTTCGAAAAACCTCGTGTATGCTCTAGAGGCCACATTTTCAGTTAGATACTTGTGAAATTTGGTCAGAATGTTTGTCTTGATAAAATCTTGGATGAGTTTGAAATTTGGTCATGTGGGGTCAAAAACTACGTCACTAAGTCAAATCTTCGAAAAACCTTGTGTATGCTCTAGAGGCCACATTTTCAGTTAGATACTTGTGAAATTTGGTCAGAATGTTTGTTTTGATAAAATCTCGGATGAGTTTGAAATTTGGTCATGTGGGGTCAAAAACTAGGTCACTACGTCAAATCTTAGAAAAACTTTGTGTACGCTCTAGAGGCCACATTTTCAGTCCAATCCTCATGAAACTTGGTCAGAATGTTTGTCTTGATAAAATCTCGGACAAGTTTGAAATTGGGTCATGTGGGGTCAAAAACCAGGTCACTAGGTCAAATCTTCGAAAAACATTGTGTGTGCTCTAGAGGCCACATTTTCAGTCAGATACTTGTGAAATTTGGTCAGAATGTTTGGCTTGATAAAATCTCACACGAGTTCAAAATTGGGTCATGTGGGGTCAAAAACTAGGTCACTAGGTCAAATCTTCGAAAAACCTTGTGTACGCTATAGAGGCCACATTTTCAGTCAGATACTTGTGAAATTTGGTCAGAATGTTTGGCCTATTGACTCAGGTGAGCAATCCAGGGCCATCATGGCCCTCTTGTCTCCTTTTCCCATGATGTTTTCAAAAGTCTAATTTCCCAGGGGCATTAAAACTCATCATTTGTGGTAAAGAATTAAAGAGAAACTGACTTGCTTGGTGTTATGCATTACAGATGCATTAAACCCCCTTTTGCCAGAGATTGGCTCATATTTAAAGAGTAGATGGTTTGTGTCTGGGATGGGTTCAGTTTATCAAGCAAGGCAGAGGAACCCATCTAAGACACCAACCATCTAATCTGTTTATCCTGTTTCCCATTTATAATCCATATCTAACTAAATTGAAAATTTAGCTGGAAAAAACAGAATCTATTAACATCTTTTTCACTATGAGAAAAAATAAAGACCTATGCAAAACATTCTGGATTATGCTGCAATAATGATGTCATGAATGTTATGTTTACCCATGGAAACTTTTTGGCAAAGAATTCTATTTTATTTTTAATTATAAGAAAAATCAATGTGGGCATTGTATTTTATGTGATAACTTTACTGTAAAATACTGATTTCATGTACCAGCACTTAAAAAGTACCAGCTGGTCACATGACCAACTAGCCAACTAGCCTAATAAACCTTGATCACATAACCAACTGATGTAATAAACCTAGTCACCTTGTCAATTTTATATCAACTAGAATATGGCGTGCAACACACGAAAAGGGGCCTTCGGACATATGCGTAAAAGTGTGTTGTCCCAGATCAGCTAGTGCAGTCTGTGACTAATCCGAGACGACACTTCCTGTTTTTGTGCGATTTTTTGTTTCACGAAAGTCTGCTGTATGAAAAAACCCTATGTAGTCGTAAAGTGCCGCCTCGGATTAGCCTGTGCGGACTGCGCAGGCTAATCCGAGACGATACTTTACTCAAATGTCCAAAGGCCCTTTTTCGTGTGTTGCAAGCCATATATGATCCCATGTCGTATGATGGGACTTGTAGGAGGTGACAGGATAAATAATATTAGGGAGATGTATGTCCTGCATTTCCTAGTAGTTTTCATTATACCAGGAAACTATATGTTAGACTTTGCCATTCTCAAAAATACATGCACATATATTTGCAAACAGGAATTAGATATGGCTCAAAAAGTAGAGTTTGTCTCTGAAAGAATTCAAAAGATTGTGGGGATGAGACTTTTGCTAATAGCCAGCCTTTTAAAAGCCTTGCTTTTCAGAGTCTGGAAAAATCAAGATTTTTCAATAAAGGGGTTATGCATGCGATTTGTTTCCCAGATGTCATGAGTTTGATTTTCACTGGTGCTGGTTAATATGGAAGAAAATGTTTATGAGCACTTTTGACTAGCTCTAGTTAATAACACAGTAAAACATGAACAAGTACAGTATCGCTATAATATGGCTGATATGCTGTAAAGAATAGCTTAGCTGTACATAAAAAACAAAATTTAACACTTATCCAGATTTGAAACTATTTGCAGACAACAAATTGAGCATGAATCTAATGATAGAAACATGGCTTTGAAAGAAAAGAAAATGTTGTGGGGAAAGGAGAAAATGCTGGTTACCAGTCTTCCTCTTCAGGGTGATAAAACTAGGGATAATGTGGTAAAGGGTTAAACATGGATCAGATCATTACAAATACCAAGATGTATGTATGTCATTTTGTTTTGTATACGACACAGGGTACAGAAAATTTTGGGTTTCCCATGTTGATGGACATTTATGCCTTGATGCTACCCGTTGATGAGAGAATAAGAGGTAAGTGGGACAATTACGTCTTGAGGGCGGCTTATTCTTATGAAAACATGGAAGTGTCATCATAGCACTGTCGTCATCTGTGCTTTTGTCGTGTGAAAACTTGAACATTTTCTGATACCTGTCAGTACTGAAGATATATGTGGAGTAGTTGTTAAAGGCCCACTAGCTGCCATCAATAAACAATTCAGGGGTCACATTGCAGACAAAACCATTTAACCCTTTACCATTACCACACAGTCCCGAGTTTTAAAGACCCTGATGAAAAAACCTTTTGAAAACACTGTGGGAAAAGGAGAAAATGCTGTTAACAGCATTTTCTCACTTTCCCACAGTGTTTTCTAGCCTTTCATACATTGAAATCATCATTTTTGTGACTTTTAATTTGTCATCTGCAAATGCTTTCAATTTGGGCCAGTCTAAAATTTTGTCGTTTGGTAAAGAGTTGATAATATGGATAATATAATGAATCTGATAATATGTTACTGTGGAGTCTGTCAAAGTTTCAGTTGCTGGCAGAAAAATGTATTGTCAAAACTAGAACAAAAGTGAGCAACTTTTGTTCTAGTTTTACAATACAATAATATCCCTTCTTTTAATTGGTATGAATAACATATGTCAGCATTTTGACTCCCCAGTTGTTTACTTCTGACTACTAGCATGCCATTATTACCATACCAAACGACAAAATTTTAGGCTAGTTCAAACTGAAAGCATTTCCAGAAAGAAAAAAAAAATAAATGTGACTCAAAAACTGAAACTTGTTTTGGGAAGGTTAGAAAACATTCTGGGAAAAGGAGAAAATGCTGCTAACCAGCATTTTCTTCTTTTCCCACAATGTTTTTAATGGGCCTCTTTCTCAGGGTCATTAAAAGTTGGGATTGTGTGGTAATAGTTAATCATCAATCCAAACTTGGGTTTGTTGGTAACCATGAGAAGGGGAACCCTCAAAATATCAACTTAAGATTTTATCTTAAGATTTTATCTTAAAAAGTAACTGCCATGTTTAAAACTGTTTATAACTTCCCAAAGTACTCAACCTTGTGTTTGACTGCACCTATCTACCCGTTTATCATGTATTTGCCTGTCCTAGTCAGTATAATATACATTGAGATGATAATTATTATGGGTATATTAAGGTGCCCATTGGTAAAAGAGGATAATTTTATTATTCATTTTTGTTCTTCAGAGGGCTACGATATTACACACCCGCTTATTAAGATATTCAGATCATTTGGAGATTTGCAAAACTTTGCTGCCAAAGCCATGGACAAGGAACTGGAAGGAAAGATCAAAATTGTGAAGACATATGGCAACAACTTGCCGGTTTATATTCGTAAAATTGACAGCAAATGTGTGAGGGATGAAAGACAAGCAGGTATGGTCTTTTTTTATCATGTTAACCCTATACAACACGACAAAATTTTAGACTTGTCCAATTCCAAAGCAGTTGCAGACAACAACTTAAATGTGGCTCAAATTGTGATTTCGATAGAGGAGAAAACACAGTGGGAAGAGAAAATGCCATTTACCAGCTATTTCTCCTTTTCCCATAATGTTTTCAAAAGTCTTTTTTTCTCAAGGTTGTTGATAGTCGGGATTGTGTGGTAAAGGGTTAAAAAGTTGTTTTGATTTCTAGATGTTATTGACATGGCCCATGAATGGCTGTGTGCTTAAAAAGGGCATGTTTGGATATTTTTCCATGAATCAAAATTTCTAGTAAATCAGTGATAAATACTACAAAATAAATATTTTTCTTCAAAGTTCAATAGGATGATGAAAATTTAGACAATCCCATATATAGGTATTGGTTTTTTTTCTTTTGTTGGGGGAAACCAGTTCAATTTCTGCAAGCAGTGCCAGTCCAGTGTCTTTGTGTACAAATAATACTGATCACATTAATTGCAGATTATATCTTTAGCACCGCCCACAAAGCCAAGGGTCTCGAATTTAGTACAGTAAGAGTAACGGATGACTTTATGGTTGACAGAACCCAGGTGGCTACTGCTGCTGTGATGGATTTTATGATGGATGGGATGCTGGGAGGAGGGGAATTTCATGGAGAAGTGTTTATACCTGGACCAGCTTTCCGTAAGTTAGATATAAAAGATCTGACATAAATTGGTATTCTAGAATAAAAGTTTTTTTTAAAAGATTCTATAAAAGTATGATTAAGTGAGCTTATGGCAAGTTTGATGACATTTTTGAAGACAATTTTAATCAAATTTTATCTTCATCATCAACGAGTGTCCGAATCTTTTTATCGCATAAGGATATCTCACAAATTATAAGTCAGAATGTGCATAACCATTTATGCACATATACGGTAGTAATTTCCATTAGGAAAACCTCATTCACTTCTCTCAAAGAAGTATAAAGTGATGCCACAAATGATGTCACAAACATGTGTAAAATGTGATAAGAAAATACATGTACCTAATAGCTGTATTAGACTGAAAACAAGAGCATTTATGTGATGAAAATTGAATTATTTCACCTTTAACTCTTTACCAAATGACAAACTCTTAGACTTGTCAATATTGAAAGCATTTGCAGACGACAAAATAAATGTGAATCAAAAATTGAAATTTGATGTGGGAAGGGTAGAAAACATTGTGGGAAAAGGAGAAAATGCTGGTTACCAGCATTTTCTCCTTTTCCCACAATGTTTTCAAAAGCTTTTTTTCTTGGGGTCGTTAAAACTTGGGATTGTGTGGTAAAGGGATAAACTTTGTATGTAGGGGAGGAGCCTACAGACGAGGAAAACCTGCTGTATGTGGCTGTCACAAGAGCTAAAAATGCCTTGCAGATGTCGCCAACTGTCATGAAAGTTCTCAGTCATGCTGGTGTAAGTTCACTTTACTAGATAGTTTTATGATCCTGTAGAAGTAAACTTTTGAAAACGTGGAAAAAGGAGAAAAAACTGCTAGCTAGTTCTGAAGTCATCACTTATCAACATTTAGATCACACTGACACATATAAGACTGATAGCTTTGGTAGGCAGTTGAGTGATAGGTCCTATTTGAAAGTTCAACTACACAGATCTGTTTATCACCTTTCTCCTGCGGTCTTGTGTGACTAACTGTTTAAAATGGATAAGTAACTCAGATGTCGTGGAAGTAACTTAAAGGTCATGAATTTCAAATTGTTGGATTAGTAATTCAAAGGTCATGGATTTCATCCTAACTAGAGGTGCCGAGTTTTTGGTGGGTGGGTTCTTTGGCAAGGCACTTTAAAACCTTTGCTTAGTACAATTGAAACATGAATAATTGAGCTTTCTTCCTGATATGACTGAAATAATGTTATATGGCATATGATTCTATCAAAAACTGGGTTGCCATAGCAGTAAAACTGAGAAATATTAAAAATCTATTTAAGAAATAAAACTTCTCCAAAACTCTTCTGTTCATAACAGCCAAAGTGATCTGTTGGTTGACCTCTTTTCAGATAGCTTGATGCAAGGAAAGAACATTGCTGGTTTTAGTTTGGCTTCATTTCAATTAACCCTTTACCACATGGCAAAATTTTAGTCTTGTCCATGTTGAAAGAATTTACAGACAATAATTCAAATGTTTTTTCAAATGATAATGTCTTTCCTTGAATAGGTAGAAAACATTGTGGGAAAAGTAGAAAATACTGGTTGCACGATATTTTCAAGACTACTTCCTCAGGCTCTTTAAAACTCGGGATCGCGTGGTAAAGGGTTAATTTTCATTTATGTATTGTTCCCACATGGGTGAAGCCCTTAGTTATGTTGCAGGAGGTAGTTTAAGATATAGGACAAAACCCATCCTAAGTTACGCCTGGTTCTTTAACATGCTCAGTGTATAGCACAGTCATAGAGGACCTAGGTTTAATATTTCAAAGTAAAGTCTATTAATAATTTTAGAAAGCCATCGGAGGGAATGAAAACCACACCCTCAATTGGCCCGAGATTTGTGGTTTACAAATCTCATGCCCTACCATTTGAGCTATTCGGGCTTAGTTATTGGTTATAACAAGCTATACGAGGGCTGTTGGTGGAATTTTGTTGTTAAAATCACGTTTCTTGATATTTTAAGCTAAAAATGTGCCAATTATAACATGAACATATTACAAACCTGATACAGAAGTTTTGCTGTTTTAAAATATTCAAAATGCAAAATATTCATAACCATAGTAACCCATGTAGTGCGCATTGCTGAGCTCAAAATTTCTCCTGATTAGAAACATGCAATTTTATGTAAAATGTAAATTCAGGAATGTCAAACAAAGCCACCAATTGTGGAAACAGTCAAATAGCACCATAAAAGCATTTCCGTAAAACTTCATAGATGTGGCATTTCAGATTACTGTCATAACATAGTTTTAGCCTTGTCAGTGCTAGGTAATTTTTGACGCAGTGACGTCTTCATTGGGTGTTGAATTTAACACATTTATACAATTTTGGGTTGGACTCGGCAAAATACCCAAACAGATCATAGAATTGAGTAAGAACATTTTCAAGTTCCCGTAGTATTTTGTTTGACTAAAAGTGACATGGGGGATTAAGGAATGATTCAGAACATCGCTAAAAGATGATCCTCGTGAAGGACAGCTAATTAATGTGATGGCATCAATTTTGGTAACTGGGCATGACAAGGTGACTAATGGCCAATGGATTACAGCACATGTCATATCGGACAACTAAGGTGTTTCTTGTTTCACAGTATAAGTATTGCCTTACACAGCACCTAGAAATGTCTAAATGGAGCAAATGCTGGGTTTTAGAGGGAATTATATAGAAAAAGTACACCGATCTCTTGACTTGTAATGATGTTGACATTATTTTTTCTAATCCGGCGCCCGGCAATGTACGCTTACTTGTGTTTTGTAATTCTCTGTTGAAAATGTATTTCTCTGTGAATGTGTATGAAATTTGGATGATGTTTCGGATAGAGATTGTTTGATATGTGTGGTAAAAATGATCTTAGTTGGTCTCCTAGTTTTAGTTTTACAACAGAATTCCACGAATTTATGGAACAACCCTCGTATATAGCTGTTATGCTTAAAGGTAGTACATGTTACTCCTTTTTTCCGCATAGCTGAATGCGTTGGTTTTTTACCTACTTGTTGGTTTTGATAAAGAATGAATAGATGATAAATTTGCTATTGGTAAAAAATGTGCACATTTTTTATTTGGCAGGCCCCTGCTGGCATATTTGCTTACACATTTATGATTCATACCATAGCAAAATTTTGTAGCGGAGAAAGATTCTTTTCTTGTTGTATTTGGAAATTCATTATTTTCATAAGCACTACCCAATAACCCAATACTACTTTTCAACAAAATGGAAAACAGTGAGGAAAAAGAGCCAATTGCTCATGAGGTTACTTTTCATTACTTTACTTCATATTGAGCCACAAAAGAGTTTCATTATTCGTATTCCAGTATCTCTTATGCCTTCTATCTTTTTAGCTCACCTGAGCATGAAGTGCTAAAGGTGAGCTTTTGTGATCGTGCTGTGTCCGGCGTCCATTGCCCGTCGTGCGTTCGTCAACATTTACCTTGTGTGTTCTCTAGAGGCCACATTTTCAGCTAGATCCTCATAAAACTTGGTCAGAATGTTTGGATAAAATCTCGGACAAGTTCGAAATTGGGTCATGTGGGGTCAAAAAATAGGTCACAAGGCCAGATGTAAGAAAAACCATGTGTGCATTCTAGAGGTACATTTTCAGCCTGATATGCATGAAACTTGGTCAGAATGTTTGTCTTGATAATATCTGGACAAGTTTGAAATGCAGCTTAGTTGGGGGTCAAAAAGTAGGTCACAGGGTCAAATTTAGAAAAAAGCTTGTGTGCACTCTAGAGGCCACATTTTCAGCCTGATACACATGAAACTTGGTCAGAATGTTTGTCTAGATAAAATCTCGGACAAGTTCAAAATTGGGTCATGTCGGGTCAAAAAGTAGGTCACGGAGCCAAATATTAGAACAATCTTGTGTACACTCAAAAGGCCTCATTTTCAGCCTAATACTCATGGAACTTAGTTTGATTTGATAAAATCTTGGACACATAGAAAATTGGGTCATGTCGAGTCATCAGGTAGGTCACTGAGCAAAATCATAGAATAACCTTGTGTGCACTCTAGAGGCCACATTTTCAGCTTGATACTCATGAAACTTGGTCAGAATGTTTGTCTGGATAAAATCTTGGACAAGTGTGAAATTGGGTCATGTGGGGTCAAAAAGTAGGTCAAGGGTCTAAATCATAGACAAACCTTGTGTGCACTTTAAGGGCCAAAAATGCAGCCTTATATGAATAAACTTGGTCAAAATGTGTGTCTGGATGAAATTACAGAACAGAATGATATCAAGTCACATCAGGTCAAAAAGGCGGTCTCGGGCCAAATCTTAGAAAAACCTTGTGTGACTCTAGAGGCCACATTTTGAGCCAGATTAGAAATTCAAAAATAGGCTAAACAGTCAAAAAGTAGATCACTTACACTCTTGGGTTTTACATCATCACGACCAGGATCTTTCAGCCTTATCAATCCTAGATGATCTTACTCAGGTGAGCGCTTTAGGGCCAATGGCCCTCTTGTTTAAAAAATATTTCTTGTTCCTCATGACAGTATGTTACCATTTTGTCTCCCTTGATTGTCCTGCTACACTGTAACTTAGTTGGTATTTTGTATTCAAGTTTTTGAGATAGAAAATGTTCAATTTTTATTCATGATGATTTATTTTGATGTAAAATGTTCAGATCTCATTCATTATGATTTATTTTGATGTAAATAGTTATACATGTACTTAGTTGTGTATAATGTTTGAATGAAGTAAGCTTTATGTATCATTTTGCCTCCCCAAATCTTAACCATTCATGTCTCAAAAAAGGTTATTAGTGTCAGTGTGATAAATACTTGATTAGGTGTGCTTGTATTCATTGACATCATCTTAGCATCAGAGAAAGACAACTTTAATTGAGCCAGACTTAATTTCTGTATGAAAATTTGTCATCATACAGACTTCCTTTGGTCCTGCGTGGCTCAGCGGTAAAGTGTGGGACTCGTAACCTGGAGGCCTCAGGTTCAAGCCCACCTGATCGGCTGGGTTTTTCATGGGTGTGTCCTTGGGCAAGACACTTCAGAGCCCTAGCCTAGCACTGGTAAAACCCAGGAAATACATGAATATGCGAGCTGTCCCCGTGATACGTCTGTAATAATGTTGAAAATGGTGTAAAACACATTCATTCAATCAATCAACTTCTTATGGCTGTATGGCTTTGTAGATACCAATTGATTGTATGGCACATTTATTTCAAAGGCAGTGGAGCAATACAGGGCTATCATTACTGGACTACCTGAGTCTGTTTTCACCAACCATTCTTAAAAGCAGTCTTAGTGTTATTCTCAAGAAATTTCTAAATTCAGAAGTAAAGCAACTTCTGATTAGCTAAACCAAATGGTTTAGCCAGTCAGAAGTTGTGTTACCTTCTAAATCTAGAATAAATCAAAGAATGAAACTAAAAATGGTTGGTGAATACAGGCCCAGGTATGGTAAATTTTGAAGATTTATTAATAATTTCATCCTTTCAAAGTAAGTGGAACTGAATTTGTAACCTTTTTTTTAGGAGAAGTTTGACTTTCCATGCTTGAGCGAAGATTTGAGGTTGTCAGGGACAACATTTAAGTGTACAGAAACAGATGAAGAGTTCAGACCAAAGGCTCTGACATTACAGAAAAAGACTGTGACACTGGTAAGTTGCTTTAATTAATACTTTACCAGATAACAAAATTTTGGACTTGTTCAAATTTAAAGCATTCGCAGACAACAGACTTACATGTATTTTGACACAAATGATGGAATTTGTCCTTGACTGGGTGGAAAACACTGTGGGAAAAGGAGAAAATTCTGGTCACAAGCTTTTTCTTCTTTTACCATGATATTTCCAGAAACCTTTTCACTTAAGGTTGGTAAAACTGTGTGGTAAATGGTTAATGTAAATGAAAAGTGAACCCATTACAGCACAGATAAAAGCTTGTCACAAGCATTTGCAACTTTATGTACCAGTGCTATGTCATTCTAAAAGAGACAGTCCAGAAAAAATAAGAATTATCTCTTAAAATTCAATGAATTAGAGAAGTTTTATGTTCCATTTAATCTAAAATGCATCTACTTGGACTTGTCCATACATAAAAGGTTTAGTTCTTTATTTTCATCCCCCACATTTTGATATGTAGTTTTTGTTAGGGTTATCTGTCAGTCTGTCTGTATGTCCATCTGTCTGTTACATTTTCTTATTGGCTCCATATCTCTTCAGCTCTTATTGTATTTTGAAAAATGTTTCACAAGTTCACCATGATAAGATCAGGCACAGAGCAGACCATTTCCAAGATTAAAGTCTCAGGAGGCATTCAAAGGTCACATGTGTAAGCATCATGCCTGCACCATTTTCTCTGACCCCTTGTTTCATTTTAAAAATATGTGTACATGTAGTTCACATGTGCATGTCACATCTTGATGAGATGATGTGCAGTGATGTAGGCTTATTTCAGCCCCCATATCTCCTAAATCTTTTTTTTTTTTTTCTAATTTTAACAATATTTTACACTTGATAAGATGACATGCAGAGTGGAGGCTTCACATACCAGTTGCAAGGTCAAGGTCACAGTGAGGGGTTAAGGGGGTTTTATTGAACATTAACGGAAAAAGCACACAAAGCTTAAAGGGGGGCTGCAAAAGACATGTTCTCAATGTAAACCAGCATCTAATTTTACCTTTATTTGCAGGGAGATGGTAGAAATATTGGTGGTCAGATGTACAGTCCAGCATTTTTAACAGAAGATATGGGAAGCTACTCCCAACTTCTTGGACTAAGCCTGGCAGAGATGAAAGATGTGAAAAAGAAAACAATGACAGTTAATGTTGATGCCTTCTATGGCGTTTAGTAATGAAACAAGAAAAGTGCAATAAGTATGGGACATGTTGATCTTTTCAGAATGTTTTCATTGTTTTATAAAAGTATTTTAAGAATATGAAGATTTTCAAACGTTCTGGTGAACTCTTTACCAAACAATACCATATTTACGCAACCCTGAGAAAGCAAACTGTTTGAAAACGTGGGAAAAGGAGAAAATACTGGTAAAAAGCATTTTCTCATTATTCCATAGTGTTTTCTACCCTTTCAAGAAACATCTCATAATTTCAGCCTTACTACAAAATTTCTTGTTTTAATTACTTTGGGGGAGAGGGCTTATAAAAACATTCTGGGAAAAGGAAAAAATGCTGGTAACCAGCATTTTCTTCTTGTCCTTGGTTGTTTTCTTCCTTTTCACAGAAATATCTTGTAATTTCAGCCACAATCTCAATTTGAACAAGTGTAAAATTTTGTTTTCGGGTGAAGAGTTCAAGAAAAACCTGATGTGTCGAAATAGACCATATTTACATTTTTTTGTTGATTATTGGATAATTGTTGAAATCGTGAGAACATTAAGGTCATATGCCACAGGTTTCTCTTCTCTTTGGTTTACATGTGTTTCTTTTTTTTTTTACTCTCTTATATTCCATTGGATTACCATGACAGTGATACATTATATTTTTATCTGTACTATGTTGTTTGCCTTTTAAAAATGTGAAAAATCACATGTGAAAGAAAAAAGGGAGATTTATAAATGCTAGGGATACCAAATCACGCCAAAATAGTTGTTTACTATTATTAAGGGAGGTAATTCACTTCTTGTCAATATCTGTTATAAATGCACTGTATCTCAATGCCAGGCTCAACATACTTTTCAATTTTTAACAAGATATTAGAAAGATACATTTCTGTGCAAAATTTTTAAAAAATCGGTCAGCTAAAATTTTCTGATAGCAGAAAAATTATCACAAAATAAGTCTTTGCTGTCATGTTAGAACATATAGAATTGCTACTGTGATCTGTGTAGTGCCTTATTTGTTTCAATTAATCCTTTTCACTATTAGCAAACATCACATGTCTGAGAATAATCATTATTTTGGAGCAGTATTTGTTACTTTAAGAACCCTTATTTAATGTTTGAGATTAAAGCCAATTTTCTGTAATTTTGACAAGAGTTATCTCTTTTGAAGAACTGTATCTTTGTATTTAGCCCTGCAACACATGATTTTCCTTTCAATTTACTTGGCACACATTATACATATGCATGTAATATCATCCTAACAAAAATGAAAAAAATCTGTACGAAGGAAAAAAGTGTGGCATATGCCCTTAAAAGGGCCTTTTTAGATTTTTTTAGCTGAGAATCAAAATTTTTTGTTAGACACTGATGAATAGTTCAAAAACATAGTTTTCCTTAAAAGTGTGAAGAAATTGGGTGGTTCCATCTGTAAAAAAGGTGCAAATTTGGCATTCAAATAATTGGTCAGTTGCTTTGCAATCTGTGACTCCATCCAGTTTTATGAGGTCAATTATGAAGTCATCATCCTGACTTGAATATGGTCAAACATCCTCGTTGATTCACAGGTTATTCCCAAATACATTTGTGAAATTCTGGCGCTAAACCTTAAAATAACAAAAGAGGCTTCTTAGCCCATTTAGGCAATACTACTGAAAGTTTTTTTAGCTCAGCTGAGCACAACGTGCTCAAGTTGAGCTTTTGTGGTCTTCCAATGTCCGTTGTCTGTCGTGCGTAGTCAACATTTACCTTGTTGACTTTCTAGAGGCCACATTTTGTACTCAATTGACCTGAAAATTGGTCAGAATGTTTGTCTTGATGAAATCTCGGATGAGTTCGAATTTGGGTACCGTGGGATCATAAACTAGGTCACTAAGTCAAATTAAAGAAATACCTTGTGGGCACTCTAGAGGCCACATTTCTTACTCAATTGACCTGAAAATTGGTCAGAATGTTTGTCTTGATGAAGTCTTGGATGAGTTTGAATTTGGGTCACCTGGGGTCTTAAACTAGGTCACTAGGTCAAATTAAAGAAATACCTTGTGGACACTCTAGAGGCCACATTTGTAGCTCAGTTGACCTTAAAATTGGTCAAAATGTTTGTCTTGATGAAATCGCTAATGAGTATGAATTTGGGTCACCCGGGGTCATAAGCTAGGTCACTAGGTCAAATTAACCTTGTGGGCACTCTAGAGGCCACATTTCGTACTCAATTGACTTGAAAATTGGTCAGAATGTTTGTCTTAGTTAAATCTCGCAATAGTTCTAAATTGGGTCACTTGGGGTCATAAACTAGGTCACTAGGTCAAATTAAGGAAATACCTTGTGGACACGCTAGAGGCCACATTTCATACTCAATTGACCTGAAAATTGGTCAGAATATTTGTCTTGATGAAATCTCGGATGAGTTCAAATTTGGGTCACCTGGGGTCATAAACTAGGTCACTAAGTCAAATTAAAGAAATTCCTTGTGGGCACTCTAGAGGCCACATTTGTAGCTCAATTGACTTGAAAATTGGTCAGAATGGTTATCTTGATGAGTTCAAGAGAGAATGAGAACAATTGACCTGGCAATTTGTCAGAATGTTTGTTTTAATTCTTTACCAAACAACAAACTTTTAGACTGGTCCAAATCGAAAGCATTTGCAGTAGACAAAATAAATGGGACTGAGAATTTGAAATTTGTTATGGATAGGGAAGAAAACATCGTGGGAAAAGGAGAAAATGCTGGTTACCAGTGTTTTCAAAAGGCTTTTTCTACAGGGTCGTTAAAACCCATGATTGTGTGGTAAAGGGTTAATAATATCTCAGATGAGTTTTAAATTGGGTCATTATGACCCTGGAGTGAAATTTCGCCTATTGACTCAGGTGAGCGATCCAGGGCCATCATGGCCCTCTTTTTTTTTTTTACTTTTGTCTTCCTTTCTTACTGATGGTTTACAAGCAATCACCTTATTTAATTCAGTGATTAATCATTTTTGAATTTTAATGGCCTTATAAAAATTTGAGGAGCCCCTTTTAAGTTGAAAGTGTGAGATTGCTGTTGTCAGTTTTCAAGATATATATTTTTTATAAATATTTTTTATTGTTCCTGATATGTGTTTATGAGCCATGCTCTGTGAAAAGGGGGTTAAATGCATCTGCAAAAGATACTGACCTAGGTCAGCCTGTGCAGACTGACCTGGGTCGAAGCTTTTTGACATTTGCCAATTTTCTGTGTGTCAAAGGACCAGTTTACTTCATGATTAAGTTGGTTCAAAAACAAAATAGATTTTAAGGATCCATAATTATGTGATGACTTCCTTCGAATAACGGATCAAATAAAATACGGCATAACTGATTGGATTTGTTTCTGAAAGGTTAGAAGACATTGTGGAAAAAGGAGAAAATGCTGGTTACAAGGATTTTCTCCTTTTTCCTTCATGTTTTCAAATTTCCCAGGGTTGTTAAAACTTGGGATTGTCAGGTAAAGCGTTAAAATACTTGCAAAAGGACAATTTGCGTATTTTGTAGCAATTTGTCCTTTTGCCTTAATGTTTTCAAAAGAGTTCAACTTCAAGGTGTAAAAGTTGTTTACCGTCCTTCTTGTATAAAGTGGTGTTTTGGCTATCCCACTCGCTCAGTTGGTAATGTTAGTGGCTTGAAACCCATGGGGTGCTGGGCAATTTCCCAACCAGGCTAAACACTTTCCAGGGATTGAGGATTGTCATTTCCATAGTCCTCTGTCACCAGTGAACATTGTTTCAACAATGATTATGGGAGAAAACAGATAGCGACATGGAAAGAATGTTTTGGAAGTACTGGTTAAAAAAAAAATTCAAGCAAGCATGGATAGGTGTTGAAAAGGGAGTTTAACATTAGACAACTATATACCATTGCAAATAAATTAGTTATCTTTACTGCCAGTTACTAAACATGTATATCTGGTCCATACTTCAGACAAATTCATACATATGTGTCTAGTCTAGTCCAAAGGTAAATTTTGTGGGCCAGAGCAGATCCAGTGTTTTGTGATGTCTGATATGAATCTTCCAGGTTTGCCATTTTTATGGAGATAGGCTACAGGCATTTATGGTTTAAGATATGGGATTTTTTCTTTCTCTCTTTACTTTAATTTTAACCCTTTACCGCTTAATGCCGCCTTTAATGACCCTGGGAAAGAAGCCTTTTGAAAACATTGTGGGAAAAGGAGAAAATGCTGGTAACCAGCATTTTCTCCTTTTCCCACAATGTTTTCTACCCTACCAAAGAAAATCTGCACCATTTGAGCCACATTGAAATCGTCGTCTGCAATGCTTTCAATTTCAACAAGGCTAAAATTTTGTCATCTGGTAAAGGGTTAATTGCATGAGTTTATTCCAAAGTTTGTAATGTAAAAGACTGATGACATACCTGTTTCTGAAACAGAATGTGACTCATAATGTCTGAATCATGCTTTGTGAAAAGGGGGTTAAATGTATCTGCAAACGGTATCAACCCAGGTCAGCCTGTGCAATCCGCACAGGCTGACCTGGGTCAAAATTGGTAAATTTTCTGCATGTCCAAGGACCATTCTTCCTCAGAATTCAGCTGGTTTTTTAGAAAAAATGGATTTTACGGATCCATAATTATGTTATGACTTGCTTGGTATAATGTGTCGTGGAGATTCATTAAACCCCCCTTTACTACAGCATGGCTCTTATTATTTTTTCTTTATTAAAAGAGAAAAAAAAATCTGCTGGACAGTGTTATAGTTTATGAGTGCTCCTACCTTCACAACTGTCAAGGCCATTGGGTTACAATCCCACAGTTGATGGCTGAGCTGGGTAGTTCAGGTAAGGGAATGAAATCTAGGGATTGCAGGATCAGTTCTAAAGCTTGGCCAAATTCTTATCAGGGAATGATGATAATCATTGCGACAGGATTTATTCCTCTCTTGCCACTGAACAGTTTATTGATGTTGAGGTGGGAAAGCAGTCAGTGGTTTTGAAAGAAGGTTGGGTGAAGTGCTGGTTAAAGAAACCAGGAAAACACTGGTTGCCACATCGTAACTGAAATAATGGCTTAAACCCTTAACTCATTACCACACAATCCCGACTTTTGATGACCCGAAGTAAAAAGCCGTTTGAAAACATTGTGGGAAAAGGAGAAAATGCTGGTAACCAGCATTTTCTCCTTTTCCCACAATGTTTTCTAACCTTCCAAACAAAAATTTTGATTTTTGAGTTCCATTTCTTTTGTCATCTGCAAAAGCTTTCAATTAGGACAAGTCTTAAATTTTGTTGTCTGCTAAAGAGTTAAGCAATGTATCCCCAGTTTCAAAGACCCTAAGAAAGAAGCTTTTGTGGTAGGATGGGGAGCTACCAGCATTTTCTTTGTTGCCAATAATGTCTTCTGTGCTTTGAAGGATATATTACATGTTCTGACTGATAGTTGTCATGTGCCAATGCTTTCAGTTTTTAAAAGTCTAAACTTTTATTGTCTGGTAAAGAGTTAAACACTGCTCAAAACCTTCAAAACTCTCTACGTAAAGCTGATTGCTGAGCACAGTGGCATAGCAATGTCAAGGACCAGTAATTGTGAGATTTTGAATTAGAAGCTAAACTTGGCCAAATACTTTTTTAAATTGATGATAGGCTGTGTGACAGGATTCATTCCTGTCTGACCATGAACATTATTTTGACTGCACATGCGGGAAAACATGGCTTAGAGCCATACCAATAAAAGGAAACAACAGAAACAGACTAACGGATACGGATACCCCTCACTTCAGTGATATGTATGAAATGATGTTAAAATCAATTTAAAGCACCAAAACAATTATACATCTTGTCATATAGAGATCTGTCAACTTGCATTCCTTGGTCCCTGATGTGTTACAAAAGCTGATCATTTGCTCGGTAAAATTCTATACTCAGTGAAATTGAAATCATTTACAAAAAACAGTTTAAGTGTAGCACAAATTATAGGATTTGACTTTGTGAGAAAATGCCAGTTATATCCATCATAAAGTTGCCCACATGACACAAAGGGAAAACATCCAGAGTAATGATGCATGTGAACAAAAAAGTCAGTGGCTTTGGAAAGAAAGTTGTGTCAGTACTGGTGTGAGAAAGCCAGGAAACACACCGGTGCGTCACTGACCGTCATGATATGACCTGAGCTGTTAAAATAGCATTAAACTCTACAACTAACCAAACCAAACCAGAGTAAAGGAAATTAACTTTATTCAAAGATTTGTGTAGACAACACTGCAGGAGGGGGATGCATTTTGCCTTTAACAAACACTTGCCCATTCTCCCTCAGTATTTTTCAAAAGATCTTTGCATGAGTATAAAAAATTACTAGAGTTAGTCCCTGACCCAAAAGTGCAGTCAAATGTTAAACCATATATTGACTTCTCACCGCAGTTGTAGACTACTTTTGATAACAGTTTAAAGAAAAAAAAATGCAGATGATTTATTTTGTCCTTTCAAACACCATTTTGTAGAATCTGACATGACTTTTGGAGAGCCAAAATGCTGTATGTATAGATATACATGTATGCAAGTGTGATAGTGATATAGCGCAATGCACACTCCTAATATTCTGGAGACGACATAGCGACATCGAAAATTTTTAGCCCTGTCCTTTATCACAGAAAACATGGCGTCTTAGATAAAATTGAAAATACGTTGTAACGGCTACTTCGATTGGTCGTAAGCAGACTTAGTAATGGGGCCTTACGTACCGTTGAATTCTACTCTTTTGCCTTGAAAGTCCCTGAAAAACGTCCATTATTTGCTATCTTAAGCTGCATGAATAGGAAAATTAAATTTGATAACTCAAAAATGTAAAAAATGCATCATAATCTAAATGATAACTTATCCGACCAGGTGCATATCGTCCAATCAAAATTAGTGTTACAAATCAAATTATCAACATATCAGGAAAATAAATAATCTTTATTCACAAACTTGAAATTATATCAAAATGCTGTATTTAGAAGATTATCTCGAAAGTAAGTGGTCTCATTATCGTATTGTTATTACACATAAGTTTACTTGGTTTGGAGGTGTAGGCTAGAAACGGGTTTATTTCTCTTTACAGTGATTGAAAATCTACCGATGGAAATGAGAGAAAGACTGACTGAAATGAGAGAAATGGACCTACAAGTGCAGAGTATGTGTATTTAGCGTCCTGTTGAGAACGTCATTTGCTTACAATGAGTTTTAACTGAAATTCAACAACAAGGAAACTCAGGAAGATATGAATTACCTCCCTTTTGATCAGGAGTGTTTATCTCCCTTGAATACCCACACCACCTCTTCTATTCTCTCTCTCTCTCTCTGTATCTTTCTCTCCCCTCTCCCGGTCTCTCTCTTCAACTTCCTCTAGTGATGAGAGTGAAAAAATGAAACTGAGAAATTTGCTTGCAGTGCCAGTGATCATCTGTATGTCAATCACACAAGGCTTAATAGAATCACCAATGAGATAAATTGTGTATTTTCAGCAAATGAGAAATTCTATAAAACAGCTGATTTTTTTTAAAAAAAGGCAAATTATTCTGTTCGAAATCCTTATCAAACATGCCAGGACTTGATCTTGTGATAAGGACATTTTTTTTTTTTATAAATAAAGCAAAGTATGAATTTCCAAGTCTCACTATGTCTTGCAAAGACCTTTTCTGGACAGAATTCTGCCTGACAGATATTGAGTGTTACCTGTTGTCAATACAAAGATAAACGAAAGAGAGATTGTTGACAGTGTTTTCATTTTGGTCATACAGAATGAGCAGACAGAAATAAGGGTATCAGTTTCCTATTCTATTCTAAACTATTACTTAAAATTCTCTACATTTAAGACAGAATTGTAAAAACAAAAATATTGATTTGTTAAAAAAAAAAAAAAAAAAATAAGTGATCAGTATCTTTACCCTTTACCAGAAAATCTCAACTTCTAACTATCCTGGGGGAAAAAAGGTGTAGAAAACATTGTGGGAAAAGGTGAAAATGCTGGTAAGCAGCATTTTCTCCTTTTCCCACAATATTTTCCACCATTTTAATAAACAATTTCCATCACATGTGCCATGTTTTATCTGTTGCATGCAAATGCATTTAGATCTGGACTTGTCTAAAGGTTTGTCGTCTCGTAAAGGTTTAAGTCGTCATGAATTAACTTGAAAGCTGTGCAGCAGCAACTCCAATTGTTTGCATTAGTGGTCTTAACTCTTGCTACACCTGTGATCTGTAAGACTGTTCCAGCAAATATTTCAAAGTTGACCCTTTACCTTGAGTGATTCTGTGTTTTTAAAACCATGATGACGAGGGCTTTTGGAAACAATATGATTTAAAGAGAAAATGCTGGTAACCAGAATTTTCTCTTTTCCCCATAATGTTTTTTTTTTTACCTTGTCAAAAACAAATCCCATCATTTGAGCCACATTTGCTTTGTAGTACAGTCTGTGAAAGCTTGCTCTTTGGAAAGGTCTGAAATTTTTATGTCTGATTTAGAGCTAGTTGATATAGCACATGTGATTTGAATCATAACATGTTTAATTAAATTATGCAAAGGAGATTTAATTGTATTACAGATGAATTAGATACTTTAGATGAAAGAGTAAATTCCTTTTTCAAGAAATGTATACAGCCGAATGTAAAGTCAGAATGGAAAGAAGAGCAGTTTGGGAAAATTAAAGAAGTAAGCATTTGTAGACATGATCAGTTCATTGATTTTAACACTTTACCACACAATCCTAAGTTTAAACAACTCTGAGCATGAAGGCTTTTGCCTTTGAAAACATTGTGTAAAAAGGGAAAAATGCCAGTAACAAGGATTTTCTCACAATATTTTTATCCTATCAAAGACAAATCACATGAACCTTATTGAATTTGTTGTCTTCAAATGCTTTCAATTTAGAAAATTCTTAAAAAAAAAAAAGTTTTGAAAAGAGTTAAATGTCTTTCTTGGCAAATTAAATTGATTGTCTGGGGATGTAGAATTATATCAGGATTCAGAACAGTGGTTGGTTAATGCTTCCCTGGACAACAAAATAAATAATTCCTGTGAGTTTCATAGGTTTTATATGTAACCATCAATTTTAGAGTAAGTATACTTATCCTATCTGAATCCATGATGGACCAAAACACTGATTAAATCATTAAATGTTGGAAGGTCTGCATAAGTTATAGCCTATGATGTCTGTCTGTTACAAATTTCATATAATTCCATCATTTTGTACAATTTTCAGTAGCATTCTTTGACAATTGACATGATGTGTCTCTGTTATATGTACATTTGCACCTTGTATTTTCTATCTGGGTTTGTGAAGGTGTCCCAGTGAACACAGAAATAAGTAATTTCAAGTGACAAGCCCTATTAGGCTATCTGTATTACTTTTCAGCTTTTGTCTTTTATTTTTACAGGATTATAAAAAGTCAGTAGAGGATGCAGATGAAAAAGTTCAGTTAGCAAATCATATATATGAATTGGTAAGCAGATGTTTAGATAAGGGTGTGTGTGGATGTGGGGGAATATGGGGTAGCCAAATCTATAAACCTTATTTCTGCACTAAAAGCTATGGTGTGGGTACTCATTAGAATTGTCTTGTTAAGACAAGTACCAGCAACATAGGTTTTGGTAAAGAACTTGAGAAAACCCATATTGCTTCCCTTTTATCTGTACTTTATGTCTTTATGTTTATGGTAAGTGTTACTGTTAGCAAACTTATACATAGAAAAACTGTTACATAGAAGATCCAAAGTATTGTAATACATGTATTCCAATACTGTTTTTTTTGCCGCAATATCCCTCCCTTCATAGCATATGGTATAGATCCAAAATCAATCTGCTGGGATTTTTTTTTGTTCAGTCTGTGGTCTAATCTGTCCACAAAAGTAACTTAACCCTGTATCACACAATCCTTAGTATTTTAACCCTCAAAATACTAGGCTTTTGAAACCATTGTAGGGAAAAAGAGAAAATGCTGGTAACCAATTACATGGACAGCTACCTAAGTGGCTGAGACAAGACATCCCAGCCAATTGGATGTCTTGTCTACAAGTTAACAACTGAATTCCAACGCTAGCCTCTGGTTGGCCTAGACTGAATGCTTATGTTTGTAACCTGTTAGAAATAAGTGACATCTGTTGAGGCACGCTTAACTCTTCACCAAACTACATAGTTTTACACTTTTCCAAATTGAAAGCATTTGCAGACGACAATTGAAATGTGGTTGGAATTATGAGATTTGGCCATGAAAGAGAAGGAAAGTTCAAACATTGTGGGAAAAAAGAAAATACTGGACCAGCATTTTCTCCTTTTCCCACAATGCTTTGAAAAGCTTTCTTTCCCAGGGTTATGAAAACTTCGGATTTTGTGGTAGTGGTAAAGGGTTATGTAGTCTACAAGTGCTCATTATGTGGACAAGTCTGAAACGTTGTTGTCCTGTAATGCGTTAAAGTCACCTTTGGTGGTATTTGTTTCATTTGAGCAATCATTACTAATACTGTGCAGAGCCTGGTAGTGCAAGTGGTGGCATACAGGACTTGAAACCAGGGGTAGCTGATTCAAGTCCCCAGCTTAACTGCTTTGCCAATTTTGTTTAATTGATTGATCATGCAGGGATGTAATTTTCTTTGTTTCCTCCTTTTTAAACTTCAAACTAGGATTTTAAAACTGTCCCAGCTCATAAAGATCTGCTCAGAAATAATGAATTTACTGAAGCATGTGGAGGGGGGGTTGTTCAGGGCGTTTATTTCACATTTTATCAATCACACCCCTGATCAGTGTCATTGAGACAGGATTCATTTTCTTCACCGTTTATCATTGTTTTATGATGGTAGTGTGGGAAAGCAGCCAGTGGCTTTTGAAGAATGTTGTGCAAATTACTATAAAAAGAAACTCAAGGAAAGCATGGATTGTTGCACTGATTGCATTCCATAAATAATTTTGGGAATGGCATTAAACACAATAGAAACAAAATAATGCAGTGATTCAAATCTTACCACACAATTCGAAGTTTTAACAAACCATTGAAAAAAAGGCCTGTGAAAACATGATGGAAAAAGGAGAAAATGCTGGTAACTAGCATTTTCACTTTTTCCCACTATGTTTTCTACCCTATGATAGACAAAAATCATCACTTTATGCATATTTAATTTGTCGTCTGCAATTGCTTTCTTTTTGGACAATTCTAAAATTTTGTTGTGTGGTAATGGGTTAAAGAGCTTTGTGTCATTACAGGTTGATAGACATTTACGAAAACTGGATCAGGAATTATCCAAGTTTAAAATGGAGCTTGAGGCAGACAATGCAGGCATCACAGAAATCCTTGAAAAGAGTAAGTCCAGTGCATAGTAAAGAACGTGAATTTTGATGACACCATTATGTTATCATAAAATCGTGACATAAGGTCAATGGAATATGATGCTTAGATCGATTGATAAGATTTAGCACTGAAGACAGAAAAGGCAGTTTATTATGGCATTTTGTCAACGCTCCACCATTTTTCTGTGCAGCATATCAAAACAAAGACCACATGATTTCCCATGGTTGCATTAAATTAGGACATAAGTTCGCAGAAGTAAATGCTTAGATTGATCTATAAGATTAAGCACTAAAGACAGAAAAGGCTATTTACCTTAACATTTTGTAAAAATTCTACCATGTTTTCATGCAGTGTATCAAAAATACCACATGATTTCCCATGGTATCATTATACCCCCCACAACGAAGTGGAGGTGGGTATACTGGAATCGCCATGGCTGTCCGTCCATCTGTCTGTACGTCCGTCCGTCTGTCTGTAGACACAATTTTGTCCAGAGCTTTTTTCCTACAGTTTTTCAAGTACTGCACTGAAATTTACACGTAATGTTTGGGTACATATGAAATTGTGCATGTGCAATTTTCACAACCTTGCTGCCATTGGTTGCCAAATTATCTCCCCTTAAGCTTGTTGCCTTTTGTAAATTTTAACTATGGATTTTTGTCCAGGGCATAACTTCCAAAGTATAGAAGCCAGGAACTTCAAACTTCACACAAAGTTAGATCACATTAAGGAGAAGTGCAGTGTACAAGAACAGTAACTCTATTTCATTTATTTTTCGAGTTATTGCCCTTTGTAAATTTTAACTTTGGATTTTTGTCCAGGGCATAACTTCCAAAGTATAGAAGCTTATGACTTCAAACTTCACACACAGATAGATCACTATAAGGTGAAGTGCAGTGTACAAGAACCATAACTCTATTCCATTTATTTTTTGAGTTATTGCCCTTTGTAAGTTTTAACTTCAGATATTTGTCCGGGGCATAACTTCTGAATCATTTAAGCTAGTGACATCAAACTTCATATACAGATAGACCACATTAATGAGAAGCGCACTTTTCAAGTACCATAACTCTTTTCCCACTTTTTTTTTTCAACTCTTATTTTTTTACGAAACCATTCTGCATTCTGTGACAAAGAGCTGTTTTGTGACAAGGAGCTGGTGGGGGGTATGATCACTTTTAGTGATAGCTCTAGTTTAATCAGGACCTAAGTTCACTGAAATATGATGTTTACATCGATCAATAAGATTAAGGACTAAAGAGAGAAGGAGCCATTTACGTTAGCATTTTGTCATCAGGACCTAAGTTCACTGAAATATGATGTTTACATCGATCAATAAGATTAAGGACTAAAGAGAGAAGGAGCCATTTACATTAGCATTTTGTCAGAATTCCATCATTTTTCTGCGCAGTGTATCAAAACAAAGACCAAGTGATTTCCTGCCCTGAAACAGCAAAGTTTCAGTATTTGTTAAATAAGTTTTTACCATATGGCAAAATTTTGGACTTGTTCATATTCAGAGCTTTTGAAGAAGACAAAACAAGTGTGATTAAAAATGATTAGACTTGTCTTTGTTAAGGTACAAAAAAATATTGGGAAATGGAAAAATGCTGGTTACCAGCATTTTCTCCATGTACTACATCGTTTTTCAAAAGCTCTCTTCCTCAGGTTGTGAAAATACAGGAGTGTTTGGTAAAGGGATTACAAACTCAACAGACACTGGTAGCTCACAAGTATTGTTACTGTTGAACTTTGTCAGAAATTTGTTATTCTGTAAAGTTAGAAACAGCCAAGAATGCTAAAATATAAAAAGGTCATTTCAGCTAGGTTTTACAAGGTATACCAAGTTTGAAGTTAAGACTAATGTATATGAGCTATGCTCTGTGAAATGGAGGTTTAATGCATCTGCAAAATGTACCAAGCCAGATTAGCCTGTGGTATTGATAGGGGGTTTAATGCATGTCTGTGATGCATTATACCAAGCAAGTCATCACATAATGATGGGTCTATTAAAAACCATTTTGTTGAATAACATACTGAATCATGAGGTAGACTGGTCCTCTGACTTGTAGAAAATTGACCAGTAGCAAAAAGTTTCAACTAAGGTCAGCCTGCGTGGACTGAGCAGGGTGACCTAAGTTTGATACTTTTTGCAAATATATTAAACCCTCTCTTCAAATAGCATGACCCATAGATAATAAATGTATACAGAAGTGGTTTTCTGATTAGTTTACTTTATTATAGACAATGAATGAAAAAGAAGAATCACAAAATAAAGAGAGAAAAACATACTGGTAGATCTGTTCAATAGGTTTGTCAACATTTCTGTTTTTTAAACTGATCTATCATATTTGTCTTGCAGGATCTCTAGAAATGGATAAACCACCCCAACAGAATCACAGGGCAGAAAGTAAGTAGATAAAAAGGGGGCTTTACTCACCTTGGGAGTATTCTAAAATCAATTCTAATTCTAAATTCAAGAACTAGCTATCTGACTGGTAGGAAGGTTTTGTCTCAGACAATCAGTTTGGTTGTCAAAGAACTGGAATGGTTTTTAGAATGAGGAATGTTCAATATCCATTACATTTCCTCTGAGCAGTGAAGTCTTTGTGAGACATATACAAGGAACCAAGAAGTGACAAATGTTCTTATTCATTCAAACGTTTAACCTGATACCTAGGTGTTTTATAAGAAGTAAATGAGCAGTCATGTATGTGCATTTTCTGTCTGCATCCGTAGACAAAATATACTTAGTTTAGAATGGAATGCTTTTAACTCTTTATCAAAGGACAAAATTTCAACATGTCCAAATTGAAAGCATTCGCAGACAACAAATTTAATTTGGCACAAATGTTAGTATTTGTCTTTGAAAGGGTAGAAAATAATTAGGAAATAGAAGAAATTGCTTTTTTTCCCAGCATTTTTCCTCCTCTTCCCAAAATGTTTTCAAGAACCTTCTTCAGTGGGAATGTTAAGACATGGCACTGTGTGGTAAAGGGTTGAAAGAGTGCTCGATCAAAGCAAATACTTCATGTTTATGTAATCAAGTAATTCAAAAAATAAAATCATCTTCAATTTTAATGTTGAATTCTTCCAAAAATCCATTTTGTTCTTTCTCTTTCATTCTCAGAAAGAAAATTTCAAACATCCTCAGTTGTGAATCATACAGAGAAACGAATGACAACAGAAAAAGTTTTATCCACACTGGCAAACGAAGTTGCGAAAGACTCTTTAACAGGTGTTTTGCGGAAATCACACTCTGCTTCAAGTTCACCAAATATATCCATGTTTAACTCTGTACCTTCCTCGTCTGCTTCGCTGACTTACAAACTAGGTAAGTACACATAAAGTTTTTGCTCAAAGATGAACTCATATTTGAAGCTATGCATTTTAACTCGTTACCAAATGATAGTTTCAGACACTTGCAAATTCAAGGGATTTGCAGACAACAAATTTCAAGTGGCTTAAATGAAGGGATTTGTCTCTAAGAGTGTGAAAAACATTGTGGGAAAAGGAGAAAATGACCTGGTTGCCAGCATTTTCTTCTTTTCCCACAATGTTTTCAAAAGCACTTTTTCCTGGGGGGTGGGGGGGGGGGGGTTAAAAACACAAGATTGTGTGGTAAAGGGCCAACTATATGGCATGTGTTAACACAAGAAGTTTGTTACTTTTTTATTTTAGCTTTTTTGTGCCAAGCCCCAGTAGCTCAGTCAGTAGCGTACAGGACTTGAGAACAGGAGGTCGCTGGTTCGATCCCTGGCTTGGCCAATTTCTTTCCGAGGATTGATGATAGTCATTGCGACAGGATTCATTCCTCTCTCACCGCTGACCATTATTTAGACGATGGTTATGTGGGAAAGCAGCCAGTGGCTTGGAAAGAATATTGTGCGGAGTACTGGTAAAAGAAACTCCAGGAAAGCATGGATAGGTGCACTGGCCGCCGCGATATAACTGAAATAATGTTGAAAATGGCATTAAACACCATTCAATCAATTAAATCAATTAGCTTTTTTGTATCATTATATCCATGTTGTATATATTTTCATTATTTGCTTTTGAAAAATTAGAATATCTCAATAACTGATGACATGCCTATCTGAGCTAATATACCCAGTGTTTATTCTAGACAGAGGTATTTGCGTGATTCACACTAAATCCTGCTAGCCTGCCCTAATATTGATACATATTGTGCAACAACACACACATAGTTTTGAAGGAAAGAATAGACGTGACGAAGTAAAAAAAGATAACATTAATAAACTTGAAGGGAAAGTTACAAAAATTTCATGGACCTATTACAGTCGCATTGAAAAATATGAAAGGAGGTAATCTTATGATACTTCTGGAAAACCAGATTATCTCTGAGATGTCCTATTTGTAGGAAGACAATTCTACAAAACTAGAAAAAATCCTGTTTCTCTCCACAATCAAGCATTATTAAAACATACAATTGGTATATTCAGGCTTTAAAATCATCATATTCTGACACCAGATACCTTGAAAACTCCACAACTATTTTCTTTCAATTAATAATTTTGGTAAAATATGACAGAATTTGTATGCTGTCCCTTCACAAATGTAAAGGAATAGCAGAACATTTTTCCTCTTGATTGAGTTTTGTATTTGATTTACGTGTGAAGTGATGAAGATTAGCAGTCAACAATTTCCTACTAGTTTAACTTCTGGTGAAGACCTGAGACCAGATTCGCCTTCTCAAGAAAAAAACTAGGCCTAGATCGAGTCTAGTTAATAATAATTATGGATTATGGCTCTGACTCAGTGATCATTAAGTATTCCATCAAATTCTAAATGCTCATTTACTTAAATGCACTTTCATTGTGCTAGAATATATTCAACGCTGCTTCCGATTATGCTATGATAAACAAAACTACACTGATAAAGAAAACTACACTGCTATGAAGCAAGGTTACTGAAACTGATAGACACCATAGAGCAGGAGATCTATCACAAAAACACAAGACTTATTTTAAATCTAACGCTTTTCAAAGGAAAATGGTATCAATGTGAGACAGAGAAAAAAAGTGAGTAGTTGTATAGTAGTTGTACTATAACCAAGATGCCCCAACTTTTTGAAAGTCCCCCCTGTTTTTCAAAGGTTGGGGGGGATTTCTCCCATTGTTTTTCATTTTCTGGAATAAACACTGTGTGTCAAAGGATCCTATTTAGTTTTTATTTTGTAAAACAAAATTTCTTGTAAAATACCATTAGATGCAACTAGATACATGTCTCTTTCCAATCATATAAACTTTATTTTCATAGTCATTAGAGTGTTTCAGGCAATAATATGCTTTCATTTTCTGTACAGGTCACGTTGGAGCAGGTTCAAATGCAGCCATTGCTGCAGCAGCATCTCAAGCCATTGCTGCTACACAACAAGTGGTATGTATGTTTTGTTCCCCTCCTCAGTCCACAATAAATATCCATTCCCTTTCGCAACAACTTCTAATGAAAGTACCGTGCCATTGTTAGCTCATCTGAGCATCAAGTCCTCAATGTGAGCTTTTGTGATTGTGCTGTGTCGGTCATGCCTCATGTGTTGTGCAGACATCAACATCAGTCTGATACCAGTGAAATTTACATGTTTGTCTTGATGATATCTCAGGGATTTTGAGTCAAAAAGTAGGTCACTGGGACTAATCTAGGAAACGCTTTATGTGCATTCTACTGGCCACATTTTCAGTCAAATACTCTTGACACTAGGACAGAATGTTTATCTTGATGGTATCTTGGACGATTTTGAAAACTGGTCAAGTTAGAATTTAAAGAAAATGGTCACTGGAACAATTCTTAGAAAAACCATGTGTGCACTCTAGAGGCCTCATTTTCAGTCCAATACTCATGAAATTAGATCAGGGTCCGTATTCACCAACCATTCTCAAGAACTTTTTTGTCTTTTTCTCCAGAATTTTCTACATCTGAAAGTAACACAAGTCCTGATTGGCTAAACCATTTGGTTTAGCCAATCAGGAGTTGTGTTACTTTCAAATGCAGAAAATTTTGGAGAAAAAGACTAAGAATACTCTTAAGAATGGTTAGTGAATATGGACCCTGAATGTTTGTCTGGATGAAATCTGGATATAATGCATTATACACTCATCTAAATTTCTCTATTTTATAATATGTTGATGATGCTTCATATGATTATAAGAGGTACACAGGCTCAGGTGAGCAATTCAAGGCCATTATGACTCTCTTCTTGGATTATGTTTCTGTACAAACTGTCTATTAGTAAAAGTAAAGAAATTATCAACATTTTCCCCTTTTCCCAAAATATTCTCGAAAGCCGCTATCCACATGGTGGTGAAAATGATGTTTGCTTACATTTTACCACACAGTCCAGTGTTTTAACTACTCTGAAGAATAAGGCTTTTGAAAAACATTGTGGGAAATACAGAAAATGCTGGTAACCAGCATATTGTTTTCCCACAGTGCTTTCTACTCTATTGCAGATAAATTCCATCATTTAAGCAACATTAAATTTGTTGTCTGCAAATGCTTTTTATTTTGACAAGTCTGATATTGTCGTGTGGTAAAAATTGTTTGTTAAAGGGGTTTAAGGAACATGACATTAATAGCTTTATCATGGAAAATAAAGGTTACTTTGCTAATGTCTTGATGTTAATAACTATTTGCCTGTAGCATTTGAGATAAGAATAGCCTTGTTTATCTGATATGGTGAAATGTTGATGTTTCCTTTGGTAAGGCACTGCATAACCTACAGCTGGAACTGTTGAAAAGCATGATTTAGTATGCTGTTGCTGTGATAGGTCTGAAATACTGTTGAATGTGGCATTGAAGTTTATTCGGGTCTTTATCAAATGACAAAAATTTAGACTGGTCCATATTCAAAGTGCTTGCAGACCAAAATTTAAATATGATTAAAAATATGTAGTTTAAAAGGGTAGAAAACATCATGGAAAGAGGAGAAAATGCTGGTTACCAGCATTTTTTCCTTTTCCCACAATTTTTTCGAAAGGCCACTTTGTCAGGGTCATTAAGACATTGAATTGTTTTTAGCTCGCCTTAGCACAACGTGCTAAAGGTGAGCTATTGTGATCGCCCTATGTCCGGCATCTGTTGTCCGGCGTCTGTCAACAATTTCTTTAAACATCTTCTTCTCCTAAACCACTGGGCCAATCTTGATGAAACTTGGCAGGGATGTTCCTTGGGTGAAGCTCTACCAAAATTGTTCAAAGAATTAAATTCCACCCACAACTCTGGTTGCCATGGCAACAAAAAGGAAAAAAAAGCAAAATCTTTGAAAATCTTCATCTCTGAAACTAGAAGGCGCAGAGCTTTGATATTTGGTATGTAGCATCTCCTAGTGGACCTCTACCAAGTTTGTTCATTTGATGCCCCTGGGGTCAAAACTGGCTCCGCCCCAGGGGTCACAAGTTTGAGCATAGTAACAAAGAAGGAAAACTTTAAAAATCTTCTTCTCTGAAACTTGAAGGCATAGAGCTTTGATATTTGGCATGTTGCATCTCCTAGTGGACCTCTACCAAGTTTGTTCATATGATGCCCCTGGGGTCAAAACTGGCCCCGACCAGGGGGTCACAATTTCCAACATAGGAACAAAGAAGGAAAACTTTAAAAATCTTCTTCTGTAAAACTAGAAGGCTTAGAGCTTTGATATTTGGCATGAAGCATCTCCTAGTGGACCTCTACCAAGTTTGTTCATATGATGCCCTTGGGGTCAAAACTGGCCCTGCCCTGGGGGTCACAAGTTCGAACATAGGAACAAAGAGGGGAAACTTTAAAAATCATGTTCTCTGAAACTGGACGGCGTAGAGCTTTGATATTTGGTAT
Source organism: Tridacna gigas (assembly GCA_945859785.2). Taxonomy (NCBI): domain Eukaryota; kingdom Metazoa; phylum Mollusca; class Bivalvia; order Cardiida; family Cardiidae; genus Tridacna; species Tridacna gigas. The sequence goes on along the minus strand of OX244036.2, from coordinate 33,226,367 downwards.
GTAGCATCTCCTAGCAGACCACTACCAAGTTTGTTCATATGATGCCCCTGGGGTCAAAACTGGCCCCACCCCGGGGGTCACAAGTTTGAGCATAGTAACAAAGAAGAAAAACTTTAAAAATCTTCTTCTCTGAAACTTGAAGGCGTAGAGCTTTGACATTTGGCATGTAGCATCTCCTAGTGGACCTCTACCAAGTTTGTTCATATGATGTCCCTGGGGTCAAAACTGGCCCCGCCCAGGGGGTCACAATTTCCAACATAGGAACAAAGAAGGAAAACTTTAAAAATCTTCTTCCGTAAAACTAGAAGGCATAGAGCTTTGATATATGGCATGATGCATCTCCTAGTGGACCTCCACTAAGTTTGTTCATATGATGCCCTTGGGGTCAAAACTGGCCCTGCCCCGGGGGTCACAAGTTTCGAACATAGGAACAAAGAAGGAAAACTTTAAAATTTTTCTTCTCTGAAACTGGACGGCGTAGAGCTTTGATATTTGGTATGTAGCATCTCCTAGCAGACCACTATCAAGTTTGTTCATATATGATGCCACTGGGGTCAAAACTGGCCCCACCCCGGGGGTCACAATTTCCAACATAGGAACAAAGAAGGAAAACTTTAAAAATCTTCTTCTGTAAAACTAGAAGGAATAGAGCTTTGATATTTGGTATGTAGCATTGCCTAGTAGGCCTCTACTAAGTTTGTTCATATGATGCCCTTGGGGTCAAAATTGGCCCTGCCCCAGGGGTCACAAGTTCGAACATAGGAACAAAGAAGGAAAACTTTAATTTTTTTTTTTCTCTTAAATGGGAAGGCATAGAACTTTGATATTTAGTATGTAGCATCTCCTAGTGGACTTCTACCAAGTTTGTTCCAAGGATGCTGCTTGGGTCAAAACTGGCCCATCCCCTGGGGTCACAAGTTCAAACATAGGAACAAAGAAGGAAAACTTTAAAATTCTTCTTTTCTGAAACCGAAAGGTGTGGCGCTTTGATATTTGGTATGTTGCATCTCAGAGTGGACCTCTACCAATTTTTTTTTTCACATGATGCCCCTGGGTCAAAACTGGCCCCGACCCAGGGGTCACAAGTTCCAAGATAGGAACAAAGAAGGAAAACTTTAAATTTCTTTTTCTCTTAAACGGGAAGGTGTAGAGCTTTGATATTTGGTATGTAGCATTTCCTAGTGGACCTCTACCAAGTTTGTTCATATGATGCCCCTGGGTCAAAACTGGCCCAGCCCCGGGGGTCACAAGTTCGAACATAGGAACAAAGAAGGAAAACTTTAAAATTCTTCTTTAAAACTGGAAGGCATAGAGCTTTGATATTTGGTATGTAGTGATTCTCTTCTAAGTTTGTTTGCTCATCTAAGCGCAACAAGTTCATTGAGTTCAAAATTGGGTCATCTTGGGTCATAAACTAGGTCACTAGGTCAAATTAAAGAAATACCTTGTTGGCACTCTCAAGGCCACATTATTTGCTCAATTGCCTTGAAAATTAGTAAGAAAGTTTGTCTTTATAAAGTCTCACATAAGATTAATTTGGGTCAACTTGGGTCATAAACTAGTTCACTGGGTCAAATTAAAGAAATACCTTGTTTGCACTCTGGAGGCCACATTTATTGCTCAAATGACCTGAAATTTGGCCAGAATGTTTGTCTTGATGAAATACCAGATGAGTTTGGATTTGGGTCACCTGGAACCATAAACTAGGTCACTAGGTCAAAATAAAGAAATACCTTGTGGGCACTCTAGAGGCCACATTCTCTGCTTAATTGCCTTGAAAATTGGTCAGAATGTTTGTCTTTGTAAAATCTCACAGGAGTCTGAATTTGGGTCAACTGGGGTCATAAACTAGGTCGCTTGGTCAAATTAAAGAAATAGCTAGTGGGCACTCTAGAGGCCACATTTATTATTCATATGATTTGAAAATTGATTAAAATGTTTCTTTTGATATAGTCAAAGACCAGTTCAAATTTGGGTCACCTGGGGTCATAATCTAGGTCACTAGGTCAAATTAAAGAAATATCTTTAGGGCACTCGAGGCCACATTTTATGCTCAATTGACTTGAAAATTGGTCAGAATGTTTGTCTTCATGAAATATGAGTTTGAAATTGGGTCACCTGCGGTCAAAAACTAGGTCACATGGTCAAATTAAAGAAAAACCTTAAAGGCACTCTACTAAGGTGAGCAACCCAGGGCCATCATGGCCCTCTTGTTTAAAAAATTAAACTAACAATTTTCTTTTTTATCATGTACCAGATGCAATGTCAAGGTAGAAGAACCCCTAGTATGAAAGCGAGTTATGTTGCCATGGCAAAAGGAAACTCAGATCTGACCAAAGAATTGTTAAAACAGGAATACCAGTATACCTCACAACCCCCCACACCCAGTGTGACAGCTTCAGACGGGACACAAGCCCGATCACAAAGGACCAAAAAGTAAGGTTCTTCAATGTCTTGTGAAGCACTGAAATTTATTTGAAATAGACTTGCTGGTGAATATAAGAATTGATCGACCAATCTGCAAAGTAGTGAAAGAGCAGGTTCTTAGAAAACTTGAGTAGTAAAATTTAGACACTTGATTTTGCTCCCCAGGCCTTTTTACTTTTTACTATATGACAAAGTTTTAGACTTGCCCACAGTGAATACATTTGCATACAAAGAATTAACCCTTAAAGCGCCGAATAAACCCAATGGACATTTTCATTCTAGAACAAGACCCAGGTAATTGCAATTTTGTGGCCGTCTTTTGGCGGTACCATTTTAGCAAAGCGGACTGTGTAGATCAAAGATCAGACTGCATGTTTTGTACAGTCTGATCTTGATCTACACTGGCCGCAAAGGCAACTAAAGTTGTGAAAGGTGCTTCAAGGGTCAAATGTGGCTCCATTGATAGGATTTGTCTCTTAACCCTTTACCACACAATCCCGACTTTTAACGACCCTGTGAAAGAAGCCTTTTGAAAACATTGTGGGAAAAGGAGTAACCAGCATTTTCTCCTTTTCCCACAAAGTTTTCTACCCTTTCCAAAACAACTTCCGATTTTTCAGTCACATTTATTTTGTCGTCTGCAAATGGTTTTAATTTGGACCAGTGTAAAATTTTGTCGTTTAGTAAAGAGTTAAAGGGAAGAAAGTATTGTCGGAAAAAGATGAAAATGCTAGTAACCAGTGAAATGTAATGATTATGTAATTGTGAATCAGAAGTAATCACCAGCATTTCTTCTTTTTCCACAATGTTTTCAGAAGCCTTCTTTCTCACTCTCGGGGTTGTTAAAATTGGGAATTATGTGGTAAAGGCTTAAACTGATTAATTCTTTATTTTACTAGACTTGTTCAAATTGAAAACATTTGCAGACCACAGAGGATGACAATAATGTGGCTACAATGACAGAGTTGTCTTTGATGAGAAGCCTGAAGGGGACCAGGATTTGTCTTTTCTCACAGTGTTTTCATGAACATTTTTAACAGCATTTTTTCTTTTCCAGCATTGCTCTCGAAAACCTACTTTTTCAGGGTCTTAAAAATGGAACTCTTTTTTTTCCCCTCTTATTTGAAAATAGTGTGAGAAAAGAAGAGAATGCTAGTAACCATCATTTTCTTCTTTTTTCACAATGTTTTTTACCCTATTAAAGACAAATCCTATCATCTGAGCCACACTTAAATTGTCATCTGCAAATGCTTTCAATTTTGGCAAGTCTACACTTATGTGGTGTGGTAAAGAGATAACTGTGCACAGAGCCACATACAAGCAATGTATCACGTGCAAGAATCATGTCCCTAGGTTAAAAGTCAAGGTCATAGAAAGATCAGAAGTGTACGAGTGTTGTCTACTGTCAATGTTCATGTTCACAGCTCTTTGGGAAAGGGTTACATTTTTGTCAGGGGCATCAGTCACTTCTCATTGACACATCTTGTTTGTAAATGATTAATTGTTGGGAAAATATCAAACTAAGTCAAACAATAGCCACTGTGTTACATAGTCTAACCTTTTATAAGTAAGCATCTAAGGATTATTCAAAATTTACTTCCTAAAGACAGGTGCTTGCTTAGTAAAAGTACATTCAAACACATTTTGCTGCTCAAATATGCTTGCTTAATAAGGGTTTCTTGCTTAACAGAGGTGACCTCTTACAAGGTTTCAATTAGCTATACTGGCTAAAGGCCAGCAGGGCTTAAGTCATGGCATGGTTTCTGTTGACTCTCCGTTAATTAATCTTTTTCTTGTTGACGTGATAAAGTCCACATTTGTCATCAGATTTTTGTGTTTTTATTATCAGTAGCTTGAAGCCTATTGATTTTGAATCAGACAATTAGTAAGGGAAGAGTAGCAATTTAACATGGAAAATTGCATATCTGGTTTATGCAATTTAGTCAGCATTTTTTATCCATTTCTTTTGAAACTTGCACAGATCATTTGTATCATCAAGAGATTGAAGCCTATTTAAAGAAGAAAATCTAGCTGTTTAGGAAAAGCAGCCATATGATGACTTAGTCTTGTTTACTCAACAGTTTTGTTCTCACTTCTTTGCAACTTTCAGGGATTGTTTTAAACAATGAGCACTAAAACCTTATCAGATTTTAATGGATTCCAAACAATTACATTTGAAAAGATGTACTTTGATTATTTCACTATTTGTTCAATTCACCATGCCTACTTATCATGTTGTCTTAGTGGGTTCAAGCCGAGTTGCAACACCTTCCTCCTTTTTTTTGTGTGGGTGTTTGTCTTTTTCCATTTTGCATCATGAATTAATGATGTAGGCTAGGAAGTAAGCAAAATCACAAACAGTAGAGCAATTCAGGCCCTCTAGTCGTAAATTTTCAAAAATACTGCTCTTTCCTTGTCTTTTTCCATTTTGCATCATGAATTAATGATGTAGGCTAGGAAGTAAGCAAAATCACAGACAGTAGAGCAATTCAGGCCCTCTAGTCGTAAATTTTCAAAAATACTGCTCTTTCAGACAAACCTCCAAAGCAGCTGCCCTTGTTCAAGCACAACAACAGCACCATCAGGCCCAACAACAAGCACAACAACAGAAACAACAAGCTGTCATGTCAGCATTGTCACAACAACTCACGGCCGTAGATACACAACCAGATGTCAGTAATGAGTTGCAGATTGTTGATGAGAATGGCGATCCTGTAAACTGGCAAGACGATCCAAATGAACTGCGATACTGTCTGTGCAATCAAGTTTCATATGGAGAAATGGTCGGTTGTGATAACGACGATGTAAGTATGCCTATCCACAGACCTATATCTGGATGTGTAGTCATTGGACTGAAGATATATGAGCAGTCTCAAAGCCCCTTTTACCAGCTTATCTCTGCAAAAGTCTGATGGTATAGATCAGACTGCATATTTTGTGTAGCCTCATCTTTGATCAATACTAGATATGTAGCCTGTTGGAAGCCTGTTGAACCAGGCTTCTAAAGTAATTTGCAAATATGGCCTGTTTTGGGAAAAAAGGAGAACTGCAGGATTAGGTTTCAATTCCCCTGCAATTTACAAGTGTGATAGGTTAATGAATCCTCATATGTTATAGAGACTATGCTCATAGATCTTCCTTAGTTTATGGTTAATTTTAAGGGCAAAGACATGTTCCCATAAATAGAAAAGTAAGACTCAAGCTGTATTAAGGTAGGGGACTTTCCTTTGAACATGATGTCCAGCCGTTTTTCACTTACTTTGATTTTTTAGCTCTACTGGCTGTAAGCCAGCAGAGCTTATGTCATGGCATGGTTTTCGTCATCCGTCCGTCTGTCCGTCCATCTGCCTGTCTGTTAGTCTTTTTCTTGTTTAAAAAAAAATCTGACAATCAGTGTGGGAAAAGAAGCCATTTAAAGTTCACCACTTCCTTTTCTTGTTTATGTGGTTTAGTCTATATTTGTGATCAGATTTTTGTGAAACTTGCACAGTTTGTTAATCTTATCAAAAGTTTGAATCCTATTGATTTTGAAAAATATCTGACAATCAGTATGGGAAAAGTAGCCATTTAAAGTTAAAAAATTTTCATTTCTTGTTTACGTGATAAATTCAGCTTTTGTGATTGGATTTTCATGAAACTTGCACACTTGCTTTGTATAATCAAAAGCTTGAACCCTATTGATTTTGACAAAAATTCAACAGTCAGTATGGGAAAAGTAGCCATCTAAATTTGAAAATTTACATTTCTTCTTTAAGCTACATGACTCGGCATTTGTGGTGGAATTCTCATTAAACTTGCACAGTTGCTTTATATTATCAATAGCATTGGACAATCAGTATGGGAAAAGGAGCCATTTAAAGTTGAAAATTTACATTTCTCAATTTAGTCTGCATTTTAAATTCAATTCTTTTGAAAGCTGCAAAGATTATTTGTGTCATCAAGGGATTGAACTGCATTAAAAATGAAGAAAATCTAGAAATCAGTTTAGGAAAAGCAGCCATTTGAAGACTTATTAATGTTTACTCAACAAGGTCCACATTTGTAGTCACATTTCTTTGAAATTTGCAGGGATTGTTTAATACAATGAGTACTGAAACCCTATCAAATTTGGCTGGATTCCAAACAGTTGGTTTTGAGAAATTGTACTTCATTTTTTTTTTTCATTATTTGTTCAATTCAACATGCCTTCTTGTGCTTTTTTAGTGGGTTCAAGCCCAGTTGCAACAACACTTTTTTTTTTGGGAGGGGGGTGTGTGTTTGTCTTTCACCTTTTTGCATCATGACTTCATACTGTATGCTAGAAAAAAAGCAAAATCACTGCCAGTAGAGCGATTTCAGGCCCTCAAGGGCCTCTAGTTTTATTTCACTCATTTAACTTACTGATCATTATACATTTAGGATTTACTTCCGTGTTTACTCTCTGACTCGTTTAGACGCATGATAAAAATAGATCGTATATAAACCATGACGATACACATGTCAAGCGTCTACCTCAGTTTTACTTTCAGCATGAACAAAGCTCGACGTGTTTTTTGTTTCTTCCTCGGATTTTTTTTTTTTTTCTATGGCCGAGGCTGTTTTGAAGTTCACACCCGTCTCTGAGGGGGATAATGCCTCAGTCTCGAGTGTTCGGGTTTCTTCTGAAATGAAGCCAAATGAATCGAAACGTACCACTACCACCATAAAGGACTTAGAATCCAAGATGGCGGATATGGAGAAGCGAGTGGACGACAAATTCGACAAACTTATGAGTTCTCTTGAGACTCTGAAAGGTATGTCAACGAGTATTGGGGGCAATTTTGGCCAGCCAGAAGCTCGTGGTGATTCATATACTGATAACGAACCTTCGAGGTTGCGTAGACCATTTTTGTCACTGGAAAATTCACTTGACAACGAATTGCATATACCAAGTTATGCTCGGGACGACGTCTTATCCCTTCAGCCTTCTGGGCGTGAGCGTACGGAGCTCAGAGGTTTTTTAGGGGACAGTGACAATGACTCTTCCCAGTCATCTTCTCATGCCGATTTCTCAGGACCGGCTGATAAGTGCTTTGATAAATACACGGACAAAGAAAACAACTGTTTGGGTGTATTATTTAACACTCCGGACACAGACAAGACTTCATCATGTGGTTTAATTCTAGACCAGTCTCAGGTTGACATCTTGTCAAGCTCTTGGAGATGTGAAAATCCAGAGAGGCTATCATGCTATAAGGATGAATACAGGTTGACTTTTCTGGTACATTCGCAGTCAGAAGCTTTTCTGCAGGTCCCAGGTCTTGATGACCTTATAGAGCCTATGCTGCAGAAGCGTCATGGTTCAAGAGCTATAAAATCTTGGGGGAAAGGTCGTCAATTACATACACAACCTTTGAAAACTATTGAGAGTGTGGGGTTTCAAGGACAAATGGCAACACGAATGGGTATCATTGCCATATCTTACATGCAACAAGGTCTTGGAGCATTGATAAGAGATTTGCAGGCTCAGGATCCCAACATTGACCGTTGTGTACAAACAGTTAGGGATATTTTCAGCATGTCTACCAAGGCCTTAGATCAAGTTGGCAGATCAGATGCTTTCTTTCACATCATTCGCAGGAAGGCAGCCATTTCTGATACTGGACTGAATACTTTGAAGGATGTTCAATCCAAAGTTCTGTTTCTTCCTTTAACTGGTGATGGTGTCTTCGGTAAAGGATTGGAGGATAGATTAAAGCATAGAAAGGAACAAAAGGACCAGTTGAATGATTTAGTTCCTGAGCTTCAGGAATCAAGGTCATTTAAAAGGAAGTTCAACAGCCAACAAAGTAAATCTTATTCTAATGACAAAAGATGGTCATCCAAAAAGCAGAAAACAGACTTCTCAAGGAAGTCATATCAATTCAAACAAAATGACTCTAACAAACCTTCTGGGACTGAGTTAGATGCACAAAAGGCTAAGGAATCTTCAGGAACATTGCCGTCCTTTCGGATTCCTAAAAGGAAGTGACTATTTGAACAAGGTAAGTCAATGTCAAGAGTTTCTTTACCTCAAACCAAATATACCTGTAGGGGGTCGACTCAAATATTTCCTAAAAGCATGGGAGGAAATAACAAGCGATCGGTGGGTTTTATCTGTAATAAAAGAAGGATACAATCTTGAGTTCAAAACAATACCACCTTTCTCGGGACTGAAAATAACTTCTGTTCAAAAGTCGTCCCAACATTTAATTCAGCAAGAAATCATTACCCTTTTAGGAAAAGATGCTATAGAAAGAGTTCCATGGGGTCAAGCGATGGAAGGTTTTTACAGTACCTTCTTTCTTGTTCCAAAGAAAAATGGCAAACTACATCTGGTAATAAATTTAAGGCCTCTAAATCGGTACATAGAGCAGAAGCATTTCAAGATGGACACTTTACACAAAGTTATAAACATGGTGAAACAGAAAGATTGGGCAATAACAATAGATCTAGCAGATGCTTATTTACACATTCCAATCCATCCAAAACACCGGAAGTATCTAAGATTCAGTTTCCAAGGTCAATGTTATCAGTGGAAAGTGATGTGTTTCGGTCCCACGTCGGCTCCACGTGTTTTCACCAAGTTAGTAGCAGTTGCACATCTTCACACACTAAATATTTGATTAGCAGTGTACCTAGACGATATAATGAACCTCAATCAAAACAAAATGTCTTTGCTTCAAGATCGTCACACATGCCTACATCTGTTAATATCATTGGGTTTCATAATAAATCTCAAAAAGTCCAGCCTTCTTCCTCAGCAAATGATAACTTATATAGGTGCAGTTTTCAATCTAAAGGAAGGTTTAATTCTTCCAACTCAAGAAAGGGTTTTGAAAGTCAAAGAAGCAATAAAGATTTTCAACCAAACATCAGTCTCTGCAAGAGTTTTCCTTCACCTGCTGGGTCTGATGGCATCTTGCATAGAACTAGTTCCCAATGCTCGGTTGTACATGAGACCAATTCAATTACATCTTCTGAGTTTTTGGAGACCGTCCAAAGATTCTCTAGACATGTAGGTACCTTGTACACCACGCTTGTCAAGTCATCTGAAATGGTGGTGTCTTCCAGCAAACATGTTAAAGGGTCTATCTTTCAAACAAGTTCAACCAACAATTACAATCACTACAGATGCATCCAAAACAATGTATGGCGGGCATATGGGAAACAGCTACATGCAAGGAGTCTGGTCAGGGGATCAGCAGAAATTGCATATAAACATTCTGGAATTAGAAGCAGTGTTTATGGCAGTAAAACATTTCCTTCCAACAATAAAGGGCAAAAATGTTCTGTTGAAAACGGACAATACAACAGTAGTCCAATATATAAACAAGCAGGGTGGGACTCATTCAAGCCAGTTATGCTTAAGAACATGGAAACTATGGAATTTCATGGTCCAAAACAAGATCAATTTGAAAGCAATTCACATATGCGGGAAAATGAATGTCTTAGCAGATCAGTTGAGTCGCACAAGAATCAAACCGACAGAATGGTCTATGAAATCTTCGGTAGTCCATGCTATCTTTCAAATGTGGGGTCGCCCAATGATGGATCTATTTGGGTCGGATCTGAATCATCAAACTCCGGTCTATTGCAGCTGGTTACCGAGCCATCAAGCATTTGCAATAGATGCTCTATCAATTTCATGGGCGAACATGTTTGCTTATGCCTTTCCCCCAATCTGCTTGATCCCGAAAGTACTGAGTCATATGTTGCAGTTCCATTGTCAAATTATCTTGATTGCACCTCAGTGGCCCAGGAGACATTGGTATCCGAGTCTGCTTCAGCTACTTGTAGCATGCCCGATTCGTTTGCCATTAATCCCGGATCTACTGAGTCAACCAAGGTCTCAAATAGTACATCCCAATCCAGGCCTATTCAACTTGATGGCATGGATGTTATCGATGGACAAATGCAAAAGAAAGGATTTTCTGAAAACGCTAGAAAACTTTTCAGAGCAGCATGGAGGAAAGGCACAAGAAAAGACTATAACAGCAAATTCAGAGTATTCCATAGCTGGTGTTGTGCAAGGAAAATTGATCCCTATGCTACATCTATAGTTAATGTCTCAGAGTTCCTTTTAGACTTATTTGAGAAAGGTCTCCAGTTTCGCACTATAGCTGGGTACAGATCAATGCTTTCAGTTATTCTTCCCCCAGTTGATGGTTTTAAAGTAGGGCAACATCCTGATATTCTTCGGTTAATCAAAGGAGTGTTCAATAGCAGACCGCCAAAAAGGAGGCTTGTACCTGAATGGGATCTTTCCTTAGTGCTCAAGGCATTACAGAAAGAACCTTTTGAACCCATAAGAAAAGCATCTTTAAAATACCTTACGTATAAGACTGTTTTTCTAATTGCTATCACTTGTTTTAGACAATGTAGCGACCTCCAGTCACTGCGGTTGGGTCAAGATTCAGTGAATGTACAGAAAAATGGTTTGACGTTCATTAGACATGGTTTGGCTAAACAAGACACAGTCCCATTACGGAGCAAAAATTTTCGTACCAGCTTTCAAAGACAACAAGCTCTTGGATCCAAAAAGATGTTTTTATCATTATCTAAAATGTACAGAAAAATTCAGGAAATCTACAGATGGTAGGGATGAAAAGGCAGTTTTTCTGGGGTTGAATGAACCTCATAAGCCAGTCTCAATTCAAACTATTTCAAATTGGATAGTTCAAACTCTTTGTTTTACTTTGGCAGATAAAGCTTTAAAGGTCAGAGCACACAGTACTAGAGCTGTAGGATCTTCCTTTGCACTCTATAAAGGTGCATCACTTGAATCCATTTTAACTTCAGCAGACTGGAGCCAAGATTCCACTTTTGTACAGTTCTATTTAAAGGAAATATAAACTGTGAAGTTCTTAAGTAAAGAACGTACATAGTTTTTTGACCTGGAAGTTCATTCTTTCAGCGAGTCGCGGATCAGTGTTTTTCTAATTGCATAGATATTGCATGACTTTTTGTGTTATAGCTTGTCTTGTACATACTATGGGAATTTACTGGTATAGTTATTGTAAGACTTCAAGGAAGTGATTTCATGTTTTCTCTTGATGTACATACTGGGAAAGTAAATGATCATTTCAAGGATAGGAATTACAGCATCACCACCAGGTGAGAGTTCTCTTTATATTTATGTAAGCATCACTGCTTTGTAATCTATCCTAAATGTACAATGATCAGTAAGTTAAATGAGTGAAATAAAATTTCAGAATTTGTTTTCAAGTTTGAATTTTATGAAAGAATTTAACTTACTGATCATTAGACTTTCCCACCACCACCCCAGTTGTAATTCCTTCTAGAGTGATAATTCCTTAGGTTATTCACTCTGAGAAGTAAAACTGAGGTAGACGCTTGACATGTGTATCGTCATGGTTGATAGAGGATCTATTTTTATCATGTGTCTAAACGAGTCAGAGCGTAAACACGGAAGTAAATCCTAAATGTATAATGATCAGTAAGTTAAATTCTTTCATAAAATTCAAACTTGAAAACAAATTTTGAAATTTTCTAACCCATGTAGTGCTAAATCAATCAAATGGACTCAGGGAGTTCTTATGATGCAGATATTGCAATTTCAAGGCTGGCTTTGTCAGAATATCTGGTGAAGAAGTGGACAGTGTAGATCCAAGATCAGACTGCACATTATGTGCAATCTGATCTTGATCTGCACTGTCCACACAAGCAGTTAAATTGGGTTTCAGTGCTATAAGGGTAAATGGCTTTTATTTTCAGTGTCCAATTGAATGGTTCCATTATGGCTGTGTGGGTTTAACCCAAGCCCCCAAAGGTAAATGGTATTGTCCCCAATGTACAGCTGCCATGAAGAGAAGGGGTCGAAGATAGCAGTCTGCTAAAGAATTTTCATGGACTTTTTCCACTCTGTTTTCTATCATTATTCATTCACTATTGTAGTGGTGAATTGAAAGTTAAACTATTTTCCAGGGTGATTCAATCACATTGTGAGCCCCCAACGCTAGTATCTCTGCTAACACTCACTACCTAGAGTGATTTGGCTGCAAAAATGTTAGTTTTGCCATAAAATCTTAACCAAACAATCCCAAGTTTGAACATCCCGAAAATAAGAAGGCTGTGGAAAACATTGTGGGAAAAGGAGAAAATGCTGGTAACCAGCATTTTCTCCTGTTCTCACATTTTCTACCCTTTCAAAGACACATGTCATCATTAGAGTAAATTTTCTATTTGTCATCTGCAGTTGCTTTTAATTATGACATGTCTAAAATTTTATCTTTCGATAAAGAGTTAATCATAAGCATAAGAGATTGAGTATTCAAGCTAATATTTTTTAATAGCAGGCAGCTGTAAGATGCCAACAGTCTTCTGCAAGAGGTTGGCAATGAAGTAACTAAGGTTGTGAAGCACTTGCATTTAAGCCATGCTCTGTGAAAGGGGGGCTAAATAATTTGCACAAAGTATTGACCCAGGTCAACCTGTGCAGTCAGTACAGGCTTACCTGGGCTGAAACTTCTTGTTGTTGGTCAATTTTCATAGTCATAGGACCAGTTTACCTCATAATTAAGGCAGTTGTTAGACAAAATGGATTTTATGGATCCATCATGTAATGACTTGCTTGGTACCATGGATCACAGAGATGCATTAAGTCCCCTCTTGCCAGAGAATGGCTCATTTGTTTCTTTTTTTTTTAACAGCTTTTGTTCTCTACAACCTAATATATAAGATACCTTATTTATAAAGTTATGGAGGGCAAAGTTTGGTCAAAAGCCAAGGACCTGTGTTGTGAAGTTAGAATAACAACAACAACAGCCAATGTGAAAAGTGTTACCTTTTGACTTCCTATGGCTATATCATTTTACATCATATTGGACAACAGTTGTAGATTTGGGTCTGTATTCACCAACCTTTCTTAAGAATATTCTTCGTCTAACTCTCAAGAATTTTCTAGACTTGAAAGTAACAAAACTTCTGATTGGCTAAACCAGATGGTTCAGCCAATCAGTAGTTGTACTACTTTTAAGTTTTGAAAATTCTTCAGCATAAGACTGAGAATATTCATAAGAATGCTTGGTGAATATGGACCCTGATGGCAGGCTTTTAGCTGGGCTGTTTTCGAAGAAAAAAGTTTTGTCAAAGCCCTGCAGTCATTGTGCAAGGACTTTGACATTTTCTCATATCTCTGTGATTACTTCAGATAATTATTGTCTTCAAACTTGGGCTAGATTTGAACCATCAAAACGGGAACCAGTGCTAGAAGGTAACCCTCAAACTTTTTCTGAAACAGTTATGCCCTTTTTTCAACTCAGAATTTCTCCTGTAGAGAACCCGCAGCTGAGTGTTGGCACCTGCTTGCCATTTCCTTTATGTTCTTTCTGATCTTGGATCTACACTCTCCAGTACAGTGCTAAGAGTTGGTTGTAGCAAGTTGAGAGTCAAAATCTCCAAGTCTGCTATTAACGACTTTCCAGTGTACATGTACAGCATAGGTTTGTCTTACAACAAGAAGTGAGTGCTGTCCTAGCAAATTTGTATGTGTAAACCATAGGTTCTGCTAATTGTAAGAAGTGAGTCCTTTCTTTGCAAATTTAGGCCTCCTTTCTTTATTTCTTTGAACAGCTGTGGACAGTGGTAGCTTAGTCAGTAATGCCCATGGCTAGTAAAACCAGGGATTGTGAGTTGGAATCTTGGCTTGGCTAAGGTATTTACGAGGATTGATGAAAGTCATTGCAATGGGATTCACTGCTTTGTAATCACTGAACACAGTTCAGATAATCTTTATGTTGGAAAGCATCCAGTGGCTTTAAAAGAATCCTTTGTGTAATACTTGTACAAAAGGTTTAGATGCTGACTACTGCTATAATTGAAATGTGCTTGAAAATTACCTAAAACGCCATAAAAATAAAGGCCGTTAACTCTTTACCAGACAACAAAATGTTGGACTCGTCCAAAGTCAAAGCACTTGCATAGCACAAATCTGGCTCAAATGATAGGATTTGTCTGGAAAGGGCTGAAAACATTGTAGGAAAAGGAGGAAATGCTGGTTACCAACATTTTCTCCATTTCCTGCAATGTTTCAAAAGCAGTGTTGTTAAAACTCTGGGTTTTGTGGTAAAGGGTTGAAATAATTTCTCTGGAAAGAATTACACATGCTCAAGATTTTTTGGCCTTAATAAATTAAATTCCTCTTGTTGTTGTTATTACTATACAGGAACCTCGTTTCAGTATGCTAAAGAAAAAAATGCAATACCAAATTCCTATTTGAAAATATTATATTTGAATTGCAACAGTTACAGTGTAAAATTGCTTAGCCCTTTCCCAAAGGACAAATTTTAGACTCTTCCAAATTCGAAACGTCTACAGGCAACAAATTCAAAATTGATAGATGTGAAATACTGTTGAATGTGGCATTGAAGTCTATTCAGGTCTTTATCAGATGACAAAAATTTAGACTGGTCCATATTCAAAGTGCTTGCAGACCAGAAATTAAATATGATTAAAAATATGTAGTTTGAAAGGGTAGAAAACATCATGGGAAAAGGAGAAAATGCTGGTAACCAGCATTTTCTCCTTTTCACTCAATGTTTTCAAAAGCCTTTCTAATCAGGGTCATTAAAACTCAGGATTGTGTGGTAGAGGGTTAAAATACTTGATTTATGCTCTGTTAAAAGTTGTTTTATGCATCTGTAAACAATATTGACCCTGGTCAGCTTGTGCAGGCCGAACCTGGGTCGAAACTTTTTGCTATTGTAAAATTTTTCACCTGTCAAAGGACCATTTTCACTCACGAACAGGCCAGGTCTCAGTCAAAGTGAATCCATAATTATTATTAGTATATGACAACTGAACTTCCTTGGTATACTGCATTTACAAAGATTCATTTAACCTCCTTTTACCAGAGTGCATCTCACCTATACTTGAGCCATGCTCTGGCAAAAGAGGGCTTAATGCATTTCCGTGATGCATGATACCAAGCAAGCCATCACATCATTATGGATCCATAATAGCCACATTTTATTTAACAAACAACCTAGTCATGAGTTAGACTGATCCTTGGACATACAGAAAATTGACCAATAGCGAGAAGTTTCGCCCCAGGTCAGCCTGCGTGGACTGCGCAGGCTTATCTGGATCGATACTTTTTGCAGATGCATTAATTCCCGTTTCACAGATGATGGCTTATATTTGTTTCCAACTTTGATCAGATAAAAACATAGCTATGTAATGTTGTGGTTTCACATGCAATCGTTAGCTTTTTGAAGGTGTTTGAAGGTTTTCCTATGATTGGTTGAAGAACAGTATTGTTTCACCTTTTCTACTGAACCAAAATCAACTTGAGGTAGAAAAACATTGTGTTGCTGTTTCAGTTCTTTGCTGTCTTTCGAATCCCAAGCCTGTAATCTTCGAGCATTCTTAGTGAGATTCTTTGTCTAATTCTGAAGAATTTTCCAATTTGAAAGTAACACAATTTTTCATTGGCTAAACCAAATGGTTCTGTCAATCAGAAATTTTGTTACCTTAAAAATCCAAAATTTAGACTGAGAATGCTACTTAGAATGGTTGGTGTATATGGACCCCATGTTCTCAAGAGTTCATGTCATACAATCAATATGTGTTTTTGCCCTCGGTCATGCAGTTTTTAGGCAGAAAGCCTTTGAAGATATTGGGTATAATCCAGCATTTTTTCCTTTTCCCCGTCATGTTTGTACCTTTTTAAAGAATTTTTGTATAATCTGAGTGAAGTTTGCTCTGATATTTACCTGCCAGCAATATGAACAAGACTGAAACATTGCCGTCTGTTAAAGTATTGATTTGATAAATGTTACTAGAAGTACTGTCTGCCCTGTTTGTCAATGATTGATTTTTGAAGATATCTGTATTTGTGGACTTTTGTACTTTCATGAAAATTTGAAATAAAATTTGAAAAACCTGGTCAACAGATAAGCATTTAGATCTATTAGTTTTATATCTTCATGTTGTTCAACCAAGTACAGAGGGCATGATCGTCAAGAAAATGTATCGCAGCTTTGCTTCAATTTAAAGAAATAGAGGATATTTGTCTCGTACGGTGAAAGATCGAAATTTATTTGATTGAGTGAACATCATCGTAATATTTTCACGAGTGGCGCAGCCACGAGTGAAAATATCAGCGTATAATGTTCACAAGATGATGTAAATTTTTATCTTTAACCCCCCCTCCCCCCAATATTCTATTTATTTCATACTTCAAACTCCATATTTTTTTGGACTTGCAAAATACAGGGGAGCTGTCGGTATTTTCATACCAGTGAGTTTATCAATCGGTAAATTCACTGGTCGCAACAGTGAAATCATCAAACCATAATCCACCATTATTACCCAATAACCTACCGAAAGGAATGACATAAAACCCATTCCAATACTGGTTTGAGATTTGCTCTCCATGCCTTAACACTCTTTACAAACAGTCCCATATTTTTTACAGCTTTTTGGAAGATGTTTGAAATATTGCAAGAAAATGCTGGAACCCGGCTGGTCTTGATCGATTTTATTGTACAGTAAATACCTTTTGCCTTCTAACTCTTTACCAAACGGCAAAATTTTGGACTCGACCAATTTTGAAAGCATTTGCAGACGATAAATTAAATGTACTGCATGTAAATTAAATGATGATTTCTGTCTTTGATGGAACAGAAAACATTGTGGGAAAAGGAGAAAATGCTGTTTACCTGCATTTTCTTCTTTTCCCATACCGATTTCTAAGACCTTCCTCATTAGCGTCACTAAAAGTCGGGATTTTTTGTGGTAAAGGGTCAAGCTAAATCTTTCAAAACAACCTCGTGTTCAAAGGACTCAAATAAGGCTTTTGAAAACACGGAACACGTAGAAAATGCTGGCAACCGGCATTTTCTCCTTTTCCCACATTGTTTCCTACCAGATCATAGACAAACTCCTCCATTGGAGCCAACTTTAATTTGCTGTCTGCAATTGTTTTCCATATGAAAAAATAATTCTTGTCTGAATAAGAGTTAAAAGAGGACAGAAAATGAATACGAATCAATGAAAGACAACACTGTGCAGAATAAACAAGCGTGCTCTGAAATGCGTGCCTATCCCAGGACCCCAAGGTGCAAGGCACGTGTAGCTTTCCGAAGTTGGATCAGTTCAATCATAAACGTACGGGAATGTTGTTGTTTTTAGAGGGAAAACCACCCGGTAAGTGCTGTATACTATTTATAGGTTATGACAAATTTATCTTTTTTTTTTCTTACTACATAAGACAATTTCGCCAGTTTAGGAGAGTTCACTTAAATGTTTCCGTCTAAGCCCAGTAAAGGCATATACTGTATCTAAAACACAGAAGCCCATGTAATGGAATGAGTCGGTAAGTTCTCGCACCGGAACGAAATGATCCTGGGTTGTAGTTTGTTAAAGTAAGTCCAATTTGAAAAATTGACACCAAGCACTTCTGTACCGTCTGCAGTCGGAAAAAACAAAACAAATAGTATGATATGATGGAATGAAATGATTGACTGGTTACTATTTGTGCCAGGAACAATGTCTGCGCATGTCAATATTCTTCGAATATTTGACATGTCTGCTATGATGCATCACTGTCCTGTATAGGACAGACATTAATACGCGGTGCGTAAATTGCCGCTTAAAAAGTGCAGGCGGAAGATGACAATAAATAATACGTCTGTGGAAAAATCAAGCCAGTTTTTTGCTACAAATTTCTTATAAAACAAAATGATTTCAAAGGAGGAAAACATTTTTTAAAATACCAATTGTTAACTGCAAATCTTTGTAGACAGTTTCTAAATATAGACATGGGAAAAACCGGGATTTCTACAACAGACCTACAACATAAGTAACGTCCCACCTTACTGGGCATCTACCGGGGCTTTTTCCCAAGCTTATATGGGCTATGTTTATAAATGGATGGTGCATAGGTTATATGCTAGCTAACGATGGCTGGATGAATCGTACAAGGTAGGTTTTAGTGATTAAACGTATATTTTATTTTGAAATTCTTTGCATTGATGCCGCCTTGCAAAGTAGTCCGGTTCTGTACCCATAATGCCCATATCAGACAGGTTATGTATTTGAAAAATGCAACCTAGCGGAAGATAATGGTGTCAGAAAGGAAGTTCTACAGTTAGATCGCTTACCTCCCCTAATACAGCAAGCGTATAGGGATCGGAACAGGCAACTAAAAGTGGGCAGAATTCTGCCCGTCCATTTTTAGAATGATTGCAGGTCACTCTTGTTTACTTTACATTCAGGAGAGGTCACTAGCAGTCTGTTAACCAGATCAAAAGGCAAATTGAAGTGATTTTTGCATGTTAAATCTTTTGCAGATTTTGATAATTGTAAAGTACTTACATGTATTCATTTAACGTGCAGTGATTTGGTCACTTATCCAGGTACTAACCATAACGCACACTGCTTAACTCTTTATCAATCGACAAAAATTTAGACTAGTCTAGATTGAAAGTGTCTGCAGACGACAGATTAAATGTGACTATGGGAACTGAAATTCCTCCTTCGAAGGGTAAAAAACATTGTGGGGGGAAAAGGAGAAAATGCTAGTTGCCAGCATTTTCTCCTTTGCCCACAATGTTTTCAAAAGCCTCCTCTATCAGGGTCGTTGAAACTCAGATGGTTAGGTAAAAGGTTAATTTTCAAGGAGAGAAATACATCAAGCCGCATCGCAGTAAAAGCTAGCCGCAACAGCAAGACAGGTTTTAAGTGCTTGTATATCTAACCGAGTCTTGAGTCCCCGTTGTATAAGCATAATAAAATCGATTACCTACATCAATAGCGGTAACCAACCTATAACGCCAAGATGTGATACATAAAAGACATTACGATTCGCTAATACACTTAATCTAGCTCATCCAATGAAAACGATTGTCACAATAGCCTGTACCAGTTGTAACATCTGTATATGTACAACGGGAACCAGTTTAGGTCTACAATCGGGGCCCGCCTGGGTGGCTCATTGGTGAGCGTGCCGGACTCATAACCTGGTGGTTGTGAGTTCGATACCCGGTTGAGGCGAACTTTCTTTCCGGCGTATTTTCGCCTCTCACCTCTGCTGAAGCATGTGAGAAAAGTAGTCGGTGGCTTTGGAAAGAAAGTTGTGTTAGTACTGGTGTGAGAAAGCCATGAAATACATGTGCTTCACCGACCGCCATGATATGACCTTAGCTGTTAAAGTGGCGTTAAACCCCAATACAACCAACCAACTACAATCAGGATATTTTTAGCTCTGCTGTTTTGGAAGAAAACGCCGAGGTATTATCGCAGCCCTGGAGGCGTCGTCGTGCGAAAACTTTGACATTTCATAATATCTCTGTTATTACTGAAGATATATACCTCAAACTTAGGCAAAGATTTAATTATCAAAAGGGGAAACACATACAACAAGGGCAGGTAACCATCAAAGTATTTTTTGCAGAATTATGCCCCATTTTCGACTGAGAATTTTCACTGAAAACCAAGCATCTGCATCCGAGCATTGGCAGACCAACCCGCATAGCTCAGGTGGTAGAGCGTAGGACTTGTAAACATCCAGTCTTGGATCACTTGAGGGTGTGGGTTCGAGCCCCACGGCTAGCCATCTAAAATTACGTAGTCTTTCGGATGAGACGTTAAACCACAAGCTTTTGAAGCTCCATTGGTCTATCACGGAACACTAAAATTTTCCATGGTCGATCATCGAACACTTTTGCTTCTTGGTGCATCGCCTGTATATTACGGAATACTCAAATTTTCATTTACACCCTTACTATAGATACCGCATTGTCGACTGTCTCTAAATTCTATATACGATATAGAGGCAGTCGCCAATGTGCTGTTTATAGTAACGGTGTCCGATAAGGAAAATTTCGTTATCCCGTGTTAGACCAATGGAGTTTCAGCGGCCTATGGTTAAATCCAGGTCCCGTGTGACAGTGCTATACACCGAGCACGTTAAATAACTAGGCGTTACTTGGATGGGCTTCGTCCTGTATCTTGTACTATCCCCCCGAAACAATATGGACAACCGACGTCGACGATAAATAAACGCAAATTCAATAACTCGGGCGTTGCCACCCGCATGCGGTGATTTCGTTTTTCTTCGGTGTGATTTTCCGAGGGTAGTTAGTTTAAACATATTTTATCAATTACAACAACGCATTGCGAAAAGGATTGGAACGGAGGCATAAAAGCTTACAGAGTTCCTCTTCCTAAAAAACAGTCACATTGTACATGTATAACATTTACAGTAAAACAAATAAAATGAATATACACCCAAAATTTTCAAACTGATAGTGAAAACTTGAGAGAGTTGTGTTTAAATGGATTTAAAAGCAATCGGCTGAAATGCCATTTTCTTCGAGTTATATATATATATATACTGAAACGACGGTCCCTTGTCACTTGTATACAGACAAAAGTCGAAAACAAAAACAGGGAATGGGAAAATTATGTCGTCACTTGTAACCTAACGAAAAAAAATTAGACTGTCCAAATTTAAAGTATTTGCAGACGATAAATCAAATGTGTCTCGAATGACAAACGTTGTCTCAGAAAGGGTAGAAAACATTGTGGGGAAAGGAAAAAAATGCTGGGTTACCAGCATTTTCTCCTTTTCTAACAATGTTTTCAAAAGCATACTTCTTCGGGGACGTTAATCTCGGGACTGTGTGTAAAGGGTCAACCAACTGCGTCAATGTACAGAGATACACTACTATCGAAGCGTAATTTATACTTGCTCTACCTAAGTTCTAATGGCACTTTAACCAGGTGATTCTCTTTCGACGATAAACTTAAGGCCATTGAACATAGAAACAAACACCACAGCTCTGGGTTGGCCTATAAAAGAGCAGCAGAGTGTCGAAGGTTGTGATTTTCGTTGTATTTTCTTTCGATGTAACAAAAAGTGAGCAGTGAGAATAGCGAAAAAGGACTCTAAAGTTCATTCTTTGTCTAATTCTAGGTTTTGAAAGTAACGTACTTTTTCATTGGCTAAACCATTTGATTTAGCCTATCACAAACTGTGTTACTCTGAAATTTGGAAAATTCTTGCGAATTAGACAAAGAATGTTATCAAAAATGGTTTGCGAGCAAGGTACGGGCCATTTGTTTTGAACAATGTATAGAAAAAGCTTGCAGGAGCAATGGTGAGACATTGTAGAACAACAATTTTAAAAACAACCTACAGGGTGTCCGGAAAGTAAGGTAACACTTTTGTACATTTATAATATGGCTTTTAATTCAAGATGAAGTGATAAAAATAGATATACATGTACATGTATATAAAATATGGAAGTTTGTGTATATAGAGAATACGTACATAGTGTTCTCGTATATCAAAAATATCTAACGAGGTTGGGAGAATTGATAATTGTCGAGCCTTGGCGAGACAATTTTCAATTCTCACAACCGAGTTAGATATTTTTGATCTACGACAACACTATGTACATATTCTATTTATCTTTTAACGTCTGATTTTTACTCATTGTGGAAAAGATGTGAAAAATGTGGCTGACAAATACATGTTGAAAGTTCATTTATATCGGAACTCCCATTTTAAAATTGCATTACCCACATATATAGTACTTTATCGTAGTAATTAAACGTCCGAAAATTGCGACTGAGATCGCTTTGGATTATTCTATTTGATAAGACGCGGTAAACAAGCATTCAAATGACGTCACGGGCAGGAATTACGTAGGCAAATCATTAGGGGCGTACTTGATTCGCCATTCGGTGTACACTTTCCTAGGTTCTATCAAATCAAGTACACCAGAACTCTGTTCGGTGCGTACACCTTTTGATCCATCGAGCGAGCAGGTGTGGGTAACCCGGATGAAGAACGTAATCATGGCTGCCGTCTGTTACCGATGCAGCGAATGCTGCAAGTATTTTTCATCGTTGGCCTTTTTAAGGCAGCATAACTGTTGCAGAACTGCAGGTAAAGAAAATTACTGAAACAGTTTAATCTAAATTGATTGCACAGTTGTTAAATAGAAGTAGAGAGCGTGCTATTACATCGTTCTTTTTTCGCGGGCTTTCTGTAGTAATCGTTACTGTTTTTGGAGTACATTTCATTCATAAATGGCAATTGTGGACGGAGTCACTGGAAATTATTGTTCTATAAATATCCGTGGTATATCAAAAATCTATAAATATCCGTGGTATATAAAAAAAAACAAAAAAAACGCATGGGTGTTATTGCATGGATATCCGGATAGTTAAAAGATGAAATAAATTCTTTTAGTTTTCATTACATTATGCGCCTTTATACAGATTACAAATTGGAAGCAGATCTATATGTTTGTCATCGGCGTCAACTTGGTAATAAATGACGCTTTCAATATGACTACCATCTATGCTCTTTCCATGCCCAACACACATGATGAAATTGTTAATCACGTAAACACACGTTCCAATAACAATCTTCTTGAATGGCGCCAACTAAGAAAAGGTACATCTGATCTGAAATCTGTATAAAAGTGCACAATGTAATGAAAACTGAATAAAATAATCACACAAAAAACTTTCATATTTTATATACATGTAGGTATTTATATATTTCTTATCTATTCAGCTGAAATTAAAAGCCATACTATAAATGAACAAAAGTGTTACCTTACTTTCCAGACACCCTGTACTATAAGATGTTATCTAGCAAACTTAGCTGTTTTGTAAAGCACCGGAGTTTTGATCTGATTTTTAGCAAGCAGGCTTACCAATTGAATGAAAAGAACACTCTGCTTTAACAAAATGTGTGTGTGTGTGTGTGTGTGTGTGTGTGCGGGGGGGGGGGGGGGGGGGGGTGTGCCAGGGGGAGTTGTAACTGAAGTCTGATATTAAACTCCGTTGTCCATAAAAGATAAAAGCAATGATTATTTTGAAAGGCAAGGTGAAGGGTAGATGTTGCCTCTTGTTGGTCATTTTAGCTTGTAACCTCATTAATTATTACATAGACTTACCGAACGACAAACGTTTGAGCCGTACCAAATTGAAACCATTTGCAGACGACAAAATGAAAACTCAAAAATTAAACTTTGTGTTTGTAAGGAAAGAAAATATTGTGGGAAAAGGAGAAAATGCTGGTTATCAGCATTTTCTCCTTTTCCCACAGTCTTTTTAAAAGGTTTCTTTCTCATGGTCGTTACAAGTCGGGATTATGTGAGCAGTGTAAGATTTTCAAATATAAATGTCTTCGTAAATTTAGAAAAACAAACAATCAGGGTGATTATAGGGAGTATATTATAGCACGAAATAAATTCAAAGCCAACATTTTGCGAAAAAGGTTACAGTATGAAAGAAAGAAACGTTCCTCATTAGTAGAAAGTAGATCTAATCAAAAGTTATTTTGGAGAATGGTTAAAACAAACAAGTCTTCTGCTTGTTCAGAATCAAGAGTATTTATTCACGCTTCGGAATGGCACAATTATTTTAAATCTCTTTTAAATGACGCTAACGCTGCGCCACTATCGTTCCAGGAAAATACTGAATGTGCAAGTCCAGAAGCTGATGTTTTAAATTCAGAAATTTTACCAAGTGAAATTTCAAGTGCTATTAAGAAACTGTCAAATGGCAAAAGCTCTGAAATTGATGGTATACCGTCTGAGTTTTATAAAAATACTTTGCATGATATTTTACCAGTTTTACATAAATTGCTTAACTCCGTTTTTTTCTACGGGAAATTTTCCCTCAAATTGGTCGCAATCTGTTATCTGTCCATTTTTTAAGTCAGGCAGTAAAAAAAAAATCCAGCTAATTACCGCGGAATATCTATAACTACAGCAATGTATAAAATTTTTTCAAGTATTATTAACAAAAGACTATATGAATGGGCGGAAGCTACACACAAAATAGATGAAGCGCAAGCTGGATTCAGGCGAAATTATTCAACTATTGACAACCTATTTACATTGCAAGCTATCATACAAAAATGCTTGTCGAAACAAGGAGGGCGTTTTTATTGTTTGTATGTAGACTTTCGTAAGGCATTCGATAAAGTAAATCACTCAAGTTTATTTGAATGTTTAAAACGTTTGGGTATTCATGGATATTTTCTGAGAACTTTAATAGGCATGTATTCTAAAATTCTATCGTGTGTTAAAACTGACTGAGGTTTGACAGAGTCATTTAGGTGTAACGTTGGAACCCGTCAAGGCGACTGCACAAGTACAACAATATTTTCTCTATTTATTAATCAGTTATGCTCTAGATTGAGGGAGGGGTGTAGAAACGGAATTTTTACCAATGAAAATATGCAAGATATTGTTTGTCTTATGTTTGCAGACGACATAGCCAACTGCTCAGATACTGTCATAAACCTACAAAATCAATTGAATATTATAAACTACTTTTGTTCTGATACTGGCATGGAGATTAATTTAAGCAAAACAGAAGTTACAGTTTTTAGAAACGTTGGTCCTTTAAAAACAAATGAAAAATGGTTCCTCGGAAAGGAAAGGGTTAAAACGTCTTCTTATTACAAATATATGGGACTTTATTTCACACCCAAGTTGTCATGGTCCTCCGCACAAGAAAAATTAGCTTCGCAAGCTAAGAAGGCGATTCTGTCCATCTATAATTTTCAAAGATCATTTGGTTATTTTTCACATAAAGACCTTTTTAAGTTATTTGACTCCATTGTAAAACCGATTTTATGTTATGGGGGCCCAGATATATTCTAATGTTTTAGAATCCGTACATTTTGTATTTTGTAAAAGATACCTTAAAGTAAATAGTACAACCAATAACATGGTAGCATTAGGTGAGTGTTGGAGATACCCCCTCTTTATTGATTATCATTTTTATTGCATAAAGTATTGGTGTAAATTATTAGCAATGTCAAACAGAAGATACCCGTGCAATTGTTATTTAATGCTTAAGTCATTAGATGATGTTGGGCGAAGAAATTGGTTTACATATATTAAGAATATTTTATTTATACACGGATTTGGTCATGTTTGGGTCTCACAAGAACTTGGCGATGTAAATTATTTCTTAAAAATCTTTAAACAACTAATAATTGACTGTTTTAAGCAAAATTGGCACGCAGCTATCAAGGAGTCAAGCCGTTGCTTTCACTATAAACACTTTAAGTCTCTGTTAAACCCTGAAAAATACTTGACTCTTGATTTACCTTATAGATACAGAATAGCTTTGGCACGATTTAGATGTTGTAACCATAAATTTAGAATTGAGACTGGGCGCCATTCTAATATACCACGCGAGGACAGAATATGCACTTACAGTTTACAACAATTTAATATTAGAGTCGTAGAATGTGAATATCATGTATTTTTCCATTGTCCTAAACATGATGTAGTAAGACAGCATTGTTGGATCATATTTGTAACAAATCATATATGTAACACATTTGTTACGTACATGATCACATTCGTAACAGATAAAGTGTGTTACAAATGTGTTTGTCCGAAATGGGGGTTGACATGAGAAGCATATATGTAACAGGTTTAGTTGTCTATTTGTATTCAAACAATTAACAGCAATAGCAACATCATTATATTCTTTACACTATTGATTTTATTCTCGATTGCAAAACAATAGTTAGCACATTAAGCTAATCGCTCTCGAGACTCACTCCAACTTGAATCAACCTCAGAGAGAGAGAGAGAGAGAGAGGACGTGTGGAATAATGATTTTTTGCCCAAGGTACCAGTGCATCTCGAGCGCGCACGTGAGTGTGTCCAGCAACATCCAAACAGCAAGAAAATTGATCTGCAGATTGGAACTCAAGGCAAAACACACATCATACAGTTTAACTTCCAACAATCTGCGCCTCGTACTGACTGTCGATCAATTGTTGAATAAAAGATAACAAGACAGATTTCTTATCTCAGTCGGCGTTCAACATCATTTGATGACAGGAAATCCCGGGTCTTGGTGCCATATATATTCCGTAACTGTGGTGTGATTCCGTTCACTATGCGCCACATGTTGTTCAGGGTGTAACAGTCTTAAACAGCAGTCACACTGTAGTGTATAACCCAAACGCGCGCCGGGCGTATGGAAACTCTCAATTGTGACTGAAAGTAAGCATTTACGGGACTAGCACTTTTGCTAAACTAACACCTCCACTGTATACATTTTTCCCACGCGAAGATGGTGACGTCATCGAAAGAGACAAAAACCTGCTACAAATGTGTTTCAGATGTAAATATGCATTCTTTTGTACTGTTTTTAAATCAAAATTGACCTGTGACATATGTGATTTCATGTCACATCAAAAACCGGCATCGATCATATTCGTCACAAAATATGTTACATTTATGCTTGATTTCCGAGTCATATATGTAACACATGTTACATATGTGATCATATATGTAACAGGTGTTACATATATGATTTGTTACAAATATGATCCAACACAGCATTATCTATTCAACTGGTATAAACGCGGTACTGATGTAAATTCCTTCTATGAAATATTTCAAATAGAGAATTTCGAACAATTAAATAAATTAGCCTTTTACGTATATATGATCCTAAAATGTGATTAGGTATATTCTCTCAACATGGATTATGGAATTTTGTATGTTGTATGTATTTTTGGGCCGGTGGCCTGTATACGTTAAATAAACTTTGTCTTGTCTTGTCTTGGTAAAGGTTTAAAAAAAAAAAAATGCAGCAGACGGCTTTTAATAGGTCCTTTTGAAATACGGATAATGGTTTAGTAAAAAGAATTAATACTTGTGACAGCAGTGTGGCCAAGGGGAAAACAATGCTCGTAGCGAGTAATTTTTCCCTTAACTCTTTTGGCGCCAAATAAATATACTCGACCTCAACTGACGGCTGCAAAGACAACCAAGTGCAAGTCAGACCGATTTTCATAGCATAGGCTTGACTACACAAGCGGACAGCACAGATCCAAGATCAGACTGCACGTTCTGTGCAGTCTGATCTGGATCTGTGCTGTCCGCAAAAGCCCATGTTTTCGCCTATGGCGCTGAAAGGGTTAACACAGTGGTTTTTTTTTTTTTTTCAAAAGTAGCCCGGGGCAAGACAAAAAAAAAAGTCATCTGTGAATGGAAGGAAATATGTAAACTCTTTACCAAACTTCAAAATTTTAGTCTTGTCCAAATTGAAAACATTTGCAGACGAGAAAATAAACTCGACTCAAAAATAGAAATTTAATTTGGAAAGGGGTGGAAAACATTGTGGGAAAAGGAGAAAATGCTGGTTACCAGCATTTTCTCCTTTTCCCACAATGTTTTCAAAAGCCCTTTCTATCAGGGTTGTTAAAGGGATTGTGTGTAAAGAGCTAAGTAAGGGTGGAAATTCTGAAGTATCTTTTGTTTTGCTGTGTTTAGACCAATGTCAATATTCAAATATTAAACGTGGAATTGGTCAATAACAGGCAAACATTGCGACCATTTACTCTTGGAGCAGCTATGTAAAGCTTTTGTAAAAAAGTATAGATCAAGATGAGACTGTACAGAACGTGCTGTCTGATCTGAATATTTGGTCGATTTATTACGCGATTTTGCAAAACCTTCTGGGGTATTTTCATTGACACAGTCCTTTATCAAATAGTCTGGCGTTTTATGTCCCTGAGCAAAAAAGGCTATTGAAATCATTCTGGGAAAGGGAAAATAATGCCGGTAACCAGCATTTTCTCCTTTTCCCACAATGTTTTTCTACAATTTCAAAGACAAATTTCATCGTTTGAGTAACATTCAATTTATCGCGTGCAAATGCTTTGAATTTCAGCAAGTCTAAAATTTATATTCCGGTAAAAGGGTTTTAAATGATTAATTTCGCACTTTAGAGCTAAGGGTTAACTTAATGGCACCTTTCACAACTCTATTTGCCTTTGCGACCACAGGACATAAAGATAAGACTACAAAAATCGTGCAGCCTGATCTCTGATCTACTCTATCCGCCTTTGCATAAACAATCTAAACACAAGAAACCTTAACATAGCACTTTTTTCGCGAGTCTTATATACATCCTATTTCTATACTAAAAATGTCTGTCAGTTAGTTAATTTGGCTGCCTAAACTAACTTGGAAAAAAAAAGGTGACCAGAATGAATCGAGATTAATTACAGTACATAACTGCAAGTTGAAACATTTTGGCTAGAAGAGGAAATTACTAGATCTAGTTACGAGCATTCTTCCCGTTTGTCTCAATTTTTTCAAAGTCGTCAACGACAAGACACAAGAATCTGTCTGCAGGTGGAATTGTGTTAGTCGTTGGAACAAAGTTTCGATCCATATATTGTTCGTTCCTAGCAAACTATATTCTTCCTGAACAATCGGGTATATATTGACAAAAAAAATGAGTCATGCTCTAGCAAAAGGGGATTTGATGCATCTCTGAGGTGCATTATACCAAGCAAGTTATCACATAATTGTGGATCCATAAAATTGATGGTCCTTTGCAATGCAGAAAATTTACAAATAGCAAAAAGTTTCCACTCATGTCAGCCTACGCGGGCTGCGCAGGCAGACATGGGTAGATACTTTTTGCAGATACATTAAGCCGCCTTTTCACACAGCATAGCTCATTTGTAAAGACTGCGTTCTTTAATAGAATCGATGGGGGTGTTCTAGGAGCATGTAATATGCTCATTTGAACTTCTCGGTATCCTTCGTTAAGCACGATTAGTTAGTTTTTCGCTAATAAATACAGGGAAATAATCATACAACTAGCCTATATACGAGCACTTGTTTTGATGAATTACTTGGAAATAAACTTGGCTGAAGCAAAACAGAAAAGAGTGGTGGATAATATTTATTATGAAATTACGGAAACCGGGATCAGGCGTCAAGTAAGCAGGCTAAAATATTGAATATTTTAACCCTTAAAGTCCCAACTTGTAGCGGCCAGAAGTAAAGAATGGGGTGTTATTTAACCCTTTACCACACAGTCCCGACTTTTAACGACCCTGGGGAAGAAGCCTTTAGAAAACATTATGGGAAAAGGAGAAAATGCTGGTAACCAGCATTTTCTCCTTTTCCCACAATTTTTTCTACCCTATCAGAGAAAAATAATTTCATTTGAGCTACATTGAAATTGTCGTCTGCAAATGCTTTCAAATTGCATAGGTCTAAAATTTTGTCGTTTGGTACAGGGTTAATGCATCTACATTAAAATCACACCATTTGAAATGGTATGGAAATTATCGCAACGATGACAATCGGTTATTGTTTGGTCGGTGCAAGTGTTACTAGTCGCTGGCAGGAAAATTAATTTTGAAACCAGGTTAAAAGTAAGAAAGATAGTGTAACCCGGCGACTTTTGACCTAGCGTTAAAATTCATTTTCCTGCCAGCGACTAACAGTTGGACAATTAGTACAATTACAGATTGTCATAGTCACAATAATTTCCATACTTTTTAACTGTATGATTTGAATTTAGACTAACTTTACAACCCCATTGTTTACTTTTGGCCACGACTGGGACTTTTAAGTGCCTTTCACTACATTAGTTGTCTTTGTGGCCATGCAATCCGCTTTGCTGAGACACTCTGGACAACAGCAACCTTGAGGCCAGTGCTATTGGGGTCTTATCTCTGGAATGAACTTGTCCGTTTGGTTTATTCGGCGCCCTAAGGGTTAAAACTGCGCTGCATACAGAAAGCATCCATTGGCTTGGACAAGGAAAAATGTACTGTTTCAGTATAGAAATTCAGGACCTCCGGCCTATCTGCTTTATCCGACGAAATGTAAAACTCAGTTACAAAGCCTTTATTGCAACAATCTAATTTGTCTAATCCACGTGATTGAAACTACCGTGCACTCGGTTCTCTTTCTAAAAGTTATACTTTATTGATGGCTTACCAAAGACAAATTTACGTAAATAACGATATCCTGTGCAAATACAGTCAACTAAAATCCCATAGCAAACAACCAGTGTAACACTATATACCTTATTGAAGTTACTAAAGACATACCCACGTACAAGTACATGTATATAACTATATCCTATGCAAGTGAGACAAAAAGGAGAAATATTTGGAGGTAAGGAAAATGTCTTTTTTTTTTTAGTGATTTGAATAAATCTATGGAAAAGGAGCTTGTGCAAATGATACAAAGGTGAGATTTTAGGGGGAAACTAAATATGAGCCATTTTCTGTGAAAAAGGGGCTTAGTGCATCTCCGTGATGCATGATGCCAAGCAAGTCATCACAGTATCATACATCCCTAAAATACGTTTTGTGTAACAACCTACTGAATAATGAGGTAGACGAGGTAGACTGGTCCCTTGAGTCGATACTTTTAGCAGATGCATTAAGAGCCCCATTTTCACAGAGCACGGCCAAAAAATATATATTCGGCAACAGTGTAATGCTTGCAAGAGGCTGTTGTTCCACTCTGCATCAATGTTTTCAAAAGGTATCAGTTCTGCAGTAGAGGACAGGCAGGGTTTTGTAAACTAGTAATTCTTGCTCTGTAGTTGGTACATGAAAACTTCATGTCTCTTTTTTCTCTCAATTCAGATAAAAAACCTGAACAAAGGAAATGAAGATGCGAAGATTCGTCACTAACCTGTTTACTTGGTATGAATTATTCAGTTAGACCCCGTTACAGCGACACTCGTACACTAGGAAAATGATTGGCAGAAATCATTTGGAATCGAATTATTGAAGTACCTTAAATGCAAAAGTTTCGGCTGCTGATTGATTGTGTAAACATTGTGGCAGAAGTTGAAATTGCTAAAACATGAGTCATGAAATACAGCATATTTACATATAAGCAACTTTTGTTCTAGTTTTACAATACTTTCTCCTGCCAGCAACTGGTACTAAAATTACATTATCAGACTTAAAATAATATCCATACTTTTAAATGGTATGAATTAAATTGGTGTGCATTTTGATTTTCGAATCGTTTACTTTTGGCTGCTAGTGGGTCTTTGAAAACTCGCATTTCAAACACTCAACACCGCGACCATGCCAGTGAATAGTAAAATTTAAATAATGTATCATTGGTGTTTTGTAATGGTGTTTTGATGATATTCTAAAAAAAAAAAAAAAAAAGATCAAGAGCAATCTGAGTGAAATATTTTGGAGGAATTAAGGTAATGCTAAACTACATGTACTATGGAGGGAGGGAAAACTGGCCTCTGTTGGTCCTTGTTGGCCCAAGTAGATATGTCATGATGGTTACTACTTTCACACTGATTATCCCGCATTTAAAGCGCCTTTCACAACTTAAGATGCCTGTACGTGTAGATCAAGAACTGACCGCACAAAACGTGCAATCTGATATGTTATCTTCACTGTCCGCTTTCCTGAGACATTCTGGACAAGCAGGGCAACGCTGAAGTCGAAATTATTTGGGTCTTATTACTAGAGAGAAGAAATAATCTGATTGGTCTATTCGCCACTCTAAGGGATCAATGAGCATAATAGCTTGTGATGTAAAAGGTCAATAGATATTAAGTTTATGATTATTCTTATAATTGCAGGCTTCTTCTATTCGGCACCATCTTTTTCATCTTAACATATTTTCTAACAAGAAATCCCTGTATTGTCTCGAGCACACCTGAAGCAACATCGGATCGGGAATGTGCGTGTAAATCAAATGTTGCCACGTTAAGTAATACGTCGAAGAAGGACACCATATTTGCGAAGGAAGCAAAGTTTACAAGGCGAAACTACACAGTTAAAAAGAAAAACAAAGCCGTTGTGCCGACCAAGCACATTGGGTTTCTAAAGGTCCATAAAGCAGGGTCATCTACGATTCAGAATATATTATTTCGGTTTGGAATTCGATACAATCTAACATTTGTTCTTCCCCATAACAAACATTACGTTTTAGCTATGAGAGATGTACTTCCGATCAAAAAGGGCAGCCATTACGACATTTTTGCATGCCATACTGTTTTCGATCCAGATCTTTTCGATCTACTTCCTGAAGGCTCTGTAAATATGGCGATTATACGTGAACCTTTAAAAAGGATGATAAGTGCCGCCTATTATTATCGTGACGTAATGCAGAAAGAATACTTGATGAATATATCTAGAGATTCTTTGATTCCGGATCTAATTAATCACTCGGATGTGTACGATAGAGAAGTGTTTTCAAGGACGAAGAATTCAATGGGTTCTGATTTTGGATTCTCACCGATGGTAGCTCGTGGGGATACTAAAATGATAGATATGTACATGACCTATCTAAAACGCCGATTCAGACTCGTCCTACTTGCGGACAGATTTGACGAATCTCTCGTTTTAATGAAGAGACGATTGAACTGGTCTGTGAAGGAAATCATCTACTTGAAATCAAACTCGAATCCCCACCCTTCTGCAAATCTCACAAAAAGCGAGAAAGTTAGATTTAAGGAAATCTCCTTCCTTGACTACGAAATTTACAACACATTTTCTGAAATTTTCGCTAGAACAGTTGAAGGACTCGGCCAAGAGTTTCAACAGGAAGTGAAGTATGTAAAGACGGTGCAAAATCTCGTAAACAATTTCTGTCGGACAGCATACAACGGAACAGCTAAAATGATTGTACCTCGGTCAAAATGGAGCAACCAGTTTGCCGTCACCTATAATGACTGTATGCTTATGAAGCTTGATAACCTTGACTTTGTTCAGAGGATGAAGGCCAGACATGTTGAAATGAACAAATTGAAAAACATCAATATCACGTAATTTTACAACTGCCGGACTTCTGAACAAATATAGTTATTACAACCAGAGAGCTCTACAGAACCCCTAACAAACCATTCCTTGTTTTAGAGAGCCTGGGGAAAAGAGCTCTTAAAGACATTGTGCGAAAAGAAAAAAAAAAAAAAAAAATGCTGGCAAACAGCTTTTTTCCATATCTCATAGTGTTTTCTACCGTTTCAAACACTATAGATTTGTGGTCTGCAAACGTTTAACCTGGTAAATAAGGTGGCATAAATGTAAAATTATTAAGAGTTACGAAGGTCCAAAATTTGGAGGCGGACATTTTTTTCTCTCTTTCCACCGTAAAATTGAAAGTGCAATATATACAATAGGCTTCATCGGTGAATACATATATTGAATGAACCTGATTGGTCAGTGAAAGTTTGCTTTCGGCTTTTGAGAAAAAAATCGAGCTGCTCAAAAATCAAACATTCTTATTGAGCAGGCCTACATCAGGAACTTTTATTCCAGCATACCAAGGAGGATACAGAATTTAAAACAGAAATCAGAATGATATTACAATAGACTAAGGTACGAAAAATTGGTTTTGAATATGTTAAACAGTTGTGTTTTTCAGTGATCATTCACAGTTGACGTCAGCCTTTTAGTTTTTAGACGTTTGAATTTATGGCAAAAGTCTGTATCAAACCTTATAGCGCGTATGAATACACAACTGCCGCACAAAGCTAAGTTTATTAGGTTTAAACTGGTACCCGTTGTATCTCCCGTAACCGTCCGATAGTTGATACGAAAATCGATAACAGGCTGCCAGTTTATATTACGTTAGGTCAGTGTAAATAACGAAAACGGGATAAAAGTGTAAAGTGTACAGCTTCAACGTGG
Organism: Tridacna gigas; assembly: GCA_945859785.2. Classification (NCBI taxonomy): domain Eukaryota; kingdom Metazoa; phylum Mollusca; class Bivalvia; order Cardiida; family Cardiidae; genus Tridacna; species Tridacna gigas. The sequence continues at coordinate 33,192,481 of OX244036.2, read as the reverse complement.
CTGTTGTTGCCGTTGCTTAAGAAATACTCTTATCGTTCAGTAAACTATGGTTATGAGTTATGAGGCACAATAAATAAACCACGAGGGCGATAACCGATAACATTTTACACCCTTATAGGGTTTTTTTTTTGTTAATTTTTTCCTACCTCTTTTTTCCTAAAATTTACTTACATGCTGTAATTATTTATGATAGGATAGTAATAACCGTTATTCGAAATTCGGAGAAGAACTTTACAAGCCTAAGCTTTCGTTTTTATCCTTTTCTTCAGTATATTTGTCACATGATTGTATTGTCTTTTTCGTTAACTTGTATCTTATACTGTTGATAAAATATGCTTAAACTAAGAATACCCGATACGGTGAGATTTTTCCGGCAGAAAGAACTTTTTGTTTCATTTACTGTGTATGACAGTTAAAGGGTTAACTCCTTACCAGACAACAAAATTTAAGTCTTTTCCAAACTGATAGCATTTGCAGACGACAAATAAGATGCAGCTCAAAACATGAAATTACCCTAAGGGAAGAAAATACTGTGGTAAAAGGAGGAAATGCTAATTTCCAGCATTTTCTCCTTTTTCTCACATTACTTTCAATAAACTTTCTTCCTCAGAGTCGTTAAAACTCGGGATTGTCTGATAAAGGGTAAAGAAAGATCGCATCATAACCGTATGACTCTGTTATGTCCAGCAAATAGTTGTAAATAATTATGGAACACGTTGCTTGGAAACAAGTAAAAGTTGCTTGAACCAAACCGTTGCTTATTTCTTCCTCAGTGTTTCACATGTTTCCCTGCAGGAATGTGAAAGGTGAAAGTGTGCTCGTGTCTAGCATATGTAAAACTACACAGTAGTTTATTAGTTTGTGGCTTAACCCTTTACCATGCAATCCCAAGTTTAAAGGAGAAAATGCTGGTAACCATTATTTCTCCTTTTCCCACAGTGTTTTCTACTTTTTTCAAGGCAAGTCCCAACATTTCGGCCACAATGATTTTTGCGCCTGCAAATGCTCTCAGTTTGGACAAGTCTAAACATTTGTTGCTTGGTAAAGAGTTGGGACGCATGATTTTTCACGTGCACAGTTTCCTTTCGTGAACAACAGCTAAATCATGTGTTTCCGGTTATGACTTAGGCTGGAACATTTGTTTAAATCCAGGGCTTATTCAGGATTTTGTGAACGTTTGTGTACGAGATAAGTGTTTCTGTCGTGACGTGACCGAAATTCATGTGTATTTTCCCTTTTCTAACAATGATTGTGCCTTGTCAAAGACAGATTTCTCCACGCGATTTATCGTCTCCACATCATTTCAAAATGGACTAACCTAAAATTTTGTCGTCGGGTTAAGAACTTATTGTTGATAAAAGTGATTATATGATGCAAATTGGAGTGTATCAAAAATAACGGAATTCTGTGAATGGTGTTGGTGTTACTTTGCAAGACAACGCATAGCCTTGATCCGGGGCAATGTAAGTTTGACGGCAATATTTCTTCTTACATGCCCCGTTTAACAGCTTCACAAGGACACCCTTAAAATGGTAGAGGGGGCAACCTTGGGCAAACCCCGTTTGATCCTCTATTGAAGTCATCGGCAGTCAATCGGCAAGTCTCATGTGATCCGTAGATCGAGATCGAGGGCAGTGCAGGATAGTGTGATATTTACATACGTATTACATTTCTTCGCCGGAAATAGACCGCTGTACTGCTCTGAGGGTAAGACTCCACTAAAGAAAATACATGGGTCACAATATTCAGACAGAGCTATTGCGTTGAGTGTTCTAGTTGTTTCACCATGTTTAAGGTCATGTAAATGAAAGTAATATTAATGGAAAGCTCTAGGTACTTGACACAGAGAATGTAAGATGAAGTTACGGAATCGACCGAGATGTGACGATTGCAGGAGGCATTACACTGGCGTCCCCTGACGGTGGAGCCTGCATGCACTCTAAACGCCGAGAGAGAGAGAGAGAGTAAGTAATGATTGCATATTTCACCACTTCTGACGCTTGGCATTAGTTTAGGTAATTCTGTGAAAACTGGTGTAAACTAGTGTAAATTAGCCCTTTTCCAAACAACCCTGTCCCATGAAAAAATTGTGGGAAAAGGCGAAAATGTTTTTCCCTCTATGTTTTCAACCATTTCAAAGACCGATTTCGTCATATTTGACATACTTCAATTTTGTCATATTTGACATACTTCAATTGTCGTCTGCAGGTGTTTTCAATTTGGGCCAGTCTTGTGTTTCTTCGTTTGGTGAGTTAAGAACAGACAGTACATAACGCGCAGTTCGAGCTTTGATCTCCAATGTACGGTGGAGGTAAAGTCATAAACCGTTACCAAACAACCTTTACGACCCTGTAGGGAGACTTATAAAAACAATGTGAGAAAAGGAGAAAATGCTAGTAAAAGCATTTTTTACCCCCTCTACCCAACAGTATTTTCTATCTTTTGAACAGTACAAATCACCATTTGAATAACAATTAATTGTCATGTGCCAAGCCTTTCAATTTAGACGAGCTTAAAAGGTTTTGGTCTGGTAAAGATATCATATACATGTATATGTTCCCAATCTAATTCTCTAGAACTTTATGAATGTCACAGTAACGCTATTTCTGACGGGCGTATCCTAATAGACACCCTTTTCACAGAGCATTTCTAGACATAAGAGTAGCCAAAGCGCTGCGGACAGAGTTTTCTCATTATAGTGCTCAAAAGCATCAATTTAAAAAGACATAAGAAGGACATAACCAATTGTTGATATCACGGACAAAACCGACAGTATTCAAATCTGGTGCTTTGTAAGGTTTTCAAAGCTCTTTCCAAGAGATATTTGAAATCATTTCAACACCAAGGCCCGTAGTCACCAACCATTCTTAAGAAAATTCTTTGTCTTATTCTAGATTTAGAAAGTAACAAAACTTCTGATTGGCTAAACCAAACGGTTTAGTCAATCAGATGTTTAATTACTTTCAAATTTGGAAAATTCTTAAGAATAAGACTAAGAACGTTCTCAAGAATGGTTGGCGAATACGGACCCAGATTGCAGCACAGAAGCCAAGACTTACTTGGCAACTAAAACTTATGCAGGTAGCGCTATCTGAATGATTGATAGGGTGATCAGTCAAAACGTCAAGGTTTTCGGTCAAAAGATCCAAGAAGGTCGGTACGAAAGTATTTCAAATTTCAGTGGAGGCCACTATGTTGTGGAGTACTCGATCGGAAAAGTTTGGCGTTTAGCTGTTCAAATTAAATTTAAAACATATTTTATTCCACAGAAGTACAATATACATAAACAATACAATACAATCGGTTAACAAATATGATTCTGCAGAAATGGATTGGAACGAAAGCAGAGCTTATAACGTTCCTCTCCAGTTTCCCGTTATTGCATGTATAAATGATAATATACAGAAGATGTCCAAGAAGGCACACAAAAAAAAGAGACAGAGAAAAATAAAGGGGAACAGATGACTGTGGAGTGTGGGACCTACTGGTGAAGATGTCACCTTAGAAGAAACCATATATAGAGACAATAAAAACTTACAACCTGACCGTCAGTACTACATACATGTAAGTGTTTGCTAGTGCAGCTTATAAAAATGAAGCTAACAATGCTTGGTAAGAATGATTGGATAAGTGGTATGCTAGATAAGAATATTTAGGTATTATGCAATAGATCAATACCAACTATAATACATTCACGAGAAAGAGGGAGAACACTTTGAACGTTTTCATCTACTTTCTCCCGGAGAATACTGTGTTGTCACTGAGAAGACAAAAGAATATTTACGCTAAAGAGTCAATCTTCCACTTTCACGGATATTTTCATTATCATACAGGCTAAGACTTTCATCTCCGTAAAGGATGATTCGAAGTGAGACTCTTGCAATATCATTTATACTTGAGAATAAAAGATTTCTTAAGTGATTATAAGTTGGAACATTTTAGAAAGAAATCTTCAGTTGATTCAACTGAGCCACATCTACACAGTGGCGACTGCACTAAATTTTTCAAGTATAGGTGATGATTAAGAGAACTACACCTGTTGCGCAACCTAGCATTGATTATCTGATTTTTTCTTTCACCGAAGAAATAAAGTTGTCTTGGAGTGGGTTTGGAAAGGTTCAAATGATGCTTAAAAGATGCCAGTGATTCTGCGTTCTTAATCTCATCCGGTAGGAATTCCAATCATTAATTACAGACGACAGAAACGAATTATTATACAAGCTAGTTCTGCAAGCAATGGTTCGCAAATTATTTGGTCTACGCAGATTATGAGCTGAAGAATTACCAACCGTTTGGGGAACAAGAACATTAAGGTAATTTAGCGAAAGTCCATTTACCATTTTGTAGAATTAATTCAGCCTATGCTTTCGCCTTCTTTCGCTTAAAGTTTCCCACCCAGTTTCCTGATTTAGATCAGCAATAGCCACAAGTTTAGTACAACCTGTAACTATGCGTGCAGCTTCATTCTGAACTTTGTCTAGTTGATACTTTAAACCCTGAGAAAGATTATCCTACATAACATCACCATACTCCAAAACAGGTCTCATAAATGAAAAGTAAATGGCTTGAAGTGACAGTCGATCGAGCCGAATTTTCAGATACCGCATAACTCCAATTCTCTTCCATGATTTTTTAATTGATTTATTTATATGGATATCCCAAGATGCGTCATTGGAAAGAAAAATACCTAAATGCTTGTGTTTTGTAACTGACGGAATTTCAGTATTTGACGTAAAAATTTGGGTGATTAGGCTTAATACGTTTGCGGGATATAACCAGCGATTCAGACTTTGCACGGTTGAACTTGACCAACCACTTCTGTGCCCAATTCGTAATTTTATCAATGTCACATTGTAAAATACTTCCTACACCAGTCGGATCATCTACAATCATTGACAAACTTGTGTCATCTGCGAAAAGCTTTATATTTGCCTGAACATCTTCCACGATATCATTGATTTAAACTAAAAATAAAAGAGGTTCTAGAATAGCTGTATCAATGCGTGAACATGTAAATCCATTCGGCAAACCTCCGTTGATCCGTTAATCAAGTCCCTTGGCTGTATTTCGTAGCTTGATATGCACATTTCTTCGCCGGAAATACGCCGTTTTACCATTCTGAAAATTGTAAGGCTCCTTTTAAAAAATAAAACATGATTCCCAATTTTCTATCGAAATCTTTCTTAATAAATCGTCTTTGACAAATAGTTTGTACATTCAACTGTTAACGTGGTTTATCAATTCCGTTGGGAATTTTCGCCAACAGATTGATAAATGTGAATAACTTCACCGTGGTTGTTTATGTCGTTGCTGATGGATTTACATGGGCTCCGTCATGTTTAAGATCATGTGATTGGCAGTTCAAAATAGAAACCTCCTTGATACGGACGAGGTTAGATGTACTTACGGAATCGGCCGAGTTGTGACGAGTGTATGTAAATCAAGGCAAGAGGCCAGTAGGCACCTTCCATCTAAGGAACGTCATAAACGATTACTTTTAATTATGTCGGTGTTGTCAGCTAGATTGGACTTAGTTGCAAATTTATTGTAAAACTGTATCCACATTTTTCTCAAACCACATTTCGGCAGCTAATAGTTATCAAAATAATACATGTAAAACAATTTTTTTTTTTTTGATTGTTGGAGGAAAGTCAGGCACATTCACACCGAGACGTGTCTGGTTTAAACCAAAAATTTTTAACCCTTACGCTGCCAAACTCATAGACCTTTTGCAGACGGCGTAGATTAAGATATGACTGCACAGAACGTGCAGTCTGATCTTAGATCTACACTGTCCGATAAGGAGATATCAGTAGTATGTCCGTCTCTTTGGTTGTAAACAAAGATGACGTAATCGACGGCTATCTTGACCTACTTTCGGTCATGGTGTGACTATTTTAGTAACTCATTTGCATATAAGGAGTTGTTGGTGTGTCATGGGTATTCGCGGTGGGTATGGGGGGTCCGCCATGTTGGATGACCTAATTTCTATTTTTAGACCAGCAGCCATTTTGGGTGACCTGTTTTCTTTTTTTAGACGACCATTAATTTAAATGTGCTTTGTGGCACAATATTGATTTTTTTTTTTGGTGATAAATTTGGAGAGAAATAGCTTTAAAAATGAGTCATATAAGCGAGTACCCTAACAGTATACAGAGCTGACTTGTATACTCTATCTAGTAATAATCGCGGGCATTGAGGGTCAGGCCCTTTTACGAGACGGAGATTTTCCCACTTAGACTCATCTTTAACGCCACACCGAGTCAAAGAGCCGATTCCTAACCGTACTACGACCCTCGGCCAAGTCTATACGGTTAAGTCGGTCTAACGACACATCCATGCTCTTTGAAGTTTCTCACAAAGAATTACAAAAATACAGTAAAAAAAAATAACGGTACCTTCGATGTTGTCTCTTCAACGTCCTGAACTCAAATGACAAAAGAGTATTTCCGATATGACTCGCGCGCATGCGTCAATCCACATACGTGTCTGAACACGTTTTATAGGTTTTTGTTTATGTCGCCACAATGTCTGGTTTTATTTATTTTGTGACGGAAGTACGGACAATGGCCTATTCAACTGTCAAAGTTAATCCCTTAAAAAAGGACCAAAAGGCAGAACAATGGTCTTTTGTTAATGTCACCATACTGGCTGGTTTTGTTTATTTTGGAACGGAAGTCTGGACAATGGCCTATTCAACTGTCAAAGTTAATCCCCTATTGAGAAATAGCTTTAAAAATGAGTCGTTTAAGTAGGCACCCTTACGGTATACAGAGCTGACTTGTATACCCTATCTAGTTATTTCTGGCGGACATTGAAGGTCAGGTCCTTTTATCTAGATGGAGACACTCCCACTTAGACTCATCTTTAACGCTTCATCAAGTCAAAGAGCTGATTCCTACCCATACTTCGAACCTTGACCAAGTCTATATGGTTAAGTTGGTCTAACGACACATCCATGCTCTTTGAAGTTTCTCATAATACAAAAATGTAAAATTTACATTACTCTCAAATGACCAAGATTATTGCCATCAGTTTGCAACTCTTTTTCGAGATATTCATGTTCAGACATGTACGGGTGAGTGATCAATAGTCTTTTGTTAAAGTCGCCACATTGACTGGTTTTGTTTATTTAGGGACGGAAGTACGGACAATGGCCTATTTAACTGTCAAAATCAATCCCCTATAAAGGACCAGATGGCTGAACAATTGTCTTTTGTTACAGTAGCCACAATGACTGGTTTTGTTTATTTTGTGACGGAAGCACAGACAATGACCTATTGAGATATCAAAGTTAATCCCCTAACAAAGGACCAAGTGACACAGAGCTGACTTGTATACCCCATTGAAGAAGTAGTCACGGACATTGAGGGTCAGGTCCTCGGTCCTCGATAGGAAAAAAAAAAAAGTAACTATAAAGATAAAACGATACAAAGGCGAAAAATGAAAAGAAAATAGGCTATTGGTAAAAATATAAAAGTACAGAGGGAAAAACAATGGAGTTAGCAGAAAAAAAAAAAAAATAGTTTACGGTGAAAAAGAAGAAGTAGAAAAGTCAAAAATAGTCTAAGGGTAAATATAATAAAAGAACATATAACTTTCTAACGATATCAAAGGGGGGAAAATGAAGAAAAAGCAGAAAATTCAAAATAAGAATAGTGAAAAATAAAATGGTACCTTTTTGTCCATGTTTTCTCCCCAAACCTCATGCTCCAGAAAATGAACTAGTTCAGCAGCTTGAACACGCTCTTTTACCAAGATGTCATCTTCAAGGATATATTCTAACAAAACACTTACTTGACCAAACGTGGTGGTCCCAATACCAGAAAATATATGGAAATCCACTGAGTCCTTGACTTCAACAATCACATTTATTATTGGAGCAATAAAAAAAAGCCGACAATTAATGATATCCATCAAAGAAAAAATCAAGTTGCCCCCTTTAAAGTAAAAGATTGAATAACTCTAACAAGATTGGGCAAGACCTCGAATCCTTTAAGCTCCAGTACCCATTTTAAATGTATATCAATGATTATGATGCAAAAGCGAAAAAATCGAGTTGTCCCCCTTTAAAGCAAAAGATTAAATGACTCTAACAAGATTTGACAAGACCCCCAAACTCCATTAAGGTCCAGTACCCATTTCATATGAATATCATTGATTATGATGCAAAAGCCGAAAAATCAAGTCATTCCCCTTTAAAGTCGAAGATTAAATGACGCTAACAAAATTGGACAGGACCCCCGTCTAATTAAGGTCCAGTACCCATTTATATCATTGATTATGATGCAAAAGTGAAAAATCAAGTCACCCCCCCTTTAAAGTAAGAGATTAAATGACTCTAACAAGATTGGACAAGACCCCCACTCCTTTAAGGTCCAGTACCCATTTATATGTATAGCATTGATTACGTGTAAAAGCGAAAAATCAAGTCATCCCCCTTTAAAGCAATAAATAAAACGACTCCCACCCCTTTAAGGTCCAGTACCCATTTATATGTATATCATTGATTATGATGCAAAATCGGAAAAAAATCAAGTCGTCCCCTTTAAAGCAAAAAGTTAAATGACTCTAACAAGATTGCACAAGACCCCGCGCCCCTTTAAGGTCCAGTACCCATTTATATGTATAGCATTGATTACGATGTAAAAGTGAAAAATCAAGTCATCCCCCTTTAAAGCAATAGATAAAACGACTCCCAACCCTTTAAGGTCCAGTACCCATTTATATCATTGATTATGATGCAAAAGCGGAGAAATCAAGTTGTCCCCCTTTAAAGAAAAAAGTTAAATGACTCTAACAAGATTGCACAAGATCCCGCGCCCCTTTAAGGTCCAGTACCCATTTATATGTATATCATTGATTATGATGCAAAAGCGAAAAAATCAAGTCATTCCCCCTTTAAAGCAAAAAGTTAAATGACTCTAACAGGATTGCCCCTTTAAAATCCAGTACCCATTTATATATATATATCATTGATTAAAATAATGAAAAAGAGAAAAAAAAAAGTCGTTCCCCCCTTTTAAGGCAAAAGAGTAAATGGCTCTTACAAGATTGGACTAAACCCTAATCCCTTTAAGGCCCAGTACCTATTTATACGAGCGTATGTCAATGTTTTTTGACTTGAGATTGGATTAAGATAACTTATAAAGGGAGCTGGCCAATGTTTACATAAAGATTTATGATAACCCTAGTAACGGATTAAATTGTGCAAAAATGTAAGATTTTAGTCGAAAGTTATAGGAGTTGCTACTTTCAGCAATGAAATGATTTTTTGAACATTCTAACCTTCTAACAAGTAAAGCCACGTACTGATAAGCGTAATTCTAGGAAATGTACGCAATGTCATCAATTCCAGGACAACTAAGAAATGAAACCAATGTTCGTCTTTTTCTTTCATTTTGTGACAGTTTCTATTCATAAAATTTGAGATAACCCTACCTAGTTTATTTATCTCATCAATAGATTTAACCCTATTGATTTTGAAAAAAATCCACCAAACAGTATGGGAAAAGTAGCCATTTCAAGTTGAAATTTTTTATTTCTTGTGTAGGCGATAAAGTCTACATTTGTAGTCAGATTTTCATGAAACTTGCAGAGTTTGTTTATTTCGTCAATAACTTCAACCCTATAGATTTTGAAAACATTCCAACAAATAGTATGGGAAAAGTAGCCATTTCAAGTTGAAAATTTTTATTTCTTGTTTACGCGATAAAGTCTGCAGTTGTTGTCAGATTTTCAAGAAACTTGCAGAGGTTGTTTATCTCATCAATAGCTTTACCCCTACTGATTTTGAAAAAAAAATCCAACAAATAGTATGGGAAAAGTAGCCATTTCAAGTTGAAACAAAAATGACGCCATTTTCTATAAAAATTGCTTCAGAAGATCGGCACAAGACAAAAATAGTTTTGTACATGTAATTATACGTACTGGCACTAGCATTTCAAAACAACATTACTGACGTCTGACAGTACGATATGGGGTATACCTTTTGAAATTACCCTCTTAGTTTTGAGGAGAAGATGTTTGAAAATTGAGACAATGGGCAGGTACAGGCACGCACGCGCAATAGGTACAGGGCCATAACATAAGCTGGCTGACCTATGGCCAGTGAAGCTAAAACTTGCGTAGTGTAAATAAAAGGTTGAATGTATTCTACAAGATACTATTACACCAAACTGTTGCTACTACCATTAGATGAAATAAATAAAACTTACCTATTTAATGCTCGCCTTCCCAACTCCATATCTAAACTTTTCTTATATTAGAAATATCCATAACAAACGTTAACACGGTTTCCAAAAAAATCGGCAATTTGCCCACAAATATAATCCATTATCATTGTTCTGATATAGAAAGTTGAGAATTGTAGGTATATATAATTATGTCTTGTCTTGAGTGACCTGGACAAGTTGTGACAAGCTTCTACAAGTCCTCACATGAAGTCAATCCCCTCCTGGGTTCATTTGTTTTCTATTGTCAATGTTTTTTGACTTGAGATCGGATTAAGATAGCTCATAAAGGGAGCTGGCCAATGTTTACATAAAGATTTACAATAACCCTAGTAACGAATTAGATATTGCAAAAATTTAAGATTTGAGTCGAAAGTTATAGGAGTTGTTACCTTTAGTAATGAAATAATTTTTTTGAACATTTTAACCTTCTGACAAGTAAAGCCGTGTACCGATAAGCCTAATTCTAGGAAATGTAAGCAATGACACCAAATTCTAGGACAACCAAGCAAAGAAACCGATTTTCGTCTTTTTCTTTCATTTTGTGACAGTTGCTATTCATGAAATTTGAGATAACCGTACCAAATGATACATGACACTTTACTCTTTCACTTTGACTCCCCCATTATCGATTCAGTTTTCAGCCGTTTCAGGTCCAGTACTCCTTTTCTTAAAAAAAATATCGACTTTTTAATTTGCAGTCAGATCGAATCGATATAGTTATGATTAAAATAGTCTTCTCTCACTGACCAAGAAAATGTATAGTTTTGTAGGTGTCACTTGAATGACAACGACGATATGAGGATTAATTTTGAGAGATACACGCTTTTGGCATCCACTGGTACAAAAATGACTCAATTCGTTATTTATTGACCGATTTTTAAGTTCTTGGTGTCTGTCTTCGATAATTTTAACCTAGGAATTCAGTTTTGAACTCAGAATTCACGTAGAGATCATAGTAAGATCGTAATGCCTGAAAGATTTCAGATACATTATTATGAAAGATTTCAGATACGTTATTAATGCACTAACTTTAACAAAAATGGCTAAAATCGTTGTTTATGAACCGATTTTCATGATCTTGGTGTCTAATTGTATTCATTTTTCCTCAAAAATCCGTTTATTAGGGTAACGAATACAATTTGGTGAGATGGCGGTCGGAAATGACGCCAGTGTGTGTTTCAACACGTTTATATTTGACTAATTTAAAACGTCCTTGATTGGATAATAAAGTATGACGTTATTTTTTTGTAGCTCATTTAATCCTACGGTATTCCATTTACTTTATTATCGTTGAGAACTTCATTATGAAACCTACACTTTCACTTTCGACTCATGACGTCCAAAAGCACTGAAATGCATATAATTCAAGTGCCTCTGTATTTTTCAACGAACACGTTATATATCATGTAATACAAAAGTGTTTAAATAATCCTGACACAGAGAAACAGTATGACAAAAGCTTTGAAATGACCAAAACGTTCAATTATTATATTGGACTTGTAGGATTTACAAATGTACCGAGTAAAAAGCTGAAAATGATATTTACCAGGACAAAGAACGTCATTTTTGTTATAACTGCTTATCCGGTTGTCTAGTTAATAAACTGACAAACATGGTTGGTCACGTTTTTGTATTTAGATCATGGCTAAGATGTCTTGTCAACCAATCAACCAGTGGTTCTAAAAATAGACAATCAATCAGGTGCAAGAGGAAGTGGACCAATCAGAAGAGACTCTGATCTATAAAAGACATTGTCAAGAGTGTGTGTGTGCCAAAAGTATGCCCATACTGAAACAAGGCAAACACCAGATGCAAACTTAGTCTTGATAACAGGTCAATGAATGAAAAGTGGAACTGAGAGTCTATATCAGAGAATGAAAGGTGAAAACTCATAAGAAAAAGGCATAAGCTTAACCATGATGCGTTAGAAGAACTTAGTAGATCAGCTAGAATATGTTGACAAATCCCTCCAAAATAAAGTAACGCACGTATATCATACTGGGGGTAATGTCTATTCCAATATTGATGAAAACAGCGTTTGTGTAGATAAAAGACAGTACTGCAAACCGAATGAAGAAGTGATGTCTACCAGGAAAGACATCTGTTTGAGACCCCAGGAATACAGTCGATTAAAAGAACTTATACCGAACATTTGAAAAGACTTGCCCGAATTGGATAGTATTGTACCTTTTTTACTTACAGCGTGATCATATGAATCAGTTAGGAGCCCATCAGTGTACAGAGTGTAACCCAAATGAATTTATAGATTGATGGTCATGTTTGGACTTACGCATATGATAGTTTTATTGATTAGTGAATGGATACATTATAGACATATAAAAACAGAAATAGAAATTGAAATGGAGCGATTTTTCGCTCTTTTAAGTGATTACCAAAATAGACATTTGTATCCAGTTTTGTTGTAATTCTATATATTAAGAATGTACGTTATGTATATGTAAATATGAATAAAAATGGATGACTGGAAAAGATACTTGTCCTCTATTTATTTTGATACTAACCATCTTGTCAGTTTTAGCGGTCCTGAGAAATCGTATCAGTATGTGAAAGCCCAGAGTAAATACAAAATTAGTAGACATTGGATACAGAAATGGCTACAAGACCAAGAGCCCTATGCCCTTACAGGGGCTGTTTTCTTAAAAAAGTGTCATTCATTTCTTTAAAGTGTCATATATCTTTCAAAAAGTGTCACTCATTTTCTTAACAGTGTCACTCATTTTCTTAAAAGTGTAACTCATTTTTCAAAAACTGTCTCTCATTTTCTTAAAAGTGTCACTCATTTTTTAAAAAGTGTAACTAATTTTTCAAAAAGTGTCAATCATTTTCTTAAAAGTGTCACTCATTTTTTAAAAAGTGTAACTCATTTTTCAAAAAGTGTCAATCATTTTCTTAAAAGTGTCACTCATTTTTTAAAAAGTGTAACTCATTTTTCAAAAAGTGTCACTCATTTTCGTAAAAGTGTTATTCTTTTTCTAAAAAGTGTCACTACCTTTTGCGTTTTTGTACTTTTACATGTAAATTCCCATAGGGTCTATTTCAAAAAGTGTCACACATTTTTTAAAAAGTGTCACTCATTTTCTTAAAAGTATCAGTCATTTTTTAAAAAGTGTCACTCATTTTCTTAAAAGTGTCACTCATTTTTTAAAAAGTGTAACTCATTTTTCAAAAAGTGTCAATCATTTTCTGAAAAGTGTCACTCATTTTTTAAAAAGTGTAACTCATTTTTCAAAAAGTGTCACTCATTTTCGTAAAAGTGTTATTCTTTTTCTAAAAAGTGTCACTACCTTTTGCGTTTTTGTACTTTTACATGTAAATTCCCATAGGGTCTATTTCAAAAAGTGTCACACATTTTTTAAAAAGTGTCACTCATTTTCTTAAAAGTGTCAGTCATTTTTTAAAAAGTGTCACTCATTTTCTTAAAAGTGTCACTCATTTTTTAAAAAGTGTAACTCATTTTTCAAAAAGTGTCAATCATTTTCTGAAAAGTGTCACTCATTTTTTAAAAAGTGTAACTCATTTTCCAAAAAGTGTCACTCATTTTCGTAAAAGTGTTATTCTTTTTCTAAAAAGTGTCACTACCTTTTGCGTTTTTGTACTTTTACATGTAAATTCCCATAGGGTCTATTTCAAAAAGTGTCACACATTTTTTAAAAAGTGTCACTCATTTTCTTAAAAGTGTCAGTCATTTTTTAAAAAGTGTCACTCATTTTCTTAAAAGTGTCACTCATTTTTTAAAAAGTGTCACTCATTTTCTTAAAAGTGTCACTCATTTTTTACAAAGTGACTGACACTTTTAAGAAAATGAGTGACACTTTTTAAAAAATGACTGACACTTTTAAGAAAATGAGTGACACTTTTTAAAAAATGTGTGACACTTTTTGGAATAGACCCTATGGGAATTTACATGTAAAAGTACAAAAACGCAAAAGGTAGTGACACTTTTTAGAAAAAGAATAACACTTTTACGAAAATGAGTGACACTTTTTGAAAAATGAGTTACACTTTTTAAAAAATGAGTGACACTTTTAAGAAAATGATTGACACTTTTTGAAAAATGAGTTACACTTTTTAAAAAATGAGTGACACTTTTAAGAAAATTATTGACACTTTTTGAAAAATGAGTTACACTTTTTAAAAAATGAGTGACACTTTTAAGAAAATGAGAGACAGTTTTAGAAAAATGAGTTACACTTTTAAGAAAATGAGTGACACTGTTAAGAAAATGAGTGACACTTTTTGAAAGATATATGACACTTTAAAGAAAAGAATGACACTTTTTTAAGAAAACAGCCCCTGTAAGGGCATAGGGCTCTTGGTCTTGTAGCCATTTCTGTATCCAAGGTCTACTAATTTTGTATTTACTCTGGGCTTTCACATACTGATACGATTTCTCAGGACCGCTAAAACTGACAAGATGGTTAGTATCAAAATAAATAGAGGACAAGTATCTTTTCCAGTCATCCATTTTTATTCATATTTACATATACATAACGTACATTCTTAATATATAGAATTACAACAAAACTGGATACAAAGGTCTATTTTGGTAATCACTTAAAAGAGCGAAAAATCGCTCCATTTCAATTTCTATTTCTGTTTTTATATGTCTATAATGTATCCATTCACTAATCAATAAAACTATCATATGCGTAAGTCCAAACATGACCATCAATCTATAAATTCATTTGGGTTACACTCTGTACACTGATGGGCTCCTAACTGATTCATATGATCACGCTGTAAGTAAAACAGGTACAATACTATCCAATTCGGGCAAGTCTTTTCAAATGTTCGGTATAAGTTCTTTTAATCGACTGTATTCCTGGGGTCTCAAACAGATGTCTTTCCTGGTAGACATCACTTCTTCATTCGGTTTGCAGTACTGTCTTTTATCTACACAAACGCTGTTTTCATCAATATTGGAATAGACATTACCCCCAGTATGATATACGTGCGTTACTTTATTTTGGAGGGATTTGTCAACATATTCTAGCTGATCTACTAAGTTCTTCTAACGCATTATGGTTAAGCTTATGCCTTTTTCTTATGAGTTTTCACCTTTCATTCTCTGATATAGACTCTCAGTTCCACTTTTCATTCATTGACCTGTTATCAAGACTAAGTTTGCATCTGGTGTTTGCCTTGTTTCAGTATGGGCATACTTTTGGCACACACACACTCTTGACAATGTCTTTTATAGATCAGAGTCTCTTCTGATTGGTCCACTTCCTCTTGCACCTGATTGATTGTCTATTTTTAGAACCACTGGTTGATTGGTTGACAAGACATCTTAGCCATGATCTAAATACAAAAACGTGACCAACCATGTTTGTCAGTTTATTAACTAGACAACCGGATAAGCAGTTATAACAAAAATGACGTTCTTTGTCCTGGTAAATATCATTTTCAGCTTTTTACTCGGTACATTTGTAAATCCTACAAGTCCAATATAATAATTGAACGTTTTGGTCATTTCAAAGCTTTTGTCATACTGTTTCTCTGTGTCAGGATTATTTAAACACTTTTGTATTACATGATATATAACGTGTTCGTTGAAAAATACAGAGGCACTTGAATTATATGCATTTCAGTGCTTTTGGACGTCATGGTCGAAAGTGAAAGTGTAGGTTTCATAATGAAGTTCTCAACGATAATAAAGTAAATGGAATACCGTAGGATTAAATGAGCTACAAAAAAATAACGTCATACTTTATTATCCAATCAAGGACGTTTTAAATTAGTCAAATATAAACGTGTTGAAACACACACTGGCGTCATTTCCGACCGCCATCTCACCAAATTGTATTCGTTACCCTAATAAACGGATTTTTGAGGAAAAATGAATACAATTAGACACCAAGATCATGAAAATCGGTTCATAAACAACGATTTTAGCCATTTTTGTTAAAGTTAGTGCATTAATAACGTATCTGAAATCTTTCATAATAATGTATCTGAAATCTTTCAGGCATTACGATCTTACTATGATCTCTACGTGAATTCTGAGTTCAAAACTGAATTCCTAGGTTAAAATTATCGAAGACAGACACCAAGAACTTAAAAATCGGTCAATAAATAACGAATTGAGTCATTTTTGTACCAGTGGATGCCAAAAGCGTGTATCTCTCAAAATTAATCCTCATATCGTCGTTGTCATTCAAGTGACACCTACAAAACTATACATTTTCTTGGTCAGTGAGAGAAGACTATTTTAATCATAACTATATCGATTCGATCTGACTGCAAATTAAAAAGTCGATATTTTTTTTAAGAAAAGGAGTACTGGACCTGAAACGGCTGAAAACTGAATCGATAATGGGGGAGTCAAAGTGAAAGAGTAAAGTGTCATGTATCATTTGGTACGGTTATCTCAAATTTCATGAATAGCAACTGTCACAAAATGAAAGAAAAAGACGAAAATCGGTTTCTTTGCTTGGTTGTCCTAGAATTTGGTGTCATTGCTTACATTTCCTAGAATTAGGCTTATCGGTACACGGCTTTACTTGTCAGAAGGTTAAAATGTTCAAAAAATTATTTCATTACTAAAGGTAACAACTCCTATAACTTTCGACTCAAATCTTAAATTTTTGCAATATCTAATTCGTTACTAGGGTTATTGTAAATCTTTATGTAAACATTGGCCAGCTCCCTTTATGAGCTATCTTAATCCGATCTCAAGTCAAATCAAAGTGCTGTAAGCACTGTAATCGGTCGACAATGAATAATTACAGTGGTTTGAAATTACAAATCAGATGGTAGATGTTTGAACTATGTATTGGACAAAAAATCCTACACCGTTACAAATGAGCTACGTAGGATCCCACTTTTTTAAACTGTCTTTTCCAAATTAGTAGTTCAACGATTGGTTAAAATATAAGTTATGTTTGCCAGCCGACAGCAATAGAACGTAAAAGATATCTGACAATTCTGATCAGCAATACCCATTATCAAGTTTTAGATATCACTCATCATGAACAGCAGTACCTACCAACCCTTTAAAAGAGTGAAAAAATACATATATTCTTTTCTGTAACTTTGGCAACATTGGTAACTGTATTGTAACATATAAAAGCCGTATAACATGTCTGCATTATAACTTTGGAATTGTTTACTTTTGGCTGCTTGTAGACCTTTCATTTTTCCATTTTGAACAAGACATCGTATTCATCTTGACAGACTGTCCTACTTATTTTTTAGCGGGCCAAATCGCCCAGTCCAAACGTCTGCTGGCAAATTTCTCCTACACTATACTTTCAAAGAATGTAGATACACAATAGCTCCCTAACCGTCAACTCTTTACCAAATGATAAAATTTTAGACTTGTCCAAATCAAAAGCATCTGCACATGACGATTAAATGTAAACCAAATGATCTGAATCGTTGAAAGGGTAAAAAAAAACATGGGAAAAGGAGAAAATGGTAACCTGCATTTTCCCCTTTTCTCACAATGTTTTCAACTTCTTTCTCATGGGCATTAACAAAAGATAGTTCGGTTAAGAGTTAAAACACTCAGTTAATCGACTAACCTTTTACAGTCAGAAAAACAATATCAAACATTAGGCTTCAATTTCATGGTCGTTTTTTTTTCCCCCCATATACATCCCAAATAGATCTAAGATATGAACGTCTGTGATATTGAATTGCATTGCGTTCAAAGGACAGTCTGATCTTTGGCTTTTATTGTCTTCAAAAGCGACTTTACTTGTCCATAGCCAACACAAGTAATTGTATTTGAGTCATTCTAATCAACAAGAGCATAACTGCGGTAGCCTTGATCTCTTTATCTGAAATGTGGAAAGGATGAGAATCGACCAATGTGGAATAGCTGATGAGACAAACGTGTTGCTGACATTTGCACGCTTAGAGCGCTAAATTGTTAAAATAGACATGTTAAGCTTAGAAAAGCAGCCTAAATCTTGCAGGACCATTGCTGTCTTGAGTAGAATAACTCGGAAAACTGGCATGACAGATCCAAGATCTGACTGCATGTTCTGAGCAGTCTGGTCTGAATCTGCACTCTCTGCAAAGACTTTTTCCCTGGTTCGTTGATTCAGATATGGAGAATATAACAGTAAGTGAGCTTATTTGTGTGACCGTTTGAGGTTTTTTTTTTATCCTCGATGAAAATGTTCTATTTGACAAAATTTCGAAAATCTTTTAAATGGGTGAAAAACGCTGTGGAAAAAAGAGAACATGCTGAATACATACAGTTTTTCCAACTATATTTTCAAAGCCACACAGGATTGTTTGGTCAAGGGTTTACAGAGTCTGTAGAAACTCGCCAAGAAGAAACATGTAAGTGAGTGTAAAATGGTAGTGCCATGGCTGGAAGGAGAGGAAAAGGGACTGTGAAAACAATTCAACCCTTATCCCGCTAAAACATTGAAATGAAATTTCAAACCGGTGGTAAAACCCGAATAATTCTATGTCAAACTTATTCTTTTTTGGAAAAAGAAATATCTCCTTATCGGACAGATCAGACTGCACGTTCTGTGCAGTCTGATCTTGATCTATACTATCCGCAAAATAGGTCAGCGAGTCGCACTTAGCAGCCTAGGGGTTAATACATCATACGCTGAAAGATGCGTAATCAGTCAGTATTGCGAATGGAAAGTCTCGGTACTAAGGTTGCAAGCGATGAATCGCCAGTCCATTCTGAAAATGTTTACGTAATGGCCTCTCCGCGAGGGCCATAACCTTTACACAACTCTATACCCTTTGTCCCCACAGCTTCACACGCTTCGCCTCGCTAACATTAAACGACCAGCCGGTTACTATTTTAAACTTACGGCTGTTACGAGTTGCATTTACATCAGTTTTCTCTTAGGCAGAGCAATCTAAATTTTCAAATTCTTTTCAAGCAATGTTTCCTGTTGCGAATTTATTCCTCTCAAGACCAAAATGACCTATTATCTTTTCAACACCTGCTACATATACGGAGAGCACTCGTCACAACTCGGCCGATCCCGTAACTACGTATAACTATCAACGGATCTCTCGAAATTTGCCGAATGACATGGACAGCAGACGACTACAAGATGTGTTCACATCACCCAATACACTTGATTCGCTTCATTCATAAAGTTGCTGCTTATTACTGACCATATTTCTTGTACTCGTGTTGAAAGTAAACTGCTCCAGTTTTTGCTGGCCAGAGATTTTGATAGTACTGTAATTATGACATAATTCAATAATAAACAAATTGTAACCGCCGTTTATTACATAATTGAAAAGTTATTATGGGATTACTTGGCATTACTTAACGCCTGTTTACCGCTAATTACTATTCCTGCGCTTATCTGGGTCAAAAGTGCGGTTATCTGGGTCAAAAGTAGTTTTTGTAATAAGGTCATCACAGCAGGTATAAGCGTTAAAACGCTGTAAGTAAAAGCTGTTCCGAGTTGCAGTTACACCAGTTTGCCCTGAGTAGACGGGTTTCCGAAGTTTTCCATCTCTCTAATCGAGCTACCGCCCGATTAAAAACATTGACAATAGAAAACAAATGAACCCAGGAGGGGATTGACTTCATGTGAGGACTTGTAGAAGCTTGTCACAACTTGTCCAGGTCACTCAAGACAAGACATAATTATATATACCTACAATTCTCAACTTTCTATATCAGAACAATGATAATGGATTATATTTGTGGGCAAATTGCCGATTTTTTTGGAAACCGTGTTAACGTTTGTTATGGATATTTCTAATATAAGAAAAGTTTAGATATGGAGTTGGGAAGGCGAGCATTAAATAGGTAAGTTTTATTTATTTCATCTAATGGTAGTAGCAACAGTTTGGTGTAATAGTATCTTGTAGAATACATTCAACCTTTTATTTACACTACGCAAGTTTTAGCTTCACTGGCCATAGGTCAGCCAGCTTATGTTATGGCCCTGTACCTATTGCGCGTGCGTGCCTGTACCTGCCCATTGTCTCAATTTTCAAACATCTTCTCCTCAAAACTAAGAGGGTAATTTCAAAAGGTATACCCCATATCGTACTGTCAGACGTCAGTAATGTTGTTTTGAAATGCTAGTGCCAGTACGTATAATTACATGTACAAAACTATTTTTGTCTTGTGCCGATCTTCCGAAGCAATTTTTATAGAAAATGGCGTCATTTTTGTTTCAACTTGAAATGGCTACTTTTCCCATACTATTTGTTGGATTTTTTTTTCAAAATCAGTAGGGGTAAAGCTATTGATGAGATAAACAACCTCTGCAAGTTTCTTGAAAATCTGACAACAACTGCAGACTTTATCGCGTAAACAAGAAATAAAAATTTTCAACTTGAAATGGCTACTTTTCCCATACTATTTGTTGGAATGTTTTCAAAATCTATATGGTTGAAGTTATTGACGAAATAAACAAACTCTGCAAGTTTCATGAAAATCTGACTACAAATGTAGACTTTATCGCCTACACAAGAAATAAAAAATTTCAACTTGAAATGGCTACTTTTCCCATACTGTTTGGTGGATTTTTTTCAAAATCAATAGGGTTAAATCTATTGATGAGATAAATAAACTAGGTAGGGTTATCTCAAATTTTATGAATAGAAACTGTCACAAAATGAAAGAAAAAGACGAACATTGGTTTCATTTCTTAGTTGTCCTGGAATTGATGACATTGCGTACATTTCCTAGAATTACGCTTATCAGTACGTGGCTTTACTTGTTAGAAGGTTAGAATGTTCAAAAAATCATTTCATTGCTGAAAGTAGCAACTCCTATAACTTTCGACTAAAATCTTACATTTTTGCACAATTTAATCCGTTACTAGGGTTATCATAAATCTTTATGTAAACATTGGCCAGCTCCCTTTATAAGTTATCTTAATCCAATCTCAAGTCAAAAAAACATTGACATACGCTCGTATAAATAGGTACTGGGCCTTAAAGGGATTAGGGTTTAGTCCAATCTTGTAAGAGCCATTTACTCTTTTGCCTTAAAAGGGGGGAACGACTTTTTTTTCTCTCTTTTTCATTATTTTAATCAATGATATATATATATATAAATGGGTACTGGATTTTAAAGGGGCAATCCTGTTAGAGTCATTTAACTTTTTGCTTTAAAGGGGGAATGACTTGATTTTTTCGCTTTTGCATCATAATCAATGATATACATATAAATGGGTACTGGACCTTAAAGGGGCGCGGGATCTTGTGCAATCTTGTTAGAGTCATTTAACTTTTTTCTTTAAAGGGGGACGACTTGATTTCTCCGCTTTTGTATCATAATCAATGATATAAATGGGTACTGGACCTTAAAGGGTTGGGAGTCGTTTTATCTATTGCTTTAAAGGGGGATGACTTGATTTTTCACTTTTACATCGTAATCAATGCTATACATATAAATGGGTACTGGACCTTAAAGGGGCGCGGGGTCTTGTGCAATCTTGTTAGAGTCATTTAACTTTTTGCTTTAAAGGGGACGACTTGATTTTTTTCCGATTTTGCATCATAATCAATGATATACATATAAATGGGTACTGGACCTTAAAGGGGTGGGAGTCGTTTTATCTATTGCTTTAAAGGGGGATGACTTGATTTTTCGCTTTTACACGTAATCAATGCTATACATATAAATGGGTACTGGACCTTAAAGGAGTGGGGGTCTTGTCCAATCTTGTTAGAGTCATTTAATCTCTTACTTTAAAGGGGGGGGGCGACTTGATTTTTCACTTTTGCATCATAATCAATGATATAAATGGGTACTGGACCTTAATTAGACGGGGGTCCTGTCCAATTTTGTTAGCGTCATTTAATCTTCGACTTTAAAGGGGAATGACTTGATTTTTCGGCTTTTGCATCATAATCAATGATATTCATATGAAATGGGTACTGGACCTTAATGGAGTTTGGGGTCTTGTCAAATCTTGTTAGAGTCATTTAATCTTTTGCTTTAAAGGGGGACAACTCGATTTTTTCGCTTTTGCATCATAATCATTGATATACATTTAAAATGGGTACTGGAGCTTAAAGGATTCGAGGTCTTGCCCAATCTTGTTAGAGTTATTCAATCTTTTACTTTAAAGGGGGCAACTTGATTTTTTTCTTTGATGGATATCATTAATTGTCGGCTTTTTTTTATTGCTCCAATAATAAATGTGATTGTTGAAGTCAAGGACTCAGTGGATTTCCATATATTTTCTGGTATTGGGACCACCACGTTTGGTCAAGTAAGTGTTTTGTTCGAATATATCCTTGAAGATGACATCTTGGTAAAAGAGTGTGTTCAAGCTGCTGAACTAGTTCATTTTCTGGAGCATGAGGTTTGGGGAGAAAACATGGACAAAAAGGTACCATTTTATTTTTCACTATTCTTATTTTGAATTTTCTGCTTTTTCTTCATTTTCCCCCCTTTGATATCGTTAGAAAGTTATATGTTCTTTTATTATATTTACCCTTAGACTATATTTGACTTTTCTACTTCTTCTTTTTCACCGTAAACTATTTCTTTTTTTTTTTTTTTTTTTTTTTCTGCTAACTCCATTGTTTTTCCCTCTGTACTTTTATATTTTTACCAATAGCCTATTTTCTTTTCATTTTTCGCCTTTGTATCGTTTTATCTTTATAGTTACTTTTTTTTTTTTTTCCTATCGAGGACCGAGGACCTGACCCTCAATGTCCGTGACTACTTCTTCAATGGGGTATACAAGTCAGCTCTGTGTCACTTGGTCCTTTGTTAGGGGATTAACTTTGATATCTCAATAGGTCATTGTCTGTGCTTCCGTCACAAAATAAACAAAACCAGTCATTGTGGCTACTGTAACAAAAGACAATTGTTCAGCCATCTGGTCCTTTATAGGGGATTGATTTTGACAGTTAAATAGGCCATTGTCCGTACTTCCGTCCCTAAATAAACAAAACCAGTCAATGTGGCGACTTTAACAAAAGACTATTGATCACTCACCCGTACATGTCTGAACATGAATATCTCGAAAAAGAGTTGCAAACTGATGGCAATAATCTTGGTCATTTGAGAGTAATGTAAATTTTACATTTTTGTATTATGAGAAACTTCAAAGAATGTGTCGTTAGACCAACTTAACCATATAGACTTGGTCAAGGTTCGAAGTATGGGTAGGAATCAGCTCTTTGACTTGATGAAGCGTTAAAGATGAGTCTAAGTGGGAGTGTCTCCATCTAGATAAAAGGACCTGACCTTCAATGTCCGCCAGAAATAACTAGATAGGGTATACAAGTCAGCTCTGTATACCGTAAGGGTGCCTACTTAAACGACTCATTTTTAAAGCTATTTCTCAATAGGGGATTAACTTTGACAGTTGAATAGTTCATTGTTCGTACTTCCGTCACAAAATAAATAAAACCAGACAGTGGGGCGACATTTACAAAAGACCATTGTTATGCCTTTTGGTCCTTTTTTAAGGGATTAACTTTGACAGTTGAATAGGCCATTGTCCGGACTTCCGTCACAAAATAAATAAAACCAGACATTGTGGCGACATAAACAAAAACCTATAAAACGTGTTCAGACACGTATGTGGATTGACGCATGCACGCGAGTCATATCGGAAATACTCTTTTGTCATTTGAGTTCAGGACGTTGAAGAGACAACATCGAAGGTACCGTTATTTTTTTTTACTGTATTTTTGTAATTCTTTGTGAGAAACTTCAAAGAGCATGGATGTGTCGTTAGACCGACTTAACCGTATAGACTTGGCCGAGGGTCGTAGTACGGTTAGGAATCGGCTCTTTGACTCGGTGTGGCGTTAAAGATGAGTCTAAGTGGGAAAATCTCCGTCTCGTAAAAGGGCCTGACCCTCAATGCCCGCGATCATTACTAGATAGAGTATACAAGTCAGCTCTGTATACTGTTAGGGTACTCGCTTATATGACTCATTTTTAAAGCTATTTCTCTCCAAATTTATCACCAAAAAAAAATTCAATATTGTGCCACAAAGCACATTTAAATTAATGGTCGTCTAAAAAAGAAAACAGGTCATCCAAAATGGCTGCTAATCTAAAAATAGAAATTAGGTCATCCAACATGGCGGACTCCCCATACCCGCCGCGAATACCCATGACACACCAACAACTCCTTATATGCAAATGAGTTACTAAAAATAGTCACACCATGACCGAAAGTAGGTCAAGATAGCCACCGATTACGTCATCTTTGTTTACAACCAAAGAGACGGACATACTACTGATATCTTTCCCTCAAAAATACTTTTGGAATATGAAAATTTGGGTTTATACCATCGGTTTGAGAGTATTGTTTCTTTTATTTAGCAGGATAAGGGTTAACACGTTATCAGGAAAAGGAGGTCACATGAATCAAAAACTGTAACAGACCGCCATGATTTCCTCACATTGTGTAAACTGCAAAGAATAAACCGCAAATCAAATAAAACTTTACTTTATGTAAACAATGTCGTCTAGTCATGTAACTTCTACATAACATGTTTAATTCAAATAAGAATTATTAGCGTTTAAAATGATAACGCTTATTGTGGGACACTCTGTATATTAGAAACGTTTTATAGGCCTATCACTATCGAGCCGACATGGCTTCCCCTGTCCTAAGATTTCGAGCCATACTCTGTGAAAAGGGGGCTAAATGAATCTCCGTGATGCATGATACCTAGCAAGTCATCATATAGTTTGGGATGCATAAAATCCGTCTTGTTTAACAACCTATCGAGTCATGAGGTACACTGGTCCTTTCACATGCAGAAAATTATCCAAAAGCAAAAAGATTTGGCCCAGGTTAACCTGCGCGGACTGCGCAGGCTGACCTGGGTCGATGCTTTTTGCAAATGCATTAAGCCCCCTTTTGCCACAGCACGGCTGGTATGTGTGTTTTAACAATAAAAAACGTCTTGAGCGGCCCTTTGGTGTTCTGATCAATCTTTATTTTTATTGGTACCATTACGCTACTTCAACCCTTCACAAAACAGTTCGAGTTTTAATAACCCTGAGAAAGATATCTTTTGAAAACATTGGGGGAAAAGGAGAAATTGCTGGTAAGCAGCAACACTTTTGTAAACTTGTTTGGTAATTCTTTTAGCTCAAATACAAAATTACAAGTATATTAGACCCTATATGTGTTGCTATTTAAAAACTACCCACTTGCCGGTTTAGATTTCTGAGAAAGATATCTTTTGAAAACATTGGGGGAAAAGGAGAAATTGCTGGTAAGCAGCAAAACTTTTGTAAAATTGTTTGGTAATTCTTTTAGCTCAAATACAAAATTACATGTATATTAGATACTATATGTGTTGCTATTTAAAACCTACCCACTTGCAGGTTTAGATTTCACAAGTTACTCGGATGATTTATTGTAATAAAGAAAATCTGTAGATTTAACCCTCTAGCTGCTAAGCGTGACTCACTAACCATTTGCGGACAGTGTAGATCAAGATCAGACTGCGCATAACGTGCAGTCTGGTCTTGGATCTACAGTGTCCGATAAGGAGATACTTTTCTCCATTTGGTTTAGCCAGTCAGAAGTAGTCTTACTTTCAAATGTATTTGGTTTAGCCAATCAGAAGTTGTGTTACTTTCAAATGTAGAAAATCTTGAAGAATAAGACTAAGAACGTTCTTAGGAATGGTTGGTGAATACGGACCCTGTTCATATTACGTTTTCAAATGCTTTCTTCT
Organism: Tridacna gigas; assembly: GCA_945859785.2. NCBI lineage: Eukaryota > Metazoa > Mollusca > Bivalvia > Cardiida > Cardiidae > Tridacna > Tridacna gigas. Next base: position 33,166,598 of record OX244036.2, on the reverse strand, counting down.
CCAGCACCGTCTTTCACTTAACTACGTAGATTGACGCAAATTATTTGGGATTGTATATACAGTCAAATCTGTGCAAGCAGCCACACATGAACAGCAGCCAATCTGTGTGCAGCAGCCAACACAAGTTCGCCCGTGCATATTTCTTCTTTAATTACTATGTGCACAGCACTAATCTGTCAAATGCAGCCAGCAGCCAGCTTTATTGGAATGAATTAACTGTTTATGACACAAACACAACAGCCACATTATCACACTTTCACACGGGGTGTTCTTGAAAAGACAAAATCAATAATGACCATCATGATTAAAGGATTAAAGCTGATTAATGCAAATTGGCCCAAAATGGCCATGAGAAACAATATTCCACAATGTTGCAAAAGCTGCAAATTTTTTTTTTTTTTTTTTTTTTTTTTTGCTTTAATTAAGCTGTATTTTCATTTTATGATTTTTTTTACTAATTTCTTTTTACAAAATGTGGTTGAAAACTTGTTTATCAGAATATATTGTTTCGATTTGGGATACAACACAGTCTAACATTTGTTCTTCCATATAAGTGGCAATCTGTGAAAGACAAGAGCGATGTACTTCCATTGAAAAAAGCCAGACATTATGATATTTTTGCCTGCCATACTATTTTCAAACCAAAATTATTCGATTTACTCCCAAAAGATGCTATAAATATGGCAAATGTGCGTAATCCATTGACACGGATGATAAGTGCTGCCTATTTTTACCGTGACGTGATGCAGAAAGGATACTTGATGAAGGTATCTAGAGATTCTTTGATTCCGGATCTAATTAATCACGCAGACTTGTACGATAGAGAAGTGTTTTCAAGAAGAAGAACTCTATGGGGTTTTAATTTGGATTTCCACCGACGACAGCACGTACAGATACTAGAATGATACAGATTTACATGACCTATCTAAAGAGCCGATTTAGTTTAGTTCTTCTCATGGAAAGATTTGACGAATCAATTGTATTAATGAAGAGACGATTGAACTGGTCGGTAAAGGACATTATCTACTTGAAGTCAAACTCGAATCCCCACCCTCCTGTAAATCTAACACGAAGTGAAGAAAATAAATTTAAAGAAATCTCTTTCCTTGACGACGAAATTTATAACACTTTTTCCTTGATTTTTGCACAAGCAGTGGAGGAACTCGGTGATGACTTTCAACAGGAGGTAAAGTATGTACGGACTGTGAACAACTTTGTGACTGAATTTTGTCGAACGGCTAACAAAGAAAGTAGTAAATTGGTCGTACCGGGATCAGAATGGAATGAAAACTTTGATGTCACGTACGATGACTGCCAGCTAATGAAACTGAATGATTTAGTCTTTTTTCAGAGGCTGCGAGCCAGACAGCTCGAGACACACAAACTGCGTTTGCGTAAAAATCAAAAACTGATCGACGAAAGCATGCCATGAAATCGAGTTGAGACCTCTCACGCTCTTGGAAATCTAACCCTTTATAAAACAATCACGTGCTTTAATGATCATGAGGAAGAAGTCTTTTGAAAACATTTGTGTTGGAGAGGAGAAAATGCCTGTAGCCAGTATTTTCCCCTTTTCCAACAATATATTGCTAGTATTCCATCAAAGATAAATTCGAGCTAAAATCTGTCGTCTGCAAATGCTTTCATTTTGAACAAGTCTAGATTTTTGTCGTTTGGTAAAGTGTGGATATCCTTTCGTTAGACTCTCACTGTGCCACTGTCACAGTGTAGGACCGGAAGTATGCACTGTATGTGACTTGGGATTCTGTACAGTGACGATCTGTCACTTGGTGTTAAAAATTGTGTTAAACACGCTAAGTTCAGCTGGTTGTTTTTCATTAATTTTGATAATTATTATAAAATATTCATATCCAGTTATTTGTTTGTTATGTATAGACCACATCAGGAACATGTATGTGCGCTGTCAACCTATCTCAGAGCAATGGGGATGCCTTGATCAATTGAGCGTGCTAAAAATACAGATGATTTTGTCCCAAAACAATGGACTTTCTACTCGATAACTTTGCGTTAAAACCTGTTTCCTCAACGGAAAATGTATAAACATTTTTTTTTTAATTCATATTTTTGTAAAAACATGTCAAGGTTTGATAATAAATTCGACTACAATATTCCTTATCCTTCATTTAAAATGACATGTTGAGAAAAGAAATTTGTACAGTCACTTGATCTCAGGCAACTGTGCAACCGAAAATTTCTCAACGTGCCATTTTAAATGAAGGATAGCGCAGATTGCAGTCAACTTTGTTTCTAAACCTTGACATCTTTTCACAAAACTATGAATAAAGAAACTGTTTATATATTTTACGTTGAAAAAAAAAAAATGGGTTTTTAACGTTAAGTAATCAAATAGAAACGGCATCGTTTTGGGGCAAAATCATCTGTATTTTTAGCACGGTCAACCGGTCAAGGCATCCCTATTGCTACAAAGAAGGTTCACAGCGCACATACGTGTTCCTGATATGATCTATACATAACAAATAACTGGATATGAATATTTAACAACAACTATCAAAATAAGTGAGAAAACACCATCTTGACTTACCGTTTTAACACAATTTTTAACACCCAAATGACAGACCGTCACTGTACAGAATCTCACGTCACATACAATGCATATTTCGGGTCCTAAACTGTGTCTGTTTGTCCTGCTCATCGTCTTGCACATGTTTCCCTTTTGTAAATGCTTTTATATTCCACTGGGTGAGTTTGACAGAGAGATAGTATTCATATGTAATATGTCGGTTGCCTTTCAAATGTCTGAAAGTCACAGGCGCTGAAGAAAAAAGAGGCATTTATACATTTTTAAAACTTTTCGACGTTATGAATTACCACCCTTTATAATGAACGTCTATATTAGCGTGATTTGGCATTTCGATCTGCACCGTATCTCTTGAAAATGTCCCGCTTGATTTTTTTTTTTTTTTTTTTTTTTTTTGACGAGATATTAGATAGCATTATTTCTTTACAAAACCCTAAAAAAAATTGTCCATTGAAATTGTATTTTATTGCAGAAAATTGATTAGAAAATAAGTCTTTGTCGACAAGTGAGAACATGGCTAACCGCTACTGTGATCTGCCTAATGCCGTAAGTCTTTCAATTAATCCTTTTTGATACTGGCAAACATCACATTTCTATGAATAATCATAACTAAAGCCAATTTTCTGTAATTTTGACAAGAGTTATCCCCTTAAAAGAACTGTATCTTTGTATTTTGCTCTATATTATGTTATTATATTATTATCTGAGCGAAATGAAAAAAAATCTGTCAGTAGGAAAAAACTGTGGCATATGTCATTAAATTTGCTCTTTCACTGGAACAGTCACGGATAAATAATGGTGGGAATATCCAGTCTTGGAGCCGTTGTGTAAATGTATACATGTACATGAGAATATACAGGATGGATGAACAATTCGCCCCAAAGACAACTCACCCGAAACAACTCGCCCTAAAGACAACTCAGTCCATTTGAGTGGACCACTCGCACCACTTTTCAGGTTGACTTGCCGCAATTCCTTGATATGGACCTTGGCAGCATAGTATTGCTGAATGTGCAGGCCTTTGTATCACTCAGTATTTCAAAAAAAGGGAAAGAAAAGGTAAATAATGGATATAACATAACTAGTGAAATACTGAGAAAGCAACTTTAAGGTACATGTGTTTTTCTTTCCTCGATGTATTGAATACATGTACATGTATACGATAGAGAATAGATCTGGAGTCTAGTGAACCATATGGATTCCTACCAAAATTATTTCTAAAAAATTTTTAAAAGAAAATGTTATTTTCATTGAAAAAAAAAAAAAAAAAAAATACATTTAACTATATAAAATGTTAGCAACAGGTTTTCAAAAACAGAGAATTGAATTAGTTATTCCAAGGCTATATATTTTAGACAAATTAGTAAATCATTTCGAATCCATTTTGAAATTAGAAATACACCAGTGTAAACCATAAAGATAAAGAAAATAAAACATAGATGCACGGATAGTTTTCTTAAAAATATAAATGACAACATCCCCATCCAAAAACAACAATGGTGCAGGTACAAAATTAATGCACATCCGACCAGGAGGTGACGAATCTTGCCGGTAATCCTAGGCGACAAAAGCGACGAATCGGCAGTTCGACAGACCATTATTATGAAAACAGCAATTTTGTAATCATTCTTTTGAAACGCAATTTATGATTGGATCTACATATTTGACACTATATGTTTATTATACCGAGAGTATTATCTAAGCTTTAAATAAACATGTTGGAGGTAAAACATGTAAGTGAAAAAATTCTTATATGTTCTAATATGGCCATTGAATATGAAACCAACAAGAACACGGGCTTTGTGGGGCTGGTTGTATTTTACAATCATGTCTCCTAAAATTTGCGTCTCGAAAAAAGATGAAATGTCTGTTTCGTAAAGAAATTAGATCTATGTAAATTTCTAGTAAGTCCAATTAAAACTAAAACAATAAAATATCGGGCAGGAGTATAACGTTTTAACAAGTGACGTCACATAGTGTGCCCATGGTGTCACAAAATCTTATCTCGAGAACATGTGGAAGTAGAACAGAAAATTTGTAACATTGCATATAGGCTAGATCTATTTATTACACAGAAAACAAGAGAGATTATGATATATAAATCTCTGAATTTTGGGACTTTTAGGCGACACTTTTAATGTCTGGTGTAATATAGAATAGAATAGACTTTAATGCGCAATTATACCCTTTCAAGGTTACAAGCGTGTACAAATAGTACACATTTGAAAAAAAGGGCCCGGTGGTCTTGACATAAGGGTTATGCTATGAAACGTTACAAAGGCTAATAAGTAATCCAGTGGAATTTAGAACAATTCTTTAAACTAATGGAAATATTTTACATGAACCAGACAAATCAAAAGTCGAACAATATTGAGACGATTTAGCGTGCTGTGTTATTTAGTACAATCACACAATAAATGAATTAAAAAATTTCAACTACTTTTAACAAAGTACATAATCTTTCTTCTTACCTTTGACGCGTGAATCGATTCGCAATTCATGGGCACCAATTCTGAATGCAGAACATCAAAGATTTCCGTTACTATCTAGATCTCAGTTAAAACTTTTAAATGTATTTCCACAGTTAGGAACATTTCAGTATTATAGTTATGATTCTGACCACGATAAGTTTTCCTACGATAGTCGTATTTTTGCACTGGAAGAAGGCATGAAATTCGTCCTCTATCACTGAAAATGAAGAGTTGTCAAGACAGAAGGTACAAATATGTTCTTCCTTTTGGAATAATATAATGTCTGTCGGCTTCAATATTCAGTTAATGTTCAGAACATCTAAATTTAGCAAATGCTTGCCTGCGTTGATATGGAAAATTAAATGAAATATAACTTTCTACATCTAATAATGACTCGTATTGACTATAGAGATTAGCTTTTGAAGAACTAATTAGAGTATTATGCTAATCTTGTTGCAATATGTCTTTATCTCTAACTTTGAATTCTTTGATAAAACCATTTATATCGCCTGTATCTTTAGAATGCCCGATAAAACCGTATCCATAGCTAAATAAAAGATTTCTTACTTCAGAAGCATATGTGTGCTTATTATTTTCACCGAAATCCTCTAGCATTAAGTAACATTGTTTTGGGTACCTATTACTTGGCATTTGTACTAATTCACACCAGTATTTAATGAATCGAACAAAATAATCTAAACATAAGGATATCTAGCACAATCACCCAGAACCATAGCATTACAAGTTGTTTTTCAGCCGCCTAAAAACTGTTTATAAGTTGGGATATTTACAGTACTTTTTCTACGATGTCTCTATAAGTATAACCTCAAAGTTCTGCCCCGAAGCAAAGTATTGGTTAACCATTGCGTCAAATATCTTAAAGTGATCTTGGTAATAGAGAGTCCCATATTGGTAGTTATGGAACAGAACAGAACACACGAAGGCAGGTTAACGTTCTGGTTGCCTGCGCAGATAGATTTCAAAGAGTTTTTGTCTTTTTCAGTTTAGGTGTAAAAAGCATTCCCATATATTTATAAAAACGATCTACAGATAAAGATTTATTTCCAAATTTCCAATTTTCACTTTTCCGTAATCTCCCGCGTCTCCCAAATACGACAATTTGAGGGGTTTTTTTAACATTAATTTGCATACCTGTCTTTTTACAGAAATTCTCAACTTTGTCTATCTGACGTAGAAGCTGTACCACTGTATCAGCCGGACTAGCAACGTCGTCAGCAAATAAAAGAATAAAACATAAGTTGTTTTAGGCATGTTTGAATTAAGGAATATACCAGTATCCGGGTTAACGCCAGCACGTTCTCATTTTACAACAGTGCTTTCTGTCCTTTCAAAAACAAATCCCACGATTTCAAAGGCCTTTTGGGGGGCGCGCGCGCACACACACACGCACACATGTACACTTCATACTTTATGCAACATGTTTGACCCTTTTTGCATTTTTTACACTCTGTTCTGCCTTAGAATTAACACATATATTTATATATATTCCATTTAAATACATAGCCAACAAATATTTCTCTGCCATGTGGTAAAGAATGTTATTTCAATGATCAATGGGGAGAGTCGTAACTAAGTTTTTGAACTTGTGGCTCAACCCATTTGCTAATTTCCTTGTTTGTAATTATGAATTGTTTAAGTATGTAAATGTAGCCGGGTACAGGTATTTGGTGATATATCGTGCGGCCGTATCGACATGTGGTTCGGTAGCTCAGTTGGTTAGAGTGCAGGAACGGTATTCCTGAGGCCCTGGGTTCGAATCCCCGTCGAGCCATGATATTTTTCACCACCTGTTACATTTGGCGCCCACCGTGGGACTCCGTTAACAGAATTCAGGCGAGTCGTGCTTCTTACCCATTTAAAGTTTGAGAATAGGTTGAGGACATGAAATCCCCAATCCCTCTAATCATTCGCTGTACCGGATAAAACTGCAGCGCGATTAGTGGGATTGGGGATTTCATGTCCTCAACCTATTCTCAAACTTTAAATGGGTAAGAAGCACGACTCGCCTTATTATGGCAATAAAATATGTTTAAACTACTAGGTCGCTACACCTGTAACTTACAAAACAAAGGCGGTCTACAAGTCATCAATCAGCCGATACCGCACAATATATAGGGGGTTCTGCCCATAATGGACAATACACATACACAGGTGATTAACGTTGGAGGAAGAGTATTGGATCGACGTTCTTTTTTGTTACCTTGGACCATAGAGTTGACCTCATCAATAACCCTTAGAACCCTTGATTCGGGATACGTTATGATTCTTAAATCCTGGTCACGCCATGTTTTTATAACTTGAAATAAATACAAGGCGTGATGCACCAACTTTCCTTGGCATGTATTTGCTTCGAGCTGCGTAGAAAAAAATTCAGTCCTGCGAGATTTTAATACTTCCTTAATGACAGATTCAGGATGTTGTAAATGTGGTTGTATTGTCTATAATTGAACCGTGTTCTGTGAAAAAGGGGTGCCAAGGGGTCCAATGCACCTGCAAAAGGTATGCACCAAGTCTTACCTGCAGGCTGTCCTGGGTCAAAACTTTTGCTTTTGACCAACTTTCTGCATGCGAAAGGACCATTCTACCTAAGGATTCAGTCGGCTGTTAGTAGTAGTTGTTTTTATGTATCCATGGTTTTGTGGTGACTTGCATTACGGAAATGCATTAAACCACCTTTTTCCAGAGCACGGCTCATTTATGATAGATTCTAATCTTGTTGTAAGCAGCTCAAAGCGTTAATACTTTATACGAGTACAGTGAGTTACATGTGGTATAGCCCTCAGAGTGTTGCATGAATTAAACAAATGAGCAGCGCTTTTGCAGAAGGGGGTTTAATGCATTTCCGTGGTGCATTAAACCAAGCATGTAATCACATAATTATGGACTGACAAACTTAACCAGTCTTATAATTTACTGACTCTTGATGTAGAACGGTCCTTGAACATGCAGAAATTTACAAGCAAAATGTTTCGACCAATGTCATATTGCGTGGACTACGCAATAAGATCGACAAAAGAATGCTTTAGACTTGTTTGTTGCCGGGGGAGGGGGTTTTAAAAGCATGTGGCTAAATTTTGGCTAAATTTTGTGGAAATTGTTTTAACTGGGGCTGGGGTTTTCCAATGTTTCGGAAAATCAGCCGACCTTCTGTGAAAATGAATTAGTTTCAAGATTTAAAAAAAAAAAAGTTAAAGAAAAGGTTTATTTCATTTTTGACCAAAAAGATAAATTTAATAATGGAAAAGGACAAATTAAGAAATTATAAGTTCATTAAGGCTGACATGGGCCGAAACTTTTCGCTATCTGTAAATTCTCTGCATTTCAAGAGATAATTAGATACCTCATAATTCAGTCGATTGTTATACAAAATGGATTTTATCGATCCATAATTCGGAGATGTCTTGCTTTGTATGATGGATTACGAAAATGTATTAAGCCCATTTTTGCCAGAACACAGTTCATATTTTTTACATATGCAACTCTATCATATGTATTGTATGTATAATATGTTGAATGATGGGCCGCTGGCCTTTTATACATATATATACTAATAAATGCATTTAATTAATATGTTATAAAAGGAAATGCACCATGAGACACCGAAGACACCGGGTTCGATCTTCACTCTAGGCGCTGGGTCTTTCAGAAGAGTGTCTTCTCCTCCTCCTTCTTCCTATTATTATTATTATCATTATTATTATTATTATTGTTATTATTTTCATTTTTAGTTTTTTTATCAATACAATGATTAACAACATGTTTTGGGATTGTAATATTCTGTGTAACCTGTACATTTATTAATAAAACATATTTAGAGTAACTGTTTTCTGTTTGACTCTTAAAGCAATGGTGATAACCCGCTCACGGGCATGTTTTGGTATGCCATACCCTGTATATCTTTCACACATAACTTTCATACGTCCAGAACCCTTTTCGTTACAATTCCGAGTTTAACTCTTCACCAGCCGAGCTCCGGTAGCTCAGCCGGTAGCGTACAGGAGTTGAGAACAGGGGGTCGCTGGCTCGATCCCCGGCTCGGCCAATTTCTTTTCGATGATTGATGATAGTCAATGCGACAGGAATCATTTCTCTCTCATCGCTGACATTTGTCTCCACTATGTTATGTGGGAAAGCAGCCAGTGGCTTGGAAAGAGTATTGTGTGCAGCACTGGTAAAAGAAACTCCAGGAAAACATGGATAGGTGCACTGTCCGTCGCGATATAACTGAAAGAGTGTTGAAAACAGCATTAAACACCATACAATCAATCAGTCAATCATTTACTGTTTTACAAACAATGAAATTCAAGACTGGACTAAATTGAAAACATTTGCAGATGACAAACTGAACGTTGCTAAATTGATGATATCTGTCTTTGATAGAGTAGAAAACATTGTGGGAAACGGAGAAAATGCTGGGTACCAGCATTTTCTCCTTTTCCCACAATGTTTTCTACAGCTCTCTTTCAGGGTCGTTAAAAGTAAGGATTGTGTAGTCAAGGGTTAAACGACTCTAAGGAAGGAGGCTTCTGAAAACATTATAGAAAACGGAGAAAATGCTGGTAACCAGCATTGTCTTCCTTTCCCACAATGATTTTTTCCCCTCCTTTTCAAAGACAAATTCGCCCGCTCGGGTAGCTGAGTGGTGAGGATATCTGACTCGTGACCTGTTGGTTGCGAGTGCGATACCCGGTTGAGGCAAACTTTCTTTCCGGAGATTTTTCGCCTCTCACCTCTGATGCATGTGAGAGAAGTAGTCTTTGGACTTTGGAAAGAAAGTTGTTTCAGTACTGGTGTAAGAAAGCCAGGAAACACACGGGTGCGGCACTGACCGCCATGACATGACCTGAGCTGTTAAAATGGCGTTAAACTCCAATATAAACCAAACCAATTAAAGACAAATTCTATCATTCGACCCATATCAAGTTTGTCGTCTGTTTAATAAAGGGTCACACCACTGGTTTCTAGCTACATTTAAAATAGTGTAAGTCTACCATCTTTAGTTGAAACAATATGGCTGCAGTAATTCACGCTAAAAATGTTCTAGAAGAAAAGTGTTTCGAACTCTTGAAAAGGAAAATAGCCGAAATGTCGAACAAGAGTGTTGTTTTTCATAGCACAAATTTAAAGCATTTGCAGACGTCAAATAAGTGTGGCTGAAATGGTGGGGTTTGTCCTGGGTAAGAAAGAAACATCGAGGAAAGCCAGGTAAATTGGTTACCCGCATTCCTCCTTTTTCCACAAAGGTTTCAACTTTTTTTTTTTTTTTTTTTTTTTTCTGAGCTTTCGATTTTGAACTACCAATGTAAATACTTTTTCAATTAAAGCAAAAAAAAGTTCAAACTTTTTTTCTTACGATGGATTGTATATTAAAAGTTACAAAACTTTTTTTTTCTAACAATGAAATATTCATCAAAAGTTACACAACACAATGTACATATAGAATCGTATTAAAGCAAAAAAATAAAAACATTTTCAAAGACAACTTTAACATCTGCATATATAAATTTGGAATGTAGGGACGATTTCTCCAAAATTTAATATGGGGCCTTATATCTCCAGAGAAATCGTCCCCTAGTCTGGATTACCTGCCCCTACTACTACGTTATCGGGTCAGGCAAAGCGCAATAATCGCCTAGATGTCCTCAAATGTACCCTTACATGCTTCCCCGTGTTCCCCAATTTCATGTGATCCAGTTTGATCAGTTCATAAAATGAGATCAATTTTGTACAAAAAATACATTGCCGAATCTAAAACGTGCTGTTGGGGTATGGTTTCAACATAAATTCGACTAGGAATCATTTTAAAAGTAGCCCCGTTTTCGGACGTTATATAGGTCCATTGACATTTCAGATACGTAAGGCATTTCTGACATGTAGTTTTTCTTGCTAAATAAGAACGACATGTAGAAAAACTCACTGCCATAGCTTTATTGCAATCGATATGTTATATGAATTCAGCCTATGATCCGATTTGATCATGTGAAATAACAATATCCCGTCTCCTCTGCATATTACCAGCGGGGGCCGCCATTGTTGCGCTTTGCCTGAAGTACGCTTGCAGTACGGCGAGGTACCAGACTAATCGTCCTAAAGCAATTTGAGGACGATTTCTCAAGGGGACGATTTCTCCTGACACCGTCATTCGGCATACTCGGGTGATCCGGTAAAATGTAGGTAAACTGGTATCCGTTGTATCTCCCGTAGCCGTCCGATACAAAGATCGATAACAGGCTGCCAGTTTAAAATGTAGGTACAAGAAAATATTGATGCTGAACATCAATGGCGCCGCAAACTAGTTGTTTCTGTAACAGGGCACAATGCATTGGGTTATTTCCTAATACGCATCTCTTGCACAATCTTCGTAGAGGTCCAAGTGGTGATACTGTACTTAAACTCTGGGCCATCTAGTTTTTGACAAGATTTTAAAATTTCATATCATTGAAGGCTATTTGCAAACTTCTTATCCATGGACTGGGCCATTTCTTTATCCACAGGACATCATTTGGACACAATTGGTAGATAGAAATGTTAGAGCTGTTGCCTTTCTGATATTTGATAGAAGATTTTGAAAAGTGTGCAACAAATATGGCTATGCGCAAATTTGTGACATCTGGGTGGAGGGGAGCATATGGCAACTTTTGACCCGAAGGCCACCATTTGAACATACTAGTACTTGGTAGAGGTCATTGTAGCGATACTACACATGAAATATCAAAACTCTCGACCGTCTGATTTTGAACAGGAAGATTTTACATTAACGAAAGAAAAGTCTGTTATCGGATTGTGCGAAATCTGACACTCCAACACATATGTCTGGTATCATACAACCGCTCTTTATTATAGATATAATAAAGACTTGAATGAAGTCCTTATATCTATATAGACTAGAGGGGTTGTATGATACCAGTCATGCTAGGCGCTCCAACATTGATTTACGGATGTTTCGGTAACAGACGAGTTCGGTAAATTGGACTTACAGTGTAAATTGATTGGATGTTTCGGTAACAAGGCAGTAATATAGTGCCGTGACGTTTTTCACACCCATGGCTTCTGTTGTGCAAACGTTTTTTCTTTTAATATGCAATTCTCACTCGTTTTCTGACGTAAATATATTTGTTGTTCTTTCCATGCTGTATAAATAAATACCTGAAATTAGTAAATTTTGATCACCATATCTTATTTTCGTTTTCACCCATAGCTGATTCATGTAATGAATAATATACGATCCCTGATAAAACCCAGCCCTAAGCTTATACCCGTATTACTTAATCGTCCTACAGATAACAGACTCCAACTTTAAGCCAATCCTCAAGTTTTTTTTAAAAATGTTTTATTAAAAATGACGCTATTCTTGTCAACGTTTTCTGTGTGAAAAATAATTTCTTCCGGAAACAAATTGGTCAACTTCCAAACCAGCCATTTACCCTCAGAACACCTTTCACTCTTGTTGCCCTTGCGACCGATTCAGACAAATATCAAACTACAAAGCAAAAAAAAAAAAAAAAAAAAACAGAGTCTGATCGTTGGTTTACGCTGCCAGCTTTTCTAAGACATTATGAGGAAGGACAACTTTGCTTTGAAATAGCTAATATTAGACCAGGGATCGTATATTGTAATATATATATTGTTCTGTTTCTAAAATGAAAATAGCCTTTACTTTTTTCGATGCTCTAAAGGTTAAAATTATGGATAATTAACGTGAATTCAGAAATAACTTTAGATAATACATTTGAAACATTGTGGCAAATGAAGAGAGAGAGTGAGAGATAGAGAGAGAGGCCTTGACAATAATGCTTTCGTGCATACTTCTTGTGATTTTGACCATGAACATTTGTGCCCATCTAAAAGATATCTGTTCTGTATTGTTCCTCTCCATTTTCCACACAGTTTTCAAATCTGGTCTGGTGCACAAAAATCGGCGTCTGCTGGTTTTAAAGTGCGTTCATCAATACAACACTGCATAAAAAAATCATATGCGTACTATTTGAGAGCGAAGGGAGTACTGTATATTGTATATAGACGCGTTTACAGCCTCTCTTCACACCTCCCATTGCCAACAAGATAAAGAAGTTTCCCGTAGATCTTAAAGAATAACCCCGGTTTATGAAAACCTGTAACACCAATGGACAAGAAGAAACTCGCAGATCAGACTGCATGTAAAAGTTATGGGGATTGGGCATGTTTAGATCACACACTGCTCGTGCAGTTTGAAAAAAGTATTTGTCAAAAAAAGTATTTGCTACTATCTATCTCTCGCGCTCACTCTCTTCTTTTGCCACAATATTTTTACCTGTATTACCTGTGTTTCTGAACTAAATTTAACTATCCATAATTTTAAATCTAACAGCGTCGAATAAACCCAACGGTCATTTTCATTCTAGATATAAAACCTATTTTTAGCAGTGTCAAGTTTTCTTGTTCAGAATGTCTTGCAAAATTGACAAATGAAGATCAAAGATCAAACTCCGTGTTTGGTGTACTCTGATCTCGATCTGCACCGGCCGCAATGGCAACAGCAGTAATGACAGACGCTCTAAGGGTTAATGGCTGGTTTGGAAGTCTTTCAGTAAGAAAATATTTTCACATTGAAAGGATCATAAAGCATTGATTTAAAAGGAGATACAACGTATTTCAAGTTTAGGATTGGGTGTTGTTATTCGTTACCTCAACTTTGATTCGGGTATCATTTTACGTACAGCATGACAGTAGAAACATAACAAAAATATTATGTCTTAAAGTGTGTGGAAGAAAAAAGAGAAACATTGAACGAATCAGAACCAAGACTTTATTTGGTGTGAAAAACGTCACGGTGCATTACCACTATATAATTACCTTGTTACCGAAACATCCAATCGATTTACTCTATAAGTCCAATTTACCGAACTCGTCTGTTACCGAAACATCTGCCACCCCCAACATTGACCTAGTTACAGTTAGCTGGTCTTAAAAACACGATCGCGAAAGGAAAACAATATTTCTACAATCCATACAATACTAGAACAAAAATATAAGTGGGGTCACAAGTACCACATAGGGTGCTCTAGGGTCAAAGAGCTTGAAAATGCCTCTTAACCTTTTCCAGCGTAAGATAAAATGGTGGCTTCGAAAATTTGTGACAGATAATTTTTGATCACGTGAGTTATTATTCGAAATGCACTTTTTATTTTTCGAAAGGAAAATGTTGATATGTCTACGATCCGTGTTTTTATCCATCTAACAATGAAAGTGCAATATACAAAAAAAAAAATCCCCACAAATAAATAAAAAAGTTATTATGGACCCCGATCTGGTAATCAAAGTACAGTAGATATAGGTGGATGTTAAAACAAAGCATGGAACCAGTTCAATATGGCTGCCTCCGTAGGCACTTTACAAAACCGAATAAAAATATAGTGTCGCCGCTCATGCGGCGCCACAAAAAACTGGTAGCCTGTTATCGATCTTCGTATCAAAGTCTGTCGGACGGCCACGGGAGATACAACGGGTACCAGTTTAATGTAGGTACGGAATGGGCCGAGTTGTGACGAGTGTGAGACCGTACGTTCGACACAAAATGGAACGAAAAATGATGCGCGGCTTAGAAAGACTTTGACATGAAATAAATACAAACATGGCTAGCCGGGTAAACTATTTTTTAAATAATTAGCACAGTAGATCAATGACAAAGCTGCAATATGCAGGAAGAATTGATGCATTACCTGATACGAAGTCTACGTTAGTATGTATTCTGGAAACGTTTCGTCCCGATAGTTTTCGATCTTGAATCGATCACTGTAAAATGAATAGGGCATGCATGTGACTTGACTTCAGGTAAAAAAAAAAGAAATCCCATCAGCAGTTATTTAAACCAGGTGAACATTGCGTTTTATTATACATTTTTTAAGGCATACAACAAAACTATACCAGTAGACTTGCCCAAATTCACAAGATTTATACAGATGACAGTTCGGCAATTCAGTTTTCCAGACGTTTTTTGTAAACGCTGGTACATATTGAGCTGAGTTTTGGTGTGTAAGTCACCCACCATCACTTACAGATCAAGTTCGACTTTCGTTCCGGTCCACTGGTTTTTCACGGACTTACGGGCCTTGGACTTACAAAATTTCACTGATAAATCAGTTTTCCAGACTTTTTTTTCAAAATGCTGGTAGATATTCACCTGACTTTTGCTGTGTAAGTCAACCACCATGACTTACAGATCAAGTTCGAGTTTTGTCCCGTGCCACTGCTTTTTCACGCATTTACGGGCCTTGGACTTACAAAATTTCAATGATGAAACATTTTTCCGCACTTTTTTTCTAAACGCTGCTACATATAGAGCTGATTTTTGGTGTGTACATCAACCACCATGACTTACACATCAAGTTTGAGTTTCGTCCCGCTCCACTGCTTTTTGACACATTTATGGGCCTTGGACTTACAAAATTTCATTGATAAAACATTTTTCTGCACTTTTTTTCTAATGCTGCTACATATAGAGCTGATTTTTGGTGTGTACATCAACCACCATGACTTACACATCAAGTTCGAGTTTCGTCCTGCTCCACTGCTTTTTGACGCATTTACGGGCTTTGGACTTACAAAATTTCACTGATAAAACACTTTTCCGCACTTTTTTTCTAAACGCTGCTACATATAGAGCTGATTTTTGGTGTGTACATCAACCACCATGACTTACACATCAAGTTCGAGTTTCGTCCCGCTCCACTGCTTTTTGAAGCATTTATGGGCCTTGGACTTAAAAAATTTCACTGACATGCCAGCGATACATATGGCCGGTAGGGGACTGAGTATTGCAGCAATACTATCAGAATGCTTGTTTTCCATGTTTTAGAATTATATTTGATTCAAATCATTTACCATTTAATATTTTATTTAAATCATGTTTTAATATTGTTGGATTTTATTTAACCCTTTACCACACAATCAAGAGTTTTATTGACCCTGAACAAGATGCGTTTTGAAAACACACCTGAAGTAGAAAAGTGCTGGTAACCAGCATTTTCTCCTTTTCACAAAATATTTTGTTGGTCAACTTACACATTTAAAATTTGAATACTATTATTCAGTTCGCATCGCTTCTAGTTCTCTCAAGACTGAAAAACAGTGTCTTAATATAGATGAATGGATAGATTATATTACTGATGGCTGGAGGAATGAAAAGAGGGGCAGATGGAACTATAGAAGGGAAGATAGGTTGATGGAAAGGAGGAAAATAGAAACAGTATTATGCTAAAATCAGGAATTCAATGGCAGAAAAGGGATAATTTCTGTAGGTTAATTTATGGTCCTTATCTTGTCAATCACCACTGGGGATTAAAGGTAATAATTGGATTATGAAACATCCTTTCAGAAACCCCTTAACCCTTTACCACATGAAAAATATTTTAATCAGACACTACACAACAAATTAAGTGTTACTCAAAAATTTGAATTTTGTAGGATAGAAAACATTGTGGGAAAACAATGAGAAAATGCTAGTAATCAGCATTTTATTTTCTCACATTTTTAAGAGCTTGTTTTTCTCAGGGCTGCCAAGTCTGGATTGTGTGGTAAAAGGTTAACCCTTTACCAGACAACAAAACATTATAGTCCAAAGTATTTGCACACAACAAATGAAATATTCCTCAAATGATGAGACCCGTTTTTGGAAAGATTGAAGGAAAAAACTGCTGGTTACTACAACTTTGTTTGTTTGTGGTGGTCAGCATGGAACATTTTTGGTCTCTTAATTTTACACTGGAAGACTTTTACGAAATCCCTCATTTCCTTTTGTAACCTTTTCGAAAGTTTTTATATCAGTTGTTGGCAAATGTCTGCCTGCATCTAGCTCATTTATGTGATTACCTTTGAAATTTCCCAGAATCTAGTATAAATTAGCAGGTTTGAAAGAAGGAAGGCAGTTTGAGCAGAGGTATAAAAGGAAGTTTGGAGGGAAGGAAGAAAGGAAGCTAGGATATGTTGGCAGACAGCTTAAAAGATAGTTTATGTTATTTTACTGAAATTACTGCATGTATCTGTAATTAAAAAAAAAAAGAAAAAAGGGACATACTTTAGAATAGAGAACCAACTTATTAAAAAGTAATCTGAAAATAGTCATGTGGATCCATGTGTATGTTTGTTTGGTGGTAATTCATAGTCATTTCATCAACTATTTCTGTTTATACTAATAGTATAAACAGAAATAGACTATGACCTTCAAAGTCAAAATACACATTTTATGTTGTGAAGCAAATTAAAAGTTACAACCAATACCATCAACAAACATAGCCAATTACACATGTATACTATCTTTTAGGAAAAAGGGGTCTTAATGTCTCACTGAAATAGGGGACTATGTGTCTCGGGTCTATCTGTCACCCAAATTTTAAGGGGTCTAAATGGTCAGGGGTCTATATGTCTGACATCCTTCTTTGAAAGGTTAGAAAAGAAAAGGAGAAAAATAGAAAATGCTGGTTCACAGTTTTTTCCCCCATTTCCCACAATTTTTTCTCAATTGCCTTTTTTCTTAGGATCATCAAAACTATAATACAATTAAAGTCATAATTGTTTGGTAAAGGATTTACTCGTACTTTAAAAGACAATTATTTATTTCAGTCTTAAAATTAGAAATGGCCTAAATGACATGTTTATTAATTTTTTTCAGGATAGAAAGCATTGTGAGAAACTGCTGGTAACCAGCATGTTATTCTTCTTCAACAAAAGTTTTGAAAGCCTCTTTTCTCAGGGTCATGAGAACATGTAAGATTGTTTGGTAAAGGGCTAAATAATCTTTTTAGTCATAAAATCTATTCAGTTTGTCTTTTTGTTTGAATTTTAACAGAAACAAGAATCTCCCCAGGCAAGTCTCTCCCAAGATCAGGATGCTAAAGTGAACAACTTGGTCAAATACTTGCTTATAATGGACCAGAAAAAAATGCCAATCAAAAAGTCAGGTAATTTTGCAATTTTTTCTTTTTATTAGATCTATACAATTTATAAAAGAAAAGTTTTAAGGGGGGAAAGATGACTTAACTCATCATTTACCAGATGACAAAATATTAGACTTGTACGATTTTGAAGTTTTCTTGCTGACAACAAATCAAATGTTGGTGAAAAGAAGGAGTTTGTCTTTGAAAGGACAGAAAACATACGGTTACTAGTATGAAAAAAAGAAAACACTGCTTATCATTATTTCTCCTTTTTAGCTCACAGGAGTACAACATGCTCAAGGTGAGCTTTTGTGGTTGTCCATCGTCCGTCATCCATCATCAACATTTACCTTGTGGACACTAAAGGCCACATTTCTCACTCAGTTGATCTGAAAATTGATCAGAATGTTTGTCTTGATGAAATCTTGGACGAGTTTGAATTCGGGCCACCTAGGTCACTAGGTCACTTGGTCCAGTTAAAGAAATACCTTGTGGGCACTCTAGAAGTCACATTTTTTGCTCAATTGACTTGAAAATTTGTCAGAATCTTTGTCTTAATAAAATCTCGGATGAGTTTGAAATTGGGTCATCTTGGGTCATAAACTAGATCACTAGGTCAAATTAAAGAAATACCTTGTGGACACTCTAGAGGCCACATTTCTTACTCAATTGACCTGAAAATTGGTCAGAATGTTTGTCTTGATGAAATTTCGCATGAGTTCGAATTTGGGTCACCTAGGATAATAAACTAGGTCACTTGGTCAAATTAAAGAAATACCTTGTGGGCACACATTTTTTTGCTCAATTGACTTGAAAATTTGTCAGAATGTTTGTCTTAATTAAATCTCTGATAAGTTTGAAAGTGGGTCACCTAGGGTCATAAATTAGGTCACTAGGTCAAATTAAAGTAATACCTTGCGGGCACTCCAAGGGCCACATTTGTTGCTCAGTTGACCTGAAAATTGGTCAGAATGTTTTCTTGATGAAATCTAGGATGAGTTCAAAATTGGGTCACCTGAGGAGATACCATATAGCGGGTTTTTTTGATGTGCTGCCAATTATTACTAATTTTTACGACTAGAACAGATTTGTAAAAATTTAACATAAATAATTACTACCTAAAACTTCAACCGATACAGAAATAAAGGGTTGTTAGTATGAAAAGGCGTTTACATACAATTATAGATGCTACTATATACACGCTTCAGTGATCATTGTAATTCGCCAATAATTATTATATTCGGAGAGAAAAGAATAATTTTTTTTTTTATTGTCCGAATCTTTAGGAAATTATCATTAAGGAAAAAAGGGGTGACGGAAAGAAAAAGGTTTTACCATGTTGATCGAACTTGTGTCCGAAATCAGACAAATTTAGATCCATGTATAGCAATCTGTCAACAAGATTTCATGCCTGCCGCGGGTACACAATTGTTTGCAATAAAATTTGGATAAGGGGTATGATGTAACATGCAATCAGTCGAAGCGATAAGGTTGTAATGCAAGCGTTTGTTGTACATACATATATTTACAACTGTTCTGCTCCAAAAAATGTAAATCCAGTTATATGCTGACTGCCAGTCAACAAAAATGACCACACAAAAAGCAAGTATCATGCCTGCTTTACATTAGTTGAGAGTGCCTTTTTGGGTTTAGTAATGGTTGTTTCTAGAACATCTGGGCAGTCAAATAAAAAAATAATGCATACGATAACTAATGCACAGGGTGTCCAATCACGTACTGCAGTACGTAATTCACATATAAATTCTACTCTGGGCGTATAAATTTTTTGTGCTTACATGCATGCATGCACTGTCAAAAGTATGCACCTACAAAAAAGAAAGTAATTACATGCACTGCATGTACAAATTAGATACCATTTTGTATTGCATGCCAAACAAACAAAACGAAAGTAGTTTTCCTCGTAAGTGGGTACCACACTTTGTCCTCAACATAGATCGGGTTACCAAATATTTTCACTATGTATATTTTGCGGCTCCCTCGTCTATCTAAATAATTTTCGCTACGATTTTTTTTAAGGTGTCAAAATCTACCACATGTACAGAAAATCTGGTAATTAATTTTCAATGAGAAATTGAAATCATTTAAAAATATTATGATACGCAGTTATTGTTAAAACACATTTTTTTTGACGTACGAAAGCTGAAAAATCGAGCCGCAAATTAAATGTGTAATTTTCTTATGTATGGCATCTGCTGCAGAAAAAATGTCATTACAACAAAAGCTGTTAAAATATTTTACAGCGTGAAGATCTGAGAAAGGTAGGTTTACACAAATGATTCTACCATAACACATTTTGTTTTATTTTGCCCTAACACGGTATGGCCTTTATTTGACAGAGTTTGAGCTTACAATAAGCCAATCGGCCTGCTCCTCTGTGATTTTAAAATGGCCAGATCTACAAACATCATCTTGGACAACGAGCATCAATCTGTCTACGCTTCCTTCTTAAAGCAGTTTTAATGTACTTCGCAACTTTGAGAAAGGATTAGAGGTGAAAAAACTTCCATAAAGACAGTCGATTATCAAAACTCATGGCCTTGTTCGGCTTTTAAACCCTGATTGCTGTTGCGATTATATCTAAGTATGTGCATGCCTGGAGACATATGATGCATCCATATAATCACCAAATGCACAATTTAATAATTTGATTTAGATCCCATTCATTATAGTAAAGGAGTTATGGTGTTAAAATTCATTAATAAAACTGAAACAGCCTTAAAGTTACTCTGTATCCCCTATTTTTTCTTTGTACCCCCAATTCAAAACCTAGGGGGTACAGTGTACCCCCAATTTTTTCTTTGTACCCCCAATTCAAAACCTGGAGGTCGCATGTACCCCTAAATTAAAAACCCAGTGGGCATGCTGAATGCAGTAGTTTATATCAGTGGATTAACTACAGGAATAAAGAAAAGAACATGGTTTAGTATTATTAATTCTTTAATAGATCTTATGTTTATAGAGGGACAACACAGTCATGTTTTAAACCATTTCTCTCACAGTCACAGAAACGACCTTTCACGCTTCTTCCAAAGGTGACTTTTGATACCGTTACGAAAAAAAGGAGAAACTGCTTGTATGACATCAAAAAGCCTTGAAAGATTAAATCCTTCAAGCACTGTTCAGAACTTCATTGGCGGACTTTGTGAATCGAGATCAGACTAGACAATATTTGGTCTGATCTTTGGTCTAAATGTATGTTTTGACAACAATATGTCTGTTAAAATAAATACAGCAAACCTGTTAATTGATCACTTATAATAACAG
The DNA here is from genome assembly GCA_945859785.2 of Tridacna gigas. NCBI lineage: Eukaryota > Metazoa > Mollusca > Bivalvia > Cardiida > Cardiidae > Tridacna > Tridacna gigas. The sequence goes on along the minus strand of OX244036.2, from coordinate 33,145,350 downwards.
TAATTAAACTTTTTACTCAAACAGGTATCAGAGGCGCGAATTAACTCTTTAAAAGACAACAGAACTTTACATTTGTACATTTTCTTAGCATTCAACTAATTAGATATTGAGATTTGTCTTTGAAAGAGTAAAATAATTATGTATTCATGTTCTGAAAATTTTAATGAGCTAATTTTTTACGCATGTGTGTAATTAGTAAAAAATAAAACCGTAAAAATTTAAATCTCATGTTTTTAATCCGTAAACTTTTACAGCAGTAAAAATAACCCGTTATGCGGCAATCTAAGTCACTAGATCAAATTAAAGAAATACCTTGTGGGCAGTCTAGAGGCCACATTTATTGCTCAATTGTCTAGAAAAGAGGTCAGAATCTTTGTCTTAATAAAATCTCGGATGAGTATGAATTTGGGATACCTTGGGTCATTAAGTAGGTCACAAGGTCAAATTAAAGAAATACCTTGTGTGCACTTTAGAGGCCACATTTATTGCTCAATTGACTTGAAAATTGGTCAGAATGTTTTTCTTGATGAAATTTCACATGAGTTTGAACTTGGGTCACCTTGGTTCATAAACTAGGTCACTAGGTCAACTTACAAAAATTCCTTGTGGGCACTCTAGAGGCTACAATTTTTACTCAATTGACCTGAAAATTGATCAGCATGGTTGTCTTGATAAAGTCTTGGATGAGTTCAAAATTGGGTCACATAGGGTCATAAACTAGGTCACAAGGTCAAATTTAAATATATATCTTGTGGCCGCTAGAGTGCCCACAATTCTTGCTAAATTGACCTGAAAATTGGTCAGCGTCAGTGTTCTCACTTGGATTTTTAAAAGTTGGATTCCAGGAATCCAACTCAGGAAAAAGTTGGGTTCCAAATTGAAAAGTTGGATTCCAGCCTGAAGAAGTTGGATTCCTATACACTCAGGATGAATTTTCATACACAAGTAATAAACATCTAAAAACTACATAGGTAAGATTTGTGCATCATTGAGACAATGCCTGTAATGGACAAGTCTACATTTACATTAGAAAGTAATAGCTTTATTTGTAATTGTACAAAGGATTAAAGAAGTTCAATAACTATTCACTCCCTTTATTTTGACTGTGTAAATAAATTCAAAATGACAATGTCTATTTTGAATATTTATAATAGTAATGGCAACAATTCTGGAACCATCTTCAAAAGCAGAAAATTTTGTAAATTCAACTGTAATTCCAATTTAATTTGTAATTGGAACTGAATTTAGAATTGTTTCATCAATTGACCTGACAGTTGGTCAGAATGTTTATCTTAATAATATCTCGGATGAGTTTTAAATTGGGTCATCATGACCCTGGAGTGAAATTTCGCCTATTGACTCAGGTGAGCGATCTAGAGCCATCATGGCCCTCTTGTTTGTCATTGTTTTCAAACACCATTTTCCTATGGGTCATGAAATCACAAGATTGTTTGGCACTGTAATGGGTTAGGCCTTGGTAAAATGACCCTATGCATTAAGACCCATATGCAAGAAGGCTTTTGAAAACATTTGGGAAAAGGAGAAAATGCTGGTAACAAGTTTTCCTGATACCAATAAAGTTTTAGTGTGTTCAATTTCAAAGCATTTGTAGAAGACAAAGTAAATATGGCTCAAATGATGGAATTTGCTTTTTAAAGGGTAGCAAAGAAGATGGGACAAGAAGAAAATACTTGTTACCAGCATTTTTCCTCCCCCCACCATGTTTTCAAAAGCGTTCATCTTCCGGTTTTTTATAACTCAAGATTGTTTGGTAAAGGGTTAAGAAGGTCCAAATTGAAAGCATTTGCAGATGACATGGTAAAATTAATATTATTCAAAACATCAAATTTGTCTTTCAAAGGATAGAAAACAGTGTGGGAGAAGAAGAATATGTTGGTTACCTCCTCAGCATAGTTTAGACTCAGCATTGTGTTATAAAGAGTTAAGCAAGTACGTAACGAGATGGCAGATGTATTGAAATGTACCCATACTAAACAAGCACATCTTAACTCTGTACCACAGGACAAAATTTTAGACTTGTCCAAATTGAAAAGATTTTCAGATGACAAGTCAGATATGGCTCTAAGTTCAGTTTTGGCCTTTGATAGGTTAGAAAACATAATGGAAAAAGGAGAAAATGCTGATTACCAGCATTTTCTCCTTTTCCAACAATGTTTTCTACCTTTCCCCAAACATTTTTCATTTTTATCATAACATTTATTTTGTTATCTGTAAATTTTTTCAATTTGAACAAGTCTAAAATTTTGTTGTATCGTGAAGAGTTAAACAGTATGGACTGTTTTTGTAACAATAACAAATCAAGTCTCTTTGCAGATATCAACAAGAATGTCCTGAAAGAAGATAGTAAAGTGTTTTCACAACTTATTGCTGAAGCTGGTAAAAGATTGTCGATTGTGAGTTGTGCTTAGTTTTGTTTAAATAATATTTCATTGAATAACAATTTTCTGTAAATTATCGCAAAATTGCATTTAGTACTATGAGGGAAACGTGGATTTCCCTGGCCTTTCATTTGACCCCCTTCAAAAACAATAAAAGAAGGCAAACATTTAAATTTTTGACAGATATTTAAAAACTTTGGGTTCAAGTTTAACCCTTTACCAAACAATCCTTGGGTTTCACAACCCTGTAAAGAAGGCGTTTGAAAAGATTGTAGGAAAAGGAGAAAATGCTGATAACCTTTCAAAACCGAGGGCCAGCAGGCTAATGTCATGGCCCTGTGTCCGTCATGCGTGCGTTAACTTTTATAATCTTCTCTGAAACAGCCCATCAGATTTTAACGAAACTTCACAGAAATGATCCTCCCATGGCCCTCTTCAGAAACTCTTCAAAGAATTTGATTCCTATAAAAACTCTGGTTCCCATGGCAACAAAACTGAAAAATATTGAAAATCTTTAAAAAATCTTCTTGTCCAAAACCATAAGGCCTAGAGTTACTAAATTTGGCATGTACCTTCATCTAATAGACCTCTGCAAAAACTCTTCAAATTATAGCCCTGGGGTCAAAATTGACCATGCCCCGGGGGTCACAAGATTTACATAGGTTTACATAGTGAAAACTTTAAATATCTTTTTGTCCTAAACCATATGGCCTAGGGCTACCAATTTGGCATGTGGCTTCATCTAATGGACGTCTATGTAATTTCTTCATATCATAGCCATGGGACCAAAATTGGCTCCGCCTTGGGGGTCACAAGTTTTAAATGGGCTTATATGGGGTAAAAATTTAAAAATCTTCTTCTTCTTAACTATATGGCCAAGGGCTACCAAAATTAGCATGTAATTTCATCTGATTAATCTATACTTAGATTTTTCAAATTACAGCCGTAGGACAAAATTGGCCCTGCCCTGGGGTTTCAAAAGTTTTACATGGGCTTATACAGGGAAAACTTTGAAAATATTCTGGTTCTAAATCATATGGCCTAGGGATACCAAAATTGGCATGTAGCTCCATCTAATAATCTACTAAGATTCTACAAATTGTAGCCCTTGGGTCAAAATTGGCCCTGTCCCAGGGGTCACAAGGACTTTTATTATGAAAGCTTTAAAAAGCTTCTTGTTCTTAGCTGTAAGGCCTAGGGCTACCAAATTTGGCATAAAGCTTCATCTAGTGGATCTGTTCTGAATTTATTAAAAATTTAGCCATTGTTCAAACTGAATTAACCCCCTAATGGTTTATTAAGGAAACTGAAAATCTGGTTTATAACCATACAGCATAGTCCTATATTACATGGTATGTGGTAATATCTTGTTTACCTCAACCAGGATTCAATTAATTATAGCTCATAATTATAGCTTGAAATTGTAATCATAGGTAAAAAATGAACTCGCCCTGGGGTCACAATTTTCATGTGGGCTTTTATATAGAAACTTTACCAGTCTTCTTGTTAGAAGCCTTTAGGCCTAGAGTTGTAATGTTTGGTGTGTATGGTTTGTACATATAGCCAGTGGAGCGATACAGGGCCATCATGCCCTCTTGTCTCACTATGTTTTCTACCCTGCCAGAGACAGAAATCATCATATGAGCTACAATTAATTTGTCCTCTGCAAGTGCTTTCGATTTGGTGGAGTTCAAAATTTTGTTGTTTTGTTAAGAGTGAAAAGACCCGAAATCGTCTTTTAAGCCACATTCAATTTGTCATCAGCAAATGCTTTCAAATTAGAGGAGTCTGAAATTTTGTAAATTGGTAAAGAGGTGAAACACAAAATCATCTTGTAAAGGATTCACAAGATTGTACCATTATATGACAAATAGTAACTTAATCTGTATTAGTTGCGCTCTGTTGAAAGGGGATTTATTACATCTGCAAGAAGTATCGACCCATATCAGCCTGGGCAGTCTGAGCAGTCTGATATGGATCAAAACTTTTTGCTGTTGTTAAATTTTCTGCATGTCAAAGGACCATTCCACCTCCAAATTCAGTCAGTTGTTAGACAATGGATTTTATGGATTCATAATTATGTGATGACTTGCTTGGTGTAATGCATCACAGAGATGCATTAAACCTCCTTTTTCCAGAGCTTAGGTCATTTAAAGCTCACCTGAGCACAATGTGCTCGAGGTGAGCTGTTGTGATTGCCCTATGTCCAGCGTCCATCAACAATTTCTTTAAACATCTACTTCTCCTAAACCACAGTGCCAATCTTGATGAAACTTGGCAGCAGTGTTCCTTGGGTGAAGCTCTACCAAAGTTGTTCAAAGAATTGAATTCCACCCATAACTCTGGTTGCTATGGCAAAAAAAAGGAAAAAAATGCAAAATCTTTGAAAATCTTCTCTGAAACTAGAAGGCGCAGAGCTTTGATATTTGGTATGTAGCATCTCCTAGTGGACCTCTACCAAGTTTGTTCATATGATGCCCCTGGGGTCAAAACTGGCCCTGCCCCGGGGTCACAAGTTCGAACATAGGAACAAAGAAGGAAAACTTTAAAAACCTTCTTCTCTAAAACTAGAAGGCATAGAGCTTTGATATTTGGAATCTAGCATCTCCTAGTGGACCTCTACCAAGTTTGTTCATATGATGCTCTTGGGGTCAAAACTGGCCCTGCCCCAGGGGTCACAAGTTCGAACATAGCAACAAAGAGTAAAAAACTTTAAAAATCATCTTCTCTGAAAATGGAAAGTGTAGAGCTTTGATATTTGGTATGTAGCATCTCCTAGTAGACCTCTGCCAAGTTTGTTCATATGATGCCCCTAGGGTCAAAACTGGCACTGCCCCGGGGGTCACAAGTACTAACGTAGGAACAAGGAAGGAAAACTTTAAAAATCTTCCTCTCTGAAACAGGATGACGTGGAGCTTTGATATTTGGTATGGAGCATCTTCTAGTGGACCTCTACCAAGTTTGTTCATATGATGCCTTTGTGGTGAAAACTGGCCCTGCCCCCGGGGGTCACAAGTTTGAACATAGGAACAGAGAAGGAAAACTTTTAAAGTCTTCTTCTCTGAAACAGGAAGGCATAGAGCTTTGATATTTGGTATATAGCATCACCTAGTAGACCTCTACCAAGTTTGTTCATATGATGCCCCTGGGGTCAAAACTGGCCCTGCCCTGGGGGTCACAAGTTCGAACATAGGAACAAAGAAGGAAAACATTAAAATTCTTCTTTGAAACTGGAAGGCATGGAGTTTTGATATTTGGTATGTAGCATCTTCTAGTGGACCTCTACCACGTGTGTATATGATGCCCTTGGGGTCAAAACTGGCCCTGCCCCGGGGGTCACAAGTTCGAACATAGGAAGAAAGAAGGAAAACTTTAAAATTCTTCTTTTCTGAAACCGAAAGGCGTGGAGCTTTGATATTTGGTATGTTGCATCTCAGAGTGGACCTCTACTAAATTTGTTCATATGATGCCTCTGGGGTCAAAACTGGCCTTGCCCCAGGGGTCACAAGTTCGAACATAGAAACAAAGAAGGAAAACTTTAAATTTCTTTTTCTCTTAAACGGGAAGGTGTAGAGCTTTGATATTTGGTATGTAGCATCTCCTAGTGGACCTCTACCAAGTTTGTTCAAAGAATGCTGCTTGGGTCAAAACTGGCCCAGCCCCGGGGGTCACCAGTTTGAACATAGGAACAAAGAAGGAAAACTTTAAAATTCTTCTTTGAAACTGGAAGGCGTAGAGCTTTGATATTTGGTATGTAGTGATTCTCTTTTCTAAGTTTGTTTGCCCATCTAAGCACGAGTTCATTGAGTTCAAAATTGGGTCATCTTGGGTCGTAAACTAGGTCACTAGGTCAAATTAAAGAAATACCTTGTTGGCACTCTCGAGGCCACATTATTTGCTTGATTGCCTTGAAAATTGGTCAGAAAGTTTGTCTTTATAAAATCTCACGTATGTCTGAATTTTGGTCATCTGGGTCATAAACTAGGTCACAGGGTCAAATTAAATAAATACCTTGTTTGCACTCTGGAGGCCACATTTATTGCTCAAATGACCTGAAATATGGCCAGAATGATTGTCTTGATGAAATATCAGATGAGTTTGGATTTGGGTCACCGGGAACCATAAACTAGGTCACTAGGTCAAATTTAAGAAATACTTTGTGGGCACTCTAGAGGCCACATTATTTGCTCAATTGCCTTGAAAATTGGTCAGAATGTTTGTCTTTATAAAATCTCACATGAGTCTGAAATTGGGTCAACTGGGGTCATAAACTAGGTCACTTGGTCAAATTAAAGAAATAGCTAGTGGGCACTCTAGAGGCCACATTTATTATTCAGTTGATTTGAAAATTGGTTAAAATATTTCTGTTGATAAAGTCCAAGACCAGTTCAAATTTGGGTCACCTGGGGTCATAATCTAGGTAACTATGTCAAATTAAAGAAATACCTTTAGGGCACTCTAGAGGCCACATTTTTTGCTCAATTGACTTGAAAATTGGTCAGAATGTTTGTCTTCGTGAAATATGAGTTTGAAATTGGGTCACCTGGGGTCATAAACTAGGTCACTTGGTCAAATTAAAGAAATACCTTTAAGGCACTCTACTCAGGTGAGCGATCCAGGGCCATCATGGCCCTCTTGTTCTTTTTTTAGCTCACCTTAGCACAACGTGCTAAAGGTGAGCTATTGTGATCGCCCTATGTCCGTCGTCTGTCAACAATTTCTTTAAATTTTAATCTTCTTCTCCTAAACCACTGGGCCAATCTTAATGAAACTTGGCAGGGATGTTCCTTGGGTGAAGCTCTACCAAAATTGTTCAAAGAATTGAATTCCACCCACAACTCTGGTTGCCATGGCAACAAAAAGGAAAAAAAAGCAAAATCTTTGAAAATCTTCTTCTCTGAAACTAGAAGGCGCAGAGCTTTGATATTTGGTATGTAGCATCTCCTAGTGGACCTCTACCAAGTTTGTTCATTTGATGCCCCTGGGGTCAAAACTGGCCCCGCCCCGGGGGTCACAAGTTTGAGCATAGTCACAAGGAAGGAAAACTTTAAAAATCTTCTTCTCAGAAACTTGAAGGCGTAGAGCTTTGATATTTGGGATGTAGCATCTCCTAGTGGACCTCTACCAAGTTTGTTCATATGATGTCCCTGGGGTCAAAACTGGCCCTGCCCCGGGGGTCACAATTTCCAACATAGGAACAAAGAAGGAAAACTTTAAAAATCTTCTTCTCTAAAACTAGAAGGCATAGAGCTTCGATATTTGGCATGAAGCATTTCCTAGTGGACCTCTACCAAGTTTGTTCATATGATGCCCTTGGGGTCAAAACTGGCCCTGCCCCGGGGGTCACAAGTTCAAACATAGGAACAAAGAGGGGTAACTTTAAAAATCATCTTCTCTGAAACTGAAAGGCGTAGAGCTTTGATATTTGGTATGTAGCATTGCCTAGTGGACCTCTACCAACTTTGTTCATATGATGCCCCTGGGGTCAAAACTGGCCCCGCCCCGGGGGTCACAATTTCCAACATAGGAACAAAGAAGGAAAACTTTAAAAATCTTCTTCTCTGAAATTTGAAGGCATAGAGCTTTGATATTTGGCATGTAGCATCTCCTAGTGGACCTCTACCAAGTTTGACCATATGATGCCCCTAGGGTCAAAACTGGCCCCACCCCGGGGGTCACAATTTCCAACATAGGAACAAAGAGGGGAAACTTTAAAAATCATCTTCTCTGAAACTGGAAGGCGTAGAGCTTTGATATTTTGTATGTAGCATTGCCTAGTGGACCTCTACCAAATTTGTTCATATGATGCCCTTGTGGTCAAAACTGGCCCCGCCCCGGGGGTCACAAGTTTGAGCATAGTAACAAAGAAGGAAAACTTTAAAAATCTTCTTCTCTGAAACTTGAAGGCGTAGAGCTTTGATGTTTGGCATGTAGCATCTCATAGTGGACCTCTACCAAGTTTGCTCATATTATGCCCCTGGGGTCAAAACTGGCCCCGCCCCGGGGGTCACAATTTCCGACATAGGAACAAAGAAGGAAAACTTGAAGAATCACTTTCTCTAAAACTAGATGGCATAGAGCTTTGATATTTGGCATGAAGCATCTCCTAGTGGACTTCTACCAAATTTGTTCATATGATGCCCTTGGGGTCAAAACTGGCCCTGTCCCAGGGGTCACAAGTTTGAACACAGGAACAAAGGGGTAAAACTTTAAAAATCATCTTCTCTGAAACTGGAAGGCGTAGAGCTTTGATATTTGGTATGTAGCATCGCCTAGTGGACCTCTACCAAGTTTGTTCATATGATGCCCCTGGGGTCAAAACTGGCCCCGCCCCGGAGGTCACAATTTCCAACATAGGAACAAAGAAGGAAAACTTTAAAAATCTTCTTCTCTGAAACAGGAAGGCATGGAGCTTTGATATTTGGTATGTAGCATCTTCTAGTGGATCTCTACCAAGTTTGTTCATATGATGCCCTTGGGGTCAAAATTGGCCCAGCCATGGGGGTCACAAGTTCAAACATAGGAACAAAGAAGGAAAACTTAAATTTTTTTTTTCTCTTAAATGGGAAGGCATAGAGCTTTGATATTTGGTATGTAGTGTCTCCTAGTGGACTTCTACCAAGTTTGTTCCAAGGATGCTGCTTGGGTCAAAACTGGCCCAGTCCCTGGGGTCACAAGTTCGAACATAGGAACAAAGAAGGAAAACTTTAAAATTCTTCTTTTCTGAAACCAAAAGGTGTGGAGCTTTGATATTTGGTATGTTGCATCTCAGAGTGGACCTCTACCAAGTTTGTTCATATGATGCCCCTGGGTCAAAATTGGCCCCGCCCCGGGGGTCACAAGTTCGAAGATAGGAACAAAGAAGGAAAACTTTAAATTTCTTTTTCTCTTAAACGGGAAGGTGTAGAGCATTAGATATTTGGTATGTAGCATTTCCTAGTGGACCTCTACCAAGTTTGTTCATATGATGCCCCTGGGTCAAAACTGGCCCAGCCCCGGGGGTCACAAGTTCGAACATAGGAACAAAGAAGGAAAACTTTAAAATTCTTCTTTAAAACTGGAAGGCGTAGAGCTTTGATATTTGGTATGTAGTGATTCTCTTCTAAGTTTGTTTGCCCATCTTAGCGCAACAAGTTCATTGAGTTCAAAATTGGGTCATCTTGGGTCATAAACTAGGTCACTAGGTCAAATTAAAGAAATACCTTGTTGGCACTCTCATTATTTGCTCAATTGCCTTGAAAATTAGTTAGAAAGTTTGTCTGTATAAAGTCTCACATAAGATTAATTTGGGTCAACTTGGGTCATAAACTAGTTCACTGGGTCAAATTAAAGAAATACCTTGTGTGCACTCTGGAGGCCACACTTATTGCTCAAATGACCTGAAATTTGGCCAGAATGTTTGTCTCGATGAAATACCAGATGAGTTTGGATTTGGGTCACCTGGAACCATAAACTAGGTTACTAGGTCAAAATAAAGAAATACCTTGTGGGCACTCTAGAGGCCACGTTATTTGCTTAATTGCCTTGAAAATTGGTCAGAATGTTTGTCTTTGTAAAATCTCACATGAGTCTGAATTTGGGTCAACTGGGGTCATAAACTAGGTCACTTGGTCAAATTAAAGAAATAGCTAGTGGGCACTCTAGAGGCCACATTTATTATTCATTTGATTTGAAAATTGGTTAAAATGTTTCTTTTGATATAGTCCAAGACCAGTTCAAATTTGGGTCACCTGGGGTCATAATCTAGGTCACTAGGTCAAATTAAAGAAATATCTTTAGGGGACTCGAGGCCACATTTTTTGCTCAGTTGACTTGAAAATTGGTCAGAATGTTTGTCTTCATGAAATATGAGTTTGAAATTGGGTCACCTGCGGTCAAAAACTAGGTCACATGGTCAAATTAAAGAAAAACCTTTAAGGCACTCTACTAAGGTGAGCGACCCAGGGCCATCATGGCCCTCTTGTTTTTTGTTTGGTAGGTATTTGGAATTCAGTTAAAAGAGCTGGAAGATAAACATAAAGGACAATATATATTGGTAAATAAAGTGGAGTTAGAAGAGAACCAGGTGAAATGGTAAGTCAGTTTTTCTAGCTAGGCTGTTTCCCAAGGAAAATCAAGGTATTGTCATAGCCCTGTGTCGTCCTTGTCTAATGTTGTATAGAAATTTTTACATTCTCTCATACCTCTGTTATTACCTAAAATATTTACTTTAAACTTGGTCTAGTTGTTAACTACATGTATTTAAAAAGGATAAAGGCAAGTAACCTAAAAATATTTTTGACAATGTTATGCCCCTTTTTAGCTTGACTGTTTTGGAAGAAAACACCGAGGTATTTTCATAGCATGGGCATTGTCTGTGTCATCCTGCAAAACTTAAACATTTTATAATATCTTTATCATTAATGAAGATGCTTACTTCAAATTAAGACTGGCTGTTAACTATCCAAGGGGAACCCATACAACAGGGGCAGATAACGATCAAAATATTTTTGACACAGCATGCCTGTTTTGAATTAAGAATTTTCACTAAAAGCAGCTGCAGGCCAAATGTTGGCACCTGCATGTAGTGCTCTTGTTTTGGCTCCAAATTTCCATTGAAAAACCAGCTATAGAAAAGCATTGCTACCTGGGTGTGGTGCCATTTTTAGCTCACCTGAGCTATTGTGATCGGTCAATGTCCGTCGTCCGTCCGTCCGTCCGTTCACAATTACAAAAAAAATCTTCTCCTCCTAAACTAACAATCAGATTTCAATGAAACTTCACAGAAATGATCCTTTGGTCATGCTCTTTCAAAATACTTCAAAGATTTGAATTCCATGAAGAACTCTGGTTGCCATGGCAACCAAAAGAAAAAACTTTAAAAATCTTCTTGTCCCAAACTGTAAGGGCTAGAGCTTTCATATATGGCATGTACATGTAGCATCATCTAGTGGCCCTCTACCAAAATACTTCAAATTATGGCCCTAGTGTGGAAATTGGCCCTATGTTGTGGGTTCTCGGATTTCACATAGAGATAAAGAAGGAAATCTTTAAAAATCTTCTTGTCCCAAACCGTAAGGGCTAGAGCTTTCATATATGGCATGTAGCATCATCTAGTGACCCTCTACCAAAATACTTCAAATTATGGCCCTGGTGTTAAAAATTGGCCCTATGTTGTGGGTTCTCGGATTTCACATAGAGATAAAGAAGGAAATCTTTAAAAATCTTCTTGTCCCAAACTGTTAGGGCTAGAGCTCTCATATATGGCATGTAGTATCATCTAGTGGCCCTCTACCAAAACACTTCAAACTATGGCCCTGGCCTAGTGTGGAAATTGGCCCTATGTTGTGGGTTCTCGGATTTCACATAGCGATAAAGAAGGAAATCTTCAAAAATCTTCTTGTCCCAAACCGTAAGGGCTAGAGCTTTCATATATGGCATGTAGCATCATCTAGTGACCCTCTACCAAAATACTTCAAATTATGGCCCTGATCTTAAAAATTGGCCCTATGTTGTGGGTTCTCGGATTTCACATAGAGATAAAGAAGGAAATCTTTAAACATCTTCTTGTCCCAAACTGTAAGGGCTAGAGCTTTCATATTTGGCATGTAGCATCATCTAGTGGCCCTCTACCAAAACACTTAAAATTATGCCCCTGGTGTGAAAATTAGCCATATTTTGTTGGTCTCAGATTTCACATAGCGATAAAGAGGGAAATCTTTAAAAACCTTCTTGTCCCAAACCGTAAGGGCTAGAGCTTTCATATTTGGCATGTAGCATTATGGCGTTGAGTCTTCTTGCAAGTGGTTGTGGGAAAGAGGTTGATCACCATTATATCTTGAAAAGAGTCAACTCAATACTGATCTGCTAAAATATTAATTAATTTCTTGAGCATCTGTGCAACAATTACAGTAAACTTTGCTTATTACTATATTGCTTAATACGATATATTGCTTATAATGGCGTTAATCCCTTGGTTCCAACAGGGTCTCTTTTTATAAGAATATACATCAGTTAAAACGATATTCAGATAAAACGATATGATTTCTTCGGTCCCCTGAGTATCATTATAAGTGGAACCCTATTTTGGGCTGTCGCAGATGTCAACCCGTACCAGGTATGTGCCACTATTGGGAAACTGAGTCTTTTAACTGCTTTCTGCAATTATTGTCTAATTGTTGGCAACTTTTCATTTGCCTGTCTATCAAAAGGTCATTGCATATCTAATTTATTTTTGGACCTACTCATAAAAAAGGTATAATCACAATACATGTATTAAGACTGAATGTAAAGGCTTTAATCCATGGGGCATTCAATTCCAGCTAGTCTTATATATTTCAACAGAGACATTGGAATTCCTATCGCTTAATAAAAGTGTTGGCTTAATAAACGTAGTTGCTTAGCTAAGCAAGATGAACTGTATTGCCCTTTGACAAATTGGAATTCATGAACAACTCTGGTTTCCATGTCAACTGTTGAAAAAAAAAAAATCAACCCAAACACAAAGCCTACAACTTAATTGGCAACAGTAGCACTCTACCAAAGTACATCGAATTGTGACCTTAGGAAAAAAAATAAGTGCTTTGTTGTTGGATCCCAGTTTCCATATCCAAATAAAAGATCTTTTAAAATCTTCTTTCATGCAAACATTAACCCTAGAACTTTCATATTCAGCATGGACTGGTGGATAGTTATGCTCCCGTAAGGGCGAGCATATAGTCGCCACTTCGTCTGTCTGTCTGTCCGTCCGAAGCGATTTCTCAACAACCACTTGACGGCTCTTGTTTGCTAATAGCATTTACCAAATTTCTTCCTTGGAATCACAAAAAGTCCTTTGTAGTCACAATGTGGGATCAAATATGTAAAGAGTGTATTCTTCAAATCCTCCTGTTCCATATTGTATGGCCCACAACATACATTTGGCATGTGATTCTGTCTGAAAACCCATTATCAGCTCACCTGAGCATAACATACTCATGGTTAGCTTTTATGTATCCTTGAATATGCATCACCAAAATTTCACTGTTTATTATATAAGTATCATAATTCGAGCATAATCTTGATCCATCGCCCAGAATGCTTGTAAGGTTGTGAACATGAACATGAACACACTCAGCAACCACAATTCTGGCTCAGTCATACTCAAAATTTCCCTGGATGTTCATAATGACCTTAGGACAAATCTGATCAAAATGGGGACAAGCTAAAAGCATCAAAATAGGGGATCTTGATGACAATTCCATTGTTTACACTCTAGGGCCTATAATTTCGTCTATCATTTTCTTACATGCTCTGATTGTTGGTATTGTCATATGGATGAATCATTTTCAAAACTAAAACATTCCAGCAAAAAACAAGAGGCAAGTGGCCATAACAATGACAGCTGAGTTGCATTTCAGGTGAGCGATTTAGGACCATCATGGTCCTCTTGTTTGTTGTTGTTGTTGTTGTTGATTGCCAGCCCTGCTCTTTTACCAGACAGCAAAATTTTGAACTTGTCCATTTTGAAAACACATGCAGATGACTAATCAGATACAGATCAAATGATGCAATTTGTCTCAGAAAGAGTAGAAAATGTTGCTGGAAAAAGAGCATTGTTTTTTTTTTCCCAAAATGTATTCAACAATGCTCTTCCTTCAGGTATTATATGATTGTTTGGTCAAAGTAAATGGCTTCTGGATCAGAAAGCAGTCAATGAAAATATTTAATTAGTAGTTTATTTACCTCTTTGGGACAAAATAGGTTATTTTCCCATTTTTTTTTTTAGCTCCACTGGCCAAAGGCCAGCGAGCTATTGTCATGGCGTTGTGTCCGTCGTGCGTCTGTCCATCCGTCCGTCCGTTCGTGTGTGCGTGCGTCCGTAAACTTTTTCTTTAAAAAACTTCTCCTCAGAAACTATTGACTGGATTTTTACCAAATTTCACAGGAATGTTCCTTCGGTGGTCCTCTTTCAAATTCCTTCAAATAATTGTGTTCCATGAAGAATCCTGGTTGCCATGGCAACCAAAGTAAAAAACCTTTAAAAATCTCCTCCCAAACCACTATTTGGATAGCATTATTATTTTGCAGGAATGTTCCTTAGATACAGGTTTACAGAATTCCTTTAAAAAAAAATGATCTGTCAAAAAACATGGCTTTTATGGGAGACTCATTTTCCTTTTATGGTATAAAGTAAAATCTTTGAAAAATTTCTTCTCTAAAACTATTCATTGGATTTCATTGTTGTTTTGCAGGTAAGTTCCTATGGTGGTTGTCTGCCAAATTGTTTGTATGGTGGTTGTCCGTCCGTCCGTCCATTCGTCCGTGCGTGCATCCGTAAACTTTTTCTTTAAAAAACTTCTCCTCAGAAACTATTGACTGGATTTTTACCAAATTTCACAGGAATGTTCCTTCGGTGGTCCTCTTTCAAATTCCTTCAAATAATTGTGTTCTATGAAGAATTCTGGTTGCCATGGCAACCAAAGTAAAAAACCTTTAAAAATCTTCTCCTCCCAAACCGCTATTTGGATAGCATTATTATTTTGCAGGAATGTTCCTTAGATACAGGTTTACAGAATTCCTTTAAAAAAAAATGATCTGTCAAAAAACATGGCTTTTATGGGAGACTCATTTTCCTTTTATGGTATAAAGTAAAATCTTTGAAAAATTTCTTCTCTAAAACTATTCATTGGATTTCATTGTTGTTTTGCAGGTAAGTTCCTATGGTGGTTGTCTGCCAAATTGTTTCTATGGTGGTTGTATACCAAATTCCTTTTAAAAAAATGATACACCTAAAAACACATTTTTTTATAGACAAGGCTTATATTTCAAAAAAATGTTCTTCTCCAAAACTATTTATTGTGTTAGTTTTATCGACTAACAAAGAAAAAGGAAGAAAATTGGATTGACTTGACCTAGTCAGGGCTGTCCTATTTAAGCCCACACATTTTCCTTGGTATTAAGATCACAATTTACTCCAATGATATGCTATTAGTTAGTACTAGTAATAAAATATCACTGGCCATAAATAAGATAAAAGCTTGAGCACCTTTCACAACTTGAGCTTTTCAATTTTGCCTTATTACTAAGCCTGAGTAACCATGCCAAGATAAAAAAGAAAAAGTATTTTAATAACAAAACCCCCATGTTGTAGGTACTTTATAGTCCTTTTGATATAGAACAAGAGAACCTCTGCACTTTTATTAGTTCTGGTAAAGGTTTGTTGACCTACTAATGAGTAAATGCAGAGTGGACAGAAGGGGTGTAAATCCTGGTGACCTGGTACAAAGTGGGACAGGGCTTTACATTTGTGATAAGGCATTAATGTTATCCAGTCAAACTGATCCCGCAACTTCAGTACACCAGAATTAATCTGTGCCCTGGAGCAGGATATTTGATTTATGTAAATGCATTTGTAGACCATTTTGTGTTGTTTGCCACAGAAGACATTCTAACTGTGACTGTGAAAAGTTGATTATTAGGGATTAGGTGTTCATTGTATGCCAGCATATTTCATTCTATCTGGTGTATTGATGTAAGTTGATCTATATTGCTATAACATTTACTCATTTGCCCTCCTAGCTGTTCTTTTAGATTACCCCTTTACCACACAATCACAACTTTTAACGACCCTGAGAAAGACATATTTTCTATATTTTGATGTTTCCCCACCCAAAATGGTTTGTGAAAGGACCTGTTGCAGACAACATATCTTCAAATTAGTAAGACATATATAGAAAAGGATAGAAATTATTGTGGGAAACTAAGAAAATGCTGGTTACCATTTTTTTCTTCTTTTCTCACAAGTTTTTTCCATACCTTTTTTCTTCAGTGAGCTAAAATGCAGGATTGAATGGTAATTGTTAAAAACTTCTTTTCGCCATTATAGAAATATCAGGCCTGTGGAGCGATACAGGCGCTCAAGTGCCTCTAGTTTCAACTAAAATTGAAAATATATGCCATGCTCTGTGAAAAGGTAGCTTATTGCATCTCCTAAAAGCACGATACCAAGCAAGTCATCATATAATTAGGGACTCATAAAATCCATTTTGTCTAACGACCGACTGTATCGTAAGGTAGTCTGGTCCTTTGACATACAGAAAACTGACCAATAATACTGGGCCAGGCGGACTATACAGGCTGACCTGGGTCAATACTTTTCGCAGAAGCATTAAGCCCCATTTTCATAGAGCATGGTTCATATATTGATATAATTTGATAAAAAATAGACATTGCAAAATTTTTTTTCCCTTTATTTTTCACAATTTCATGGGCCTGAGGCCTCCATTTAAATAATTCTTTACCAAATGACAAAAGTTTAGACTAGTCCAAATTGGAAGGATTTGCTGAGGACAATTTAAATGTGGCTTAAAAATTGAAATTTGCTTTCGATAAAAGTAGAAAACATTGTGGAAAAAGGAGAAAATGCTGCTTACCAGCATTTTCTCCTTTTCCCATGATGTTTTCAAAAGGCTTCTTTCTGAGAGTTGTTAAAAGTTGGGATTGTGTGGTAAAGAGATAACCTATTATTGTATGACCACATATACTTTCAGGCACATCAGCTGTAACAGCAATTGCTCCTTTTCCAAAAATGGTTTGGATTGACATCTAATTTTGAAAAATATATTTGACTGAAAATTTTACCTTTCAACAATATGCAAAACAATGAGTAAAAAGAGGCAACTGCCGGTTGGGGTTACTTTTTAATTATTTCTCTTCATATTGAACCACAAAAGAGTTTCAGTATTCATAGTCCAGTAAGCAAGCTTTTTTTCATTTGGCAAAAGTGGTGGCACAAGAAAATAAAAAGCTAGAGGGAACCCTGAGTAACTCTTACGCCGTCTATCTTTTTTCAAAGACATATTGTGTTAAAATGGAAATTATGTTCAGAATGGTAAAAAAATATCACAGGTGATTTATCCAATATTATTTGGTTTGTTTCAGGCCAGATGAAGACAACTGTAAGTTAGGTCTACTTACAGTGGTACTGAGTTTGATATTCATGAATGGAAATGTGATGGAAGATGGTATGTTGATATTATAATGTTAAATTTTGGTAGGCAGTTGTGTAGGGTTAGAGTGTCAATCCTTCACACCAAAAGGTTTTGCCTTAGAATCCTGTGATGGATCCATCCATTCCACATCACAACACCAGTAGTGGTTAAAGCATTATAAGTTGTAAGAACTTGTTTCCCAATGAATACAAATAGTTACAATTCATATAGCAAAGTAGAGTTAACTCTTTACCACACAATCCCGACTTTCAACGACCTTGAGAAAGAAAGCTTTTGAAAACATTGTGGGAAAAGGAGAAAATGCTGGTAACCTTTTCCCACAATGTTTTCTACCCTTCCCAAACACAAATTTCAATTTTTGAGTCACATTTATCTTGTCATCTGCAAATACTTTCAATTTGGACAAGTCTAAATTTTGTTGTTTGGTAAAGAGTCAACTTTTACTGTATGACAAAAGTTCAGAGCAGTCCAAATTGAAAGTATTTGCAGACAACAAATAAAATGTGGTTTTCAAGTGATGTGATTTTGTTTTGGAAGGTCACCAGCATTTTCTCCTTTTCCCATGACATTTTCAAAAGCCCTCTTCCTCACAATGTTGTTTGGTAAAGGATGAATCCACTAGATGCTATTCTACACAGTGCTCAGCAAAGAGAGAATAATAATCCTTGAAAAAAGTAAACTGTCACCAGTATGTTTGGTGTATATGCTATTTTCAACAGAGATTCTAGTTTTATTATGAAGGCCAGTACACCTATCTATGTGTTGCTTATGCTTCTTTTCTCAGTTTTGCATAACACAGATTCCAAGTCTTTGGGTGCATTTCCATCAAAAACCAAAACAGTGTTCAGCATTGAGAAAGAGGAGTGAATCCTGTTACAGTGATTATTATCAGGCCTCAAAGAGAGTGTGGCCAGCCACTGATCTGAACCTTTGACTTTTAAATCACACAAAGACGAGTCTTAATGCCTCTGAGGAATCAGACTTTAGAAAACATTGTGGGAAAAGGAGAAAATGCTGGTAACCAGCACTTTCTCCTTCTCCCATGATGTTTTCCAACCTTTCAGAAACAAATCCTATTAATTGAGCTATATTTGATTTGTCATCTGCAAATGCTTTGAATTTTAGCCAGTCTAAAATTTTATCGTCTGGTAAAGACTTAACCAGGGGCCTTGCTCTGTTGAGTTCATGCTCAGTTTTAAATTCCATTATAACATTCCCAAACAACAAATTTTAGACTCTTCCAATTTGGGAGAATCTACAGGCAACAAATCTAAAAGTGATACAAGTTAACCAAAAATCTTTGACAGGGTAGAAAACATTGTGGGAAAACAAGAAAATGCTGGTTTTCAAAAGACCTCTTTCTCAGGGTTGTGAAAACCCAGGATTGTTTGGTAAAGGGTTAATGCTTCAGACAGTGAGAAAATTTTTAAAAATTGACATTAATCTATAGAGAAGAGGGTAGGGATCCTTTTAAAATTTAAGATTTACTTTTCGGTTACATATCAAATTACATTTATGCCCAGCTGAGTTGCAAAGTTTTATAAGCACTGAGGCAGGACATAGCTTGCTATCCCAATGCTCTAGTAATTGGACTAACCAAGCCTGGCAAAAGTTCTTCAAAATGGAAAGAATTTGTCAGCCCTCTACTGTACAAGGCCAAGTTTTAACAACCCTGAGGTAGAAAGCTCTTAACTCTGTACCACACAAAAATAAAAATTTTAGACCAGTCCAATTGAAAGCGTTCGCAGACAACAAATAAAATGGTGCACAAACGACACTATCTGTCTTTGAAATTTTTGAAAACCCTTAGGGAAAAGAAGAAAATGCTGGGTTACCTGCATTTTCTTCTTTTTCCTTAATGTTTTCAAAACCCTTCTTCTTCAGGGTTGTTAAAACTTGGGATTGTGTGTTAAAGAGTTAAACACTTTCTGGAAGAATGAGAAAATGTAGGTAACCAATATTTTCTCCATTCTGGCCTTCAAAAAGCAAATCCCATTACTAATTTAGCCTCATTTAATTTGCTGTCTATCAGTTTGGACAAGCCTAACATTTTGTTGTTTGATAAAGAGTTAAAACAAAACCCAGGATCTGTATGGGTACTCAACAACTACTCTGAGCGAAAGCAACCTATGAAGGAGAATTATTACTCCTGCCTTTCAAAGGTTAAAAAACATTCTGGGAAAAGAAGAAATTTTCTCCTTTTCCCATATTGTTTTCAAAAGCCCTCATACCTATTGTCCTTTAAAGTAGGGATTGTTTGGTAAAGGAATAGTGTATGTTAACTGTAAGTTCTACTGCTTTTTGTTTCTTACAGGCCCTCTGTGGAGTGCATTGAAGAAATTTGGTGTCGATCCAGAGTAAGTGGTTTGTTTGAAAATTCTTGATTGATTACCACACAGGCTGTAGGTTAGATCTACTGAAGCCTGGACAGGTAGCTCAGCGGTTAGCATGTCTGACTCATGAACTGGTGGTCGCAGGTTCGATACCCGGTTGGCGAAACTTTCTTTCCACCAATTTTTCACCTCTCACCTCTGATGCATATGAGAAAGGTTTGCAGTGGCTTAGAAAAAAGTTGTGTCTGTACTAGTGTGAGAAAGCCAGGGAACACATGCATAGGTGCACTGGCCACCTTGATATGACCTATGCTGTTAAAATGGCATTAAACCCCAATAGAAACAAACAAATTTTGTACAACTGATTCAAAGATTAATGTTTCTCACACGATCTTGAGTTTTAACAACTCTAAGAAAAAGAGAAAGCTTTTGAAAATATGTGGAAAAAGGAGAAAATGCTGGTAAGCAACATTTTCTACTTTTCTCATCATGTTTTCAACCCCTTTGAAGAAATATTTCATGATTTATGCCACATTTTATATGTGGTCTCTTGCTTTCAAATTGGAAATGTTTAAAATTTTGTCGTTTGGTGAAGAGTTAGCCCTTTACCACACAATCCCGATTTTAACGACCATGAGAAAGAAACCTTTTGAAAACATTGTGAGAAAAGGAGAAAATGCTGGTAGCCAGCATTTTCTCCTTTTCCCACAGTGTTTTCTACCCTTCCGAAAACAAATTTCAAATTCTTAGTCAGATTCATTTTGTCATCTGCAAATGCTTTCAATTTGGACTAGTCTAAAATTTTGTTGTTTGGTTAAGAGTTAAATTTGTGATGGAAGGGAAAATGTCTTTTATATAATGGTAATAATCCAAAGCATTGTGGGAAAAGGAACATATGATTATAACATGTAAATGCTCCTTTTCTCACAGCAGTAGAAGTGGAGGTACAATTAACAGGATTACTGTGGGGTTTTAAAAGAAATAGTACCTTAGCCCATCTTAAACTCATTACCAAATGAGAAAATTGCACAATTGAATTGGAACTCTTGACCGCTGGGTTACCAGACCTTTCTCACATGTCATTCTGTGGAGTATAGAAAAATAATGGTGGCTTTGCCTCTTTTGAAAAAATGAAAGTTTTGTGTTCACTTGCTAAATGAAATTATACTTTAACCTTACTCTGAAACAGCTATTATCCTCTGTTTATGGTACAGACTGAGCTTACAGGCTACAGCTGAGCTAAGTAGCTCAGTTGGTAAACATACAGGGCTTAAAACCAAACCAGAGGTTGCTGGTTCTAATCCCAAGCTCATCCAGTTTCTTCCGAGAATTGATGATAGTAATTGCTACAGGATTCATTCCTCTCTTTTCTCTGATCATTCTGTCAACAATGGTTATGTTGGAAAGCAGCCAGTGATTAAGGAAGACTATTGTGCAAAGTAGTGGTAAACTCTGTACCACACAAGGAAAATGTAGACCTGTCCAAATTCAAAGCACTTGCAGATGACAATTTAGATTTGACTCAAATTAGGAATTTTGCCTTTGATAAGGTAGAAAACATTGTGGGAAAAGGAGAAATTGCTGGTTACCAGCATTTTCTCCTTTTCCCACAATGTTTTCAAAAGGTTTCTTCCTCAGGGTCGTTAAAAGTAAGGATTGTGTGGTAAAGAGTTAAAGAACATCAGGAAAGAATGGATAGGTGCACTGGCCACAGTGATAAAACTGACATAGTGTTGCAATCGTCATAAGACACAATACAAACAAATAACAGGCTAGGCCACATTTTGGGATGAATCTACAGTAGTTTTTTTTTTTCATAAAAAATTTCAGTGTACCAAATGAAGCCTTCGGTGATGTAAAAAAGCTGCTCACTCAGGAGTTTGTGCGCCAGTGTTACCTAGAAATTACCAGACAGCCCAATACAGATCCTCCTGTGTCAGAATTCCGTTGGGGTCAAAGAGCATTTCTTGAAACTTCAAAAGAAAACATCCTAAATTTTGTTAGTCAGGTAAGTTTTTTTTGTTTGTGTGTGTTTTTGCTTTGATGCTAGATTGACTCTTTACCAAACGAAAAAATTAAAGACTTGTCCAAACTGAAAGCCTTTGCAGCTGACAAAATAAACCTGACTCAAACATAGAAATGTGCTTACAGAAGGGTAGAAAACATTGCTGGAAAATGAGAAAATGCTGGTTGCCAGCATTTTCTCCTTTTCCCACTATGTTTTCAAAGGCTTTCTTTCACATGGTCGTTAACGGTGGGGATGGTGTGGTAAAGGATTAACCCTTTACCGAATGATCCCATGTCTTTACAATCCCTATAGAAGAAGGTTTGATGATAGTCATTTTGATCACTGTTTCTACAAAGGTTATATGGGAAAGAAGCTAGTGGCTTGGGAAGAATATTTTGTGAAGTACTGGTAAAAAAAACTCTAGGACAGCATGGAGAGTTGCATTGTTGACCGCAATATAACTGAAATAATGTTAATAAAGGGATTAAACACCAAACATAACTAAAGAAAGCTATTAAAAACAGAAAGAGAAAAGGAGAAATTTCTGGTAACCAACATATTCTCCTTTTCCATCATTGTTTTCTACCTTTTCAAAGACAGATCATAGCATTTGAGCAACATGTAGTTTGCCATCTGCAAATGCTTTCAGTATGGTAAAGTCTACAATTTTGTTGTGTGTTCACTTTATGCTGCCAAAGCTTGATACTTCAAACATGAGAATGACAAATTTTCACATTGTAGTGCATATAGATCAAAAAGAAATCAAATCAAAATTCAGTATTTGTCTTCAGGAGGACTACTTGTTGTAAAGTGTCATACTTGTTGTAGAGTGTCATACTTGTTATAGGGTGTCACACTTGTTATAAGGTGTCACACTTGCTATAGTGTGTATTGTTCAAACAAATAGAAATGGGTTTTTCTCCTTTTGAAAAAAGGGCAAAGCCCAGTACCTCAGTCAATATCACATAGGGCTTGAAACCTACGAGTGGCTGGTTTGATTCTCCAGATTTGCTTAACCCTTTACCACACAATCCCTAGATTTAATGGCCCTGACGAAGAAGGCTTTTGGAAACAGTACGGGGAAAGAAGAAAATGTGGGTAACCAGCATTTTATCCTTTTCACACAATGCTTTCTTTTTTTTTAAAAACAATTGCTATCATTTGTGTCATGTTGAATTTGTTGTCTGCATATGCTTTTAATTTAGACAAGTCTAAAATTTTGTTGTATGGTAAATTGTTTATGGCCTCTGAGGATGAATGATGGTCAGGCAGATAGAATCATTCCTCTCCCTCTGCTGTTTGAAGCTGTTTATGTCAAGAAACAGCCAGTGGCTTAAAAAGAATGTTATGGGAAGTACTTGCAGAAGAAACTCCAGGAAAGCATGGTTAGTGTTAGGTGTGTTGGTTGACTCTGTATGATGAAAATGGCTTTAAACACCAAACCAATGAAATACTGGAAAAAAAGAAGAGTGCAGCAGCAATTCTAATTGCATACAAGTAATGGCAACCACAGATAGCCAGACAGCTTTGTCGGAAGATATGTCCAAATATGCAAATGCTTTGAAACCACTAGCCAGGCATTCAGGCCCTGCATTTGAGTCATTCCAATTAACAAGATACACAACTACCGTAATGTAGACTTAGAAATGTATGTTGTTACTTGCTCTTTGTTTAAAATACAAACCTTGAGAACACTATATGAGTGTATTTGTTTTACTGTTTTATTTTAATGATTTTTTTAAATGAAAATTCTCTATTTAACGGACTGATACCAGTTTATGAAACTACCAATTGTTATTGTTATCACATGCTCAAACATTGAGATTTCTCTGTATGCAGTTTAAGACTTCTGTAATTAAAAGTTTTTGTATTTGAAAAAAAAAAAAAAACAGGTAAACAAAAACACTGACAATGTAGGAATTCCACATTTCTGACTCCATATGTCATAATTTCAAAAGCTATAGCTGTACTGTATAGTCAGTCTGTGAACACAAGAAGATAATTAAAATTGATTGCTAAAGTAGGTGCAAACATAGCCATTTAATAGACAACAGAATTCTAGATTGGTTGAAATCAAAAGCATTTTCAGATGATAAATTAAATGTGGACAAGTTAAATGTGTGAATGAGGAACTAAATGTTAACTAAATAGTGAAATTTGTATCAGAGAAGCTCAAAAATATTGGGGAAAAGATTGCCCTCCTCTTCTCACAATGTTCTCAAAAGTCTTTTCTGGGGTTGTTTAACCCTTTACCACATAA
Source organism: Tridacna gigas (assembly GCA_945859785.2). Taxonomy (NCBI): domain Eukaryota; kingdom Metazoa; phylum Mollusca; class Bivalvia; order Cardiida; family Cardiidae; genus Tridacna; species Tridacna gigas. The sequence continues at coordinate 33,121,378 of OX244036.2, read as the reverse complement.
TCCCAAGTTTTATCAGTCCTAAGGAGAAAGTCGGTTGAAAACATTGAGAAAAGGAGAAAATACTGGTAACCAGTATTTTCTCCCTTTCTCAATGTTTTCTATCATATCAACGACAAATTCCATCAGTTAAACCAAATTCAAATTCTCATCTGCACATGCTTTCAATATGAACAAGTCTAAAATTTTGTCTTTTTGGTAAAGAGTTAAACACAAAGCTGTCTTGTAAGGTGCTAATACAAAAATATTCCTTCTTATTCTTCCCATCTTGTTTTATCATACAAACTTTAGTATTAACGACCTTAAAGCAGAAAGCTTTTGAAGAGAATCTAGGAAAAGGAGGAAATGCTGCCCAATAACCAGCTTCTTCACCATTTCTTTCAATGTGTTTTTTCCCTTCAAAAGACAACTTTGAGTTTTTGTGTCATGTTTACTTTGCTGCAAGTGCTTTTAATTTGGAACTGGACAAGCCCAAAATTTTGTTGTCTGAGAAAGAGTAAATGATGTCAAGTGGAGAGGCTACCACCATTCTGCCTCCTGTAGACATTTTTATTTTTCATTCTTACATCAAACATTGAAAACATTCTGGTGAAAGGAGAAATAGCTCATTATGAAAATTTACATTAGTGTTTATCTTATTGGAGCTTCCCACATGTGTTGATGAGAATTGAATAATTTCCCCTTGAGCCTTGGACACTTTTGTGTGTAATGCATGTTTTGTTTGAACATCTGCATTTTAAATCTTTACCAAGTGACAGAATTTTAGACTGGTGCAAATTGAGGCATTTGTAGACAACATAAATATTTAAAAAATGGAAAATGTTTGGGGAAGGGTAAAATACATTAAGGGAAAAGGAGAAAATGCTGGTTACCAGCATTTTCTCCTTTTCCCACAATGTTTTCAAAAGCTAACTCCAGCAGGGTCATTAAAACTTGGGAATGTGTGGTAAAGGGTTAACTTGTTACCAAACGACAGATTTTAGACTCTTTCAAATTCAAAACATCTGCAGGCAACAAATTTAAAATTGTTTCAAAAGAGCTTAAGGTCTCTGATAGGGTAGAAAACATTGTGGGAAAATGAGAAAATGCTGGTTACAAGGATTTTCTCCTTTTCCCACAATGTTTTCAAAATCCCTCTTTCTCAGGGTCATGACAACTTTGGCTTATTTGGTAAAGGGTTTAGGAACTCTTAAGTTTGAACATATGCATTTGGAGGAACCCTCACTTTTTAAGTGACAGATTTTTCTTGTACCTTAATGAATATTTTTCTGCCAAGTCACAGATTCTGGGACACTCTTGTATGCATTAGAAAAAATGTTCTATCATAATGCACACATGTTGGATATGTTGCTTTTAAACTTGAGAATTAGTCTGTAGCACGTTTGTTTCACATATTTCGAAAATATCCTCATCTCTGCAAGTTTGTGAGACAATTTTCTGATGGCTGAACACTGAAATAAGAGACCGGTGCTCGCAGTTCGTTTTTTGGAAAGGATTTGACACTTCTTTTCACAGTTTTAGTTATATTACGGTGAAGGCTTACTATTTCAAGTCTTTCTGTGGTTATACCTGCACTAGGCTTGGACTTGACAGTTCTGTTTTTACCCTTCCAAAGATGTATCCCACCATTTGAGCCACATTTAGTTTGCTGTCTGCCAGTTGCTCTGAATTCTGTCATGTAGCAAAGAGATATTTCATTTCTCTTTCAGATACACAGATTATTGATTAGGTCAAAATCCATTTTTTAAGGATAAGTGGTAGAGGTCGTACTTCTGTTTTCTCTTGGATAAAATGTCAGACTAATAGATCAGTCAAGATAACCATGTTAAAGTAACAGACCAGCTTTCTCACAGATAGAATATTAACGCACATGTAAAAGACCAGCTTTCTCATGGATAGAATGTTTAAGTAATAGACCAGTCTAGAGAGAATTGTAAAGTAATAGACCAGCTTTCTCACAGAAAGAATGTTAAGTTAAACAGAATGTTTAAGTAATAAAAAGAAACTAGATAGAATGTTACATGTAAGTTAAACACCTAGAATGTTCAAGTAATAAAAAAGAACTCTCACAGATAAAATGTTAAAAAAAAAAGACCTGTATTGTCACAGATAAATGCTATTGTAGTAGAACAGCCTTATTGATAAAATGTTGAGAAAAATACCTGTCCTTTTACAGATAAAATGTAAGTAGTAGAATAGGCTTCCCACAGGTAAAATATTAGCACCTGTACAGATATATCACTCCTCTCACATATCAAATGTCAAAGTAATAGACCTGTCCTTCTACAGATAAAATGTCAAAGTGATAGACAGTCTTCTCATAGATAAATGGTTGAAGTAAATGACCAGTCTTCTTATGGGTGAAATGTTAAAGTACATGTAATACATACATTGTAGGTATAGACCAGTCTTCTCACAGATAAAATTATAAAGTACATAATAGATCAGTTTTCTGGCAGATAAAATGTCATTAGGCCTCTAACAGATATAATGTATAAATTATAGACCAATCCTCTGGCAGTTAAAAATGTATATACAATATATAGTGGAATGACCAAGTAGCTGACCCCAGTGAAACAACATTAACACTGTATGCAAGGCTAGTAATTCAGGGGATTGCAATTTAGAATTCCCAGCTTGCTTGTCACCAACAGAGTTAGATCCTGTTCCTTGCAATGCATTTTCAACTGCTTTTGAAGGAAAGCAGCCATGTTTACAGAAGGCTGTGGCAGTTATTGTAATGGAAGATTTCAGGAATGCATGGATATCACCCAATTGTACCATTGAAGCATTAACTCTTTACCACACAATCCAGAGTTTTAACAACCCTGGAGAAGAAAGCTTTTGATAACATTGTGAGAAAAGGAGAAAATGCTGGTAACCAGCATTTTCTCCTTTTCCCACAATGTTTTCTACCCTATTACAGACAAATTCCATCATCTGAGTCGCATTTAATTTTAATTTGTCATTTGCAAATATTTTCAGTTTTGACAAATCTAAAACTTTGTTTTTTAGTAAAGGGTCAACTCTTTACCAAGCAGCAAAATTCTAGACTGGGCCAAATTGAAAGCATTAATTTTACAGACGAGAAATATTAAAGGTGGCCCAAATTACAAAATATGTCTTTGATAGGGTAGAAAACATTGTTGGAAAAGGAGAAAATGCTTGGCACAATCATTTTCTCCTTCTCCTTTTCCCACAATGTTTTCAAAAGCCTTCTTCAGGGTGGTTAAAAGTCAGGATTGTGTGGTAATGGGTTAATCCTACAGCACACAATCCTGACTTTTAACAACCCTGAGAAAGAAACCTTTTGAAAACATTGTGGGAAAAGGAGAAAATGCTGGTAACCAGCATTTTCTCAGTTTCCCACAATGTTTTCTATCCTTTCTAAATCAAATTTCAATTTTTGAGCTACATTTATTTTGTCCTCTGCAAATGCTTTCAATTTGGACCAGTCTAAAATTTTGTCGTTTGGTAAAGAGTAAAACCAACTATTTTTCTCACAGATATATGGTACAGAACCTTATGTTTGGAAGACTCAGTGGCAAGAGATTCAGGCTGCAAATGATGAGCCTGTTGCAGGAGCATCCTCTTCATCATGTGGTACAGCGAGATGAGTTCATGTCATCAGTTGTTGACCTTTGTACACTTTACCAAAGATAAAATTGTAGACTCATCTAAGTTGAAAGGATTTGGTGATGACGTTTGTGCAGATGTGGCAGATATAATTGGATTTGTCTTTAAAAGGCTATAAAACGTTCCATGAAACAGAGAAAATGCTGGTTACCAGCAATGTCTCCTTTTCCTGCATTGTTTTCAAAGGGATTTTTCCCCAGGAGTGTTAAAACAGTGCATTGTTTGGTTTTGGATTACAGTGTCAAATGAACACATTAGGGACATTAGACGATTTTTTTTTTTCCTGTTGCAGTGTATAATTTTGAAAACAGAGTGGCTTAAGGAGAAATGGAAGAGCAACTGATTTGCCAGTTTTGCGAAGATGTATCTTTGTATTAAACAGGCCATTCAGACCTTTACAATCTCAACAAATTTTAAAAATGAATTATCACTGAATGATGTAAGGCAACAGGTTGCAAAATATCAGTTAAGACAAAAGACAAACATAGGGAAAAAATGTTTTCTGTGGTATTTCCTTAATAGGCTTTGGAGCCTCTCAAGGTATTTTTAGATTTTGCAAAAGATTTTTGTAAATACTTGTTAGTATGTCTAAGAATCAATAACATGCATCAATTAAATGGATTCCAATTCAAATCACGCTAGTTGTATTTTTCAGTGTTTTACATGAAACCCTGATTTATAGCAAAAACACAAAATACGCCCTTTTAAACTATAATTTACAGTGTACAGTATAATGATTATTCTTGTCATTCAAGGACTAGTTCAAAGTCACCAGAAGCAAATTTTTCAACCTTTGACCAAACAGTCCAGACTTTTAATGGCCCTGTGTGAGAAAGCTGTTGAAAACATTGTGCAAAAAGGAGAATGTGCAGGTAACCAGTATTTTCCCCTTTTCCCACAATGTTTCCTACCCCATAATTAGAATGTTAATTTTATTTTTTACCAATTTTAAACTTGTCATCTGCAGATGTTTTAAATTTGGTAGAGTTTAAAAGTTGTCTTTTGGGAAAGGGTTAACACTTTCTCAAACAAATTTTGGACTCCAGCAAATTCAAAACATCTGTAGACTACTAACTGGTGCAGAGTGGTACAAATGATGGTAGGGAGAAAAACATTGTAGAAAAAAAGGAGAAAATGGTCGTTACCAGCATTTTCTCCTTTTCCTGCAATTTTTCAAAAGCTTTTCGTCAGTACTCAGGACTGTGTATCAAAGGGTTAAGAAAGTAATGGACATTTACAGGGTGTCCAGAAAGTAAGACAACACTTTTGTACATTTATAATATGGTTTTAAATTTCAGATGAAGAAGTAAAAATATATATACATGTATGTAAAATATGTAAGTTTTTTCGTGTGATATTTCATTCAATTTTCATTACATTGCAGTTTTGTGCACATGAACAACCACACTGTTTCTCAGAGAGACCCCTGTACAGTGAAAAACTAACTGTATGGTGTGCAGTGTCATGTCATGGTATTATGGGGCTAGAATTCTTTAAAGACACCATTAGTTCCCAGCACTACCTACCGCTTTTTAAAAAAAAGTTTGTTCCCTAACTTGAAAAGAATTCCCCTACATTCCAGATCTCCCAATTTATGCAGGATGGTGTTAGGGCACATCTAATACTGTGATAGACTTTTCATACGATATGTTCGGTGATAGGGTAATACCAGTATTAATATCCATAGAAAATTTCGGAATATCTTGGCCTGCGCAAAGGCCTGACCTCAACCCGTGTGACTTATTCCTTTGGGTCATTTGAAATCAAAGGTCTACAAGCCCAAGCCAGACAGCAGAGACTTGTTGTTAAGGAACATGAAATCAAGAAGATTGATATTGGAACTTGTGCTTAAGTGATTGACAATTTCATCTTGCGTGTTTGGCAAGAAAGAGTATAAAAGGCCATCACATTGAAAACGTCATTGACCCTTTACCACACAATCCCGAGTTTTAACAACCTTGAGGAAGAAGCCGTTTGAAAACATTGTGGAAAAAGGAGAAAATGCTAGTACCCTATCAAACAAAAAGCTCATCATTTGAGCCATATTAGGATTGTCGTCTGCAAATACTTTCAATTTGGACGGGTATAAATCTTTGTCATGTGGTAAAGAGTTAATTGCTAAAATGACACCAGTGACAAAAAGGTACTTGTAATTTGAAATCTTTAGCCAAGCCCCCATACCTCAGTCGGTAGTGTACAGGACTTGAGAACGGGAGGTCGCTGGTTCGATCTCCAGCTTGGCCAATTTCTTTCCGAGGATTGATAATAGTCATTGTGACAGAATTCATTCCTCTCTCCCCGCTGACCATTGTTTCGATGATGGTTATGTGGGAAAGCAGCCAGTGGCTTGGAAAGAATATTGTGCGGAGTACTGGTAAAAGAAACTCCGGGTAAGCATGGATAGGTGCACTGGCCGCCGTGATATAACTGAAATAATGTTGAAAACGGCGTTAAACACCATACGTTCATTCATTCTTTGAATTCTGTATAAAAGTATGTGATGTAATGAAAACTGAATGAAATTATTGCCCAAAAATCTTACATATTTTATATATACATGTATATATAATTTCATCTCTTCACCTGTTATTAAAAGCTACATTATAAATGTACAAAAGTGTTACCTTACTTTCTGGACACCCTGTAGTTCATGCACACTGACTGCAGTATTACTTTGACATACACACTTACTCTCAATGGGTGTAGATAAGGTTCTGTTTGGCACCTTAAGGGTTGCTGCATTTCTTTGAGTGATCATTGCATGGTTCTTGGAAGTGTCTTTGTTACATGGACTTTACACTATGACCACCTTATAAATCTAACAGACATTTACAGTCTAGAAATTAGACCAAATTACTTGGAATTTTAAGGTTGCTCTTGTCCATCAAGTAACAGCAAAGCGTACAAGTGTAGATCAAAGATCGGACTGCACATTTTGTGCAATCTGATCTGATCTACATTGGCTGCAAAGGCAGTTAGAATTGTGAAAGGTGCTATAAAGGTTAACAGCTGTGTTTATTTCATTTTGTTACTTTCAGGTACTCCGACTTATGTTTGCTAGTATTTTTGGTGATATGTTTCCCTATCACACTTGGTAATATTTGATCAAATCCAAACAATGATGCACTTAATGCTTTTGTATGAAATCTTCTGATTGGTTCATGTATGCTTCTGTCTAATGAAACAAACCATTGTATTGAACTGTTTGAGATGCTGCAATGGCTATCAACCTGTTTCTTGGATGTTTCCAATTTCTCAACTATTTTACTTAAATTTTTATATTAAACTGTCATTTTGTATGCAATTTTCAGAGTCTTTCATTCAATATTCTGCGTACACTTGCCGCTCATATTGATGAGCTGTCACTGTTATGCAAGTTAGATGAAGGTCATTGAAAGCGGAATCAAACATCATCCAAACAAACAAAGAAAATGTTACAGTAGATGCAGATCCTGTGTTTGTACTAGTCTTATGTTCTAAGAACTTATGATGGCAATCGGAGAAATGACTGGCAACGAATGGTTTCTCTTTTTTCCTTTATATGCAACTGATCACCTGTTTGTCTGCATTTTGTCTTTCTGTTTATCGTCTGCTCGTATAATTGGGACAGTGGTCATTTTCTGAACTGCTGTATCTGTCATGACAGTAAGGGTTGATGTCATGGTGGAAGCCCTTTTTGTGAAATGGTCAATAAGTTGATCCTTTACCACAAAACAAAATTTTACACTTGTCCAAAGTTAAAGCATTTGCAGACGGCAAAATTAATTAGGTATGGCTTCTATGGTGAGATTTGTCTGTAAAAGGTCAGAAAGCATTGTGGGAAAAGGAGAAAATGCTGGTTACCAGCATTTTCTCTTTTTCCCCACAATGTTTTCAAAAGACCTCTTTCTCCGGGTCCTTAAAACTTGGGACTGTGTGGTGGAGGGTTAAGAGAACTAGCTTTTTTTTTTTACATTACTACTAATTTGAATCAAAGTACTGAGAGACTAGCGAATTTGATTGATTGATTGTTTGTATGGTGTTTAACCCTGTTTTCAACATTATTTCAGTTATGTAGCAGTGGCCAGTGCACATACCCATGCTTTCCTGGAGTTTCTTTAACCATTACTCCTCACAATATTCTTTCCAAGCCACTGGCTGCTTTCCCACATAACCATCATCGAAATGTGAGAAAGAAATGTATCCTGTTGCAATGACTATCATCAATCCTCGGAAAGAAATTTGCAGAGTTGGAATCGAACCAGCGACCTCCTGTTCTCAAGTCCTGTATGCTACTGACTGAACTGCCGGGGCTAATCATGCTATTGGTTAACTATAATCCAGTTTAATCCTTAACCTGCTAAAAACATTAAAATGAAACTTCTGAGCCAATGGTAAACACCTGAGTATTGCTATTTCAGTTACATTTTGGAGAAAATATACCCACTTACTGGACAGTGTACATCCAAGATCAGATTGCACACTCTATCCAGTCTGATCTTAATCCACACTGTCCGCAAAAGGTCATTGAGTCACGGTAGTGCTGGTAAAAGAAACTCCAGGAAAGCATGGATAGGAGCTCTGGCCGCTGCATTATCACTGAAATGTTGAAACTGCGTTAAACACCATGCAATCAATTTGTCAATATCCAATAGCACAAGATGTATTTACATGTAACTATTTAACTCTCTTTACAAAATGAAAAATTTTACACCCATCCAGATTCAAAGCTGTTGCAGACCATAAATTAAATGTGGCTGAAGTGATGAAACCCGATTCCAAAAGGACAGAAAACAATGTGGGAAAAGGAGAAATGATGGTTACCATCATTTTCTCCTTTTCCCACAATGTTTTCAAAGGAATTCTAACCCAGTGTCATTAAAACCTGCGATTGTTTTACCTTGGTAAAGGGTTAATATTCGAGATCTAGAATAACAGTTTAGCATAACAGTTTAACTGTACACAATGATCTAAATAATGAATGACTGAAGGAATGACAAGTGTTCCCTGTCCAGTAAGGGTTAATATAGCTGGGATTTGCAACAAGTTACTAAGGTGTATCTATTAATAGATTCATTCATAATGTTACAGTGGTGTAGGAATAAGTGATTCTCTGCTTTGCATAGGTCACTTAATTTACATATAAGCAAAGATCTTGTACCTTATAAATGACATCTTGTTTAGTTTATTGCTTTGTAAGACGACAGGTTCAAATTTGAGTGGTAGAGATTTAGTGGTTTTTGTCAAAATTGTCATATGTAACAGAATTAAGATTTCTAACAGAAAGAAGTATTTTCTGAGGCATTATTTGGCAACTGTGGGGTTTTTTGTTTACATTGACTCTAGGTCAGTCATGATGCCTATAGACTAGCTTTGCTAGTCAAAAACTCCAGAGCTTGTTTTAGCACTAGACAATTCTGTGTTTTAACTACCCTTGTATGAGGGAGGTATTGGAAAGCATTGTGAAAGAGAAGAAAATACTGGTAAGCATCATTTTCATTTTTTCACACAATGTTTTCAACTCCTTCTAAAACAAAATTTCTTGCTGGTATTTAACCCTTTACCACACAATCCCAACTTTTAACAACCCTGAAATAGAAGCCTTTTGAAAAGTTTGTGGGAAAAGGAGAAAATGCTGTTAACCAGCATTTTCTCCTTTTCCCACAATGTTTTCTAATCTATCACAGGCAGAAATCATCATTCTAGCATCATTTAATTTGTAGTCTGCAAATTATGTCAATTTGGTCTATTAAAAAATTTTGTCGTTTGGACAAGAGTTAAGTGCCATTGAATTCGTCTTCTGTTGTTTTTAATATGGACAATCTTACCGTCGTCTGGAAAAAGTGTGGATTTTCAGAGATTGTGGGTTTGTACATAGGACTGCCATCTGAATCTCTGTTCACATTTGGAAACTTTTGTTTGGGTTTGCACGTGGGACTGCTGTCTGAATCTCAGTTCACACTGAAAACTTTGTGATTTGTTGTTCAAGTTATTACCAAACAAAGAAAAAATTTAGAAAGCATTCTGCAAAAGAATTTAATGCTGCAAAAAAGATTAGATTTTTTTTTTTTTTTTCAAAGGAAGAAAACATGGTGGGAAAAGGAGAAAATGCTGGTTACCATCATTATCTCCATTTACCACAATGTTTTCAAAAAGGATTTTTTTTCTCAGGGTCATTAAATTGCATGGTTGCTTGGTAAAGGGGTAATCCTTCATCAGACATTCCTGGTTTGGACATTATATCGAGTTATTAATTGAATGGCATTTTATGCCGCTTTCTCAACATTATTTTATATCATGGCTACAGCTTGCAAAACTGATGTATGTCATGGGTTTCCCCAGGGGTAAGCTATGCTCTGAAGTGTCTTGATGAAGGTCACTCCCAGGAATAGCCCAGTGTTTTCAGCGAGACTCAAACTGGGCGTCTCCAGGTTACGAGTAATGAACTTTGACACTGAGCCACACAGGGCCCCAAATGATAATATGTAAACATTTTTTCAACGTAAACATTTTTTCAACGTAATCAAAACAATGTTTCTCTTTAATCTTCCCATTGTTCTGGACATGAAAAAATACTGTGAAGGAAAGACAGAAAAGGACAAAAACACCTTTTTTTTATCCTGAATAATAACTTTATTGCATTGTCTCTGACAGATTTACATGGTCAAATTGGCTGACAAAAGTTGTTTCGGAGTCTGGACAGAGGGTATTTTTTTCTTGTAAATATAGATAAAAATATATTTAAGTGGAAGACAAAATGCCGCAAATAGCATAAGGTAACTCTTACACTACAATATGAGCCCTGCTCTGTGAAAAGGGGACTTAATGCATTTGCGAAAAGTATCTACCCAGGTCAGCCTGTGCAGGCTGACCTGGGTCGATACTTTTCGCTATTGGTCAATTTTCTGTACGTCAAAGGACCAGTCTACCTCGCGACTCAGTCGATTGTTAGACAAAATCGGTTTTATGGATCCACGATCATGCAATGACTTGCTTGGCATCATGCATCATGGAGATGCATGGCTAATGTACATGCAAGTAATAATTAGAAGATGCTGTAAAGGAACTAAGTTTCAATTCTTCTGCGAGTATTCAGACTTGGGTATCATATTGATAATGATGATGAATTCTACATCACAATTTACATGTATATATTAACCCTTCACCTAACAACATGTTAGACTTGTCCAAATCCAAAGCAGTTGCAGATGACAAGTTTGAAAGTCTTTCAAATTGTGGATATGGTCTTTGATAAGTTAGAAAACATCGAGTTTAAAGGAGAAAATGCAGGATACCAGCATTTCTCCTCTTCCCACAGTGTTTCTAATGGTATCCTCGCAAGAGTCGATAAAACCAGGGTTGTGTGGTAAAGCGTTAAAAATTACAGTGCCAAGTCTTACATGTACCACTCTATTGCCTCAGCAGACATTGCAGACCAAGATCAGACTGTACAAGTAACATGGTTTGTATCGGCCTACTGTAATATTTGGTGTAATCTGGCAAAAAAGTTTTGTTTTTTTTCTGGATACTAGAAATGTACATTTATTCAGTGCAATAGTGGATCACTGTTTGAACACCTTAAACGAAGTGAAAGAAATGGAATGTAGTGTAAAAACCGAAAAATGAGAAAATTTATCTTGAACATATTTCAACACGTGTGTATGTTTCGAAACCACCATCTGTTATCTGTAGCCCTGCTATTGACGTATAAATTTTCCCCACCATTTTGGGGCTCCAGATATCTCCATTTGTTTGACCATGTAGAGCAAGCTTGTCACTTGCAAGCACAGCTGGAGTTGCAAGTACAGGAAGCTGGTCCATTACAATTTGCATCACAGGCACAGTTGCCTCCTGAAAAGGGAAATGTTTGTTATAGGCATATCTTCCACTGTGAGAAATACAGAAGTTCTTTTGACTTAGTTATTTCGACTCTACTGGACAATTTACAGCATTTACAGATGACAAACTTGGCTCAAATGCTATACCAAAATTAATGACAAGATTTTCAACTTGACCAAATGGAAAGCACTTCAGAAGACGAATTAGATGAGGCTCAAATGATTGGATTCGACTTCAAAATATTTGAAAACATTGTGGGAGAAGGAGAGGATGCTGGTCTCCAGCATTTTCTCCTTTTCCCACAATGTTTTCAAAAACCACCTCAGTTTGGGTCAATGAAACACGGCATTGTGTAGTAAAGGGTTAGAGGGTGGAAAACACTGGGGGTAAAAAGAGAAAAAGATGGTTACCAGCATCTTCTCCACTTTCCACAATGTTTCATAGAGCCTTCTTGTTTACGGCTGTTAAAATTTGGGATAATATGGAAAGAGCTGAATTGTAATGTACCTACATGTATAATTCATGACCTGAAAAAAATATTCAAATGGAGACTGAAAACACTCTAGTGAAATACATGTATGAACATTCAACAAGAGTTAAAAATGGTATAACTTGGTGACAAGTGATACAATCAAGACAAATTGACAAAATTTTTACCAGCAATTTCTCCTATTGTCGAAATATTTTTAAGATTAGCCTACTTCAGAGCCCTAGCCTAGTACTGCCTAAACCCAGGAAATACATGGACATGTGAGCGGTGATACGACTGAAATAATGTTGATCGATTGTATGGTGTTTAACACTGTTTTCAATATTATTTCAGTTATGTCATGGTAGCCAGTGCACCTATCAATGTTTTCCTGCAGTTTTTTTAACCAGTACTCTGCACAATATTCTTTCCAAGCCACTGGCTGCTTTCCCAGATAGCCCTTGTTGAAACAATTGTCAGCGGTGAGAGAAGTCCTGTATGCTACCGAGACTTGGCTGAAATAATGTTGAAAGCGGCGTAAAACAACATTTAATCAATCAATCAAGATAAGTGTACTTTGCTTGAAGATGAAAAGTGGCCTGCTAGAGATAATGTGCCAATGAAATCTTCAGTTTGAATGGCGTTTCAGAAAGCTTTCAGCCATGTTTCATTAATATCAAAGTGGTGAATCACTTTGTTCATAAGTGCTATGCTGAACCTCTGATCATTAAACTAGAGACCCTCGAGGGCCTGAATCGCTCCACTGGCATGATTGTGCTGTTTTTTATAGCATACGCTATGAATTCATGATGCAAAAAGGGAAAAAAAGCAAACACACAAAAAAATGGGGGAGAGGGTTGTTGCAAACGGGCTTGAACCCACCAAGATGGCAAACATAGGGATGGTGAATTGAACAAAATTGTGAAAAAAAAAAACCCTTTAGTACAATTTCTCAAAACCAATTCTTTGGAATCCAGTCAAATTTGATACGTTTTCAGTACTCACTGTTTTAAACAGTCCCTGCAAGTTTCAAAAAATGTGACCAATAATATGGACTTTGTTGAGTAAACAATACTAATTCATCAAATGGCTGCTTTTCCCAAACTGATTGCTAGATTATTTTTTTCACTCTTAATGGAGTTCAGTCCCTTGATTATACAAATAATCTTTGCAAGTTTCAAAAGATTGAATCAAAAATACGACTTAATTGCATAAACAAGAGATAAAAAAATTTAACTTTAAACGGCACCTTTTCCCATACTGATTTTCAAATGTTTTTTTTTTTAAATCCACAAGGTTCAAGCTATTGATAATATAAAGCAACTAAGCAAGTTTCATGAAAATTCAACCACAAATGCCGACATTATCGCGTAAACTAGAACTGTAAATTTTCAAATTTAAATGGCTACTTTTCCCATTCTAATTGTCGAATTGTGTTTTTCAAAATCAATAGGATTCAAGCTGTTGATGATGCAAAGCAACTGTGCAAGTTTCACGAAAATTAGACCACAAATGCCAACTTTATCCTGTAAACAAGAAATTGAAATTTTGAACTGTAAATGGCTACTTTTCCCACTCAGTTTTTCAGATTTTTTTCAAAATCAATAGGATTCAAGCTATTAATGAGATAAACAAACTGCAAGTTTCACGAAAATCCGACCATAAATGCAGACTTTATTGCGTAAACATGAAATTGATATTTTGAACTTTAAATGGCTACTTTTCCCACACTGATTGTCAGATTTTGTTCGAAATCAATAGGGTTCAAGCTATTGATGAGATAAACCAACTGTGCAAGTTTCACGAAAATCCGACCACAAATGCAGACTTTATCGCGTAAACAAGAAATTGAAATTTTGAACTTTAAATGGCTACTTTTCCCACACTGATTGTCAGATTTTGTTCGAAATCAATAGGGTTCAAGCTATTGATGAGATAAACCAACTGTGCAAGTTTCACAAAAATCCGACCATAAATGCAGACTTTAATCGCATAAAGAAAAACGGACGGACAGACGGAAACCACACCATGACATAAGCTCTGCTGGCTTACAGCCAGTACAGCTAAAAACTAGAAAGAGGGCCATGTTGGGCCCTCAGGAGTAGCCGACCTGAACGTTGATATCTTTCAGGAGAAAAATATTAAAAATGACCTGCTTTTGGATTCAAAGTGACCCATTTTCAATCTCATCCAATATATTATCACGAAAAATATTCTGATCAAGTTAACGGAGTATTAGACAAAAAATGTGGCCTCTAGAGTGCACACAATGTAAATGTGGCAGACAAGGGAAGTGTGGCCTCTCTAGAATTGTACATGAAAGAGTTTAGGACAGGCACAGAACATATATGTAGTATGATCAAAAAGCTCACCTTGAGCACTTTGTGCTCAGGACGGCTAAAACTCCCAAAACGTTACAGAAATACATGTATATAAAATATTCTTACCAGTACACTTGCAGGATTTAAGACACTTGCAGTCTGCACTACAGCTCTCACAATTGTCCCCACATCCACAGGCTGTTTCAACTCTACAGCTCTCACATGTGCATGGGCAAATACCATCTAAAACAAAATTATAGCCATGTGAATCTTTTACCAGACCAGTTCATTTTTACTTGCCCAAATTCAGGGCATTTACAGAGACATACATGAGGGTCTTAAATGATGGAATTTGTCTTTGAAACAGTACCAGCATTTTTGCTTTTCCTCCACTGTTTTTAAAAGCCTGCTTACAAAAGGTTGTAAAACAGGACTGTTTGGTAAAGAATTAAACATAGGCAATCCCTTCCCAAAATTTTCATTCTCGTTTGTACAACTTCTGGAAATTTTTTTTCATCCATGCTCATCATGTGACAGAAGCACACACACACACACACACATCTTTTTTTCTTTTCATTAGGCACCCTGTTGCTCTGGCAAAAGGGGGCTTAATGCACCTCCGTGATGAATTGTACCAATCAAGCCATTACATAATTATGGATCGTTAAAAGCCAATTTTTTAATGTTACGGGAGATCACTCCTTTCTTACAGCATAGCTTCTTCCCGTACAAAATCAATACCCGACAAATGTGTTAGGGAGAATTCTCTTCAGCTCACTAACCCCCGAGCCAAAGAGAATTCTTCCTAATGCAGTTGTCAGGTATTGATTTATACGGGAAGAAACTATGCAGTAAGGAAGGAGTGATCTCCCGTAACATTAAGAAACCGTCAGAATCATGAGGTAGACCGATTCTTTGACATACAGAAAATCGACAGACAGCAATAAAACTCAGCCCAGGTCAGCCTGCGCAGGCTGACCTGGGTCGATACTATTTGCAGATTCATTAAGCCCCCTTTTCACAGAATATGACTTGCACAAACACACATATTTTCTTTTTTCAGCAAATGGCGATCCGACATGGTTTAGTGGGTGAACTAATAAATTTATTAAAATGTCACATGAATTATATACAATTCTAAATGTGATACATGCATTTCACTTTCAGTTTAAACAGCACTCACTCATCGGGACTTCAAGTGCTTTGAATTCTCCCCCCCCCCCCCCCCCCCCCCCCCCCCCCCCCCCCGCTAAACTGGCAGCCTGTTATCGATCTTCATATCAACGTCTATCGGACGGCTACGGGAGATACAACGGGTACCAGTTTACCCCCCCCCCCCCCCCTTCCGATTTCAACTATGTAACTGGGAGATATGCTTAGTCAAATATCTTGCCATCATCTGTATCGAACACTAGAGAATGTTTAAAAAGACTTGTTAATTCCAATCAAATCCAATTCTTAGCAAATATAACTTTAATAACAAAATTTAGAAATAAATATTTTTTGAACCGATTGTATGCATTTGGATCGGAGTAGCCTTTGGTCGGAAAATCCCAAGCGATCATCAAAACTTTGAAGTCTTTTTATTAATGATTAAAAGTTCTAGATCCTCACATGGATCTTAATGAGCGACATTTGGCATGTGCAACATTATTTGTGACTGATCAATCAATGTCCGATTCTTTTCGATTCATATTGTCATTTGCGCATCATCATGCTAAGTTGTGGCAAGTTATGTTGTGGTAAAAATACTTCGTAGCTCCTTTGCCAATGTACAAGTATCATTTTCATGTATTTGAGTTGCGTTACCTTTTTTTTTTGTAAACAGAATTATATTTGCTTGAGAATAAGAATTCGAATCCCTTTGAATAAACTTCGTTCCTCGCAGTTTGATCAACAAAGAATAGAAGTCATTATTCTTTACGTTTGTAGTGCGTTCAAAATAATAAAAATCTTGAAAGACACCGCCAAAAAAATGCACAAGTTAGAAAACGACGAATGAGCTTATTTAAGCCACATTTGTCCGCAAAAATTCAAGTGCTACGCCATAAATGACCAAATGTTTTATTACGATTGTAGGCCTGATCTGTAAAATGGTGATTTGAATAACAGATGGACAATATTGCATCTTTTTCTATTGTATTTTAATTTTTAAAGAAAGATTTTTTGCCTATGCTAACCAATGGCCCCATTTGATTTACACTCCTTTTTTTTTTTTTTCCAAAATGACTAGATTTGTGTTTTGATTCGGCACGGGATGGAATTTAAAGCTAGAACTGTTCTTTGATAATTTCAACATGAAAAGAAAATGTTTTTCTTCCGAAAGCTAGATCAATAAAAGGGAGCCAAGATTGTTGCTTCTCGACTGTCATATGCCAACCTGTGTTTTTCATGCAAAACTCTTATAATGATTTAAAACTAATAATTGTACAATCAAACAAACAGGCAACTTACCCATAGCGCAATTTAGACTGCTCATCTTTATAGTTTTAAGTCTTGCAGGTTACGTCGTAGTAGAACGTTGAATGTGGTTTCGTCAGCGTATTGATAATGTGCGGCAGGACGCGCTTTGGTTTTATTAGGACTTGGTATCGTCGCGTGTGCATAATGGTGCTGTGTGCAAAACAGTGTTGTGTGCAAAACTAAGTGGTGTGCAAAAAGAAAATCGTGT
Organism: Tridacna gigas; assembly: GCA_945859785.2. Classification (NCBI taxonomy): domain Eukaryota; kingdom Metazoa; phylum Mollusca; class Bivalvia; order Cardiida; family Cardiidae; genus Tridacna; species Tridacna gigas. The sequence goes on along the minus strand of OX244036.2, from coordinate 33,104,466 downwards.
TTATCGCTGGTGAGTAGTCTTTGCCCATATATGGTGATTTATGACTGTGTCAAGAGCAAACATGACACTTTTTGTTTTCAAAGGAATTGTCCACCTTTTTAGTATTGCAAAAAAGAACGACTCAATGTCAAAACTCTGTGTTTCCGCTAGGAATAAAACATAGGCCTACATCTCGTAGTTTCAGTTTTAGTCGGCAAAAAATTACACAACTTTTAGCCGACAGTATGTAGGCTAAATAAAAACAACATTTGCACATGCATTGAAAAAAGGAAAACACATGAAGAGAAAAAAATAATGCAAATTGTAAAAATAGCATTCAAATAACGGCCACGCAGGATATTTGTAGATCTAGTTGTTCAAAGTAACTTGAAAAATAGTGTTCTGGTAAGATTTCTTGCAGGCGTCTCACAATTTTACTTTTCCCTCAAGTGTCTCTTGATATTGTCACTCGCGGATTTATACCTTTGTATCTTTTTTATATATCATGTTGCTTTCATTTTTTTGTGCGTTCAGTAATACCTACCTTCCATTACGCCTGCATTCTATTCTACCTTACTTCTAACTTTTGTAATGTTTGAATGTTGTCCGGCTGCGATATAGGGGTGTTACAGTGGGAAAGGGAAGTGCTCGAACCTGAGTCCTGAAAACGTATGGCCAGACTCCTTTGCCAATGTACAAGTATCATTTTCATGTATTTGAGTTGCGTTACCTTTTTTTTTTGTAAACAGAATTGGTTAACCCTTTCCCAAACGATAAATTTTAAACTGGTCCAAATTGAAAGAGTTTGCAGACGACAATTTTAAATTTGATGAAAATGACAGAAAGTTCTCCAAAAGGGTAGAAAACACTGTGGGAAAAGGAGAAATTGCTCGTTACGAGCAATTTCTCCTTTTCCCACAGTGTTTTCAAAAGACTTGTACTGCAGACATGTGAAAACCAGGGCTTGTTTGGGAAAGGGTTAAACAATCCCACGTTTCAACGATCCTACGAAATACGGCTTTTGAAAACGTTGTTGAACACAGGGACGATTAGTAATGGTAGCAAGTATTTTTCCCTTTTCCTACAATGTTTTCTACCTTCTCAAGAATAAAAATCATCTTTCACCTACATTGAATGTGTTGCCTGCAGGCCTATGTGCTTCCAATTAGGAAAAAAGAGAATAGGCCGGTAACCAGGACTTGTCTGTCTTTTTTTTTAGTTCAAAAAATGTTTTTAACAATTTCAAAGATGGAAAAGATCTCTTCAGCTACATTTTATAGATTGTTTGCATTATGCTTGTAACCAAATTTTTTTCTCTTCGCCACAATTTTTTCTACCCTGTTAAAGACAATTTCAATCGTCTCAATATTATCTATTTATCGTCTGCAGTTACTTTCACTTTGAATAAGCCTAAATTTTTTGTCGTTTGGTAAAGTGTGAAAAGAAATAACATTTTTTTTTTTTAAGGATGCAGAAAACCAAGAGGCAAGCAAGGCGACTTGCCTAAAGCAATTGCTCCATTTTTCTCTCTTTAGTATGTATCTATACCAAACAATTTCATGCTTAAATGACCTTTAAGAAGGCTTTTGAAAACATTGTGGGAAAAAGAGAAAATGCTGGATACCAACATTTTCTCCTTTTCCCACAGTGTTTTTCTCCCCTCCAAAGATAAATTCTTTATCCGAGTCATATTATCATCTGCAACTCCTTTTAATATGAAATTTCTAAAATTTTGTCATCTGAGAAAGGGTAAAGTTTGCCTGCGGCGGGTAAAAATGTGTCACTTGACAATTTTTTCTTTTGAAAATACGACAAAAAATATTGAGACTCGTTTATTGAATTTCACTGGTTTGAGTTTTCCCTTATGTCCGTTAAATATCGATTTACTTAAAGTCTTCTAAGAATCATAACGTTACAAAGATGTTTTTGAAGCCATGTGCTGCAATTTTGTGTCGGAGGGACATTAGCTTTGAAAAGGTACCCCGAAGCGCTTCTTTGAATTTCATAATGTTGTACGAATTGTAGAAAAAATGATATTTTTCTTTACTTCAAGTGTTTCTCAATTTTTGCAGTTTAGTACTTGCCCCCAGGAGGTATGTCCTGTGAAAGCCTATGTGGTTGTAAATTGCTTAACGATACTATATTTGATCGGGTAGTAATTAACTTGAGGCAACTGCGTGGTAACGAAAATAATGGTTCAGCAAATTAACTCTTTAAGAAATACCATTACCACGATACGAGGGATGAAATTTTGCTTTATTACAACAATAGAAATCGAGTTTCGGGCATCTTCGAATTAAAAAATTCGAATTGATGAACGAGCAAACGAAAACAAAACCGGAAGTCGAATTACATATGACTTTTTATTGAAAAATAATTAAGTCATTCTGAACTAATGTTTTTAATTTACCCCACGTTGAAATGTAGATGGACTAGAATGAATAAAATAAACGGGCTTACTTGTTGAAAGGTGAAGTTTTAACTGGTTCAAGTTTAAAAGAGTTGCAGACGACAAATTAAGTCTGACTCGGGTGATGGGTTTTTTCTTTGAAAGGATAGACACCATCGTGGGAAACAGAGAAATTACTTGTTACCCGCATTATCTCTTCTTTCAGCTATTATTTCCATTATTTCTTCCGCAATGTTGTTAAAACACGGAATTGTTTGAGAAAGGGTTCTTAACTTTGTAGTAAAATCTGTCGCTGATAAACTATCTAGTTACCGAGTAAGTTGTTTACGTTCCCTGAGATAGGCGGTCAAATAAATTCTCATTTGAGTAAGGTGAAGGCCACGGCTTGGACGTTGAAAACAGGATGAAATCTTGCGAGTGTGATGGAAAATTAGGCTTGACACCTGTCACCTTTGACAGCTTAACTTGTCTTTGCAGCAAGTGTAGATAAGATCAGACTGCACAAAACGTGGATTCTGATCTTTGATCTATACTCTCCGCTTTGCTAAGACATTATTGGCAAAGAAACCTTGAAATTGCATTTATTGTAATCTTAAAATATAGTCGTAAAATGTCTTTTGGATTTTTTTCGGCTCTCTGAAGGTCAACGGACTTTCTCATGAATCCTAAACTGGTACCCGTCGTATCTCCCGTAACCGTCCAATAGAGTGTTGAGAAACCTACTTGGATTAACCCTGTACCAGACGTTAAAAATTTTTGCTACTTGTTCAGATTTAAAGCATCTGCAGGCGACAAATTGAATATATCTCAACTTGTTGGGATTTGAACTTTAAAGTGTTAGAAAACAGTCTTGAGAAAAGGAAAGAGAAAATGCTGTTAACCAGCATTTTCTCCTTTTCTGAAAATGTTTTAAAAAGCCTTCCTCTCTTTGGTCCTCAAAGTATGGGATTATTGAGTAAAGGGTAGAGTTGTTTCTAAGTAAAACATTACGAAATAAATACTGATAAAATTTTGTGGAGGTCCAGATTATTTCGGTCAGAGCGAAGAGTCGAGATAGAACATTCCTATCTAGAGTAGCCGCGGCCGAACTCTGAGTAGTCTGTAAAACGTGGCAGAAGAAAAAGATCATTACTGAATGAGATACATTAAGTACACAGTGAAACTCTTTAAATCGAAATAATTTGCAGACGACAAATTAAATGTGAGTCGAATGATGAGATTTGGCTGTGACAGGTTAGAAAGCATTGTGGGAAAAAGGAGAAAATGCTAGTTACCAGCATTTCCTCCTTTTCCTTCAAAGTTTTCAAAAGCCCGGTATCTGGGGGTCACGGGATCGTTTAGTAATGTGTTAATCCAGTCACAATCGAATAAATTGTTACTGTTTAGAGCTTTTGGAAATTAAATTTCAACAAAACTACTTTTCTTTCGAAGAAATTTCTTCTGTATTTTCTACGGCTGTCTTACAGAGGGGTATACAAAGTGGAATGGATTTATATCTAGATGATATAGGTTTATTACATGTATCATTAATCATAAATGTTGGCGAAATAGTTACGTTTGATTTGGCAGAGTTTGGCTTTTCACCCAACATCCCCGCGTTTTTACAACCCCAGAAGAAATCAAACACTGCTGAAAATATTGCTGGAAAAAAGGCGAAATGCTGGGAAGCTGCTATAACAACATCATCCTGAAATGAGCCATGTTTAACCCTTTCCCAAACAAGCCCTGATTTTCACGTGTCTGCAGTACAAGTCTTTTGAAAACATTGTGGTAAAAGGAGAAATTTCTCGTAACGAGCAATTCTTCTTTTCCCACAGTGTTTTCTACCCTTTTTGTGACCTTTCTGTCATTTTCATCAAATTTAAAATTGTCGTCTGCAAACTCTTTCAATTTGGACCAGTCCAAAATTTGTCGTTTGGGAAAGGGTTAATATTTAGTCTACAAATGTTTTCGGCATGGTCGACTCTTAAATTTTGTCGTCTGAAAAGAAAAAAAAATGTCCAAAGCCGCTTTCAACAGTATTTCAGTCAAATCGTAGAAATCGTTCACCTACATAAAACTCCCCTGCTGTCGACCAGTTCTAGGGCTGCGAAAAGCGGTGAGTACGAGTACGTTCACTGGATTGGGAAGTACATGTATATTTATGATGTAGGTGCACCGGGTCGGGACTGGAAACTGGACCAGTTCTTAGAAACCCCATTCCATGCAAAGAAAAATACAATTGAGCCATTCTTTGTGAAAAGGGGGCGGGGGGTCATGCATGCGCAGTCCGCGCAAGCTGACCCTGGTCGAAACTTTTTGTTTTCTGCATGTCAGAGGACCAGACTGAGTGTACCTCGTGATTCAGTCGGTTGTTATATAAAATAATTTTTTATGGATACATAATTATGTAATGACTTGCTTGGTATCATGCATCACGGAGATGCATTTAAGCCTCCCTTTACCAGAGCACATGTATGTTCTGTAATGGGTGTATTATTTTACTTTCTCATTGATGGTTCATACAGGATACAGCCAAGTAAAATATTCTTCAAGAAAAAAAGTGAGGTCGAGTTTTCTTCAGTGCTGGAGCCGAGTTTCTTTTGGGACGAATCTGGGAAATTTGAAAAAGAACCGATCTGGTTACTAGGCCCGATCCGGTGAATTTATCAATCCCGGAAAATGCATTGTCTAGGGACTCTCCCATGACAAAACAAGCCTCAGCGAGAATCTGTATTAGGTCACCCATATTGCTAATGCAGGTGCACTTACCCAAACGACAACAGTAACAAGATATTCAAAGCAATAGCAGATGAACTGTGATGGGGTGCAGAGCCCAGTAGTTCAGTCGATACCGTACAGGGCTTGAACCACGTGGTCGTTTGTTCGTATCCCCAGCTTCTTCCCGGGACTGATGAAAGTAATTGGGACAAGATTCATCCAGTCCCATAACAAAACCGCGGATACATACCAACTAGTATGCCACAGTTATACAATTTTGGCGGGAGTTTGACGGGTCATACGTCACGAGTAAAATATGTCTGACTTACCTGTACCTGTCAAAGTTCGCTCACCTACGAAATCCTGTTTCCGCCATCTACTTTTCGACCTACGAGGAACTCGAAAAGTAGAAATTAGGCACACTAACTTCCACTTTTCTAGCAAAAAAAGTTACCTCGAAAAGTCGAAAAGTTGAAGTTTTTGACCTGACAATTGTCAAAAAACTTTCGACTTTTCGACCTCACGTTTGTCTAGAAAAGTAGAAATTAGGAAGTACTAACTTCAACTTTTCGCGTTAAACTGCTAGGTCGAAAAGTAGAAGAGTGGAAGTTTTTCACATGACAATTGTCAATAAAACTTCCACTTTTCGACCTAGGAAAGTCGAAAAGTCGAAAAGTTGAAAAGTCGAAAAGTTGAAAAGTCGAAAAGTCGAAATTAGCCGATTAAAACTTCCACTTTTCTAGTTAGGACTGATTATCACGGGATGTTTGTTTATCAGCACCGAATAATGTTGAAGCCGGTGTAGGGGTAAAATTCCTTTGTGTCACCGGTCCCGCGGCCAATTTATCCTACGAAAAATTAGTCCTAACTAGAAAAGTGGAAGTTTTCATCGGCTAATTTCCACTTTTCGACTTTCCAACTTTTCGACTTTTCGACTTTTCTAGGTCGAAAGGTGGAAGTTTTATTGACAATTGTCATGTGAAAAACTTCCACTTTTCTACTTTTCGACCTAGCAGTTTAACGCGAAAAGTTGAAGTTAGTACTTCCTAATTTCTACTTTTCTAGACAAACGTGAGGTCGGAAAGTCGGAAGTTTTTTGACAATTGTCAGGTCAAAAACTTCAACTTTTCGAGGTAACTTTTTTGCTAGAAAAGTGGAAGTTAGTGTGCCTAATTTCTACTTTTCGAGTTCCTCGTAGGTCGAAAAGTGGATGGCGGAAACAGGATTCCGTACTCACCTGTCCACGTAGGAGGACCAGGTATTTTGTGAACTCCTCATATGGGCAACATGGCGGTTCTGTGTTTTTAAGCAGTGGTGATCAAGATAAAACTGCACAGAACTTGCAGGCTGATCATTGATTGCTCCAATATTTTAAGAGATATTCTGGTAAACCAAGGAGTAACGCTCATAACGCATGATATACATGCGCATGATTTTGAAAAAATGGGAGTAGCTCGAAAGATTTTTGTCATATAGAGCAAAAAGTTTTTCTCGTCACTAACTCTTTGAGCGCTATGCATGGTGTTAGCTGTTTTTGTCGATAATGTAGATCAAAATTAAACTGCCTTATGCCGACAATGAAGATCAAGCTCAAACTGCGCTGAAAGTGCAGTGTTAGCTTGGTCTACGCTGCCCACTACTTCGTTAAATATACATGCACTCCCTTGAAATTGAATCTTTACTTTTTCTAGATTCAAAAAATGCATATATGCGTATTTACATGGCGCTTATCGAGTTTTATGATAATTTATTTCGATCCTGGACGCGTACTGTTTCTGAAACCTGGTTACGCCCTTGTACACAGCGCCTTGAATTGCTACCGTTCGGATTTGTCTTAGCCTACAGAAAATTCTTCATATTTCATTTAGGCCTACATACCGGAGGTGATAATACAATATTGTTTATGGTCACTTTGAAAATTCCAAATACTCTTTTGACCGTTTTCTCCCCGAATAAAGATAACCAGTGAAACTTCCAAGATGCTGTTTTGACTTTTTACCAAACGATGAAGTTTTAGACTTGACCAAATTGAAAGCATTTGCAGCCGAGAAAATAAAGATCGTTAAGATTATAGGATTTGCAGTTGCCTTTGAAAGGGTAGAAAACAACGTTGGAAAAGAAGGAAATGCTGGTTACCAGCATTTTCTCCTTTTCCTACAATATCATCTGAAGCAGTCTTTCTCAAACTCTTTAAAACGAAGGCGTATGTGGTAAAAGGTTAAAGAAACGAGCAAGTATATGAAAATATTTTTGGTCGCTAGATGAAAAAACCATATAATTTCAGAAAATCTGCTACTGTTTGTCCAGAATAATTTTCGAATTATCGGACAGCGTAAATTAAATGACCAAACCAGGGGCGTAGCTAGCCCTCTATTGATGAGGATTCAACAGTGTGCGAGAAGAATACGGGGGCAAACTCCGCTACCCTGGGGAAAATTTTGAAAACATATTGCATTCTGGGGCACCATGGACGTGAATCAAGATTTCTTGTAAAACACAGCTGAATACTACTAAGTATAATTTTCTGGGCAAGCTTAAAGAAATTGGCCTGTAAATTTATTAAAAAGGAGCAAATCTGATGTAAGGAGATGGTAGTTTTTGCAATAAATTAAAACTTTCTTTGGGAAAAAAGTCTAAACCAAACACTAACGTTTGTGTCCGAAATGAAAGCAGGAGGAGAAATCTGTTATCCTAAGTATTTTCTTCTCTTGCCATAATATTTTCTACAAGACTCTTCTGCAAGACATACAAATAATCTGCTGGAAGGTACTTTTAGATTGAGATAGCATAGTCCTGACAGACTTTATCAGTGGCACATGGTATTGGTCGCATTCAAGGTCAGCGTTTTGTAGTGAAGGTTAACCCTTATCCTGCTATAAAAATGAAAAGAAACTTTAAAACTGATCGTAAAAAACCCAAATTTTGCTATTTCAAAGGTAATTTTTGGAAAAAAGATTTCTCGGACAGTGTAGATCAGTGATCAGACTGCACGTTCTGTGCAGTCTGATCTTGATCTACACTGTCCGCAAAAGGTCAGTGAGTCACGCTTAGCAGCCTAATGGTTAATTTCCAGCAACCGTCCGTTGTTCGCATATCAGCAGACTAATTTCGAAAACATTGTGATGAAAGAAAAATTACCCAGGGAACTTCTCCTTTTGTTACGTTGTTTTCATGTTGATTTCCGCTATTTTACAGGGACGTTTTTTAAGTAGTCTGCTGTTAATTTGTCTCAGGATTTAAAACCGTTTGCCACACAATCCCGTGTTTTTAACCAGCATTTTCTCTATTCCAACAATGTTTTCCTATTCCAAAACAATCCTTAAGATTTGAGTCATATTTAATTTGTTGTCTGCAACTGCTTTCAATTTGGAAAAGCCTATCATCTTGTCGCCTGGTAAAGAGTTAAACCGTCAACCCTAGAAACGAGATGTGATGCCGATGGTTCGGCACCAATCCTGAATAAAGTGGACCTGTTTGTTTGATCGTTTGTTTGATCATTTGTTTGTTTGACAGCCTTATGGATGGATTTACTAAGTCGTATGCTGCAAGATTGTTTCCGAATTTAAAGCGTCAACCTTTAGAAGGCTCTGAATCACCTTGGTGTTCTGAAGGACTGTCGGTGACAGCACTATGTAGGAAACAAAATATAATGGGATGATCTTGTTTTGTGACAATGGATGGATGGATGGATCCTTTAATCAGTTGATTGAGGTAAAATATGATGATGATGATGATATTGAATATTATGTCCGTTCTTTTAGTCAAACAACATATTTCATTGTTCTCTGGATTCCATAGAACTTAATTCTGTGCAAGGAGGCCAGTGCTCTTTTAATGTTGACCTTTAATGCAAAAATGTCTACATCCATAAGACTGTCATATAATTATTGATCATGCGTCACCCGCTAAAAAGTACTTCATAATAAGTTTGTTAAACTTTCTACCAAACAATTCCGTGGTTTCACGACCCTGGAGAAGAAAGCATTTGAAAACAGTTTGGGAAAAATGTTTTCCAGCATTTTCTCTCTTGTCCGATAAAATTTTTTCGGTCTATCTAAATGTGCTGGCTTTTGAGTTACCTTTTGGTACTGATAAAAAACGAATAATTAGAAATTTGTGATTGGTCAAATATGTAGACATGTTTATTCTAAGGACCCGTGGTAAAATTGTAGACATTTTTATTCCAAGACCTCCTGCCTATTTGCTGGCAAATTTACGCCATCTATCTTTATAACAGATATTTCTTGTTGCCATTTTCCAGACATACTCGTATCCCATCGTTTGAGCCACATTTATTTTGCTGTCTGCAAATGCTATTGAATAGAATAATTCTACAAGTTTATAGGCCGACCATTGAAATAGTCTGGTACCCCGCCGTACCTCAGTAACGTAGTGGTAGGGGCAGGTAATCCAGACTACCGTTGAAAGAGCTAAATGGGAGTTTCCACTGATTTCAATATGCTTTCAACATTATGACTGCAGAGAGACGGCCGTCGGTGGACTCCTGTACAGCCTGCGTCACACTCGGATCACATGACGTAATACCACAGCCTAGAATCGGTTCTTGGGTACTATTCACGGAAATTTCTGAACGATATTCATTTTACAGATGTAAAGTTTGTTCGTTTGGATGGTGTTTAACGCCGTTTTCAACATCATTTCAATTAAATGGCTGCAGCGGAAAACAAGTACACATGTCCATGCTTTTCTGGGGCTTCTTTTACCGGTACTTCGCACAATATTCTTTCCAAGCCCCTGGGTGCTTTTCCCACACAACTGTCGTCGAAACAATGACCAGCGGTGAAAGAGGAGAGAATTCTGTCTCAACGACTATTATCTTACCTCAGAAAGAACTAGGATTCGAACCGAACAAACCCCCACTCTTTTCAGCCCCCGTACGTTACCGACTGAGGCACGGCTGTAAATTTTAAGACTGATCACCTAACTGGTTGGGACAGGTTCTGATTTCTTTGCCAATCATATAGCTACTCTTAAAACTTATGATTATCTAGAATTTGGAATGATTGCTGAATGCGGTTCTCAATATCTCTCTACCGTTAAGCCCTCCACAGAGGAATTTTTTCCCCCCAATTTTGGGAACTGTAATAAAAAGTGAAAAATTTAAGACACATTTGAATTGAAACTATTACAGACTAAAATCTAAAGGTGGCTCAAATGATGGAATTTACAGCTTTAAAAAAGGTAGAGAACATTGTTGGGAAACGAGAAAATGCTGGTGCCCATCATTTTCTCGTTTTCTCTCAAAGTTTTCAAAAAAGGCCGTTTTCCATAGGATCATTAAACCTCGGGATCATTTAGTAAAAAGTTAACTCTTTACAAAACCATCCGGAGTTTTAACAACCATGAGTAAGAAGGCTATTTAAGACATCATGGGAGTAGGAACCAGTGCCTTTAACCAGTTTTTAGCTCCACTGGCCGAAGGCCAGCGGGCTTATGTCATGGCCCGGTGTCCGTCGTGCGTCCGTCCGTCCGTCCATGCGTGCGTCCGCCCGTCCGTCCGTCCGTGCGTTAACTTTTATTTCAAACATCTTCTTCTCTGAAACTACCCATCCCATTTTCATGAAACTTCACAGAAATGATCCTGCCATGGTCCTCTTCAGAATTTCTTGAAAGAATTTGATTCCTTCAAAAACGCTGGTTGCCATGGCAACAAAACTGAAAAATATTGGAAATCTTTAAAAATCTTCTTGTCTGAAACCATAAGGCGTAGGGCTACCAAATTTGGCATGTAGCTTTATGTAGTAGACCTCTATCATGTTTCTTCAAATTATAGCCCTGGGGTCAAAATTGGCTCTGCCCCAGGGGTCACAAGTTTTACATAGGCTTATATAGAGAAAACTTTAAAAATCTTCCTGTACCTAGCCATAAGGCCTAGAGCTACCAAATTTTGCATGTAGCTATATCTAGTGGGCCTCTACCAAGTGGGCCAAAATTTTAGCCGTGGGGTCAAAACTGGCCCTGCTGCAGGGGTCACAAGTTTTACATGGGCGTACATAGTGACAACTTAAGAAATCTTCCAGTACCTAGCCATAAGGCCTAGAGCTACCAAATTTTGCATTTAGCTTGATCTAGTGGGGGTCTACCAAAAGTGCCCAAATTACAGTCCAGGGGTCAATTTGGCCTCATGCTGGGGGGTGGGGGGGTCACAAGATTTACATGGGCTTATATAGGGAAAACTTTTAAATCTTGGTGTACATAGCCATAAGGCATAGGGCTACCAAATTTTGCATAATTATAGCACTATCTAGTGGACAACTACAAAGAGGGCCCAAGTTACAACCCTAGGATCAAGTTCGGCCCTGCACCAGGGGTCACAAGTTTTACATGGGTTTATGGAGTGAAAACTTCAGAAACCGTCTTGTTACTAGCCATAAGGCCAAGAACTCCCGAATTTGGTCATAAACATGTGCTTATAGGGTGAAAATTCAAAAAATCCTTTTGCTCCTAACTGCAAACCCAAGGGCTACCAAATCTGGATCGCTTTTGATTTTTTTTTTAACTTAGCCTTGCATCAGGGGTCTTATGTTTTACAGAGGCTTCATATGGACGAAACTTGAAAATCATCTTATTTATAACCATACAGCATAGACTTGTATTATTTTGGCATGTGGCTTTATCTTGTGGACCTCTACCAGGGTTCAAGTAATTATCACTCTGGGATCAAAAATGGCTTTGCCCTGCGGGTCTCAACTTTCACATGGGCTTTTACAGAGAAAACTTTGTAAGTCTTCACTTTGAAACCATTTGGCTCAGAATTGAAATGTTTAGTATTTATGGTTTATATTTATAAGCCAGTGGAGCGATACAGGGCCATCGTGGCCCTCTTGTTTTTTTTTTCTCCGTTTCCAACAATGTTTTCAATTCTTACTATTCCCATCATTTGAACCGCTTTGGCTGCAAATGCTTTTGCCATCCTATCTCCCTGTCAACAAGAACTTTCTTTCTCATGTGTTTGAAAGGGTAGAAAACATTGTAGGAGAGGGAGAAAATGCTGATCACCAGCATTTTCTTCTCTTCCCACCTTGTTATACTCCCCACTTACGGAGCAGAGTGGGGGTACACTGGTTTCACCATGTCTGTCTGTCCGTCCATCAATCGGTCTGTCTTGTTTTCGTTTCCGTGGTCTTAACTCAAATGCCGTTTGACCTAGGACCCTGAAACTTTATATAAGTGTTGCTCATGACAATAGGAGTTGTTGTGTTGGTTTTGGGTCACATGGGTCAAAGGTCAAGGTCACAGGTGAACTTTGTTTGAAAATCGTTTCCATGCTCAAACTCAATAGCTGTTTGACCTAGGACCCTGAAACTTTATACAAGTGTTGCTCATTACCCATGGGGGTGCCTATTGTTTTGGGGTCACATGGGTCAAAGATCAAGGTCACTGGTGATCCTTGTTTTGAAAATGGTTTCCGTTCTCTGATTGTGCTGCTTCAGTGACAAGATGCTGGTGGTGGGTATTGTCCGCTTTGCAACAGTTCTAGTTTTCATAAGGTTTCTGTGTCAGCGGTGTTAAAGCTTGGGATTGTGTGGCAAAGAGTTATGCCAGGAAAAAAAGACCAAATTACTGCAATTTCAAGGATGTTTCAGATAGAATATTACACAGCTGTGGAGATCCAAGTTCAGACTGCATGTTTTGTGCACTCTGATCTTGATCTATATTGAGGGTGTTTGGGCTGGAATATTACACGAAGTTTATGACAGTGTAGATCTAAGATCAGACTGCATTCTTCAGTGCAGTTTGATCTTGATCTACATTGTCCATAAAAATAACTGAAAGTGTGCTTGGTGCTCAAATGGAGAATATTGTTTCAAACAAACAAAACAACTTCTAGTATAATGCAAACATAATAATTGGGGTATTTATTCATCTTCATATCAGACAGTGTAGATCTAAGATGTGCAGTCTGATCTTGATCTACACTGTCCGCAAAAGGTCAGTGAGTCACACTTAGCAGCCTAGGAGTTTAACATCCGTTTAGAAGGAGCCTCAGCAAATAACGGAAAAACCCAAACATGATCACGGAAACAAAGTAGTGAGAAGTCAAAGCGGTTTCACAATACAGTGGCCAGGTTGTACTAGTGGTGATAAAGTGATTCAAGTAGAATTGATTGACCAGGTGGATGGCACATTTATCGTGTTCAATTCATAGGCAAGGCAAAACTCAATGTAAACAGTTTATTATCTTTAATTCCGATACTAATGTCAAAACAAAGACTGATGGTCTATGTCACTTATCTCCATATACAACCAATGTTCTACTTCACTGCAAAAGACAATTATTGAAGACAATGTTAGAAAAAGAGTAATTGCTTATCAAATTAATCCTTTATCAAAAGATTTTTTAACTCATCCAACTGATGAAATTTACAGATGAGAATTCAAATGTCTTTTCAAATGGCAGTATCTGTCCTTGAGTAGTGAGAACACATTGTGGGAGACGGAGAAAATCCTGGTTACCAACATTTCCTCCTTTTCCCACAATGCTTTTAAAAGCTTTCTTTCTCAGGATCATTAAAAGTTGGGATTGTGTAGAAATTAGGGTTAAATTGCTCCTTTTCCCACAATGCATTCTGTACCACAAAAATCCAGCATACTCATTTTTCTCTGAAATACTTTTCTCTGGCATTTTTTATTCAGAATATTTGATAATTTATCATAAACAGTGATTTTCTCCTTTTCCAACAGTGTCTTCAAAAGCCTACTTCATCAAGGACATTTAAACATGGGACTGGTTAGTATACAGTGGACATATGTCTGGGGTTGAATTTCTAAGACAAACAGTCAACAAATTAATGGTCTTAGCTTTAATATGCTCAAATCCAAAAGATATGCAGACAAATTAAATGTGACTGACAATGTGGAACTTGTTTTTGAAACTTTAAGGGTAAAAACATTGTGGGAAAAGGAGAAAATGCTGGTAACCAGCATTTTCTCCTTTTCCAACAATGTTTTCAAGAGCCTACTTCCTTATGGGAGCTGTAACATGGAATTGTTTGATAGAGTTTAACATGTGACTGGGGTTAAATTTCTGTGACAAATGGTCAACAACTGATCTTTGCTTCTAAGTAACATTATTACAAATTGAACTTTTACAAAGCAATGATTGATTGATTGTATGGTGTTTAACACCGTTTTTAATATTATTTCAGTAACATCACCAGCATTTTCTCCTGTTCTCATAATGTTTTTCAAACATAATGTTTTCAAACACATTCTATGTTACGATCATTAAAACCTGTGATTGTATGATAATGGTTGACTAACTGTATGGTGTTTAATGCCATTTTCAACACAATTTCAGTTATGTCGCGGCATCAGTACACCTATCCATGCTTTCCTGGAGATTCTGTTACAAGTACTGCACACAATATTTTTCCCAAGCTACTGGCTGCTTTCCCACATGGTCATCATCAAAACAATGATCAGCTATGAGAGAGAAATGAATCCTGTCACAATGACTATCATCAATCCTCTGAAAGAAACTGGCCGAGCTGGGGATTCAAACCTGCCAATCACTGTTCTCAAGTCCTGAACGCTACCAACTGCACTACCAACAATGCATCGATAAAGTCAATGAAAAATTTGAAAAAAAAAAAAATCCACAAAACTTGTGGAAACAATTCAGACTTACACAGTTAAATAACAAAGCCCTTAAAATGTCTAAGACAACCTCAGTGTTTGATACAGAATAGGCAGTCAGAAGTCTGATCTTGCATCCAAAATGCCCATTTTTTAATTGAGACAGTTAGGCATTCTTCTCCTGCCTGAAAATGCACATCTCTCATCTTGACAAAACAGTGAGACAGATATAAATTTACTGGACATTAAAACTTTAGACTCCTCCAAGTTCAGAACATTTGCAGATGGCAAATTAAATCTTGCTCAAATGATGGAATCTGTGTTGTAAAAGGTAGAAACATTTTGGGAAAAGGAGAAAACGTTGGTTACCCACATTTTCTTCCCTTCCATTAATGTTTTCAAAATCTTCCTCTTTCTTACTTTTTCACTTGTAACAACTAGGATGATTTTGTAACTGCATCTAACCTTGCATGTATTGCAGAGGTTTCCATTGTAACCACATTCAGTAACATGATCATAAATATGGTGGTGCCCATGAAATTTTTTAATCTATTGCACTGTGAACTACTACAATGACATAATTTACATAGATCTACATGTATCAATTCGTCAGTGAAAACTTCCAAGAAGCTGATAAATCACATAAGAAATTAATTTAACATACCCATTTGCTAGTCAAGATGTATTTAGAACTACATGTATTTCAATTGCAAATTGTCAGATACATTTTGACTCTTTACAACACAATCTCTCTTAGGACCCTAAAGAAGAAGGAGAAAATGCTGGTAACCAGCATTTTGCTTCTTTTCCCACAATGTTTTCTACCCTTTGAAGATATGTCATCATTTGAGGTATCATTTTTGCACCTGTGAATGCTTTGAATTCCATCTAGCCCAGAAATTTGTCATTTGGTAAAGAGTGTGTGTTTGCTGTAATTAGAATGATTTTGACTGATTGATTGTATGGTGTTTAACGCAGTTTTCAACATTTTTTCACTTATATTGCGGTGGCCAGTGCACCTATCAATGCTTTCCTGGAGTTTCTTTTACCAGTACTTTGCACAATATTCTTTCCAAGCCACTGGCTGCTTTCCCACATAGCCATTGTCGAAACAATGGTCAGCGGTGAGAGAGGAATGAATTAGAATGATTTAAATTGGAAATTAACCTTCCTGCAAACGCAAGTTTGGCACGCCCACCTTAGCAATGTGGTACTTTGGTCACTATGCCCGACAAACAAACCCAAAAATGGTGCCGACTACACAGAGAATGAGCGTTTATTTCTGTTTTATTCTAGCTTATATTTCGCTCTAATTGAAGCACCCAAAGGTTTTTCCCAGACTTTCTTATCAATTTGAACTAAATCAGCAACAATACAAGAAAAAATACTTTGAATAATGTCATATTTATAAGAAATCAAGAAGTAAAACCAGTGCAAATATGTTAGTAATTCCGTGTTCTGTCTCGCAAATGTGAGTAGATTGCTGTCAGCAATATCTATAATTAGTAATAGGGAAAAGGGGCACAAGTTTTTAAGACATTTTGTCAGTTTATAACATGTCAGTTTGACAGTAAACAATATAAGAAAAGGACTTAGAATTTAACCCTTTGCCATACAATCCAGTGCTTCAACGACGTTGATGGAGGAGACTTTTGAAAAGTTTTCCCTTTTCCCCTGTATGTTTTCTACTCTTTTAAGACAAATATTACCAGTGGTGCAATGTTTAATTTGTCGACAGCAATTTTTTTTTCAAATTAGACAAGCTTTACCTAACACCTCTAACACCTGTTTGAGTGAAAATCAATAGGTTTTATTGTAAGTAATCAATTAAGAAAGTGGTTTGTCGTAATTTTAACAGATGTATGCTGTAAAAACTTTTAAATTGGGGTTATTTTTTGTCACTTGAGGTGGTTATGAGGATTATACTGATTTTGAATGGACGTGCATTTATCAATTATGCAACGATCGTGGGGAAAACAAACAATTGGTCGAACCAGGCCAAAGTGAAATTAACAGTCACATGTAATCGTCTTAATGAAACAGGAATAAAATATGAATGCTCCCTAAATTATAAAAATAAGAATCAAAGAACATCTGACGTTCCCAAAGTCAACTTATTTATGAAACAAGATGACGTATGGCTGTCAATAAAATATACTTCTTCCTGTTGCTCATTTTGTACAACAATTACGACTGTCTATGAGTAATGCTTGGACTTTGAAAGATGTTCGTTGAGTTAGATTGCAATAGGTAGTTTAACAATAAACTTTGGCATAATCATTCTTTCTTTCCCGAAGGATTAAAAAAAACAAAAAAAAACTGCTTTTCTGTTGTTTGGTAGAGAGACTGGTTTTTCAGAAACCAGGTTAAATCTACCAGCAACATTTACGTGGATAAAGGTTTTTGGAATGGATAAATTAAGTTTTCCGTTAAGCATAGATTACGTAACAATTATCTTACCACATGACTCTTATCTGCAACTTTATTCCATTTTGAAATAATTTTTCTATAATCCAATCCTCTTTGGTTTAAACGAAAAGAAAAAAATACATTGTCTGTCTATAAAAACCAGGCCAAAGTGAAAGGTCAACTCTGTCTGACCTTTTGTTTATATGAGACGCTACACTGCATTTTGATTGACTGATATGACCTGTCGATCAAAATCGGCAGAAAGGTCAATTGTGATTTTTTTTTTCAAGTGGATTCTGATATCAGTAAAGCTGTCTATTTACTGCAAAGAAATGTAAGATGTATTAGAATATCAAACTAAGTAATAGAACTGAGGGACTAGATCAATGGATCACCTAAAGTTTGCGAATGGTCTTCAAGTTGTCACCATCATTCTTGAGAAAAACATGTCTATGGGAAACAAGTTAACTTCCACCACTGAACAGCTTTATAACAATAGGAATAGTTATTGCCCCTACTGCATAGACTAGCGTCACAATGCCTAAAGCTTGCAGTTTCATTTTCCATTCCAAACTTTTCTGGGTATCTTTCAACACTGTTTCTAAATCTGTTGAGGTATACACAACACTTCCTGTCATGTCTGTGCTTACTGCTTTGGATGACAGTAATTTTCTAATAGATTCCATCTCTTCTTTGAGTTGAGTCTCTTGTTTATGAAGTAAATTTACAACTTGTGTTAAATCTGGTTTTAAATCTTTTCCTCTTTTTTCTTCTTTGCTAGATTTCAAAACTGGGCTTTCTAGAACACTTTTTGACTGTGCCCCTGATAAAAGTCTCCTTAATTCACCATACTGTTTGTTCACAGATTTATATAGTTCTAAAGTTTGTTCCGAAGATGATGAAACTATTTTTCTTAATTCTTTCATTCTGAGGTAATTGTTAACAGTTGTCCCCATGATCCCTAAAATGGCCCCTATCACAGAAGCAGATAGTCCCCAGTATTTCACTCTCTCTGCCCTTGCTCGCTCCTTTTCATGGCTCTCCCTCACAGCAGATGACAATAATCCAAAATGGTGTTTCTCTAATTCCTCCAAGGCATTCAAATCTTCCAAAATTTGTCTTTCAGTTTTGATTATTTCATTTTCCCTTGTAACTAGTTCTATGTATGTATCTGTGCCTCTCTGGGCCTTCTCAATGTCCTGAGTTAATACTTTGATCTTTGCCTGGACACTGGTCAGCTGTTGCAGGCTGGATCTTCTCCGTTCCTGAACTGATCTGTATTCAGTCTCTGCCTGCAATGGATTTTGAAAGAAGCTACTGCTATGTTAATACTCTATGTTATACAAGGATCCTTTTAACCCTTTGCCACATTATTCTGTATTTTAATGACCCTGAGAAAGAAGGCTTTTGAAAACATTGTGGGAAAATGAGAAAATGCTGGTAACCAGCATTTTCTACTTTTCCCACAATGTTTTCTAACCTTTCCCTTACAAATCCCATTACTTCTGCCACATTTATTTTGTCGTAGGCAAATGCTTTCAGTTTGGAACTGTCTTAAATTTTGTCATTTGGTAAAGACTTAAACAGTGTGAAAAAGTTTAAGAGAGATATAAAATGGAACAGTTGCTTACCGTTAATTGCTACATAAAAATGAAATATATTCTTTTCCAAAACATTTTCTAAAGTCACAAAAACAAGTTTGTGCTGGAATGATTGAAAAATACCTGCCTCTATTGTTCTGAAATGCTTTGCCCAAAGACACTAATAAAAATCTCCATAACATCAGATAAGAAGTAAACCCAAGACCTCTGGATTTAAACTCTTCCACCTTCAATACCATGAACAGTCAAAATTTTTGACTGACCAACATTGAAAGCATTTATTGGCAATTGATTACATGTCACTCAAATGATGAGATTTGTTCTTCATAGAGTGGAAAACATTGTGGCAAAAGAATAAATGCTGACTACCAGCATTACCTCCTTTCCCACAATGTTTTCAAAAGGTTTCCTCATAAACGCCCAAAATTCACAGTTATTGTAATTTCTTGGGGGAGGAAGGGGGGGGGGGGTGTGGCAAATACAGGACTTAAACTCTGGACCCTTTGCTTATAGGGCCATTGTTGGCTTTTAGAAAGTGGTACAGCCATGGGAAGCCTTAGGCCTTCCCGGAGTGCTGAAGGCACGAGGGAGAGAGAGCCCGAGAGGGGAGTATCCCCCCTCTTGTAAGAGAAGGTTCGGGGGCTCTCCTAAGAAAATTGAAGACCTCTCTAGAAGCCATTCTAATGCATTTTGAGACCATTATTTGCTTGTCTTGTATTTCAAACGCTTACATCAACTTTTTAACCCTTTATCAGATGACAAATTTTTAGCGTAGTCCAAATTGAAAGCATTTGCAGATGACAATTTCAATTTGGTTCAAATGGTGGAAGTTTTCTTTGATAGGGTAGAAAACATTGTGGGAAAAGGAGAAAATGCTGGTTACCAGCATTTTCTCCTTTTCCTACAATGTTTTCAAAAGGCTTCTTTCCAAATTCCCAGGGGCGTTAAAAGGTGTCATTGTATGGGAAAGGGTTATGACACGCTCTAACACCTCGCCCCCCCCCCCCACTCCAGCAGAAATTTTCTTTTTTGTTTCATATTCTTTATAATTCATTTATCTGTTTATTCACTTAATTGTTTTTCTCCAATCCTTTTTCTTCGTTTTTTTTTTTTTTCAAGACACCAATTCTATACATATAATACATTAGACACTAGAAAGTACCAAACTGCTGAGAACCAGGATAGTTAACATGAAATTATTACGAATTTGGTGGGTGAAATCTGAATACAAATAAAATACTTTATTCATACTCATCATTCGTGTCCCAGTTTATTATCTACAACAGGCATAAAACGAGAGGACATGAATATAAAATTAAAAAAAAAAACAATGCAAAACTAACATTGGGTTGAAATCAGTCTCACAGAGACTTGTAGTAGTACAGATGACTGTCCCTGAAGGAGATTTTAATTTTTGACTTGTCGCCTGCGGGTACAGAGACAATCATGAAAAAAACAGTTGAAATCTGAGCACAGATTTTGTGCCCACTTTGCAACTCTCTTATTTTCACGAATAGAATACAATACTAGAATTTGAACATACATGTTGCTTATGTATTCAATAATCCTTCATTCCAAACACAAAATTTCTGATTTAAACGCTACACAGCAAAAAAACAGTTTAATTCATCTGTCACCTGAAATGTTTACGTTCACCTAGACAGAGTCAAATTGGCCGCCAAGCGTGATAAATTTCCAAAGTTTTTTTCGACATAACATGTTTGAAAACGACTCTCTTTAAGCGCTTTTGGTAATGAAACGTTTAATATTTTGTCCTTGGTCATGCATGTTATTAAAAATTAACTTCATTTTGCTGCAATGCAGATTAACCGACGAAAAAGAAAGTCAGTACAGCGATGTAGTTTTGCTATGGGAAAATTCCCAATGGACTTGAGGCGGTGCAGTGCACAGTAAATGTCCAAATGTGAAAAGCACTGCAAACATCTCATTATTGAGACTAAGAATTGTAGATACATGAAATAGCTTGCCAGTTGAAATTGAAGATCCTTCAACAAGGTAACAAGTGTTTATAACCCTTTTCTACACAATCACAAGTTTAACGACCCCGAAAACTTTTGAAAACTTTATGGGAATAGGAGAAAATGCTGGTAACTAGAACTAGCGTGTTTTCTACCCTTCAAAGACAAATACCATCATTTGAGCCACATTCAACGTATTGTCTATAAATGCTTTCATAATGGACAGGTCTAAAATTAAGTTTCGTTAATTTGGTAAAATCTAAAATTGTGTCGTCTGGTATGGATTTAACTTTAAACTCATCAGCACCGTTATCTGTTCTAAATCCTATGAGATTGTTTACGACAGGTTCTGAGCCCCACACTAAGGTCGGACATCTATGTTATTGGAAGCCGGCTCTTGAAGCCGGCTTCCAGTAGGAATGCTTTTTTTTTTTATGCACATGGGGAATTTTGGGATACACCATTGCACAACTTTTCCGACATATTCACTCAAATACTTTTAATACTATGTTGCTATTAAGTTCAAAATTATGCACTTTTTTTGTATGTACTGTTGAGATGAATTTTGAGCATGAAAAGTAAAGATTTCGTATTTATAGATATTTATTTAATAACTGATTAATGATTGACCCCACAGGCAGCGGAACTCTTCTTAAACTAGTATAGACTGGTTACCTCCCCTGATACTACTGTACATGTCAGTAGATTAGCGCAATATTACGCATTTTTTTTTTCCTTGTGCTGTTCACATAAATTGCGAGCATGCAAAGTACAGATTTTGTATTTGAACTCTTATTTCTAAAAACGCTCAATAAGATTTTAATCGGGATATCTCGCGCAACACTGAAGAATTTCTACTAAATTGCGCGAGATATCCCGATTAAAATCTTATTGAGCGGCCTAAAAATCTCGCTCTAAAGAACGCACCTCAGTTTTTCTTTTTATCATGTGACAATAACAAAGCGGTACGCTTGCATTTAAAGCTGCTCTTCCACATATTTTGGTAAAAAAATCAAAATTTTGAAAAACACATTTCTTATACATACTTTTTTGTAAGAATGTACCTTTGTTGTGACAAGCCTTGCATACTCAGAGCACAATTGAGACACACTAAATCCTTGGGCATTTAGTTATGAGCCATGCTCTGTGAAAAGGGGGCTTGATGCATTTGCAGAAAGTATTGGCCCAGTTAGCCTGCGCAGGCTAACTTGGACCGACACTTTTTGCTTTGGTAATTTTTCTGCATGTCAAAAACCAGTGTACCTCACGTTTCAGTTGGTTGCCAGACAAAATGGATTTTATGGATCCATAAATATGTGATGACTTGCTTGAATTATGGATGACAGAGATACATTAAGTCCTCTTTTGCCAGAGCATGTCTCATATGTTTTAATAACCCGGAGGAAGAAGACTATTGAAACGTAGTTGCAGGAGGACAAAATGCTGGTTACCATCATTTTCTCCTTTTCATACAATGTTTTCTACCCTTTCAAAGGTCTAAAGTAAGGTTGGAAAGGAAATGTAATAGAACTTTTGGTGTAGCGTTTAAGGGTATTGCACTTATTTTTGTGGCTTTAGGGCTTCAGCCAAACTTGGGTTTTGCACCTAGTTATAAATGACCCTCGACAGCTTTTGACTGATGTTGTACATCATTGCACTTGAGCCATGCTCTGTGAAAAAGGGTCTTAATGAATCTGGGACAAGTATCAACCCAAGTCAGCCCGCTTGGACTGTGCAGGCTGACCTGGGCTGAAACTTTTCGCTATTGGTAAATTTTCTGTATATTTAAGGACCAGTCTACCTGATGATTAAGTTGATTGTATTAAAAAAGAGGCTACATGTATTGTTGATCCTTAATTATGTGATGACTTGCTTGATATCATGGATCACGGAGATGCATTAAACCCCCTTTTGCCAGAGCATGGCTCATTTACATGTTCAACTATTACATTGTAAAGGGGCTATTCAGATTTTCATAGTCAAACCAAACTTGAAAATATTTTATTGCTCAATTTAGTAAGGCAATAGCTGACTAAGAATCAAGAAATAAAGCAAAAAGCAAAGGAAAAACAAATCGATGGTACTTCTTCAATGGACTAGTTAGCCTCTTAACTCT
Source organism: Tridacna gigas (assembly GCA_945859785.2). Classification (NCBI taxonomy): domain Eukaryota; kingdom Metazoa; phylum Mollusca; class Bivalvia; order Cardiida; family Cardiidae; genus Tridacna; species Tridacna gigas. The sequence goes on along the minus strand of OX244036.2, from coordinate 33,081,672 downwards.
GTACCCTACAACAGAATTTAGAACTTGTCCAAATTCAAAGCAGTTGTAGACGACAAATCCAATTTGGTTATAATGATGAGATTTGTCTCTAAAATGGTAGAAAGCCATATGATTGTAGGGAAAGGAAGAAATGCTTGTGATAAGCATTTTATACTTTTATTGCAATGGTTGCAGAAGCTTTATTCTTCAGGGTCACTAGAACATATAATTGTTTAGTGAAGGATTAAATCTTTACCACATAATCCCGACTTTTAACGACCCTGAGAAAGAAGCCTTTTGAAAACATTGTTGGAAAAGGAGAAAATGCTAGTAACCAGCATTTTCTCCTTTTCCCACAATGTTTTCTAACCTTTCAGAACAATTGCAATCATTTTAGCCACATTTGTCGTCTGCAAATGCTTTCAACTTGGACAGGGCTAAAATTTTGGACAGTATTGTCCAAATTCAAAGCAGTTGCAGACGACAAATTAGATTTGGTTATAATGATGAGATTTGGCTCTGAAATGATAGAAAGCATTGTGGAAAAGGAGAAAATGCTTGTGACAAGCATTTTATACTTTTCTCGCAATGGTTTCGGAAGCCTTTTTCGTCAGGGTCATTAATTAGAACATGTAATTGTTTGGTAAAGGTTTTTTAGCTTTTGGCTAAAATTTTGTGAAGGCTTGTTGGAATGTCAAGTGATCATGCAATTATATGCATCAGCTACGGCAGAGCTCCAGATAGAGGGAGTGATTTTAATTTCAAAATTGACAATATTAATCAGTCTCCACTAAACCCCATGTTATGGGTACTCATTAGAATCGTCTCATCGAAACGATTCTAATGAGTACCCACAACATAGGGTTTGGAAGGGAAATAATGGATTTAAAATACTATCACTCCCTCTTACCTGGAGGTCTGACTACGGTATGTAGGATCATATTCATGTAAGAATGGTAACAATATTTTGATCAAAATAGAGAATGATAACAGTATTCTTGTCAAAATAAAGAAAATACCTAATCCAAAATGACCATGCTTTTATCTGAAGAGCAAAATTGCACCATTCCTGTTTACTGAATGTAACTGTCCTCTTTCTGAATGCATGCAGGAAAAAAAGGGAAGTTTATATTAGTGTTTAACTCTTTACCACACAATCCCGTGTTTGAACGACCCTGAGAAAGAGGCATTATGAAAACATTGTGGGAAAAGGAGAAAATGCTGGTAACCAGCATTTTCTCCTTTTCCCACAATGTTTTCTATTCTTTCCAAAACAAATTTCAATTTGTGAGTCACATCTATTTTGTCTCTGCAAAAGCTTTTAATTTGGACTAGTCTAAAAGTTTGTCGATTGATAGAGAGTTAAACAAGAGGGCCATGATGGCCCTGTATCGCTCCACTGGCTTATAAATATAAACCACGAAGAAAAGTCTTCACTATATAAGCCCTTATAAAACTTTGACCTCATGGCTACAGTCTGACTAAATGGGGAATATTGTATTAGAAGAATAACATGCCAAATGTGGGAGTTCTTGGCCTTATGGCTGGTAACAAGATGGTTTCTGAACTTTTCACTCCATAAACCCATGTAAAACTTGTGATCCCTGGTGCAGGGCCAAACTTGATCCTAGAGCTGTAACTTGGGCCCTCTTTGTAACTGTCCATTAAATAATGCTATAATTATATGCAGAATTTGGTAGCCTAAGCCTTATGGCTATGTACACCAAGATTTAAAAGTTTTCCCTATGTAAGCCTATGTAAATCTTGTGAACCCCCCCCCCTCCAAGTATGAGGCCAAATTGACCCCAGGACTATACTTTGGACACTTTTGGTAGACTCCAACTAGATCAAGCTAAATGCCAAATTTGGTAGCTCTAGGCCTTATGGTTTCAGACAAGAAGATATTTAAAGTTTTCTCTATATAAGCCTATGTATAAAACTTGTGACCCCTGGGGAAGAGCCAATTTTGACCCCAGGGCTATAATTTCAAGAAACATGATAGAGGTCTACTACATAAAGCTACATGCCAAATTTGGTAGCCCTATGCCTTATGGTTTCAGACAAGAAGATTTTTAAAGTTTTCTCTATATAAGCCTATGTAAAACTTGTGACCCCTGGGGAAGAGCCAATTTTGACCCCAGGGCTATAATTTCAAGAAACATGATAGAGGTCTACTACATAAAGCTACATGCCAAATTTGGTAGCCCTATGCCTTATGGTTTCAGACAAGAAGATTTTTAAAGTTTTCTCTATATAAGCCTATGTAAAACTTGTGACCCCTGGGGAAGAGCCAATTTTGACCCCAGGGCTATAATTTCAAGAAACTTGATAGAGGTCTACTACATAAAGCTACATGCCAAATTTGGTAGCCCTATGCCTTATGGTTTCAGACAAGAAGATTTTTAAAGATTTCCAATATTTTTCAGTTTTGTTGCCATGGCAACCAGAGTTTTTGAAGGAATCAAATTCTTTCAAGAAATTCTGAAGAGGACCATGTCAGGATCATTTCTGTGAAGTTTCGTGAAAATCGGATGGGTAGTTTCAGAGAAGAAGATGTTTGAAATAAAAGTTAACGCACGGACGGACGGACGACTGGACGGACGGACGGACGCACGACGGACACCGGGCCATGACATAAGCCCGCTGGCCTTCGGCCAGTGGAGCTAACAAAAAATAGGATTCACAGCAAACAAAAAAAATCTTAATTAGCCCCCAAATTGTTGCAGTCGGTAAAATTTTCTACTGGGTCTGTACTCACCAAATATTCTTTTCTTAAGAACATTCTTAGTCTTATTCTCTAGAATTTTTAATTTAAAAGTAACACAGCTTCTGATAAGCGAGTTATTCCTAAAGCACCTTCCTTATTGATGGTAACAAAAAAATTGCCGGCTTCTTTGATGCTATGCATCAAAAATTTGTCTTGTCATTAAGAGTAACACAAAAATGGAATGGGTCATAAGATGGGAGATGGGCATTAATGACAAACCGACCTCTGTAACAAGAGCTTGAGCCTGTTTGACTTCTGTCAGTCCTACTACATTTTCATAAGCGTCTAACCACTTGTAGATTTTTCCGCCGGTCACGGTTTTAAGCGCGTCGTCTGCTGATTTATAGCCAGTGATCGATTTGTTACTCCTTGATAAAACGATGAGCCCAGAGCTCCGATAAAACTGGTGAAGGCAAAGTTTTCTTGTTAGCACCATTTTTCTAACACTAAAACAAAGAAGTTCGATCAACTCAGATTTCCACCATGTGAATACAAGCGCTTGAATAACCATGACTGTGTTTACATGGTTTAGACTAAATCCAAGACTCGGCGGCTAACTGGGTCTGTTAAACTGGTCCCATTATCAATATAATTTCACCTCCTGAAATAAAATTGAAGTAGACGAATATGACGAATATCGGTTTGAATACACATGGTAAAACTGTAACATTGTTTCTTTTAGGCCACAAATTGATTTGCTTCTGGACGGAAAAAGTCGTTCGCTGAATAGTCGTCAAGGCATGCTACCTCAAAGAATCTGCAACACGCATATACATGTACGATGATGAAAAGCTGATCACAATCTGGAGTTTGGTGTATGGCATAATGATCTGCTCAAATCTGTGTGTATTTTAATTTCAGATTGAAAAAACACTTTGAGTCACATCCTCATATTACGCCGCAATATTTTTCCTTACTAAAGGAGTCACATCGTAAAGGCAATTATTATACTCTCAAAAAGGCGATTTTAGCTAATGGACAGCTTTAACTTTACCAAAAGACAAAATGTTGGACTAGTGGAGTTGAAAGCCTTTGCAGACGACATCCTAAATTGGGCCCAAATATTGGATTGTGGCTTTGAACTTGAAGGTAAAGTTAATAAGGGAAAAGGACAAAATGCTGGCCACAAGTATCTTCTACGTTCTCCACAATGTTTTCAAAAGTCCCGTTCCACAAGGTTGTAAAAGCACGAATTTGTTTGACAAAGAGTAAGATATGAGCCATGCTCTAGGAAAAGGGGGCTTAATGCATCTCCGTTATGCATGATACCAAGCACTTGCGGAAGGCATATGGATCAAGATCAGACTCCACAACGGGTGCAGTCTGATCTGATCATCGGCATGGAACTCTTTCTGACTTTAGATGGGAGCCGAAAGACCTCTTTCAAAGAGGTCGTTTTGGTGTTAACTCTCAAAACTCGAGCGATGCGGAACTGAGAACTTTATAAGGGAGATAAATCAAATTAATATTTTCAACAATTAATTCAGAATTATCTCCCTTCGTCAGATGCTGAAAACGAGGCGCAAGAGCAAACGCATGGCGAAAGTCGTGAACAATATTTCCTCTTTCACAAAAGACGGCTCCGAGATCCTCAATTATTATACAATAGGTAACAGCAATATATGGAATTTAGTATAAACAACTCATCTTAATATTTGAATGTACATCGGATTACAACTAACAACTGATGCTTTTTGCAAATGGTCAGAGACATGGGGTTTAGACTTCAACTCGGCAAAATGTAAAAGATTAAATATAGGAAAGAAGATTATTAATGTTGATTATTATATGAGAATTGCCAATAACAGAGCTGCTATTACCAACGTGAAAGAGGAGAAAGATCTTGGAGTAATCATAGATAGAGAATTACAATTTGATTCCCATATCAATTCCAAAATTTCCAAAGCAAATCAAAATTTAGGAATAATTCGCAGAAGTTTCAGATACATGGAAAAAACTATGTTCTTACAACTCAACAAATCTCTAGTAAGGCCACATCTTGAATACGCAAGTCCAGTATGGTCGCCATATTTAAAGAAACACAAAATTGCTATTGAGAACGTGCAAAGAAGGACAACCAAACTTGTCCCAAACATTAGAAAAAGTACATATACAGAGAGACTCATATATTTAGGACTACCATCACTGGAGTATCGCAGAGAGAGAGCTGACATGATCCAAGTGTTTAAAATTTTACATAATTATGAAAAATCTAACAACAAGATGTTTACATTATCGGACAACAACAGAACAAGAAGCAACAACTTCAAACTTTTCAAACATAGGTCAAGAACAGAACAGAGGAGAAATTTTTTCAGTAACCGTGTTATCAATAAATGGAATGCACTCGATAATCATGTAGTAACAGCACCCAGTATTAACTCTTTTAAAAGTAGATTAAACAACCAGTGGAAAAACCACCTCCTTAAATTTAGTCCAAGCTGCTATAGCACTCCAACAAACAGTTCTGTGTACCAACAACCAGAAGGACCTTTAGAAGCCAGTGGCTTACCTGCGGTCCAGGAAACGTAAGTTAAACGTAAGAATTGGTATATTATTTATTGGTCCAGTGAGTCTAATGAGACAAACATGGTTGGGTCGGATATGTCCTATTCACAGCCTACACAGGGACTCGATGCAATATGTTTTTTTTTGTATCTTATACGTAAATATAGACAAGGGGTCGAACATGACCGAAGGGCAGATATTACCAGGTACGAATTGAGGCCCAATTACAAAGTCAATTTCGATTCAATTTTGTCATGCAATATACCAAATCACAGCTATCAATGACTATGTTTGTTGATGATGCTGCACAGCAGATTATGACCATAATCAATCCGAACACAAATCGAGATATCGGGCGATTTAGGGTCAATTTCGCAGGTCGGACACAACCGTGCAACTGGGACACCACTCTACTTACAAGGCTAAATGCCACCTCTCAGCCATTGACAGCCGATTTTCATACCCACATCGATTAAAAACGAAGTTAATAAATAACTTACAGCCAATAAATTTCAGTATCCTTCGAAGTCAACAGGAGAAAATGCTGGTTATCTACCTAGTATTCAAGGACAAATACAATGTACTATCATTTGAAAAAAAAAAAATGAATTGTTATCTGTTAATTTTTTTATATAGACAAGTCTAAAATGTTGCTGTGTGGTAAAATTTTATGGGAAGAAGAAAAGGTCCTATGCATGAGGTAATGTATGTAATGTGAAAATATTGCAGTACAAGGAGAAACTGCTTGTTTTAAAGAAATTCTCCTGTTGCAGTGTTTTTTAAAATTGTTGAGCTGCAAGAAAAGACAAATATTGTAAGATATGGCTTTGAAAGGGTAGAACATCATGGGAAAAGGAAAAACAAATGCAAGCATTTTCTCCTTTTCCTGTAATGTTGTCAAAGCCATTTTCTTCAAGTTTGTTGATTTTTTTTTTATTTGATAGCACTTCCAGATGATAAATATGGCTCATAGATCAATAGAAGGTGGAAAATGTGATTGGAAAAAAATGGTTACGACCATATTCTCCTTTTTGCTCCATGTTTTCAATAGTCTTCTGCAGGGTTGTTAAAACATTGGATTGTTTGTAAACACCCTATAGCACATTTCACAACTATAGTCAACTTTGTGGCCAATACAGATCAAGATAAAAAAAAATGCAGTCTGATCTAAACTGTCCACTTTGGTGAAATACATGTACTGCAGAAAAATACAACCATGAAATTGCATTTGAGCCATTCTCTATGTAAAGGGGGCTTAATACATCTCCATAATGCATGATACCAAGAATGTCATCATAGTATAATAGATCCGTAAAATCTGTTCTGTGTAACAGCCTACTGAATCATGAGGTATGCTGGTCCTCTGATATCCAGAAAATTTACCGAAAGCAAAAAGTTTCGGCCCAGGTCAGCCTACACAGAGTGTGCAGGCTGAACTGGGTTGATCCTTTTTGCAGAGCCCCTTTTCACAGAGCATGACTCATTTATTTTGGTTTCTGTTTTAGTCTGAAAATGTCTGTTGGGTTTATTTCTAAGCGCTCTAAGGGTCAACAGGTTAATTTTTGTTATTGTTTCAGGAGCTAACCTTATGGAAGAACCTGTTGAAGTGCCCATCCATGAAGAGGAAAGATCACTTCTCCTTCACCCATCACCATGTGGGCTTGCTGTCGACTTGATGAATTTTTTTGAGGAAGCAGGTGACCAAAAAAGGGCAAAAAGAGCTAAGATGCAATGAGAATGTGGAAAATATTCTAGGCAGAGGAGCATGAACATTGTTTGTTGACTGTTTATCTTCTGTACCCTCTTTGTTTTCAAGATTGCTTATGATGAAAAAGACAGAAGCAAGTTTCTGAGTGATGATGGGTTAAGGATGCTGCAGTTTATACCACAAGTTACCCAGCCAAATTACAAACCAGCCAGAAAGTTTTACTAGGTAAGCCTACTTGTTAGAACCCATGCCTGTGAAAAGGGGATTTAAAACCCTTTGCCACACAATCCTGAGTTTTAACAACCTTGAGGAAGAAGGCTGTAGAAAAGATTTGGGTTAAAGGGGTAAATGTGGGTAACCTCTGTGAAAAAGAGTTTTACCCATTGCCGCACAATCCTGAGTTTTACTGACCTTAACTCTTTACCAAAACGACAAAATTTTAGACTGGTCCAAATTGAAAACACTTGCAGATGACAAAATAAATGTGACTCAAACATTAAAATTTGTTTTGGGAAGGGTAGAAAACACTGTGAGAAAAGGAGAAAATGCTGGTTACCAGCATTTTCTCCTTTTCCCACAATGTTTTCAAAACGCTTCTTTTTCAGGGTCGTTAAAAGTCGGAATTGTGTGGTAAAGGGTTAAGGAAGAAGGCTTTAGAAAACATGTGGTGATAGGTGAAAATGTGGGTAACCAGAATTTTCTCCCCTTTCCACACTGTTTTATACCTATTCAAGGACAAACGCTACTCTTTGAAAAAACATTTAAATTGATGTCTGTTAATACCTTTGATATGGACAAGTCTAAAATTTTGCTGTGTGGTAAAGGGTTAATGCATCAGGAAAAAGTAACAACCAAAGTCAGGCTGCGCAGTCCGCAGGTTGGCCTGGGTCAACACTTTGCTTCTGTTAAATTTTCTGCATGTCCAAAGACCATTCTACATTGTTGGATAAAATGGATTTTATGGATCAATAATTGTTATGGGATGATTTGCTTGGTATAATGCATCAAGGAGATGCAGTTGGAAAAAGTGATAGTGCTTGCGCCTCTTTTATCAAAGTTTACTATAGAGTTCAGGAAAGATATTTCATTCTCCCGTTTGTTTATGAACCATGTTCTGTATGTATCAGTCATCATTTTACAATAACTCTTTATCAAAGAACAACATTTTAGACTTGTCCAAATTGAACTATATAAGTGTGGCTCAAATCATGGGATTTGTCTTATAACTCTTTACCAAAAGACAAAATTTTAGACTCGACCAAATTGAAAGCATTTGCAGACAACAAAATAAATGTTGCTTGAGTGATGATTTCTGTCTTTGATAGGGTAGAAAAATTTTGGGAAAAGGAGAAAATGATGGTTACCAGCATTTTCTCCTTTTCCCACTATGTTTTCAAAAGGCTTGTTCCTCAGGCTCGTTAAAAGTCAGGATTGTGTGGTAAAGGGTTAAAAGGTCGGAAACCTTCCTTAAGGTTGGTGAAATACACCTGACTGTTTTGTAAAGGGTTAATTCTTTACCACACAACAAAATGTAGCCTTATCCAAATTGAAAGCATCTGCAGACAACGAATGTGGCTCAGATGATTAAATTTGTCTCTGGTAGGGTAGAAAAGGAGAAAATGCTGGTTAACAAAATGTTTTCAAAAGTCTTCTTCCTAGGATCGTTACAAATAGGGATTGTGTGGTAAAGATTCAACTGGCAAGCAGTGCTCTGTTTTTTTGAGACTTGTTGGAATGATGTTTTGGGCCTATTTCTAAAGTATGTCGTTAAGTTTTTCATGCAAAAGCTTGGTCTTCTGGATTTCACCATCACTAGGCTTGAGATTTGCAGTGCTCAAGTACATTCTAAGGCTGACCTTAAAAAATTCTGTGTTTGGAGTTACCCGACCGACTCACGAAAATCGCCGCGACTCAACTTTTTTTTTGCTTTTAGGCGCCCGAAATTTTTTTTTTTTTTTCGGCAAAATGCCTTCACGCAGTTATTTTCCTTTCCCGTATTCAAAGTCCTTTCCGCTAATTCTTTTCGATAGTTTTTCTTTTTGTATCGGGTTGCTTCGTATTTTATCGCTGTAAGAATATGGCCGACGGAAAGAGTTTCGTAGACTTGCAAGTTACGTTTTGTGTTACTGTAAATTTAAGAGGCAGTGACACAAAAAAAACTGTTATCAACAATTCGATCAGGAAGTTTTCTGTAAAGGAACACACGTGGTTTGATGTTTTTGACATTGCTACAGAAGATGTGCTTGACGACTTGATTCCGAAAAGTTGTTTTGACTACTTCGAGAAAATTTCTACAATAACGGTGTCGTCTAGACCGTCGTCGTCTGCTGTGGAGCAGTTTACGCCGAATTCTTATGATAAAATTTCCATTTTGACCGACTTTGATAAATCTTTGAGATATGTAACCATTGACATGGATGTGGAAGGTATTTGCAGTAAAAATGAACAGTCGTGCAGCACTACTGCTTCTCAAAATGCATTTTCCATTCCGATGCATACCACCCAGAAGAAACGGCCACCTAGCAAAATTTCTGTTGACAAGGAATGCTTCACAAGTTAGTTTAAGCTTTTGGATAATTTAATATTCCATTTATAAAATTTATGAAACAAAAATGACAACTCGGTCTATAATTTCATTTTATTGTTTGATGTCAGTCTGCTGTAGTAAAACACGCTTTGTTTAACATGTGCAGAGATGGTTACAAATGATTGTGCAACAAAATGTCGGAAAGCATTCACCATCGGATGTAGGGAATTACATAGACCAGTACGAGCATTTTCTACCTGCAGGCTTTTCTGTGTTGCTTAGTATTATTAAAGGCTATCATTTTTTATTTTCCTAGTAGTCATAACTTGCATGCAACTTTATGACACATTCAGCTGTCAATACAATATTACTCCAAAATATACTGATCCATTTCTTTTTAATGTAGCAAAAGACAGAATGTTCAATGATGTTGTCGATCATATGACTGAGGCTCAAGCCGGTTTTCCTATGTCCATGTCAAAGGGTGATGAGAAGTGGCATCTGTCAGTTATTGTTGATTGCCTATGGTACATAGACGGAAGTCAACATAAGCTAGAGAAAGTGGGCATGACCATTCCAAAACGGTTTGTAAACTGCAAAATTCTGAATGTTTGTGACATGAATTTTGCTATTTATGGCTTTTATTAAAATAAATTAATCACACAACAAAATTAGAACTGTCCAAAATTCAGAAGAGTGTTCAGAAGACAATATATTTTGTGTAATGGAATAAGGCTTTATTGAAAACACTGTCAGATAGCAGGGTTCTTCCCAGGAAAGTCAGAAGCGGTGGTAGTATTGCTGATGTGGATTTGAAAAACATCATTGGCAAAGAAGAAATTGCTTGTTACAAGCAACATTTCTTTTTCCCACAAGGTTATTAACCCTTTCCCAAATGACAAATTTTGGACTGGTCCAAACTGAAAGAGTTTGCAGACGACAATTTTGAATTTGATAAAAATGGCAGAAAGGTCTCAAAAAGGGTAGAAAACACTGGGGGAAAAGGAGAAATTGCTCGTTACGAGCAATTTCTCATTTTCCCACAGTGTTTTCAAAAGACTTGTACTGCAGACACGTGAAAACCAGGGCTTGTTTGGGAAAGGGTTAAACATTTTTAGATGTTTTTTACACAGATTTTTTTTTTGCCATATTTCTAGTTCGAGTGGTTTTTTGAAATGAAATTTGCAAGAAAAGTGTCAAATCCGTGAGATATGAATTTGTTTGGTGTTGAATATTTTATAATTCGGTGTTGAATATAATTTTGTTGCATGCTATGTAGGGCATTCACTCCTAGAACTTCCATTCATTGAAACTAACTTTTCATGTTCATGTTAGTAAACAGCAAGACAGATGTTAAAAATTTTTCATTTCAATTTTTTTTTGTAGGTGATCCATTGCAAGGGAAAGTGTTTGTTAGGCTACAGCTTGGTTGTACATCCCCCATTGAGAAGACATTCTACTCTTCAACACATGTGCCTTTAAACAAAGACTTGTGCTACTACTGTGGGACAAATGAAAACACATCCCTTGATGAGGAGGCACTATCTGCCTACCGTGTGGTATTTCCCATCTGTAAAACCTGCAAGGCTCAAGGAAAAGTCATTGTTAAAAGACTCCCTAAAAAATAGTGATCTATATTGTGTCTCTGACACTGGTGCTTGGATGTATAGATACTTTCTGTGTACTACTGACATGCTGGCTGATGATGCTACATTAACTCTTTACCAGATAGCAAAGTTTTAGTCATGTCCATATTGAAAGCATTTGCAGACAAGAAATTAATTGTAGCTCAAATGATTGGATTTGTCTCTGTATTAACCCCTTCCCAAACAACAAATTTAAGGTCCTTCCAAATTGAAAGCATTTGCAGCCAACAAATTTGAAAGTGGTACAAATGAATTAAACACTGTGGGAAAAGGAGCATTTTTTTCTTTTCCCATGATGTTTTCAAAAGGCCTCTACCTCTGGATCTTAAAAACCTGTGATTTTTTGGTGAAGGGTTAAAAGGCAGAAAATATTGAAGGAAAAGGAGAAAATTCTCATGTCAGAGCAATTATCCGTTTTTCCCCAATGTTTTCGGATGTCTCCTACTTCTTACAGGGCTTTAAACCCAAGGCTTTGTCTGGTAAATGGTCAATGTAGTATGCTTGATATAAAATGTGACATTCACATGGGAGTGTTTATCCATAACATTATGTCAGGGTTAGAATATTAAATGTACATTTCATGTCAGAATGTTTTATCTTTTATTTATTTACAGACTAATATTTGGGATATACCAAGTATTTGATTTATCATGGGGTATTTTCTATTCAGCAGTATCATTCTCCACATGGTGTTGTAAAAAAAAAATTTAAAAAAAAAAAAATTACCTACCTACCTACCCACCTAAAGAAATGTGGGTCGGGTAACTCCAAACATAGAATTTTTTAAGGTCAGCCTAATGTGTTCACACATGTTTATTTGAGAAAGCAAATAGTGGCATAGACAAAAGATATGTCAGAGAATTTGAACTGTTCAAATATTTGGAGAAGTACTTAACGTTGTTAAGGTTTTTTGCCCAATTATAAATTACCATGAAAAAAAATAGGGCAAATGAAGCAAATGGAGAATCTTTCCAGACCAAGTGATTTCAGAAATTAGTTTCAGAAGTGTTTTCTGTAGCATTGGTTCCCCCCCCCCCCCCCCCCCCCCCCAAAAAAAAAGAAAAATCTAAATAAAAGATGCTTACATGCTTTTCTCCTGGTTTCAGGTGGATGTTCATGACAAGTCCTGGTGTACTACAACCGTGGGAGGAGTGAACCATGGGAGATACAGCAACACTCTAATTACTGACCTGGGTATGTGTTTTATAATTACAATGTACATCATTTAAATCTTACCAGACAACAAAATTGTAGACCTGTCCAAATTATAAGTGTTTACAGATTGCAACTTATATGTGGCTTATAATAATGAATCTTAACAGGAAAGAAAACATTTTGAGAAAAGCTCTCACCATTTTCTTCTTTTCTGACAATTATTTCAAAAGCCCTCGTCTTGTTGGCCTTTAAAACATGGAATTGTGCGGTAAAGGGTTAGATTGTATAAAGATTTCTATACACATTTTTAGGGAAAAGTTTAAGCTTTTTAGTGCAGCTCAACTAATGTTGCTTTTGCAGACATTGTGGATCAAGATCAGACTGCAAAGATTGTGCAGTCTGATCTTTGATCTACCCTATCAGGCTATCTTACAAAATATTCTGGCCAAAAATTCTTGAATTGGCAATACTTAGGTTGTCTTGCAATATATAACTCCCATGTTTAAAGAAAAGAATATGACAGTTTATGGAGAAATTGCTATTATCTGTCAAACAGTGTAGAAAACTAAAACTCTGCTTTGTTCCAGACTGATGACTCAACAACAAGACAGAAGGGATCTGCACAGACTTTATTGCTGACCTGGACTGGGATTTATGGACTCTTTCACAAACACGGACCCCTTTATATTGTGTTGGACTGGTTTTAACCCATCGCTGTACAGGTCATTTTTATACCATCCCAAAACTGTCTCAAATGACACAAAGGAGAGAGATTTCAAGGCAAGAAAACTATGGTTGTTGTTTGAATGGAAAAAAATTGTGAGAAAAGGAGCAATTGCTTGTTACAAACAATTGCTCCTTCTCCCACAATCTTTTGAAAAGGTAGCCTATTGTAAGGGTGTGAAGTTACATCTGTACTGTAATGGGTCTGTGTTATAACACAAAGGATAGTTTTTGAACTCTTACCATTTGTGGAGAGAAAATACCGAAACATTGTGACAAATGGAGAAGTGCTTAAAATGAGCTTTTTTTCCCTCTGTCACAGTATTTCTCAAGTGTTCCATTGGATATTGAAATATGCATCTACATCAAGGAGAGAGTTAGGAATACATTGTATTAGAAATTCACTTGAACCCTTTACCACACAATTCCGACTTTTAACGACCCTGAGAAAGAGGCCTTTTCAAAACAGTGTGGAAAAATGAGAAAATGCTCGTAACCAGCATTTTCTCCTTTTTCCACAATGTTTTCAAACCTATCAATAACAAATTCATCATTTGGGCCACCTTTACTTTGTCGTCTGCAAATGCTTTCAATTTGGACCAGTCTAAAATTTTGTCGTTTGGTAAAGAGGTAATATACAACTCCAGCATTGAGAAAACATTTGCAGATGTCCTAAAAAATATCCTTGACTACTTAGTGTAATCAACATAAATCATAGTTTATCTCTTTACCACACAACAAAATTGTAGACTTGTCCAAACTGAAAGCATTTACAGATGACAATTCAAATGTGGCTCAAGTGATGGAATTTGTCTTTGATAGGATAGAAAATATTGTGGGAAGAAGAGAAAATGCTGCTTACTAGCATTTCCTCCTTTTCCCACTATGTTTTTAAAAGGCTTCTTTCTGAGGATCATTAAAACTTGGGATTTTGTGGTGAAGGGTAAATAAATAAATTCATGTGAAGGCATTGTGGCAAAATGAGAAATAGCTTGTTACAAGCAATCCCTCATTTTTTGCAGTGATTTCAAAGTAGCATGTTGCAAAAAGAAAAGAAATATATCGGCAGGAGTTGAAATTTTCATCAGCAGTATAAATGTTAAATGTGTATTCATTGTAAAAGAGGGACTTGCATGCTAGACCAGAGTGAATATTCTAAAAATTCCCTATCAAATGAAAACATATAAATTATACATTATTCAAGAATAGAAAGAAAATGTTTGTATTATTACCCTATTTGATTGTTGATTATTGTTGATTCTAACCATATTTAGATTTTGGCAGTTTCCATGTAGCTTTGCCTGGTAATGACTTAAAGTAGATCAAAATAGTATAGTTGTTACATGTTTGAATGAAAAGAATTTTTGAAAAAAAAATTTTGCTTTATGCACGAGAAACAAATGTAGTTATGCTGGTGAAATCTTCAGTGTATTTCAACTCTGTTTCTAAATGCAAGTTCCTTTGTGATATGAAAAGGGAATGGAAACAGTAGCCTGTCTATAGATAGGCTTGTAAATGCAGAAACTTGAGCTTTCATGGTACAGGTTATTTAAGATGTGATTGAATACAAAAAGTACTTTTGACACAATAGTGAAATATTTGAAGGAATGGAAATAGTCCATGTAAATGATTCAGAAAACACTGCTAGAAAAGTAGCAGTTGCTTCTCCAACAGTATGTGCAAAAGCTGTCTTCTGCTGGGGCTTAGAATGTTAAACTCATATTAAAATAAACACAAATTGGGTTTTAGTTAAGAACTGATATAACAAATGTCACTAAACTGAGATACAATATTTTGTTTTAAAAAAAATTTTTTTTTTTTTTTCTTTTGATCAGCTTGATTTATTCAACACAGTCTTGCTTTTTCTACGTAGAAAATGTCTTCAAAAGGTATAGTTTATCAGCTTTTTCACCATATAATACTTGGAACTCTAGAATTCAATGAAAAATCATTAGATTAAGTTTTTTTTTTTGGCTTTTGATTTTGACTGCTCAATCAAAAAGCTATTAACTTACTGGTTATAAGTTCAGCTTTTCCAGATTTTATTCCTTCTTTATTTACATTTTGACTGGTTTCTATTCCCTGTACACATTGTAATTTGATCTTGAATTACTCCATTTTTGTTGACGAAAAGTATGTAACCCTTGACACTATAGCACTCAAGTTCATGTCCAATTTAGACATCATTTTAGAGCATTTGAAAATTTGTGGCTTTTTTCCCCGATATAATTTTGAGATTGATGTCTCTGAAATGATTATGATTTATTACATACCTTTTTTTCTCTATAGATTTCTTCGTATAAGAAATGAACTTGGAAGATGAAATGCTTGTGAGGAGTAATAATCAAATACTTGTGTGGAGAAAGGGTTACATTTTGTCAGTCAACCTGTCTATTACTTGTGAGCTCATTTCTATACATAAGGGATGTTTTCCTTCCCTGCAATTGAAAGCATAAATTGAAAATGCAATGGGAAAAGGGTACATGCTTGTTACAAGCAAGTTCTCATTTTCCCATAATATTTTCCATATTCAAGATTCATATTCAAGAGATGTTCTAGATTTCTCTCAAATCTTTGACACATTAGCAATTTATAGAAGTAGTCCAAAAGTATGAAATATAGAAATAGGTCAATTGATTTTTTAATGATTACTTATATCATTGTAGGCTTTTGACCTGTGGAGCCTTAAGCACCACCTAAGTTTCTTTTGCAGACAGCATAGATCAAGATCAGCCTACACAGAATGTGTAGTCTGATCTTTTATCTACACTGTCTGCTTCTTTGCAACATGTTTTGGCAAAAATTTCTATGAAATTGCTGTAATTTTGACTGTTTTTCCTGAATGAAAATGTTCATGTCAATAATTCAGTGTTCTACAGGTTAAAAAGTCAAGTCATGCCCTTAACTCACTACCACATGACAAACATGAAGACTTGTTCAAATTGAAAGCATTTGCAGATGACAGTGAAATGTGGCTCAAATGATGCATTTGTCTATGTAAGTGTAGAAAACATTGTGAGAAAAGGAGAAAATGCTGGTTGCCAGCATTTTTTCCTTTTCCCACAATGTTTTCATAAGATTTACTCCTCAGGGTTGATAAAACTCGGCATTGTGTGGTAAAGGGTTAAGGGCAACTGTGCAAAGTCATCCCCACCTGGTGTATGTTTGAAAAAATGCATGGACAGTGTGGATATGTTATATGAAAGCAAAAAAAAACGAAGGGGCAAATATTGAAAAGGTTCCATGGATTCCAAAGAAAGCATTGTTGCAAATGAAGAAATTGCCCATTATGAGTGATTTCTCCATTTGTTACAATGGTTTCTGTATTGTTTCTTGTCTTTATTTTAATTTTGTTGACATATTTGTTGCTTTTTCAAACCATTTATGTGTAGCTTTTAAGTTTTAAAAAACTGAGGATTAGCAAATGGAAAAAGCCTTCAAAAGAGTCCATACTGCTTTTTTGAGCATTGTCAACTTTTTTTCATGTTCTTTTCGCAGAGAAAACTGAAAGTGGTTTCTTTACTCTTTACCAAACGATCTGATGTTTTGACTTCTGTTTGGAAAATGACTCTGGAAAGCATTATCGGAAAAGGAGAAAGCATTTTCTACTTTTCCACAATGTTTTCTACCTATTCATAGACAGATCCTATCATTATAGCCACATCTGATTTGTCATCTGCAACTTCTTTCAGTTTGGACAAATATAAAATTTTGTTGTATGGTAAAGTGTGAAGAAGAAAGAAAGTCCAAGAAATCCCCTTTTTGTATTGCTGCACATAAATGTTTAACAATGTTTGTCATCATGTATATCAATGTATTGTAAATAACAGAGATGGCAATATTTACCAGCATTTCAATGATAAACCAAAAAGAGCTTTAAATTCCCTCTTACCAAGTTTTGTGACAGATCATTAACAAATTCAAAATATCTCTTCTCCATCTCATATGAGAACTGCATTTTCTTATTGATAAAAATTTGGTGTTCTCTTCGATTCTATTTTTAGGTACCTATCTTTCAATTATTTTGGTTACCAGTAGATTGTTAATTCTTTACCACTGAGTCATGTATTTCAAAGACCCTGAAGAATAAGGTATTTGAAAACATTGAAAAGGAGAAAGTGCTGGTAATCAGAATCTCCTTTTCCCACGTTTTCTACCCTATCAAAGACAGAAATCACTACTTGAGCCCCCTTTATTCTGTCATCTGCAAATGCTTTCAATTTGGTTGTGTTGAAAATTTTGTCATTTGGTAAAGAGTTAGTTGACTAATTTTCATGCTGATGTCAATATCTCGGTTGTATTAGGGGTACTGTGGCATTTCTTTTTACTTTTTGGGAAGGGGGTGGACTAAATATGTTATAAACTGAAGAACTTATCTGCTGGGCCCTGGTTGCCATCTCTGTTATGTTTTTTTCCGTATCTAGGGTTCCAGTTGTCAAAATTCTTTGTTAAAATGCAGGGAACCAAAAGGGCCCCATGACCACGTAATGCTGGTGCCATTGGGAGAGTAACTTGGTTTGGGCGAGACTTTCAGTGGTTATTCCCCTTGAATGACTCTTCAACCAAATTTGTGTATGGGTAGATGGTTCCTACTGGGATTGTAACGATGTGTTCTTGTACAGTAACAATGTGTATTTTATTGTGAGCTCTTGTAAGGAAGTAAAGGCCTTTGGTGATAATGATGGATTAACCAATGTGGACCATCAGTATAAAACGGAAGTTCACGAGGAAATCCTCTGTACTTGTTGTAGTACTGTGGAGTTTATGTATCTCTATGGTTTTGAATGGAAATGACTTTGATTCAATCTAGCCTTGAAACATCTGCACCCAGTGTTCTGAATTTGGGTTCAATGTGTAATTATTTGCTTTAGGAATCAATTTTTGCGTGTGCTATCTCCCTGTGTGTATTTATATTTGCATGTATTTGCAAACAGTGCTTATGACCACATTTTGATGCTATTTGTACATGTATGTTTTACAATAATTACTTCTGTTAACTAATAACCCTCTGTCCTATCTTAATAGCTTACAAAAAACCTGATGCAAACTAAATTACATAGGGATCTGAAGGTAGAACATTGTGATATGTTTGGTGAATAACAAGCATGAAGGACAATGTACATTGTATTTATCAACAAAAATTTCAACCACTAAACTCAATACCTCTTGAAACAAACATTATAGCAGATGATTTTGATAGCATTGTTCTAAAATATTGATATTTAGCATGACTGAAGATTTGATTCATGAGCATGGTTAAAGACCTTTACACATTTCTCATGTTAACTTTTCTTGGAAAGAAATTTGTGTCTGTACTGGTTTGAGAAAGCCAGGAAACACATGCATAGGTGCGCAGGCCGCTCAGATATGAGCTTAACTGTTAAAACGGTGTTAAACTCCAATACAAACAAACTGATGATTCCAGTACAATATTTTGAGATAACTAAAAATTTGTACTTGTGTATGAAATGTGACTGTAAAAACTAAATAAACAAAATAGACTGGAAAAATCAGCTTGCCATGAAAGAACAGAATGATTGCATGTACACAGCTGTATGTTATACGTATGATTTGTCTCAGGAGGTATCCACAGAGATAATACTATTATTTTTCTTTAATTGAAAGAAACTTTTTCATCAGCAGTGTAAACCCAAAGGTAAAATACCTATAGGGAATGAAGTTGATTGTAATTAATCAGATACTAAATGCTCTATAACCCTTATCCTGCTAAATAAGTTAAATGAAATTTTTGAGCTGGTAATAAAAACCAGATTAATGCTAGTTCAAACTTATTTTTTTTTTAGAAAAACATCTCTTTGACGGACATTGTAGATCAGAGATCAGACTGCACATTCTGTGCAGTCTGATCTTGATCTAACTGTCTGCAAAGGTCAGTGAGTCGTGCTTAGCAGCCTAAGGGTTAATGAAGTATAACAGAAAAGAAACCTTCTTTAACACTTTTTAACTTTGAAAAAACAAATTTTTATTTGTGCAAATAGATATGGAAATGATTAAATCTTATATAATGAGTTGAAATATAAAATTTAAAAAAAAAAACTAAAAAGAAAATAACATTCAGTGTAAGAGTAGAAGGTTTGTTCAGCATTGATAATTGGTAATAGCAGTTGCAACATGATATCTCATGCTTGATCATTGTTTAGACAAGCATCTTTGGAAAGCAGCCTGTGGCTTTGGAAGAATATTGTGCAAAGTACTGGTATGAAAAAGTCCAAGAAAGCATGGATAGGTATACTCGCCGCCATTTTGAAGCTGAAATAATGGTGAAAATGGCATTAAACACCAAACAAACAAAAAAATCTTCCCTGGTAATTGTTACTTTGATTTCCATTATTAAGTTTACCCTGAAATCATAGATATCTCATTTAAAACAATCTGTATAAGAAGTTTGTCCCTTAGTTTCAGTATTTTTGAAAACTATATGTTGCACATGTTTGAAAATTCCATTTGCCACAATGTTTTCTTAACTGCCAAATGAAAACCACAGTTGTAATTAGCATCTAGGTGCCTTCCCTTTGTCTCATATACTTAATTTCAAAATTGAACATATGTGTCTGTACATTGATAAGAGGAAAAAGTTTTATCTAAAACTTTATTGTAAATAAGTGATATGAAAGACTATCTTCCCATAAGAAACTTGTAATAAGATATTTTATGCTGAAAATTATGAACTAAATCAAATTAGGATCTAAAGTTAAACTTTTATCTGCAGATAGGAAATGGAAGGGAATGCAATGCTAAAGAATCTAAACTCTTTAAGTATTTTTTTTATTTTTCCTCTGTTTTTTTTAGCTCACCTGAGCACAACGTGCTCAAGGTGAGCTATTTTGATCGCCCTATGTCCGGCGTCTGTCAACAATTTCTTTAAACATCTTCTTCTCCTAAACCACTGGGCCAATCTTGATGAAACTTAGCAGGGATGTTCCTTGGGTGAAGCGCTACCAAAGTTGTTCAAAGAATTGAATTCCACCCTTAACTCTGGTTGCCATGGCAACAAAAAGGAAAAAAATGCAAAATCTTTGAAAATCTTCTCTGAAACTAGAAGGCACAGAGCTTTGATATTTGGAATGTAGCATCTCCTAATGGACTTTACCAAGTTTGTTCATATGATGCCCCTGGGGTCAAAACTGGCCCCATCCCGGGGGTCACAAGCTCCAGTATAGTAACAAAGAAGGACAAGAGGGCCATGATGGCCCTGTATCGCTCCACTGGCTTATAAATATAAACCATAAATACTAAACATTTCAATTCTGAGCCAAATGGTTTCAAAATGAAGACTTACAAAGTTTTCTCTGTAAAAAGCCCATGTGAAAGTTGAAACCTGCAAGGCAAAGCCATTTTTGATCTCAGAGCTATAATTACTTGAACCCTGGTAGAGGTCCACAAGATAAAGCCACATGCCAAAATAATACAAGTCTATGCTGTATGGTTATAAATAAGGTGATTTTCAAGTTTTGTCCATATGAAGCCTCTGTAAAACAATAAGACCCCTGATGCAAGGCTAATTTCAAAAAAAAAAAAAAATCAAAACAGGAAGATTTCTTAAGTTGTCACTATGTAAGCCCATGTAAAACTTGTGACCCCTGCGGTGGGGCCAATTTTGACCCCAGGGCTAAAATTTTGGCCCGCTTGGTAGAGGCCAACGAGATATAGCAACATGCAAAATTTGGTAGCTCTAGGCCTTATGGCTAGGTACAGGAAGATTTTTTAAAGTTTTCTCTATATAAGCCTATGTAAAACTTGTGACCCCTGGGGCAGAGCCAATTTTGACCCCAGGGCTATAATTTGAAGAAACTTGATAGAGGTCTACTACATAAAGCTACATGCCAAATTTGGTAGCCCTATGCCTTATGGTTTCAGACAAGAAGATTTTTAAAGATTTCCAATATTTTTCAGTTTTGTTGCCATGGCAACCAGAGTTTTTGAAGGAATCAAATTCTTTCAAGAAATTCGGAAGAGGACCATGGCAGGATCATTTCTGTGAAGTTTCATGAAAATTGGATGGGTAGTTTCAGAGAAGAAGATGTTTGAAATAAAAGTTAACGCACGGACGCACGACGGACACCGGGCCATGACATAAGCCTGCTGGCCTTTGGCCAGTGGAGCTAAAAACTATAAAAATCTTCTTCTCTGAAACTTGAAGGCGTAGAGCTTTGATATTTGGTATGTAGCATCTCCTAGTGGACTTCTACGAAGTTTGTTAATACGATGCCCCCGGGTTCAAAACTGGCCCCGCCCCGGGGGTCACAAGTTCGAACATAGGAACAAAGAAGGAAAACTTCAAAAACCTTCTTCTCTAAAAGGCATAGAGCTTTGATATTTGGTGTGTAGCATCTTCTAGTAGACCTCTACCAAGTTTGGTCATATGATGCCCTTGGGGTCAAAACTGGCCCTGCCCTGGGGGTCACAAGTTCGAACATAGGAACAGAGAAGGAAAACTTTAAAAATCTTCTTTTCTGTAATTGGAAGGCGTAGAGCTTTG
The DNA here is from genome assembly GCA_945859785.2 of Tridacna gigas. Lineage (NCBI taxonomy): Eukaryota > Metazoa > Mollusca > Bivalvia > Cardiida > Cardiidae > Tridacna > Tridacna gigas. The sequence continues at coordinate 33,060,159 of OX244036.2, read as the reverse complement.
ATATTTGGTATGTAGCATCTCCTAGTAGACCTCTACCAAATTTGTTCATATGATGCCCCTTGGGTCAAAACTGGCCCTGCCATGGGGGTCACAAGTTCGAACATAGGAACACAGAAGGAAAACTCTAAAAATCTTCCTCTCAGAAACAGGAAGGTGTGGAGCTTTGATATTTGGTATGTGGCATCTTCTAGTGGACCTCTACGAAGTTTGTTCATATGATGCCCTTGGGGTCAAAACTGGCCCTGCCCTGAGGGTCACAAGTTCGAACATAGGAACAAAGAAGGAAAACTTTAAAATTCTTCTTTTCTGAAACCAAAAGGCGTGGAGCTTTGATATTTGGTATGTTGCATCTCAGAGTGGACCTCTACCAAGTTTGTACATATGATGCCCCTGGGGTCAAAACTGGCCCCGCCCCGGGGGTCATAAGTTCAAACATGGGAACAAAGAAGGAAAACTTTAAATTTCTTTTTGTCTTAAACGGGAAGGTGTAGAGCTTTGATATTTGGTATGTAGCATCTCCTAGTGGACCGCTACCTACTTTGTTCCAAGGATGCTGCTTGGGACAAAACTGGCCCAGCCCCGGGGATCACCAATTCGAACATAGGAACAAAGAAGGAAAACTTTAAAATTCTTCTTTGAAACTGGAAGGCGTAGAGCTTTGATATTTGGTATGTAGTGATTCCCTTCTAAGTTTTTTTTGCCCATCTAAGTTCATGGAGTTCAAAATTGGGTCATCTTGAGTCATATACTAGGTCACTAGGTCAAATTAAAGAAATACCTTGTTGGCACTCTCGAGGCCACATTATTTACTCAATTGCCTTGAAAATCGGTCAGAAAGTTTGTCTTTATAAAATCTCACATAAGTCTGAATTTGGGTCAACTGGGGTCATAAACTAGGTCACTGGGTCAAATTAAATAAATACCTTGTTTGCACTCTGGAGGCCAGATTTATTGCTCAAATGACCTGAAATTTGGCCAGAATGTTTGTCTTGATGAAATATCAGATGAGTTTGGATTTGGGTCACCTGGAATCATAAACTATGTCACTAGGTCCAATTAAAGAAATACCTTATGGGCACTCTAGAGGCCACATTATTTGCTCAATTTCCGTGAAAATTGGTCAGAATGTTTGTCTTCATAAAATCTCACATGAGTCTGAATTTGGGTCAACTGGGGTCATAAACTAGGTCACTTTGTCAAATTAAAGAAATACCTAGTAGGCACTCTAGAGGCCACATTTATTATTTAGTTGATTTGAAAATTGGTTAAAATGTTTCTTTTGATAAAGTCCAAGACCAGTTCAAATTTGGGTCACCTGGGGTCATAATCTAGGTCACTAGGTCAAATTAAAGAAATACCTTTAGGGCACTCTAGAGGCCACATTTTTTGCTCAATTAACCTGAAAATTGGTCAGAATGTTTGTCTTCATGAAATATGAGTTTGAAATTGGGTCACCTGGGGTCATAAACTAGGTCCCTTGGTCAAATTATAGAAATACCTTTAAAGCACTCTACTCAGGTGAGCGATCCAGGGCCATCATGGCCCTCTTGTTTTTTTTTTTATTTTTGTGACTATTATCTTGAGCATTTCAAGCTGATGGAAAAAGGTATTTTTGGCTTGTATAGCAGGTCTTGCCATAAAAGGAGGGTATGCTGTTTAAAGTACTTTTTGTTACACCGATTCTTAACTCAAGAGATATCCCACCATTAACAGTTTTACTGTAACTGATGGTGGTTGTCTATCCATCTTGCCTTTTGTTACACTGTTTTTTCATGTTACAACAAATAGGCTTGAGAAGTTTTAGCCCAAATAAACATATTGTCAGTCTCTTGTCACTATAACTGTGAGCACTGTATTGTGCACCCATGGTGGTTATATGCCTATCTTGTCTTATGCCACAGCGTTTCTTAACTTGTGCGAAAACATGATAGGCTTGAGAAGTTTAAGCTTGAAAGAAAATGCCAAAAGTAAACAGGTGACATTCTGTGTAGAATGTTTACTTCATGGTGATTATGTGTCCACCTAGTCTTTTGTTACACTTGTTCTCAACCCTGTTATTAACATTATCAAGACTAAAGTCTTAAAACAGAGAGTAAATGATGACATTTTATAACAACAGTGTAGAATAATGTATTGTGTAATGTTGGTTGTATTGTTTCCATCTTTCTCTTTGTCACACTGTCTCTCCTCTAGCACCATCTTGCCATTGAAACGCTAGAGAGTATTATATCAGTGTACATTTTGCCTCTGTGACGGTAGTTCAGATTGCGTATTGTGCTTGGATGGTGGTTTTGTATCCACCTTTCTGTTTGCTATGTTGCTCATTTGTTATCTTTTCATTTAAACACTTTAGAAGTAGTTTGCTATTTTCTCCCATTCCCACAATGTTTTCTTTCTGTTCCAAGACTGTCCCTCACTTGAGCCAGTGAATTTGTTGTATGCAAATGATTTGACCGATCGTTTTATTTCCCCCATTAGAGTTAGTATTCCATATTAGAGAGCTAAATAAACCCAACTACTAATTTCATTCTAGAAATAAGACCAAATTAAGTGTAATTTGAAGGTTGTCCTTTTCATGAATATCTCAGCAAAGTAAATGGTGTAGATCAAAGATCAGACTGCATGTTTTGAGCAGTCTTATCTTGATCTACACTGGCTACAAAGTCAACTATAGTTGTGGAAAGGGCTCCAAGGGTTAACAAGTAGGGTAATCTTTAGGATCTGCATTGCATTCCTTCATCAAATAATGTACATTGTCCTTTACAACATAAACACAAAAATCTCATAGAAAGCTTTCTACTTACTTTCTTTCAAGACGATTAATTTAATTAACACTGACAAAGGTAACAAATAATCATTTGAATATTTCCAGCAAAAAGAAGTTTATAGGAAGAGTATTACACTTTAAATGACAGGGCAGATCAGGATCAGCAGTCTGATCATGATCTACACTGGCTGCAAAAAGCATGTTGGGCTTTGATAGGCACTCAAAAATACCAAGAGCAGTAATGTAAAGGAAAATTTTTGAGATTGTCTTCATATTTTATTTCTCTGAAACAGTAGGATTTCATTAGAGAAAAAGAAACCATTGCTTGGAATGTTGTATAAACTACTGGTGTTGGAAATACCAGGGATCATACATTTTTGCTATGGCAGTTTTAAGCTTGCAGAAATGTTTGTTTGTTCATTCTAAACTGAATTTTTGAAAGTGATACGAGATATGAGCCATGTTCTGAAAAGGGGGCTTAATGCATCTGCAAAAAGTATCGACCTAGGTCAGCATGCGCAGACTGACCTGGGCTGAAACCTTTTGCGATTAGTAAATTTTCTGCATGTCAAAAGACCATTCTACCTCATGATTCAGTGGTCGTTATACAAAATGGGTTTTATCGATCCATAATTATCTGATGCCATGCTTGGTATCATGATTCATGGAGTTGCATTAAGCCCCCTTTTGCCAGAGCATGGCTTATATATACATTAGTAAAATACATGTAGGTAAAAGGTTTGCAACAGGTAAATAGACTTGTACATAGGCCAGTGTGTTGACTGGCATTACTCAGTGATTTTCTTGTTCTTATCAAAACATACACTTTGGATTGTTATGTTGAAACTTTATCTTTACCTTTACTCAAGTTCCTTCTCATTACTGAGACACTTGACTTTTGAAAACAATATGGCAAATTGAGAAATTGTTCTTCCGGAAGAATTTCACCATTGGTCTGTTCTCATGTTTGTTTCCTCCAACTTCCCTGCTGCCTTGTCTGAAACTTGTATAGTGGAAGTTGACAGAAGTAATTGTTGCAAAACTTGAGGTATTAAATGACATTGAAATGAAAGGTCATAAGCACTGTTATAGATACCCTTGTCTGTGAATGGGCTTGTAGTTACATGATAGCACAAGTAAAGATTGGTTTATAAAGAAAATAATTGCATTTTGAATCTGAATTCAGAATACTGTATGTGGTGGTGTCTGGGTTAGAGGGTTTCATAACTTCAAACCCATGGACATACATTTTCTCTAGAAACATTGGTGTTGCCACATTATCACTAAAGGACTTGAAACTTTACAAGAGTTCACTTGAAATATATGTTGGTATTGTGCAGTAAGAACACATCATTACCAATCCCAGTGGGAATTAGCTGCCTGTACACAAACTTGGTGGAGGAGTCATTCAAGGGGAATAATCACTGGAAGTCTTGCCTTAACCGAGTTACCTCCCTTGGTACTGGCAACGTGGTTATGGGACCCTTTTTGGTTTCCTGCATATTGTTTATATTTTTTTTAATTATTTGAATAAAATCAAGAACTCAGAGTAATCTCCTGTAGCGTTTTTATCCCAGATTCCAAACTTACCTTATCCTCCCCTAAAAATTTGACCAAGTTTGCTGATAACCTACCCTAAAAAATTCAAGTCCACTTCTTTGTGTGCACCCAGATACAAAGAGTACATCAAAACTTAACTTATTACTTCCTGAAGAAAACTTCTGGCAGCAGACCATCGTTGAAAGCATTGCAAATAACAAGTAAGTTTTTCCTTCGTCCTGATGTTTTCACTTGTTCCATAGTATTGAACCTTGATTCAGGTTTATTGCTCCTATTTTGAAAGGATGTTTTGAAAGTCCCCAACTGCTGGTTGGTTTCAGGAGGCAATGAGGTAAATAGATATCCATTGCTTTTTTATGCACCCTTTACAACTTAACTTGCCTATGCAGCCAGTATAGACCAAGATTAGACTACAAAAGTTGTGCAGTGTGATCTTTGATCTTCACTGTTGGCTTTGCTAAAACACTTTGAAGATAAAAGCAACCATGAAATTGCAATTATTTCAGCCTAAAATTATTCAAGACTGATAATGCCAGAATTAGTAGCTGCTCGACAGGTTAGCCCACGCAATGGATACTTTTTGAACAATCAGTTTCATGGTTCTCGTCATCATGGGTGTACAGAAAGAAATCAACTTGGCTCTTACCAAATTTGGAAAATACTGTTTCTAAAGAAGCAATCTGTATTCGGTATGATTTGCATTCTTTTTAACGCTTTACCTTATGACAAAAATGTAGCATATGCAGACGACAACTGAATTGTGGCTCAAATGATTGCATTTGTCTGATAGGGTAAAAAACATTGTGGAAAATGGAGAAAATGCTGGTTACAAGCACTTCTCCGTTCCCTACAATGTTTTCAAAAGCCTTCTTATTCAGGGACATTTAACTAGGGGATTGAGCAGTAAAGGCTGAACAACCTTCTCAATATTAATCCTTAGAAAGCCATGTGCACCTAGATTTTACAGCAAATGGTGTTTATCAAGATCAGGCTGCATGAAATCAGCAGTATTATCATGATCTAACTTAACTATCCACTATAGAAAGTTTTGTTTAAAATTATTGGTATTGATAAGGCAACATGTTTCTTTTTTTTTAAACTGGAAATGCTGTATTAATTTGGCTCTCCAAGGATTAGACTTGGCCTGAGGAACATTTTCAATCACTGCAGAAGATGGGGGGGTGACAAAACATGTACAAGTTTAACCTTTGACCTTGCATGTAATTATTTGAGTTTCAACCTCTTGACCTTGCCTTTAATTATCTGAATATCAAAGGTAAAAAAGATATGATGAAATGTTTGGACAATGCAGACTTGACCCTGTGTTCCTAGAAGCAATTCAGGAACAGAAATCTTTGCCACAGAAGGCTTTTGACTTGCTTGTCTACTGTTTAATGCCGTTTTCAACATCATTTCAGTTATATCACTGCGACCAGTGCACCTGTCCACACTTTCCTAGAGTTTCTTTTGCCAGTACTTTGCATAACATTCTTCCATAACCACTTAAACAATGTTGAAACACTGCGACAAATGGAGCTACAATCAAGAGAAGCAATTTCTCCATATGTCGCACTATTTCCTTGCTTGACTTCACTTACCAGTTTTCTGCAATGTTTTCAAAAGAGGTCTGCTTCAGGGGGTAGAGCCACATTTTTACGTTTTCTTGTGGAGCCTTTGAATTGAAACTGACCAAAACTTTCTACAGATCTTAGTTATCTAAATATTGTGGATGTAGAAGTTTCTCTGCATGTGTCACAATGTTCATGGTTAGATAACTTTGGTGAGCAAGAATCAAAAGTAAACAGGTCACATTCTGGTTGTCTCCAACTTCTAAATAAGGGCCAGTTTCCACCATTCAAGCGTTACCATTATCAATTTTTGTTGTCAACTTTGGACAACCAGAAAATCTATTCACAACTAGTTTGATCTTGATCTAAAGTGTCCACAAAAGTGCACCAAGTCATGCTTAGCAGCCTAAGGGTTAATGTTCACCTTGGACAGACAGACAACGCAAAAAACTATATCTTGCCTTCTGCGGGGGATAATAATTCTGGCTGTTTTACTACAATCATTTCTACTTTTTCCACACTAATGGCTGTCTAAAACAAGTGCTACAATTTCCAAAACTTCTGTGACTTAATTTCAATTTTTTGCTCAACTACTTTGCAGTCTTGCAAAGTTTTAGTGACAAAAAAATCATAAACAGGACAGCTTTTACTAATTTCTCTGAAATTTAGATAGACAACACCCAATACCTGTAATCATACTACAGCCAACTAAAGGTTGAAACACAATAAATCAAGATCAGAATTAACAGAATCTGTGGCCTATTCTTCATCCTACACTATCTTGATAGTTTGCCTACTCTGGCCAAAGCTGCCTCAAATTTTTCAAGTTTGAAACCAGAGTTTTCCTTCACGTATTATTTACAAGCATTCCACGTTCTGAAAGTCAATCCAAACAGAAAATTGACTGGTAATCTATAGAATGACGGGTGAAAACAGGCCCTACTTATCAGCAGACTTGGTCAAGATCTTCAAAAGTAAAATTCAATACACATACATAATTATATCATGCATTTGAGACGTACTCTTGAAAAGGGGATTTAATGTATCTGCAAACAGTATTGACCCATGTCAGCCTGCACAGGCTGACATGGGTCAAAAGCTTTTGCTATTGGTCGACTTGATGAAAGCCAAAGGATCATTCTACCTCATGATTCAGTTGGTTGTTAGACAAAATGAATTTTATGATTTAACCCTTTACCACACAATCCCGACTTGGGAAAAAGCCTTTTGAACACAATGTGGGAAAAGGAGAAAATGCTGGTAACCAGCATTTTCTCCTCTTCTCACAATGTTTTCTACCCTTCCCAAAACAAATTTCTATTTTTCACATTTATTTTGTCGTCTGCAAATGCTTTCAATTTGGACTAGTCTAAAATTTTGTCGTTTGGTAAAGAGTTAATAATTATGTAATGACTTGTTTGGTATAATGAATCATGTAGATGCATAAAACCCCCATTTTCTAGAGCATGGCTCATGTACATTGTAAAATTTAGGCATATCATTACCTCCTGCAGACAATGTGATTATCTTACAACTGAATAACTTTGAAAGCATTGTGGTAAAAGGAGATATTGCTGGAAGTTAACAATATTTACCTTAGTCCACGATGTTTTTTGCATATATTAATGTATCCAATCTCAATCTACAGTATGTGGATTATCCATATTTTAAAGAATATTCATAGAGTGGACTGCTGTACATTGTTTCAGGCGATACTCATATAGGTAACTCTAAACAAAACACTACCACATTTCCAACAACCTTGATTAATACAGCTTTTCAAACAGTGTCAGAAAAGGCGAAAAAGCTAATATAGAGCATTTTCTCCTTTGTCCACAATGTTTTCTTTCCAATGAAAATCTCATCATTACAGCCACATTCAGAATGTTGTCTACAAAAGCTTCCAAACTGGACAAGTCTAAAAGTTTGGCTTTTGATAAAAGAGTTAACCCTTTACACACAACACAGTCCTGAGTTTCAATAACCAGAAGCAATAGGCTTTTGAAAAAATTGTGAGAAAAGGAGAAAATGCTGGTGACCAGCATTTTCTCCTTTTCCCACAACATTTTTGGCAAATTCAATTGCTAATCCTATCAATTGAACCACATTTAATTTGTCGTCTGCAAATGCTTTCAAAAAATAATCAGATCTGAATTTTTGTCATTTGGTAAAGATTTAACCAAGTCAAACATTAGTATGCTTTTAAGATAAGAACACACTTTTTATGACAGTATAGTTACCCTCAGTCCGAATATGCATACTGACAAATCAGTCAGTTACTAGATAAATCTAGGTGCAATTGTATGAATTTAAGAACTAGAATTGCAAAGAAATACCAACTATTTATCCCAAAACATTGCTCAAATTAACGAAACAGCAAGACTTAAGACAAAATACTTGTTATCAAAAACTTGCCCATCCTTGATAATCAAGCCATAGGCAAGGTTTTCATTGTCCCTCCTAGACAATCATAGTCTATCTGTTTTGCTAACAAACACTAACTTTATAGTATACTGCCAAAGGTTATGCCCCTAACATAACCTTGTCAAAGCATGTTTAAATAAATGTAGAATGTATATATTTGAATATTTCCATCACGACCACTCATGATAAAATAAAGCCCTGGTTTCACAATTTTATAAAAAAAATGTTTTTCTTTTGATTTTCATTCAGCAACCCCAATCCACATCGTTCCCCACATCCTAGCCTTTCTTTTTGGCTGGCAACCTATATCCATTCAACATTAGCTCTCCTGGAGTTTCTTTTGCCAGTACTTCTGCAGCATTTTAAATAGTCAAGACAATGTCAAGCAGTGACAGATAGATAAATCCTGTCTCAATGACCATCATCAGTCCTTGGCTAGAATTCAGTTGAGCAAGGAAATCAAACCAGTTACCCATGGCTTACCAGTCTACATGTGTTACATCAAGTTCTGAGGTCATTAGCAAGGCAGCATTCAAATATCCCCATCCAGTTGCCTTGTTAAGGATTCAGGAAAAATTAATCAAAGGACCATAACTCTTGTAATAGTTGACCAACTACAATAAATATTCCAGCTGCACAAGTTTTGATAGTAACAAGGCTTCCAATTAACCCTTAACCAGACAAATCCGAGTTTTAACAACCCCCAGTGAAAAATAAATTGTGGGAAAAGATTAAAATGCTGGTAGCCAACATTTTCTCTTTTGTTGATAATGTTTTCCACCCTTCCAAAAACAAATTTCACTTTTTTTCAGTCACATTTATTGTGTTGTGTGCAAATCATTTCAACTTGATCAAAGTCTAAGATTTTTTTGTTTGGTACCGTTAAAAATTTAATTTCAGCCGAGATTGTGGAAAACTGTAGGAGGGCAAAAGACTGCAGACAATCTGTCTCTAGTTTAAACCCTCTCCCTCCCCAATATGATATGGAGGTAGGGGTTAAAAACACAGACATCTGTACTGGATTAACTACTCCATCAGTTACTATCACCCCTCAAAACTTTGCTCTTGTAAATTTTTCTCAAAAATGTCTTTGATTATATTTAGACTTTGGCTGTACTTTAACTCATTGATTCTGGCAGCTTCAATCCACCTAAAATTAAAAATAAATTGAGTCATGCTCTGGCAAAACGGAGTTCAATGCATCTCTGTAATGCATTGTACCAAGCTTATCATCATATAATCATGGATGCATAAAAACCAATTTAATTATGAGGTAGACTGGTCCTTTGACAGGCGGAAAATTGACCAATAGTGTAAAGTTTTGGCCCAGGTCTGGCGTGGACTGTGCAGGCTCACCTGGCTCAATACTTTTTGCAGATGCATTAGGCCTCCATTTCACAGATGTGTTCACAGAAATGTGAATGAACTTTGGAAAACATAGACAATGATTCTTGGATTTCCTACATTATGGTAACTATACACTAGATTAACTCTTTACCACATGACAAAATTCATGACTTGCAAATATCGATACATTTACCTTTACTGCAAATTAAATGTGGCTCAAGTGAAGCGATTTGGAATTGAAAGGATAAAAATATCATGGGAAAAGGAGAACATGCTGGTTATCAGTATGCTCTCCTTTTCTCAGAAAGTTTTCAGAAGCCTTCTTCCTAAGGATTCTTAAAACATGGTGCTGTCTTGTAAAGGGTTACATATAATGAACTATGCTCAGTGAAAAGAGTGTTTAATGCATCTGCAAAAAGTACCCACCCATGCCAGGTTGACCTGTGTCAAAACTCTTTGCTTTTTGTAACTTTTCTGCACCATTCTACCTTATAATACAGCCAATCAATGGACAAAATAGATCTGTGGATCCATAATTATGTGATGACTTGTTTGGTGTTATGCATCACAGAGATTCACTAAACCCCCTTTTGCCAGAGCACAGCTCGATAATTGATAGACTTCATTTATACTACACACCAAGCAATTTACATGAACTGCAACAGGAACAATGTTCACTAAATGCCCAAAACAATTTAATGATTACAATATTATGACCAAAAACATTTCCATGAACTGCAACACATTCAACATACAATTTACATGTATTACTAGCCTGGCAGGTAATGTACAAGACTTGCTTCAAGGGGGTCACAGCTCTGCCATATTTCTTTCCGGAATAGATAATAGTCATTGCGACAAGGTTCATTCCTCTCTCACTGCTGATAGTTGTCATGACAATGATTATGTGAAAGCAGCCAGTGCCTTTGGAAGAATATTGTGCAAAGTACTGGTAAAGGAATTCTAGGCAAGCAAGGATATGTACAATGGCTGCTGCAATATAATTTGGAAAAGGACAAACAATCATGATTTGCAATGTTACCGTAGCAAAACCATTTCAAGACCCAATATTTTTTTTCCATTTAAAGGAACTACATTTTAACCTGAAACATTTTAATGAACATGCACATTTACATTGCAAAATTAATTATACTCTATCATTAAATTCTGTTCATTTTATTCAACTCGATCTTTAGGGATACAAACCTGATTGCCATACCAAGCGCTCAAATGGTTTAAAAGCTCAAAACAGAAAAATTGACTCTACTTGTTTTTTTTATTACATACAAGATAGTCTTCAAAATATGAGCCATGCTATAGTGAAAGGGGGCTTCATGCATCTCTGTGATGCATGATACCAAGCCAGTCATCATATGATTATGGATCCATAAAGTCAATTTTGTTTAACAACCGACTGAATCATGTGGTAAACTGGTCCTTTGACATGCGGAAAATTTACCAATTTCACAAAGTTTCATCCCAGATCAGCCTGGGCAGACTGCACATGCTGACCTGGATTAATACTTTTTTGCAGATACATTAAACCCCTTTTCACGGAACATGGCTCATATTCAGGTGACTTTGATGACTCAAGCCAATATCTAATGCCCTGTGAAAACTTACGACTGTCTAGTTCTTTTCCATCTATCCATATGTCTCAGCAGTAATTCTTCTGGAGGGGGCCCTAGGTCTGGATCCTAAACATCAAAAGATATATACTTTTCTTATCCACATGAGCCTATTGATGGTCTGACTAAAATATACCAAGTCTTGAGATCTAAAATACATTATACAACAGAGAAGAATGTCTTTTCTGTGTATTTTGTGCAGCTATTTTCTTTATCAAGCATGTATTCTGCATAGACCATCATCATGTTCACGGACTACTTCATTCTATATATTCACATTCCACTCTTTCCATCAAATCCTGAACATGTGGGGCTTTTTTTTTTTTTTTTTTTTTTTTTTTTTTTACTAAATTCATTTGGCGACATTTTTCTAAAGTTATAGTGGGAAGGAGTATAGGAAGAGGAACTTTACAATAGACTGCATTTCTGTGTGGTCTGAGCATTGTAGCGTGTGTATAGAGGTTTGCATTGGATTCGACCTCTGGTCTCATTCGATATGCACCTCTTTACACAAACAACATTATCCTGATCAAACCACACAGAAAAGCTAATCTTGGCATGCAAGCCCCTAGATCAGGCAGCCATATTTACGATCTAAAAAAATTGTAAATCCGATAAATTTGTAAATGAAATTATATATCTATGACTTGCTACATGATTGGCTGAGAAACGAAGTCTCAGCCAGTCATATACCTAGTCTTAGAATGAAGTATTCAAAAAAAAAAAAATTTACGAGTACTGGTAAAATTTTAACCCTAGCTTCAATGAATCTATGGAAACAAGGAAAATAAAACTAAGTCATCTTCTGATTTAGCATGAAAATGCTTTATATCTTGGCATTCAACCATTGCATAAAATGTATTAGATCTTGGTTCTCAGTATCAATAGATACAAAGAAATGAGCCATTCTCTGTGAAAAGGGGTTTAATGCATCTGCAGAAAATATCAACCCATATCAGGGCACGCTAACCTGGACCAAAACTCTTTGCCCTTAGTAAATTTTCTGCATGTAAAAAGACCATTCTTCCTCACCCTACCTTGTAGTTCAACCTATTTTTAGGTAAAATGGGTCTATCTTATACAACAACTTGCTTGGTATAGAGAATCACAAATATTCATTGAACCCCTATCTCACACAGCATGACTCAAAATTAGTCAAGTCAATCTAGGCATTAAAAGTTCCATCATCTTGGTCCTTAAAACCTACAGTCATAAAGAAACTAGAACCCCAGGCCCGGTTTCATGAAAAAAACTTTAAGTCTCTTATTTTACTCAAATCTACTAATGGTCACAGGTTCTGGCTAAAGTTGAGTTTGTTATTGGAGACAGATTTCAGCAACATTAACAGACTGTAGTAAGGTTCTCAACTCCTAAGTTGAAACTACGTTTCAGACTCAACTAAGCAAAATAAATGACTTGAATTCAATAAACAGGCTTAATTCCATTAGTGCCGAGTTGAGTCTGAAACGTCGTATCAAAACCTGACTTGAGAATGTTACAAAGGTCTGTTAATGTTAGTAAAGTGCGTCTGGAATAACAAACTCAGCGTAAGTAGGAAAATAAGTATGTTTGCAGATTTGAGTAAAATAACAGACTGAAGTTTTTTTGTGAAACCGGGCACTGGTAACATAATTGCAAGATGCTAAGCCAGTAATCAAAGGGTTCTGAGTTCAAATACATGCTCAATTAAAATTCTTTTTGTGGACTGATGGAAGTCAAACAAACATAATTATTCTCCTCTCAAACAGTAGTTTCAACTTTCCTACTGTGAGATTACAGACAGATTAATGGAATATTATGTATAGTACTGGTGACAGTACAATACATGGATCCGTGGCGATGAGATAAACCGACTTCCTTGGTTACCGTCATTAAGGGCTCACAAACAAACGCAGTAAATACATATACAGTATAGCAGAGAGGCTACTTAAATCGTGCTGCCATGACTGTTTCTTTCGATTAAATTCCGGGAAAATATTCCTTTTCATATGTTTCTGCCAATGATGGATTCTCAACAAGAAATATATGGATACTTGAACTTACTTACACAAGGATTTGTACAAAAAGTGTGAATTTCAGGGGCTACAGAAATGTAATACATATGCCAGCAAAGTTTTGAACTTCTACGAGAAAGAATGAAACACCCCATAATCCTCAGATTTGCCTAAAAATAATAAAATTAAAGATGATTAACAGGGCTACAGAAATTTTGTAATCTCAATCGGTCCGGCCGATCGACAGTGCATTCAGCAAACTTCGGCTGATTCCGGAATTGGCCGAGCTGTGACGTGTGATCGACGGCGGCGAGTCCACGTTACCCCACCCACTTTCTTTGTCAAAATAAACCCGCGATTGGTCCGGAAATGTCCCATCTCAAACTCACTGACGGTGATGGCATCGGTTAAAATTTTCTGAAGAATATTTTCTTCTTCATTTTCAGCAAATGATTTCTGTCCGTCGCTTTCGCTGCCATCAAAAATTCACTGCAAAACGTCTTAAAATGTCAGTCTGTGTTTAGCCATTTTACTTTCGTTTTCAAGAAGAATGTGGCTGAAGTAAACGCGAGTCTCAGTCTGCTAAAATTACACCCAATTGATTCGTTTCTTTGGAAAGTATAACGTAAAATTACTTTGTTCAACATTACATAATTCATGTCTACAACCCTGAGTGAGCATACCTATTACCAAAAGCGAAAACGAGACAAATTTCTTACGCAACCGCCCGGCCCAGACAGTTCTCCAAGTTGTGTTTACCACCGACAGGTGAGATAGTTGGGTGCGAGTTGTGTCTGCGCTAATGGCAATGGATTAATAATTCAAGATTGCCAGAGGTCATAGCTAAATATACACCGTGTAATGCTAGTCATGAATTCGTGACAGGATGGACACTACCACATAACGTAGAGTCAAGGCGCGGCTTTACAAAATCATGGGCGGCAACTAAATCTTGTACGTGATTTCTGATTGGTTCGCAGTAGATATTGTATGTAAACTCTGATGCAAATGGGGCGTGGCGAAATTGACTGACTGATTAGCATTGCATGCATGGTACGTAATTAGACAAAACCGATTGCAAATAGGGCCGTACCACGCTTAAGGCAACGATGCATGACGATATCTCTATAAGCTGTGATTTATGTCACAGTGAAATGGCAATAATTAGATAATGGCCAATTAACAGTTCGACACTCTAGATACCAAGGGATCTTACATACGATCACTGCTTTGCCTGCCAATTAACAGTTCGACACTCTAGATACCAAGGGATCTTATATATGATCACTGCTTTGCCTAACGTTAAAAAATGCCTGCAGCAATGATTTAAGGTTTGTAAGTTTGTTTCTGACTGGCCATATTATGATATTTCGGACCAATTTTTTAGGACGTTTTTGAAAATAAATCGGTTTTCAGTGTTCGGAATCGATCTGATCCGGCAATTTTTCGGATTTCTGTAGCCTTGATGATTAATATTTTTGTAAGGCTTGTTAGGCTGTCTCAACATTGTATTCGATAATAAATTACACTAAATAACAAGCATTTTGAAATATTCATAGATTATCTCATTCAACAGAGAGGTCGAAGTCTGAGAAATGTTTTAATTTCAAGTTAAGGGAAAATGGTTGCCTGATGATTTAAAAAAGTGTAAAGTGTGCTGTCAATTACCAAACTTATTAATATCACTGGTGGTAGTTTGTTTTATCTTATGATATACTGAAGACAACGAGTGGTTGAGTGGATTACAGCGGCAATCAAACACACATCTTATCAGTTAACAGTTTACCGACATACCCTTTGAAATGGCAGATGTGCTAATCTACCTAAATATGGCTAAGTCAAAAGCTGATTTAATTAACATAAGTTGCCTTTTGAGTAGAACTTCCAAAACTGTACAAAACAGAACTAAGTCTGTTTCATAATTGAAATGTACATGTACCTTCAGTAAAGAATATACGTAAATGTACTTAATATAAGTAGCAGATGGTTTGAATCCAAGAATAAACTGCATTTTTTGCACTCTGATATGTATCTTCACATTCAGCATTCTTCATGCCCCAAGGGTTAATGTTAACGTCAAACTGAAACATTGATGGCACGTGCCCCTTTTTAGATGTGCAGAGGTTATTAAAACAAGATTAGCTATTTGAGTGAACGTACTTTCTTTTTATTAGTATTTCACATACTTTACCTTTGTTTTTCCACTGTAAAATAGTTTTAAGTTTTTTTCGGAGAGTTTCAGAGGGGAAAAAAAACTAACATTAATTAATCAATTGCGTAATATCGCGTTGATCGAAACTCTTTGCTGATGTCTCATTGTCAATCATAATCATAATCCAAACTTCTAATCTCTTCGTATATCTCACGTAAGTAGTACACAATCGCAAAGCACATTTTTTAAACTTTTTCCTAAAATTCAAGCGTTGTAGACATACATAATATCGCACTTCTCCAACATTAACAGTCGCTTGTTTGTGAGCCGAAATAGCAGACAGCAAGGCTGCATATCGGGCCAAATAAATGCCATGACCTGATTGGTCAAATATCGATTTCCACGGATCCATGTATAGGAATGCATTGTGGCTATGATATAAGGGAAATTCTGTTGTAATGGTGTTAAACAACAAACCAAAACCCAAATAATTCTTATCTATTTTCTTTGTTCACTTCTTCTTCCTCCTCCCCCTCCATTTCATACTTACAGCATGTATATCTAGGGGCTTCTCAGTACAAGGTATTGCATTGGGTATCCTGGGATCTCTCACGTCAATACCATACTCAGTCTTCAACTTCACTGGCTCCGGGAGTTTGTATATGTATCCAGATCTGTCTTCCTGAAACTTTGAACACAATAAAATCATCACTTTACATATATGTACAACTTTTCTTGCCTCTGAAATTGACAGGTTTTCAAAAAGTTGTGGGAAAGGAGCAATCATTTGTAACAAGCAACTGCTCCTTTGCCAACAAAGTTTTCTATATATATGTACACTGAGAATGATTGTTTCCTTTCCTGCTTATATTAAAGATTTTAATAGATCTGAAAAAAAATTGTGAATTGAATCTACACCACAAAACTTTTAAAGTATCTTATAAAGTAGGAATAATTAGCATAAATTATGGCTGAATTTTATGTGCATCACCCTTGGTCACCCATCCATATTATATGAAAAATAGAGAAGTGTCTTTCACAAGCAATTTCTTCTTTTCCACGGAGTTTTCCAAAAGAAACTAGAATAACTATCACTAAAGGTGATAAATACCCCCGCCCCTATATTTCATGTCACAGGGGCAATAACTCTGCAATGTCAATTTAGAGGCAATAACTCCGTAATCATTAGGCCAACACTCATGAAATTTGTGCTTTGCACATCTACTGCTCCTGGTGAATATCATGACAAATATCAAGTGAATAAGACTTAAACTGAAGGAATAGTTCTCTGGACAAGAAGTTTTGAGTAAATTCAGGGGTAATTAATTTGGCAAACATTTGAGAAAAATGCATCTTGAACCTCTACCGCTCCTGGTGAATATTTATGCAAAGTATCAATTTAATTGGACACAAAACTAAATGAGTGTAAAAAAGTGCAGACCATGATCTGATAATATGTCTGAGACACAGCGGCTGGTCTGGACCCAAACTTGTTGCAAATGTCCAAAGGTGCCTTTTCGCATAATGTTGGCCAACTATACATATGACAGAAAAGACCTCCTTAAAGTGAATCAGACAGACACTGTAGGAGGAGTTGTCCGGACAAGCATTTTTAAGTCAAATCAGGGGCAATAACTCAGTAATTCTTGATGGAATTTTTACAAAATGTGTGTCTTGCACATCTAAAACTCCAAATGGACACTTCTGCCAAGTATAAAGCGAATCGGACTGAAATTGTAGGAGGAGTTGTCCGGACAAGCATTTTAAATGTGAATCAGGGGCAATAACTCATTAATTCTTCATAGAATTTTCACGAAAGTTGCGTCTTGCACATCTACAACTCCTAATGAACACTTATGCCAAGTTTAAAGTGAATCAGACAGAAACTGTAGGAGGAGTTGTCCGGACAAGCATTTTTAAGTCAAATCAGGGGCAGTAACTCAGTAATTCTTGATGGAATTTTTACAAAATGTGTGTCTTGCACATCTACAGCTCCTAATGAACACTTATGCCAAGTTTAAAGTGAATCAGACAGAAACTGTAGGAGTTGTCCGGACAAGCATTTTTAAGTCAAATCAGGGGCAATAACTCAGTAATTCTTGATGGAATTTTTACAAAATGTGTGTCTTGCACATCTACAGCTCCTAATGAACACTTATGCCAAGTTTAAAGTGAATCAGACGGAAACTGTAGGAGGAGTTGTCCGGACAAGCATTTTTAAGTCAAATCAGGGGCAGTAACTCAGTAATTCTTGATGGAATTTTTACAAAATGTGTGTCTTGCACATCTACAGCTCCTAATGAACACTTCTGCCAAGTTTAAAGTGAATCAGACAGAAACTGTAGGAGGAGTTGTCCGGACAAGCCTTTTTAAGTCAAATCAGGGGCAATAACTCAGTAATTCTTGATGGAATTTTTACAAAATGTGTGTCTTGCACATCTACAGCTCCTAATGAACACTTATGCCAAGTTTAAAGTGAATCAGACAGAAACTGTAGGAGGAGTTGTCCGGACAAGCATTTTTAAGTCAAATCAGGGGAAATAACTCAGTAATTCTTGATGGAATTTTTACAAAATGTGTGTCTTGCACATCTACAGTTCCTAATGAACACTTCTGCCAAGTTTAAAGTGAATCAGACAGACACTGTAGGAGGAGTTGTCCGGACAAGCATTTTTAAGTCAAATCAGGGGCAAAAACTCAGTAATTCTTGATGGAATTTTTACAAAATGTGTGTCTTGCACATCTACAGCTCCTAATGAACACTTCTGCCAAGTTTAAAGTGAATCAGACAGAAACTGTAGGAGGAGTTGTCCGGACAAGCATTTTTAAGTCAAATCAGGGGCAATAACTCAGTAATTCTTGATGGAATTTTTACAAAATGTGCGTCTTGCACATCTACAGCTCCTAATGAACACTTCTGCCAAGTTTAAAGTGAATCAGACAGAAACTGTAGGAGGAGTTGTCCGGACAAGCATTTTTAAGTCAAATCAGGGGCAATAATTCAGTAATTCTTGATGGAATTTTTACAAAATGTGTGTCTTGCACATCTACAGCTCCTAATGAACACTTCTGCCAAGTTTAAAGTGAATCAGACAGAAACTGTAGGAGGAGTTGTCCGGACAAGCCTTTTTAAGTCAAATCAGGGGCAATAACTCAGTAATTCTTGATGGAATTTTTACAAAATGTGTGTCTTGCACATCTACAGCTCCTAATGAACACTTCTGCCAAGTTTAAAGTGAATCAGACAGAAACTGTAGGAGGAGTTGTCCGGACAAGCATTTTTAAGTCAAATCAGGGGCAATAACTCAGTAATTCTTGATGGAATTTTTACAAAATGTGTGTCTTGCACATCTACAGCTCCTAATGAACACTTCTGCCAAGTTTAACGTGAATCAGACAGAAACTGTAGGAGGAGTTGTCCGGACAAGATTTTGCAGACAGACCGACAGACCGACCGACCGACCGACCGACCGACAGGCTGATTCCAGTATACCCCCCACAAACTTCGTTTGCGGGGGTATAAAAATGTCTGCTACATGACAAAATAAAGTCGTCTGCAGGATGTAAAGTGTTACAAAACTCTTTATCAAACAACAAAATCTTACACTTGTTGAAATTGAAAGCATCTGCAGACAACAAAATAGATGCGGCTCAAAAATTGAAATATGCATTAGAAAGCATAGAAACATTGTGCGAAAAGGAGAAAATGCTGGTTACCAGCATTTTCTCCTTTTCCCACAATGTTTTCCAAAGTCCTTTTCCTTGGGATCATTAAAACTTGGGATCCTGTGGTAAATGGTTAAACCTCGGGTCTCTCTTCGCTGGTTTCAGTCTCCTCAACGCGTTTGTTATTGATCCACTTCCTGGCTATAGGATACAACGGTGTACTCTCTGTGAACTCTGCTAGATCTACACTTCGGTCGAATAATTTCATTACATATGTTGTTTCTGTAAAGCATAAAGAAGAAAGAACAAAATGAACGGTGTTTTATGCAGTATTGACAGCTAACGCTTTACCACACTATCCTGAGCTTTAACGACCTTGAAGACAAAAGCCTTTTTAAAAGGAGAAAAGGAAGAAAAGGAAGCAAGAGAAAATGCTCATAACCAGCATTTTTGCTTTTTCCCACCATTTTTTCCACCCTATTACAGACAAAGTCCATTCCTTAACCCATAACCACACAGTCTTTTAACGACATTTAATGACCATAAATGAAAAGTCTTTTGAAACATAGTGGGGAAAAGAAGAAAATGCTAGTAACCAGCATTTTCTCCTTTTCCCACAATGTTTTCTGCCCTTCCCATAACAAATTTCAAATTTTCAGTCACATTTATACATGTATTTTGTTGTCTGCAGCTGCTTTCAATTTGAACTGATCTAAAATTTTGTCGTTTGGTAAAGAGTTAAGCCACATTTGAATTGCCATCTGCAAATGCTTTTAATTTGAACAAGTCTCTACTTTTTTGTGTAGTATGGTAAAGTATTTAGGTCATGTGGTATCCATACAAAGAATTTTTCAAACTAAAGGATACAAAGGTATTTCAGGGTATTGAAGTTTTAAAATTATCTAAACTTTTGAAACTTATTTCTGTTTATCTTAAATGGTGGGCAAACCAATAACAGTCACAGAGAGTGGAACTTACCTTGCAGCATGCAAACATGGACAGTTTGTGTGGAGTGTGTAAACCCAATGTGAATGAGCAAAATTTGAAAACCCAGACTTCAGACTATAATTAGCCAGCAGGTATTTTGTGAACTATTCAGTCTGTCAAGAAAAGCAGACCCAAATATGCAATTCAAAGGTTATTTTCCACAAGAATATCTCATTTTAGTGAATGCCTAGATCAAAGATCAGGCAGCAATTCCATATAAATAAAATGGACATTTTCAATCTGGGGAAAAAGAAATGATCCAAGTATTGGGTCTTAGTGTCTATTTTTGTTTAGAATATCTGGGGCAAAATAGATACATGTAATGCAGATCCAGGATCAAATTGCATTTTCTGAGCAGTGTGATCTTGATCTTCACTGCAAATGCTACTAAATTGTGAAAGGCACTTTAACTGTTTACTGGATGACAACATTTTAGATTTGTCACAATTGAAAGCATTTTGCAGATGACAAATTAAATGTGGCTCCAATGAAGGAAGTAGTTTTTGAATAAGAGAAAACATCGCAGAAAAGGAAAAAAATGCTGGTTACCCACATTTTCTCTTTTTCCAACAACGTTTTCAAAGGCCTTTTTTCAACAGGTTGTTAAAACATGGGATTGTTCGGCAAAGAGCTAACAGGAATTAAATGGTGCAGACCTGGCTTTTTACGGCTGATAAAGTTGGGGTCTTCCTCTTTAAAGTCTGAGTGAAATCTTCGCTTCCTCTTTTTTGCTCGAGCAACTTGAACTTTTTTCACTGGTGAGGAAACAGGAGTGCCAGAACTACGGACAACTTCCACTGTGATGGGCAATACATCTGAATCATCGTCACTTTCCTGGGAACTGAAATACAACAAACTATAGCATTACCTCATACATCACAAATTTATATGAATTTATTTCTTCTAACTCTTTACCCAACAAAATCTTAAGACTTGTCCAAAATAAAATAATCTTCTTTCTCAGGGTCGTTAAAAGTCAGGATTGTGTGGTAAAGGGTTATGGAAATACCACTGAAAAATATTTTTCTACTTACTTTTGTCATTCATCTTTACAAATAATTTGCCAGCTATCATATTTGAACTTTAGACTAGTCCAACAGATTGCAAACAACAAAAATCAGAGATGGCTCAAATGACGAAACTTGCCTTTAGATGAAAGAAAATGTGGGAAAAGGAGAAAATGCTGGTTACTACATTTTGGTCGAATGTAATACATGTATTTTCTCATTCTGGTAAAATGTAATTCATAAAATTCCTCTCCTGACAAACATGAACTCCTGAAACAAATTTAACCCTTTACCACACAATCCCAAGTTTTAACGACCCAGGGTAAGTCACGCTTAATTTGTCGTATGCAAATACTTTTATTTTGGATAAGTCGAAAATTTTGTTGTTTGGTAAAGAGTTATGGCAGATAACATTGAAGTTAAATCATAATGAGCAATTTCTCCTTTTGCCAGGATGTTTTCAAAAGTGGAATGCCAGAAGACTATTCTGCAACTTATTACAGCAAATGAATAGACTTTGTATATATCAGTAAAAAAACACAAGTGAAAGGCAATTTGTACCTATCATAAAGGTTTGAGCTGTCTTCCTTTTTATCCACTAGAGACTGCAATGTTGCATCCAATCTGGTACGAGCATTGCTCACTTCTAAAACAGAAACAAAGTAGAGAAATCATTAACTACCCTCCTGAAACCAATTTGCAGGAGAAAACTTAAAACTTATTTAACTCTTTACCACACCACAAAAATGTAGACTGGTCCAAATTCAAACCATTTGCAGACGACAAAGGAATGTGACTGAATAATTGAAATTTGTTCGGGAAAAGGTAGAAAAACATTGGTTACCAGCATTTTCTCCTTTTCCCACAATGTTTTCAAAAGTCTTCTTTCAAAAGATCGTTACAGGTCGGGATAGTGTGGTAAAGTGTTAATGATATAAATAATTAACATTTTCAACCACTTAACCAACAATCCCTTTTTTCTAAAGACACTGAAGAAGCTTCTTGAAAACACTGTAGGGGGAAAAAGGAGAAAATGCTGGAAACAAGCACTTTCACATTGTCCCACTTTGTTTTCAAGCCTTAATGCATAACTCCAACATTTGAGCCAAGTAAGATTAATTTATTGTTTGCAAATGCAAAGATACAAATACAGAGATCAACAAGGATCAAGATAATAGCAAAATATATAGTGCCTATACCTGTTACTGATGTATTCGGGTTACCAGTGTATTCAGTGATTTCCGAATATCTTATGATGTAACTCAATTTGCATACCGAATTTGCTACAGTTCATAATTGGTTTGAAAGTAATTTTCCAAGAGTCTAATGTGTCCTTTGTAGCATTCACCAAGTTTAAACATTTTTTGTGTATGCACCGGTAACAGGGGGTGAATTGACTTTCGATCTCCTTGAACCTTTACCCAGATGGGCATGCCAAAAGACTGGTGCAGATAACTGCCTCTGAAGGCGATTATGGTTTTTGATTGGTCGCCTCACGGTACAGAGACGATCGTGAAAAAAAAAAAAAAAAACAGTTGAAATCTGTACACAGATTTTGTGTGCACTTTGAAACTCTCTTCTTTTCACATATAGATGACAAAACTAGAATTTGAACATACAGCAGTACTGTACCTGTTGTTTAAGTATTCAATAATCCTTTTTTTCAAATACAAATATTTTCACTTTAACTCTTTACCAAAAGACAAAATTTTAGAGTGGTCCAAAGTGAAAGCATTTGCAGATGACAATTTAAATACTGCTCAAATGATGGAATTTGTCTTTGATATGGTAGAAAACATTGTAGGAGAGGGAGAAAATACTGGTAACCAGCATTTTCTCCTTTTCCCACAATATTTTCAATAGGCTTCTTCCCCCGAGTCGTTAAAACTAGGGATGGTGTGGTAAAGGGTAAAACGCTGAACATATGGAAAAAAAAAAGTTAAATTCATCTGTTACTTGAGGTTTAACATTCCCCATGATACACACAAAATGGCTGCCAAACACAATAAGTTTTGTTTGTTCTTTTTCGAGATTTACAGCCAAGCCCCCGTAGCTCAGTCGGTAGTGTACAGGACTTGAGAACAGGAGGTCACTGGTTCGATCCCCAATTTCTTTCCGAGGATTGATGATAGTCATTGCGACAGGATTCATTCCTCTCTCACTGCTGACCATTGTTTCAATGATGGTTAAGTGGGAAATCAGCCAGTGGCTTGAAAAGAATATTGTGCGGAATACTGGTAAAAGAAACTCCAGGAAAGTATGGAGAGGTGCACTGGCCGCTGCGATATAACTGAAATAATGTTGAAAACAGCATTAAACACCATACAATCAACAATCAATCGAGAATTACATGTTATAAAGGACTTCTACATGCACTTTGGGTAATGAAACGTTTAATAATTTGTTCTTTGTCATAATTATGTGTTGACAGAGATTTATTGTATTTCGCTGCAATAAACATTAAACAGACGAAACAGAAAGCCAGTCCAGCACTGTAGCTTTGCTACAGGAAAATTCACGATGGACTCGAGGTGGTGCAGTGCACAGCAAATGTCCAAATAAGAAAAGAAGCACTGCAAACGTCTCATTATTGCGACTAGCCAAAAGACAATTTGGTCAGATTTTTTTCAAGTCACTCTGTTTTACTTGATAATCTACTAAATCAACCCATAATACACTTACAACAATACAAGAACCTCTTTATTCAAAAGTAGATATACCTGTAACTGGGTTAGGGAGCATATTTTATGGTTGTCTTTAAAATACCTGTTTTCGTAGAGCTATTTTGACAGTTTTAGCTTACACTTATCTAAACAAAGAACTGATTTCAGAAAACACTTTATAAACAAAAAAAATCAAATTTAAATGCATATAAAAACATAAATTCTGCCTGAATCATGCATATTCAACAGCAATGCAACATTTTTTACCCTTCAATCTTGTGCAGGAAGTCAAGTTAGCCTATGGGAAAACATACCCTAAATTTGTGGCTTTCAATACCTATGGAACAGCTCATAAATAAAAAAAACTAAAAGTCATCATGTACACCAAAACAAATCAAAAGCATTAACTATCACAACTGTTTTGAACAATGGAAGCGAACAGCTCCGAGTCAATTAACCTAAATTTTTGAAACGCGATGAAAAGGATGGAATATTGTCATGGTGGCCATTGGCCCTCTTGTTAAGGCAGCACCAGAATACCAGAATAACAAATATTAAGCCATTTTGGTCCCTTCTATCAATTTATATGCCCCTATGATTAGGAATTGTTTTAAATACATTTTATAAAACATCTGAAAATACTGAGTGTCTTAATAAAAGGGTTGGAAACATTTGCTCTCTATAGCAGCAAAGGTTCTGGAAAAATTGTTCATTTATAAGTGTCCGAACGAAATAGGTCACGAAATTCTCTGATCTAATAATTATAAACTAGACTCTTGTCACACTATTCTAGTATGGTCACATGACCTTATGGCATCAAGACTGTCACATGTTGGGAATTTTCCTGGATTAAAATTAAATATAAGACTGAGAATTTAAATTGGGCAAGTATTGGGTTGAAAAAGGTAGCAAGAAATTTGTCACTAAAACCACTATTTCCTTTAGAAACATGCATACCGTCTTGTTTTTGTTGTATTTTATAATATTACCAGCACTGACGCTGTTTTTTACATTCTAAATTGTGGTTCACACAAACCAGTGACGTCACTCACTTCAGAGTTTGCAAGAAACTTGGATATCATTTCAGGTTCGAAAACTGGTACCCGTGAAAATAGGTCAGTTGACCATAATAAAAGGTATGGTCGACATACCTATTTTCATGGGGTACCTGTTTTCGAACCCGAAATGAAATCCAAGTTTTCTTGCGAACTATGAAGTAAATGACATCACTGTTTTGAGTGAACCGCTAATTTGAATGTAAACATCAGTGTCACTACTGCTAATCTATAAAATGCAACAAAAACAAGACAGTACGCATGTTACTAAAGGAAAGATCGATTTTAGTGACAAATTTCTTATTACTTTTTTCAACCCAATACGTGCTGAATTTAAATTCTCTGTCTGATACTTTATTTTATCCTAAAAAATACCCGACATGTGACATAGTCAGTCTCAATGCCAAAAAGTTATGTGACCATACTGGAATAATGTGACAAGAGTCCGGTCTGTAATTAGATCAGAGAATTTCTTGACCTATTTTGTTCAGTCGCTTATAAATAAACAATTTTTCCAGAACATTAGCTGCTACAGAGAAAATGTTTCCAGCCCTGTTATTAAGATATTCAATATTTTTCAGATGTTTTACGATAAAATAGTGTTTAAAATAATTCCTAATCTGTCCTCATAGGTGCATATAAATTGATAGAAGGGACCAGAATGCCTTAATTTTTGTTATTTTAGTATTCTGATGCTGCTGTCACAAGAGGGCAAATGGCCACCATGACACTAATCCATCCTTTTTATCGCGCTTCAAAAACTTATAATAAATGACTCAGAGCTGCTCATTTTCATTGTTCAAAACAGTTCCTCCTTGTGATAGTTAAGGCTTTTAATGAGTTTTGGTGTGCATGATGACTTTTTGTTTTTTATTTATGAGCTGTTCTATAAATACTGAAAGCACGAAATGGGGGCATGTTTTCCCATGCACCAACTCACCTTCGGCAAAATATTGAAGGGTGAAATATGTTCTTGCCGTTGAATATGCATGATTCGGGCAAAATTTATGTTTTTATATGCATTTAAATTTGATTTTTTTTTTTTTTTTGTTCATAAAATGTTTTTTGTGATCAGTTCTTCATTTAGATATAAACCTAATATAATGATCATTTGCTTCTGACAGCGAATTGCTTTTACTTGCTTTACTTCATGGGTATATAGTCTCACATGTGCAAAGATTAACTCTATTTAAAGTATCTAAGTACTAACGAGGTATACCTTCACATATTAAGGCGCGTCTTTCCCTATTCAATCTAGTTACGATATATCAAGGGGGCGAATCACAATACTAATCAATTAAGTCTACTTGACTCGTCTTGTTAGTTTTTGTAACTACAGATATTTTTGTCAAGAAATTCTTATTATCTCACCGTGTTTAATTCTTCCAGTCATTTTAGTGTCGATAGGAAGAGGCACAACTAGCAAGTTTACCGCACCACTTCTCTCCAAATTCGAGCCAAATATAAGCTGTTTTCCGATACAATTTTACTCTAAGAGAATAATGTTCTCCAAAACTGTGTGCTACAATCTCACCAGTCATTGAAGGCATTGCATAAAAAGAACGATATTGGTTAAACTGCACACATGGTATTGTCTTTGGATTCTGGTCTACAAGTTTAGGATTCTTTTGCTGTAAAAGGATCAAATTTATTCCATTAATATCAAAGGATTTCGATCTAGAGGTTTGGGAATATATACAAATCGTATGGACCAATCTTTTAGATGCTCAATAAAGCGTTTCAGAAACTAAATATTATGATCAAAAGCAGCCAGCAGGTACATTATTTCACCTTTTAATGCAATAATTTACCATTTCTTCTCGCCTGTCACTTCTTTTAAACATTTTCTACCACTGTTTCAAAGTTCTTTTTACGGAAATAAATGTTCTTAAAGAACTGTAAATATTTCCTTTTCCGGGGCAATGACTTTTCAACCTTGGCCTTTGCACATTTTTAAATTTGAACATTTATTTGGAAGCTACTTTACCCAAAATCAAGGGCATTACCAGCGTTTCAGAATCATTACCGACCTGAACTGACAGAGACTAATATCCAGCCTTTAACTCCTTACCAAACAACAAAATTTTTACTTGTCCAAACTGAAAGCACAAGTAATTGTTACTCTGAAAAAGGAATCCCGATGGCGAGCAGGTCGATGCCGAACAGGTTGATGGTTAATTTAAAACTGATAACTGTCGCCAATATTTACCTCACATAACAATAATTTCAATAGTTTCAGTGATGAGAGAGAGAATTCTAATAACAATAAACTCCAGAATATTTATCGAAACTGGATATTTCTCCATAGCAACTTAAAACATGTGCCTGCCTCTCATCTGCAATGTCCTTCGAGATGATCAAAAACATATCAGAAAAATCACAAGTTTTGGAGCATTTTGGATTAATAAAAGAGAAAGGCCAAATTAATCAAAGTACTGAAAGTACTGACAGACTAGCAAATTTGATTGATTGATTGATTGATTGTATGGTGTTTATTAACCCTGTTTTCAACTTTATTTCAGTTATGTAGCGGTGGCCAGTGCACATATCCATGCTTTCCTGGAGTTTCTTTTACCAGTACTCCGCACAATATTCTTTCCAAGCCATTGGCTCCTTTCCCACATAACCATCGTCGAAACATGAGCGAGAAATGAATCCTGTCACAATGACTATCATCAATCCTCGGAAAGAAATTTGTTGAGGATCAAACCAGCGACCTCCTTTTCTCAAGTCCTGTATGCTACCGACTGAACTGCCAGGGCTATATGTGCTATTGATTAACTATAATCCAGTTTAAGTTTAACCCTTAACCTGCTAAAAAATGTTAAATGAAACTTTCAAGCTGATGGTAAACACCTGAATATTGCTACTGCTATTTCACAGTTACACTTTGGAGAAAATCTATCCTCTTATCGGACAATGTAGATCCAAGATCAGACTGCACACACTGTCTGCAAAAGGTCATTGAGTCGTGGTAGTGCTGGTAAAAGAAACTTGAGGAAAGCATGGACAGGTGCTCTGGCCACCGCAATATCACTGAAATAATGTTGAAAACGGCGTTAAACACCATGCAGTCAATTAGTCAATATCTAATAGCACAAGATGTAGTTAACTATTTAACTCTCCTTACAAAACGAAAAATTTTACATCCGTCCAAATTCAAAGCTGTTGCAGACCATGAATTAAATGTGGCTGAACTGATGAAACATGATTCCTGAAGGGCAGAAAACAATGTGGGACAAGGAGAAAATTATGGTTACCAGCATTTTCTCCTTTTCCCACAATGTTTACAAAGGGACCCTTCCCCAGTATCATTAAAACTTGGGATTGTTTGGTAAAAGGTTAATAGAATCCAGTTTAACATAATAGTTCAACTGTACACAATGATCTAAATAATGAATGACTGAAGCAATGACAGGGGTTCCCTGTCCAGTAGGGGTTGATATAGCTGGGATTTGCTACTAGTTAACCTAGGTGTATCTATTAATAGATTCATTCATAATGTTACAGTTGTGTAGGAATAAGTGATTCTCTGCTTTGCACTGGTCACTCAATTTACATAAAGGCAAAGATCTTGTTCCTTATAAATGACATCTTGTTCAGTTTATTACTTTGTAAGATGACATGTTCAAATCGGAGAGGTAGAGATTTAGCAGTTTATGTCTAAATTGTCATGTATAACAGAATTAAGATTTCTAACAGAAAGAAGTATTTTCTGTGGCAACTGTGGGGTTTTGAATCTAGGTCAATCTTGATGCCCATAGACTAGCTTTGCTAGTCAATAAAAAATAGTGTGGGATACTGGATTTTTCGGACAATTTTGAAATACAGCAGGATACTACGAATTGGACACACCCCCTTAAATGAAATCACCAGACAGTCAGTCAGATTTAATCTCAAAAAACAAAGCATATCCCGCTGCAATCAGAAAGTTTAGGTATGATTACAAATCTGCAACAAACCCTTGAAAACATTGTTTTAATAGGAAAAGCTGCCTTAAAGAGATAAAATTTTCTTTTTAAGCATTCACCAAACATTACGATGTTTTAACAGCCCAGAGAAAGAAAGGTTTTGAAAACACTGTGGCAAAAGGAGAAAATGGTTACCAGCATTGTCTT
Organism: Tridacna gigas; assembly: GCA_945859785.2. NCBI lineage: Eukaryota > Metazoa > Mollusca > Bivalvia > Cardiida > Cardiidae > Tridacna > Tridacna gigas. The sequence goes on along the minus strand of OX244036.2, from coordinate 33,031,223 downwards.
CTTTTTCAGCAACATTTTCTTCCCATCTTTTGAACAACATTGTTGTCTTCAAATTTATGCTTTTTGTATGGATGAGTCTTGAATTTTGTCGTTCGGTAAAAATGAAAATAATGTTTCCATTTGTAGTCAGTGTAGATTAAGATCAGACTGCACAACATGAAGTCTTATCTCTTATCTGCACTGTCCACTGAGACATTCTGGTCAAGAACAGCCTTGAAATTGCAACTATTTAGATCATATTTCTAGAGTCTATATACCTATTGGGTCTAATTGACGCTCTAAAGATCAGCGTAATTATGTCTTTCAACAGAATGGCTCTATTTCCAAGATCCATGCGACTTATAAGACAGAACCTACAGTTACTGATATACACACATAGATTTACCACATGTTCGTGCAACTGTCTTCGGTTGTCACCACTTTTCCACCACCACACAAAGCGAATATATTCCACACAGAACAGTAGCCCTGGATACAAAGCTATGATGGGTCAAGACTTGGAAGAGGAACCAATAAACAACTACACACCAGACTATGGGCTTGCCTTGGACTCCTGGCAGTTTGATGTTGGTAGTTCTGGACTTCTGAAATTAAAATCACCAATGTCTGTCCATATTGAAGCTCTTGATCCTCAGAAGTTTCCGGACGTGAATAAAGTTTACTTGAACATGTTATTTCTTGGGAAAGAAGCTCTTTCTGGCCAACAGATGATAGACATGGCAAAAAACTACACAGTGAGTGCAGATCTGGATGAGGACAGTGTGAATTTACATCTGAATATTGACTATAAGAAGGACTTTCAAGAAATGCCAAATATGCAGTGTCATTTACAAATTCCAGTGAAATATGGTATGTGACAGAGGCACTTGGTGATTTTTTTTCACACTGATTTTGCCCACTAGATCTATAAAGACATGCTAGTTTAGAAATATGTGAAAAGTACTGAAAAATGACTGGTAGTGTTCAGCAGATATATAACTGTAGTTAATGCATCCCTGTGGTTCGTTATACCAAGCAAGTCATCACATCATTCTGGATCCATAAAAATAAAATCAACTTTGCCTAACAACCATCTGAATCATGACATAAAATGGGCCTTAAATATGCATAAAATAAACCAAAAGCAAAATGTTTAATCCAAGGTCAGCCTGCGCAGACTGACCTGGGTTGATATTTTTAACAGATGTATTAATCCTTTCCCAAACAAGCCCTGGTTTTCACGTGTCTGCAGTACAAGTCTTTTGGAAACACTGTGGGAAAAGGAGAAATTGCTCGTAACGAGCAATTTCTCCTTTTCCCACAGTGTTTTCTACCTTTTTTGAGACCTTTCTGCCATTTTCATCAAATTTAAAATAGTCGTCTGCAAACTCTTTCAATTCGGACCAGTCCAGAATTTGTCATTTGGGAAAGGGTTAAACCCCCTTTTATTTAGAGCATATACATGGTTATGGAAGGCAAAGTATGTCAAAAACACAAGGGCTTATGATTTATAACCATTACACATACTTGTTAGCATAAGTAATTTTTCATCTAGTAAAATGTTGATAATTCCAATCTGGACAGGATCATAATAATTAGGTAGTCAGAATTATCAGTATGTCTTTCATGGCTGAGATTAAATGTATTTTTCACTTTCCTTGAAAATGTTGCATTAATAAGCCTGATTAGTCCTATGCAACACTTTTATCCATACCATGCCCTGCAATTACAATTTGAAGTTTCCAGTGGCTTTATTTACTGAATCAAAAAGATGACCATAGGCTCTTTTCATTTCCTATATTTCTATAATTTACAATAGCTCAACTCAGATAGGTAAGAAATCCAAGGGTTGTAGTGAGTTTAGGAGTTCTGTTGTATTTTCATCCTTTCTGTTTTGTTCAGATATTGATGTAACATGTACAGGAGAGTCAGATGTGTCTGTGATAATGCTGGAAAATGAGATTGTCACAGTCAATACCCAGCTTGGTGACTGTTCCTTGAACAGTTTGAAGGTAATCTTTATCTTTCTATACAATTCTCTGTGTTTACTTCAATGATTGTTTTTTTTTGTAGTTTAGCTTTGAACATGTTACTTTAAGGAACCATACATGCCTCTGCAGACAGTATACAATAACTCTATACCAGATGACAAAATCATAAACTTGTCCAAAGAGAAAGTTTTGGACTTGTCAAAATTGAAAGCATTTGCAGATGACATATTAGATGTGGCATAACCCATTACCACAAAATCCTGAGATATAAGGACCCTGGGATATTATACTTTGGGTATTTTTCCCATTATATTTTCTATCCTGTCAAAGAACTTCAGTTCATTTGTATCACTTACAATTTTTTCGTCTGCAAAAGCTTTGAATTTGGAAGAGTCTAAAATTTGTTGTTTGGTAAAGAGTTAAATGATGGATTCTGTTTTTTAGAAGGGTAGGAATCATTGTGGAGAAAATGCTTGATACCAACATTCATTGTCTCCTTTTCCAACAGTGAATTCAATGGCCTTCATCCTCATGTTTATTACAAGACAGGTTTATTTAGTTAAGGGTTTTTGAGTGGAATGAGCAATCTCATCATGAATCTTCACTGTGCGAGACAGTGCAGCCAATACAGTCTTGAAATTAAACCTGTTCAGCCATTCCTACTGACCATCTCAGCCGTTAGTCTTTACAAAAAAGAAAATAAAGGTTGGTCCACATTGAAAGTATTTGCAAATAAATACACTAAGTCCTCACTGTGCAATCCAGTTTCAACAACTCTGGAAGAAAAAGCTTTTGAAAATATTGCCAGAAAAGGAGAAAATGCTGGTAACCAGCATTTTCTTCTTTTCCAACAATGTTTTATAACCCTTTGAGACACCTTTGATTTTTTTGTCTGCAAATGCTTTCAATTTAGACAAGTCTAAAATCTGGTCATTTGATAAAGAGTTCAAGGTGAAAAAAAAAATCTGGAATTTGTCCTTGAGAAGGGAAGAAATTGCATGGTTACCTGAATTTTCGATTTTTTCCACAATATTTTTAAAAGCCATTTTCCTCAGGGCTGCAAAAATACAGGGTTGTTTGGTATTGAGGGTTAACTCTACTAGGTGACTAAAATTTGTCCAAGTTGATAGGATTTGCAGATAACACAGTAAACCTGACTCAAAAAGTGAAATGTATCTTTTGAAGGGAAGAAAACATTGTGGGAAAGGGCGAAAATGCTGGTCACCAGCATTTTTTCCTTTTCCCACAATGTTTTCGAAAGCCTTCTTTCTCAGGGTTGCTCAAACTCGCAATTTGTGTGGTAAAGGGATGTCTGAATTTTTATGCATCTTTATACATGTATTTTTTCTTAGGTCCCACATTTGTTAGTGATAGGATATTGTTGTGTATGAACACTATTTCAGAGTGTCAAGGTCACAATCAATACTCAAGGTGGGGACATTGAGAGCAAATCTGCGGTACAGGGCAATATCTCTATGAAAACAGGGTCAGATGGGGTAAGTGTCAAAATCATCACCTCCTGAAACCATTTTGCAACAGATGACTTAGAAAAAATCCCTGTAAACACTTTCAGACGATAAACTAGTTGTGGCTTAATTGAATGGATCTGTCCTTAGAAGAGCTTGAAAACATTTTCGGAAAAGCGGAAAATGCTGTTTAACAGCATTTTCTCCTTTTTCACAATGTTCTGTAAAGCCAGTTTACTCCAGACCATTAAAAACAGGATTGTGTGGGAAAGGGTTAAATACATGTAGCTGGGTTCTCACCAATGGTCAGTATTAGAACCATTCCCTCTCTCACCAGGACTTGAATCTTTAACCTCCCATTGCATAGGCATATGCCCTAACTACTGGGCCACAACAATCCCATGTTTGTATGACCTTGGGGTAGTAAGATTATTAAAACATTGTGGAAAAAGGAGAAAATGCTAGTAATCATCATTTTCTTCTTTTCCTACAACTGTTTTTTAACATATCTAAAAACAAATCCAATCATTTTAGACATTAAAATCTATGGTCTGCAAATGCTTTCAATATGGATGAATCTAACAACTTGTCATCTAGTAAATTGTTTATTTATGTATTCTTGCTTTTTTTTCCAAGTCAATTGAAACAGGTCGCCTTCAAGGTCAGACAATTGAGTGCCAAACAGAGAAAGGTCACATGAAGGTCAAAGCAATATATGGTGAAAACAGTAGATTTAAAACATCTTCTGGAAAACTGGACTTGTCAAATTGTCATGGGGCCACAGAGATAGACTCAGACCAAGGAAATGTTTCTATAGGTAACTTCTAAATACAAAGCCTTTTACTTGTCTGTCAGCCAATCACACTTTCCATCTCTTTTTCTTTGTCTCTCTCAGTATTCCCTCACCCTGTTCTTCCTATGTCTCTTTTTTCAGTCTGTCTGTCTGTCTTTCTCTGAATTTAGACAGTCAGTGCTATTTATGGATTCCTGAACTCTCCTTGTCTGTCTGTCTCTGTGTGTCTGTCTGTCTCTCCCTTTCCCCCTCCCTTTTCTCTCAGTCAATCATTTGTGATACATTTACTTTCTGGTTTTCAAATCTTTTCAACTAAGACTACTCTAGAATTTTATTGTTTGATAAACAGTTAATCCCAAGTTTTCAAAAGCTGTAGGAGGAAAGCCAATGAAATGTCTTTCAGATAATCTGGTATCAAGCATTTTCTCCTTTCAACAAAATTTTGTACACTCCTACAGGCAAATTATGCCACAATTTGAGCAAAATTTCATTTCGTGTGCAAATGCATTCAATGAACCATGCTCTGTGAAAAGGGGGCTTAATGCATCTGCAAAAAGTATCGACCCAGGTCAGCTTGCGCAGTCCACCCAGGCTGACCTGGCGGAAACTTTTTGCTATCTGTCAATTTTTTGTATACCAAAGGACAAGTCTACTTCATGATTCAGTCAGTTGTTAAAAAAGTGGCTGTTATGGATCCATAATTATGTGATGGCTTGATTGGTATCATGCAATACAGAGATACATTAAGCCCCCTTTTGCCAGAACATAGCACATATGTATGTCTTAAATTTTATCATCTAGTAAAGAGGTTAATTATAATCCATTTTTGCCATATTTCCAGGAACAATGGATGGTGACCTAACAGCCAGTGTAACAAAAGGAGATATCAGTGTTTTCTTTGCAAGAGAGGGAATTCACTCCATATCATCACAGTCTGGTATTTATGAGTTGTTTTTTTTTCTTTTATTTTGTACCTCCTGATGACAAATTTTGAATGCTTCCTTCATTATTATTAAGACCAATTTTAAAAAAACACTATGATAGAAGAAGAATTTGCTCAATTTTAGTAATATCTACCCAATGCTAAAAGCCTTCTCATGCACTGTATTAGATAAGACTAATTATGTCCATTATCCATGTTTTAGGATTATTTTTCTCCTCATCTCACAGCTTTTTTTATCCAATCAGGGAAAATCTTCAAGACCTGAGCAACAATTAATTTAAAGAAGCTGCAAAACCCTTTTATTTGGACAAGTCAACAATTTTGTCATAGAGAGTTAACCCTGTACCACACAATCCCAAGATTTAACAACCCTTAGGAAGAAGCAATGTGGGAAAAAGAGATAGTGCTGATAACCAGCTTTTTCTGCATTTCCCACAATGATTTCTACCTTAATTTCAAAACATTTGCAGATGACACACTGCTGAAATTATGAGATTTTTTTTAAGGATGGCAGTGAACATGTTGGCAAAAAGAGAAAAGGTGGGAACCAGCATTTTCTCCTTTTTACAAATGCATTTTTAAGACTTCTTCCTCACGGTTGAAAAAATGTAGGTTCTTTGGTAAAGGGTTTTAACAAGATTATTATCTTGTAACTAGATTCCTTCCATGAAAAAATTTTAGACAAAATTGAAATTACTTATGTAAAATGAAGATGATTAACTCTTTACTACACAAGAAAAATGTAGAGCTTTTGCAGACGACAATTTAAATGTGACTCAAATGGGGAATTTTGCCTTTGATATGGTAGAAAACATTGTGGGAAAAGGAGAAAATGCTGGTTACCAGCATTTTCTCCATTTCCCACTATGTTTTCAAAAGTTGTCTTCTTCAGGGTCATTAAAAGTTGGGATTGTGTTGTAAAGAGTTAACATACAAAGAGATTAAATACATGTAAAAACATTCTGCATAAGCAGTAATAGCTTGTGTGAAGCAATTTGGTATCTTGTTATTTATTGATAAATGTTATTTAATAATTTGATTCAAAACTGGAAAAAAAATTCTTGTCATTGTTTCAGGCAATATTATCTTAAAGATGCCATCTCTAAACTCAAATTTAGATCTTTCTGGCAAAATAATTGATGAAGGAGATGTAAAAATTTACAGAAAAGATGAAACAGTAGAGGAAAATCTCTCAAAACTGAAAGGTAAAATCAGATATTTTTTTCATCTATTTTTGTTTGGTGTTAAACAGTTTCAACATTATTTCAGTTACATCACATTGACCAGTGCAATAACCCATATATTCCAGGTGTTTCTTTACCAAATGACAAAATTTTGGCCTTGACCAAAATCAAAGCATTTGCACACAATAAAATGAAAGAAGCTCAAAGTGATGATTTCTGTCATTGACAGGATAGAAAACATTTTGGGAATAGGAGAAAATGCTGGGTACCAGCATTTTCTCCTTTTCCCAAAATATTTTCATAAGCCAAATTTTTCAGGATGGTTAAAACTGGGGATTGTGTGGTAAAGGTTTAACCAGTACTTGGACAATTCTTTTTCTCAAGTCACTTGCTTCTTTCCCACAATTTATATTGTCAAAACAATTTTAAGCACTGACACAAAGGAAATGAATCCTCTTGCTATGACTATGATCAATCCTCAGAAAGAATTTTGGAGAGCAGTGATGCAAACCTCTGACAGATTTTAAGCCCGGTATGTTATTGGTTGAGCTAGCAGTCTTGGCCTGTTTCATACATGGAGTGCTAAAAAAGAATACAGAAATATCAGGCAGTGTAAAGTTTCTTCAGTTTCATGTAAAGTTGACTTTGAGCCTCAAAAGAGTATATCATTTGAGCCATGCTCTGTGAAAATGAGGTGTAATGCATCTTCAGAAAGTATCAACTCAGGTCAGCCTGCGCTATCCAAGCAGGCTGACCTCAGTAAAAACTTTTTTGCTTTTGGGAAATTTTCTGCGTGTCAAAGGACCATTTTACCTCTGGATTAAGCCAAAATGGATTGTATGGACCCATAATTATATGATGACTTGCTTGATATGATACATTAAACCCCTCTTTTACCAGAGCGCAACTTGTTGTAGTAAATCAGATTTCTTCAACATTTTTTTTCTTTTAAAGAGTAGCTGTAACTTTTTACCGCAAAAGTTTAGACTTGTCTAGTGTGAAAATATTTGCAGACAACAAGTTACATCTGGATCAAATGATGAAATTTTATCTTTTAAAGGGATGTAAACATTGTTGAAAAAGGAGAAATTACTAGTTAACAGCAATATCTCCTGATCTCACAATGTTTTTTCTACCATTAAAAATCCCATCAACTGAGTCACACCTAACCAATTACCACGCAATCCAGCAGAATTTTGACGACCCATAGCAGGAAGGCTTTCGAAAACATTATGGGAAAAGGATTGTAACCTGCATTTCCTCCTTTCCCAAAATGTCAAAGACAGAAATCATTATTCAGGCTACATGTTGTCTGCAAATGCTTTCAGTTTGGTCCAGTCCCGAATTTTGTTGTTTGATAAAGAGTTAAACTGTGGTCTACATAAGCTTTGAATTTGGGTAAGTCTAAGTCTAACATTTCTTTAAAAAGGAGAAAGTCTTTTAGGCATAAAAAATTGTGTGTGCAAGGAAATAAGTTTAACTCTTTACAAAGGAAGAACATTTTAGATTAGTCCAATTTAAAAGCTTTTTCAAAACAGATATTGTTGAAATGATTTAATTTGTTTTTGACTCAGTAGAAAACATTGTGGGAAAAGGAGAAAATGCTGGTTACCAGCATTGTTTTCAAAAGGTTTGTATCTCATTAGAACATAGGACTGTTTTGGAAAGGGTTGGGTACATTGTTTCTTCATTTTGTTTCCTCATAGGCTGCCTGACAGCTAAAACAGATAATGTAGGAAGTATCAAAGCAATCACCCAAGAGGGAAGGATTGAACTTCAGTCCCACAGCTGGCTGTCAACACTCAATCTGAGTAACAACCATGATTAACTTCAAGAATGCCAAATAAACGAAAGAATCCAAGCAGTAAAACTACACAAAGACTCTTCACAGAAAGTTTTCAGTTTGAAAATCTCTCAAACTACTGGTATCTGTTAACTCTTAACCACAAAATCCCAACTGTTAACAACCCTGAGAGAAAAAGCTTTTGAAAACAATGTGGAAAAAGGAGAAAATGCTGGCTACAAGTATTTTCACTTTTTCTCACAATGTTTTCTACTGCTCCCAAAACAAATTTCAAATTTTGAGTCACACATATTTTGTCATCTGCAAGTGCTTTCAGTTTTGACAAATCTAAAATTTTGTCATTTGGTAAAGAGTTAATATGGATCCAAGCTCAGAGGTCTGAAAATGCTTTCAGTCTCAACAATTCTGGAATTTTATAGTTTGGTAAAGAGTTGACCCTTTACCACAAAATCCCAAATTTTAACAACTTGAGAAAGAAGCCTTTAAAAAATATGGTAGGAAAAGGAGAAAGTGCTGGCAACTGCCATTCTCCCCTTTTCCCCACAATGTTTTCTACGCTTCAAAACACAAAGTTCAATTTTTGAGTCACACTTATTTTTCATCTGCAAGTGCTTTCAATTTGGATGACTTTAAATTGGTGTTGTTTGGTAAAGAATTAACACTTTTCCTTGAAGGCTTTATCACCTCATGTCAAACAGATTGTATTCACTAACAAATGAGCCATGCTCTGGCAAGGGGGGTTATGTGCATCTCCGTAATGCATTATACTAAGCAAGTCATCACATAATTAGCTATCCAAAAAATACATTGTGTCTAACAATCGACTGAATCAAATGGCAGAATGGTCTTTGGAAATGCAGAAAATTCATCAATAGCGAAAGATTTCTACCTATATCAGCCTGTGCAGTCTGCTCAGGCTGACTGGGTCAAAACTTTTTAGCAGATGCATTAACTGCCTTTTAACAGAGCATGGCTCATTAATCTAGATGTTGCTCTAATTCCAAATTACAAGCCTTGGCATCAGAATGGCCGAGAGTTTAGAATGATTGGTGAACACAGCCCCAAAAGAACTAGTGACTCCGAAGACATGTTTTTTAAGGAAAGTTTTGGGGTTTTTTTTTTGAAGATACATTCTTACAGCTGGAGAGAAAAAACTTTGTTGAAACTTGAAAGTGTGTAGATTAGCTCAGAATTTTGTCAGCTGTGTGAACATAGATAGATTACTAACATGTATGTTATAAGGGGTAGAGAAACTCGAAGGATTTGTCCTCATTTAAAACCAAAATGACAACAGCGATTTCCTTGAAGGCCTCCAGAAAATGAAATGCATTTTCTATCCGTCATAATCTGTTCAACCTTACAGCCGTTAAGGACAACATTTAGCATGAAGATACAGGAATGATCATAGTTTCATAAAATAAATATAAAATGGGTTAAAAACTGTCTGAAAATGACTATAGATGTACGAGGGACACTTTTTAAGTTCGTAGAGTAAGCCTATAACTTTTTAATGCAATTATGAAATTGCACGATTTTTTACACAGAACTTGCGTAATCATTCCTCTCTCGAACGGTGCCACGGTATGCGGTGTACGAGGTCCACGTGCGCGCTGCGCTGGGTATTTTCAACACGTGGTTTTATACACTATAGTAAAATATTGCGTTCAATATGGATGTAAAAATCTGTGAACAGAGGGCATATTGTAAGATTGGAGCACAGCTCGGGTTTCCGCCAACAGAAATTCATGCTGATTTGCAAAAAGTGTATGGGAATGGTGCTTTAAAATATGCTACAGTTTGCAAGTGGGTACGTCGTTTTAATGATGGTCGGGAGTCAATTGAAAATGACCCTCGGGTGGGTAGGCCGGTTTCCGTTTTGACGGAAAAGAACGTTGCTACTGTGAAAACGTTAATTGAGGAAGACGCACGTTATACCGTGCAAGAGATAGAAGAATTAAGTGGCATTCATTCGTCAAGTGTTTTGAAGATCTTACGTGAACGACTTGGGCTACGTAAGATCTGTGCGCGTTGGGTGCCCCATTTGCTCACTGACGAGCAGAAACAAAGTCGGGTTAGACTTGCATCGCAAGTTATAGAAAATATGATAAATGTGACCCACGTCGTTTGGAAAAGATAGTTACAGGTGATGAAACCTGGATCTATCATTTTCAACCCGATTTTAAGGCTAAAAATAAGGTTTGGGTTTCATCTGAGGGCAACAGACCTGTCATTGCGGGCCATTGCAAAACATCAAATCGCATGTTGTATGCGATATTCTTTGATTCGAAAGGTCCAGTCCTTCACATTCCAGTCCCGAAAGGTAGTTCTGTCACTGGAAAGTTTTACAGAGAAAGTCTTCTTACTCAACTTGTTAATTTCTGGGCTCGATGTCTTAGATCATCCCCCATACAGCCCTGACCTGTCCCCCTGTGACTTTTGGTTGTTCCCAAGACTAAAGGAAATGCTGGCAGGGCACCGTTTTGAATCCCGTTGTGGTATAGGCAGTGCGGTCTACCAGTGTCTGCAACATATACCTAAAGAGGACTACCGGGCGGCGTTCCGGAAATGGGTAGATCGCATACCGTAACACCATTCGAGAGAGGAATGATTACGCAAGCTCTGTGTAAAAAATTGTGCAATTTCATAATCGCGTCAAAAAGTTATAGGCTTACTCTACGAACTTAAAAAGTGTCCCTCGTATCTTAAGTTAACTCCCTACCAAATAAAATAATTTTCAATTTGCAAAAATTGCAAGAATTTACCAACACCTTATGGGAAAAGGATACTGTAATGTTTTCAGAATCTTTCTCCTCACTAGCCTAAAAACACAGGACTGTTTGGTATGTGGTTAATCAGTCATTGTTACAAGACATAGCTTGTTTTCCCACAGTGCTTTTCATATCATTTGAGATGTATTTTTAAATATTTTTCCTTCTAGCTACTAATACTAGTTACTGGTACGTCTATGTAACGGCCTATCATATAATGGTAATAGATAAATGAGCGATGCTCTGGCAAAAATGGGGTTTGATACATTCTCTGTGATGCATTATACCAAGCGTGTCATTTTTATGGATCCATAAAGCCCATTTGGTCAGACAATTTACTGGAAATGGAGGTAGAATGGTCCTTTGACATGCATAAAATTTGCAAATAGCAAAAAGTTTAACGAATGTCAGCCTGGGCTTTTAACAGAGCATGACTCAAATCCCAAAGGATGCATAATAGTAAGTTTTGATTATTTGCCATGACAATAAAAATGAGCAAAGCTCTGTGAAAAGGCAGCTTAACCCTTTCCCAAACAAGCCCTGGTTTTCACGTGTCTGCAGTACAAGTCTTTTGAAAACACTGTGGGAAAAGGAGAAATTGCTCGTGACGAGCAATTTCTCCTTTTCCCACAGTGTTTTCTACCCTTTTGGAGAACTTTCTGTCATTTTCATCAAATTTAAAATTGTCATCTGCAAACTCATTCAATTTGGACCAGTTAAAATTCATCGTTTGGGAAAGGGTTAATGCATCTGTGAGAAGTATCGAACCAAGTCGGCCTGCGCAATCCATGCAGACTGACCTGGGCCGAAACTTTTTGCTATTTGTCAGTTTTCTGTATGTCCAAGAACCAATTTACCTCATGATCAAGTTGATTGTTAAAAAAAAAGTGGCTTTTATGGATGCATGATTACGCGATGACTTGCTTGGTGTAATGCATAATGGAGATGCATTAAGCTGCCTTTTGCCAGAGCATGGCTCAAATATTTCTGATCCTTTACCATACAATTCCAAGATTTAAGGACCTTGAAGACCTTTTCAAAACAATGAGAGAAAAGAAGAAATGCTGATTATCCTCTCTCATCATTTGAGCCACATTTAATTGTCAGCAGATATTTTCAATTGGGACAAGTCTAAATTTTCGTTATCTGGTAAGGGGTTCATTCTTCACTCATTACATCCTGAGAAAAACTTGTGGCAGACAACTTCAAATACATGCTTATTGAAAAAATATTATCAAAAAAACCTAGGGTTTAATACATGAATAAGTATTGAAACATTGTGGCAAAGGAAGATGTTGCTAGTTACAAGCAATATTTATACCCCCGCAAAACGAATGTTTCAGCCTGTCTGTCCGTCCGTCCATGTGTCCGTCTGTGTACAAAATACTACTAATTATGTGTCGCAAACTCCTCATCCAGTTTTTTTTCAATTGTATTGAAACTTTGCACATACATTCATCATATATTGAAGGTTTGCAAGACGCAATTTTCAAGTGTCAACTCCTCCTGCTTCATGAATTATCTCCCCTTGAACTTGATTTTTTTTTTTTCCCTCTTAACATCAATACTAGTTTCTGTCAAAGTGCTGGCGGGGGTATTAAGTCACATTTAGTGACAGCTCTAGTTAGCTCTGCTGTTTTCGAAGAAAATGTCAAGGTTTTGTTATGGCTCTGTTGTTGTCTGCTTCATTGTGCAAAAACTTTGATATTTTATGATATCTCTGTCATTACTGAGGTCATTTACTTCAAACTCCAATTACATGTAGTTGTTAGTATCAAAAGGGGTACACAAACAACAAGGGAAGATAACCATTGAAATAATTGACACAGTTATTCTCCTTTTTGAACTTAGAATTTCCACTGAAAATCAGTCTATTTCTAAAAGCAACTGCAGCCAAGCAATGGCACACGCATGCAATACTCTTGTTTCTTTTGCCATTATGCGTCCAGTTATGGTTTGCTGCAAAACACAAGATGATGTCTGTCAGTCTATTTGATTTATATGTTCAATTAAGGTTTGCTGCAAAACACTAGATGATGTCTGTCAGTCTATTTGATATTTTATGTTATTTCACTGACTGATTTTTTTTAACACTTTTTTTGAAGTCTTTGTTATATTTCTTACTTCTATATTTATTGCATGTGTTGGTTTGAAATACACATTGTTTTCAAGGTAGAAGGCTATCATTTGTTTGTTTAAAGTTAATAGCCAAGCAATCCTGAGTTTAAACGAATCTGAGGAAGAGTACCTTTTAAAACATTGTGTGAAAGGGAGAAAATACTGATAACCAGCATTGGCTCCTTTTTCCACAATATCATTTTCCCTCTAAAAGACGTTTCCTATTATTTTAGCCATATTTGATTTGTCATCTCCAAATGCTTTGAATCTGGACAGGTCTGAAATTTCGATTAAGAACACCTTTCAAAACATTGTTGGAAAAGGAGAGAATCCTGGTAACCAGCATTCCTCCTTTTTGTGCAATATTTTCTTCCCTTTCCAAGACTAATCCCATTGTTTCACCCACACTAAATTTGTCATCTGCAAATGCTTTGAATTTGGACAGGTCTAAAACTTTGTTGTTAGCTCCACTGGCCGAAGGCCAGCGGGCTTATGTCATGGCCCGGTGTCCGTCGTGCGTCCGTCCGTCCGTGCGTTAACTTTTATTTCAAACATCTTCTTCTCTGAAACTACCCATCCGATTTTCACGAAACTTCACAGAAATGATCCTGCCATGGTCCTCTTCAGAATTTCTTGAAAGAATTTGATTCCTTCAAAAACTCTGGTTGCCATGGCAACAAAACTGAAAAATATTGGAAATCTTTAAAAATCTTCTTGTCTGAAACCATAAGGCATAGGGCTACCAAATTTGGCATGTAGCTTTATGTAGTAGACCTCTATCAAGTTTCTTCAAATTATAGCCCTGGGGTCAAAATTGGCTCTGCCCCAGGGGTCACGAGTTTTACATAGGCTTATATAGAGAAAACTTTAAAAACCTTCCTGTACCTAGCCATTAGGCCTAGAGCTACCAAATTTTGCATGTTGCTATATCTAGTGGGCCTCTACCAAGCGGGCCAAAATTTTAGCCCTGGGGTCAAAATTGGCCCCGCCACAGGGGTCACAAGTTTTACATGGGCTTACATAGTGACAACTTAAGAAATCTTCCTGTTTTTATTTTATTTTTTTTTTTTGAAATTAGCCTTGCATCAGGGGTCTTATGTTTTACAGAGGCTTCATATGGACAAAACATGAAAATCACCTTATTTATAACCATACAGCATAGACTTGTATTATTTTGGCATGTGGCTTTATCTTGTGGACCTCTACCAGGGTTCAAGTAATTATAGCTCTGGGATCAAAAATGGCTTTGCGTTGCAGGTCTCAACTTTCACATGGGCTTTTACAGAGAAAACTTTGTAAGTCTTCATGTTGAAACCATTTGGCTCAGAATTGAAATGTTTAGTATTTATGGTTTATATTTATAAGCCAGTGGAGCGATACAGGGCCATCATGGCCCTCTTGTTTTATAATTGGATAGACCTTCTCATTGATTTTTTTACAATTTGCTCTAAGTGAGTCCTGAGACTCCCTGGGATGAAAAACTATGAGTCTGAAACCAACTTTACGAGTCCCACCTTTTAAACCCCATTTAAATAATTTGTTCAAATTGTTAAAAAATCTGTATGGTATTTGTCGTTTGGGAAAGGGCTATACACCTTGTACCTTGATGCACATAAGACCTCCAAGGCATTCCTCAACAGCACTCCTCCACCTACAAACCATGCTCTGGTAAAAAGGGAGGTTTAATGCATCTTGCTGATGCATGGTACCAAGCAAGTCATCACATACTTATGCATCCATAAAGTCTATTTTATCCAAGAACCGACTGAATCACAAGGTAGACTGGTCCTTGGACATACAGAAAATTGACCAGTAGCAAACAAATTTGGCCCAGGTCAGCCTCTGCGCGAACAGGCTGACCTGGGGTCGATACTTTTGGCTAATGTTTTAAGCCTCCTTTTCACAGAGCATGGCTCATATATATATATACATTAGTGGCTGTCATTCTTCCTTTTCTCTTTGGGGTCCTGAGTGACTCAGTGGTAAAGAGTTGGCCTAGTAACCTGGAGGTGCCTGGTTTGAGCCTGACTGGAAGCACTGGGAGTATCCTAGTACAAGATTGTTCAGAGCCCTGGGCTAGAATTGCTTTCAGCAAACTCTGGGTGATCCATTGATCAAACTGGGTGATATGCACTTACACAGTACATTTCTTTGCCAGAAATGCACCACTTTACTGTAATTAAAATTGTAAGGCTCCACTATAAAAAGAAAAACATGAGTCATGTTTTTGTGTCAAAACTTTTCTGAAAACATTCCCATTTTCAAACAGTTTGTACATTCAATTTTAAATGATATTGTGATCTATCAATTCCATTGCAGTTTTCACCGACAGATTGATTAATGTGAATAACTTTGGTTATTAATACCATCAATGTACATGAGCGTTGCTATGCTTGTGATCATGTGGCTGACAGTACTTCAAAAGGGAAACCTGCTTGATACAGACAAGGTTAGATGTAGTCATGGAATGGGCCAATTTGTGATGAGGGGCTAGTTCTGGTGAAACCCAGAAAACAAATATATTTAAGCTTAGCCAAAATTTCCCAGAATGGCATTCCTTTAGAGAGGCAAGAATTAACCCTTTACCATCCTGAGTTTTAACAACCCTGAGGAAGAAGCCTTTTGAAAACATTGTGGGAAAAGGAGAAAATGCTGGTAACCAGCATTTTCTCCTTTTCGCACAATGTTTTCTACTCTTCCCATAAAAAAATTTCAAATTTTAAGTCACATTTATTTTGTCGTCTGCAAAAGCTTTCAATTTGGAGTGGTCTAAAATTTTGTCGTTTGGTAAAGAGTTAAGGCAGCTGGTAGAGACAAGTGGATAAGTGTTTTGATTTGTAAAGGGCAGAAGGAGAGAAAGAATTGAGGGTTGTGTCCCTTGACAGAAGGGAGATTGATTGAGTAAATAGTGATTAATGCTGCTTTCAACATTATTTTAGTTATATCATGGCAATGCAAGTGTTTTAAATGTGGCTCAAATCATGGATAGAAAACAATGTGGGAGAAGAAGATAATGCTAGCAAGATAGTTTTCAAAGCCTTTTTCCACAGAGTCATCAAATTACTGGACTGTTTAGTAAGGACTACAATCAAGAAAGATAATTCTTGTAATTAAAAAAAAAAAAGAATCTATCAAGATGCATTTTTCTAAATGCTTATCTCCCTTGAATTAGTTTTCAAAATTGAACTTAGCCAAGCATAACCAGGTTATGTTATTGTGTGTAAATTTGTATACATACTTTAATTTAGCACGAAAGTTTGGATAATGTGACGGGCACGAGACCAAGGTTGAACTTGATTATATTTCCTCAATCCTGTGAAAAACAGCAAATCATCAGTACGTACCTTTTCATTTTTCTTAACACTAAATTTTTCCCTGTCTATTTCCAATAGATCTACTGCTTTTCTAAATAAGTGGACACATTTAAATTTCAAAGTGATTTACTGTTATAAAATCTACATGTTTTTAATTAAATATCACCATTGTGCAAAATGCACTACGGGAGTGACCCAATTTACAAACTTAAAGTCAGACATGCATTTTTCTGCAATTCACAGGTGGTCTTGCTAAAACTCTAATCTTTAACCATACAACCCTGTGTTTCAATGACCCTCAGAAGGAAAATACTTGAAAACATTGTTGGAAAAGGAGAAAACGCTGATGTAGAAGGTACTGGCAACCAACACTTTCTCCTTTAACCGCAAAGTTTTGTCTTGTATCTTTACCAATATCAAACTTGTGGTCTGCAAGTGCCTTCAAATTGGTCTAAAATTCTGTTGTTTGATATTTAGAATCAATCCATAGAGTGCCCATCACAACTAAACTTGTTTCTGCCATCTTTAAGATCAAGATCAGAACCACACAGAATATGTTGTCCAATTCTTGTTTTACATGTGATATGTGGAAACAGGAGAAAATGTGGCATCTAGACTGAACACAAGCTTTTCCAAGATTTGTCCCAGTGACCTACTTTTCGACTCAAACTGAACCATTTTCAAACTAGTCAGCATACACAAGGTTTTACAAAAATTTGACCTAGTGACCTAGTTTTTGACCCAACATGACCTGTTTTCAAACTAGTCAGAAATGTCATTAAGATAAACACTCTGACAAATTTTCATAAGTATTGGACTGAAAATTTGGCCTCTAGAGCAAACACAAGGTTTTCAAATGATCTGACCTTGTGACTTAGTTTTTGCCCTGAGGTGACCTGTTTTCAAAGTCGTCCAAGATACATGTATTATCATGACAAACATTCTGATCAACTTTCATGAGTTTTAAACACAAAATATTGCCTCCTACAGTGTACACAAGGTTTTTTGAAGATGTGACCTAGAGACCTAATTTTTGAATCAACATGACCCGTTTTCAAGCTATTCTTCATAAGTACTGGACTGAAACTTTGTCCTCTAGAGCAAACACAAGGTTTTTTAATCAACCTGACCCTGCGACCTAGTTTTCGCCCTGAGGTGACCTGTTTTCAAAGCTGTCCAAAATATTATCAACACAAACATTCTGACCAACTTTCATGGAGTTTGGACTCGAAATATTGCCTCTATAGTGCACACAAGGTTTTTCAACCATTTCATCCTGTGACCTAGATTTTGACCCTACATGACCCATTTTCAAACTAGACAGAGGTATCATCAAGACAAACATTCTCAAAAACTGTCATGAGAACTGGACAGAAAATCAAGCCTGTAGAGAGAATACAAGGTTTTTCAAAGATACAACCTGGTGACCTAGTTTTTTACCCAGTGTAAAACATTTTGCAACATATCTAAGATATCTTTGACACAAAAATTCTGACAAACTGTCAGGAGTTTTTGACAGCAAATGTGGCCCCTTGAGTGAAAACAAGGTTTTTAAAAAATTGAGCTGGTGACCTAGTTTTTTTTTTTATCAAATTTGACCCATATTCAAACTCTACAAAACTACAAAAATATCATAAACATTCTGACCAACTTCCATGTGTATTGGACTGAAAATGTGGCCTCTAGAGTGTACACAAGCTTGTGCAAAGAACTGACTTGGTGACCTAGTTTTTGACCAAAAATGACCTATTTTCAAAATCCTCTGAGATATGATGAAGACAACCATCTTGACCAACTTTCATGAGTATTAGACTGAAAATGTAGCATCTAGAGCATACACTAGGTTTTTTGAAGATTTGACTTAGTGACCCATTTTCAAAGTTGTCTGAGATATCATTAAGACTATCATTCTGATCACCTTTCATAAGTATTGGACTGAAAATTTGGTTTCTAGAGCATACACATGGTTTTTTGTATGGAGCTGAATATCAGCCAAAATTCTATGAGTCTAGATGACATTTTCATTTATGATCATTAGATGTCTATTTGTCTTTTTTCTTACATCTTACATGCATATTACATCTCATGTGTCATTATCACTAGTGCATGTTGTTTGATGCTAATTCCATTTTTCTTTCTTCCAATTGTATGTCATAAAGTTGTAATTAAGTAGTGTGTGCTTCTATCCATTATGTCCCTTTTGACATTATAACTTCATTCATCTTACTTCCTTATCCTTGAAATCCTGTTCGTTTCCCATGTCTGTATGGCTTATTAAAATGCTACATTCTTCTTGTTTATGCATATTTTGGCAAAAACTAGGGGCTTCTGTAGTATTGAAGTGAAGCTATGATAGGTGGCGGAATTAAGACAAACGAAGTATGCACTAGCAAGAATAGCATTAACATGCATATGACAAGTCATATTATGATACCAGATGGCGCATTCATATACGGATGTTTCGGTAACAGCCAAGTCTGTAAATTGGACGTATAGAGTAAATTGATTGGATGTTTCGATGACAAGGCAGTAATATAGTGCCCTGATGTTTCTCACACCCAATACATGGCTTTTGTTTGTGCAAACTTTTGTCTTTTTTTTTTTGATTTGCAATTACCACTCATTTCTGACAAAATAATATTTGTTATGTTATTCCTTTCATGGTGTATGTTAATAAATGCCTGAAATTAATGAATTCTGATCACCATATCTTATTTTTGGTTTTCACCCATAGTTGATTTAATGAATAATACCCAATCCTAAACTTGTACCCATGCTGCCCTTGCAGCCAATTTAGATCAAGATCAGACTGCACAAAACACAGAGTCTGATCATTGATTTACTCTGCCCGCTTTTCGAAGACATTATGAACAAGGACAACCTTGAAATGGCTAATACTAGATGTTCTGTTTCTAAAATGAAAATGGCAATGTGGTTTATTTGATGCTCTAAGGGTTAAAATTATTGATAATCAGTGTGAATTAATGAAGATGATGCAGGTGAAACATTGTGGCAAAAGAAGAGAGGGAATGAGAGATAGGTTGAGAGAGAGGCCTTGAAAATCCTTTGTTACATTACTTATTGTAATTTTGACCATGTACATTTGTGCTTGTCTGAAAAAAAAATCTTTCTGTTTTCTTCCTTTCCTTCTTCAACAACTTTTTGAAATCTGGTCTGGTGCACACAAATCATCATCTGCAGGTTTTAAAATGTGTTCAGTAATACAACACAGACATCACTGCATAAAAAATCATATAAGGTCCCTGTGCGTACTTTGCGAGAGTGAAGGGAGTGCTGTATATCATATA
Organism: Tridacna gigas; assembly: GCA_945859785.2. NCBI lineage: Eukaryota > Metazoa > Mollusca > Bivalvia > Cardiida > Cardiidae > Tridacna > Tridacna gigas. The sequence continues at coordinate 33,011,555 of OX244036.2, read as the reverse complement.
TAGACACATGTCTTTAACAGCCTAGACCAGCCCGTATAGCTCATGTTGTAGAGTGTAAGACTCGTAAACATCATGTTTCGGGTCACTTGAGGGTGAGAGTTCAATTCCCACGGCTGGCACGCTAAGATTACTTATAGTCTTTCGGATGAGACGTTAAACCGAGGTCCTGTGTGATGGTGCTATACACCGAGCGCGTTAAAGACCAAGGCATAACATGATGGGTTTGGTCCTGTACCTTGCACTATCCCCGTAACATAACTAAAAGCCTTCAGGGGGCATTGCCCATATGGGAAACCAGTGGCAACGATACATAAACAAAAATTCTTCAGTTTCTTAACATCCCATTTTCACATCTCCCATTACCAACAAGTTAAAGTAGTTTCACATAGATCTTAAAGATTAATCTAGGTTTAAGAAAAGCCTGAAACACTAATAGATGAGGAGAAATTTGCAGATCACACTGCACACGTAAAAGTTAAGTGGAATGGGCATGTTCAGATCACAAACTGCTCGTGCTGTTTGAAAAAAGTATTTGTCCAAAAAGTAGTTGTCTTTTTCTATCTAACTCACTCCCTCTCTTTATTTGCCACAATATTTTTACCTGTACTACCTGTGTTTCTGAACTCAGTTGAATTATCTATAATTTTAAGCCTAAGAGCTTTAAATAAACCTAACGGCCATTTTCATTATAGAAATAAAACCCTAATTTTAGCGATTTCAAGGTTTTTCTTGATCAACACAAACACAATAGTAAATACATGTACATGTATTAAGTTATGATAATGATGCAGGCAATAGAAAGATATTAACATGGAATTAGCACCAAACAGTATGCACTAGTAATAATGCAACATGAAATGTAACATGCATGTAAGATGTAAGAAAGAAGACAAATATAATTTAATGTTCACAAATAAGACTGTCACCTAGACCCATAGAATTTTGGCAGATAATCCCCTCCATAGGTTTGTCCTTTGTAAATGCTTTCAAACTGGACAAATGTAATTTTTTAGACTAGCAAAGCTAGTCCATAGGCATCATGATTGACCCAGAGTCAAAGTAAACAGAAAACCCCACAGTTGCCAAATACTGCCTCACAGTAAAATACTTCTTTCTGTTGGAAAACTTTATTCTGTTATATATGACAATTTTGACAAAAACCACTAAATCTCTACCACTCCAATTTGAACATTTCTTCTTACAAAGTAATAGACTGAACAAGATGTCATTTATAAGGTACAAGATCTTTGCTTACATGTAATTTAAATGACCTATGCAAAGCAGGCTATTATCAGTTATTCCTACACCACTGTAACATTATGAATGAATCTAAAAATGGATACACCTAGGTAACTTGTAGCAAATCCCAGCTGCATTAACTCTCTCTGGACAGGGAACCCTTATCATTCCTTCAGTCATTCATTATTTAGATCATTGTGTACAGTTAAACTGTTATGTTAAACCGTTATTTTACATCTTGAATATTAACCTTTACCACAAAATCCAGAGTTTTAGTGACACTGGGGAAGAATCCCTGGTAACCAGCATTTTCTCCTTTTCCCACGTTGTTTTCTGCCCTTTTGGAATCAGGTTTCATCAGTTCAGCCTCATTTAATTTGTGGTCTGTAACAGCTTTGAATTTCGTTTCATAAAGAGTTAAATACACGTAGTTCACTCCATCTTGGTTTATTGGATACTGGCTTATTGGTTGCATGGTGTTTAACGCCGTTTTCAACATTATTTCAGTGATATTATGAGGGGCAGTGCACCTATCCATGCTTTCCTAGAGTTTCTTTTACCAGCACCACCGTGACTCAGTGAACTTTTGTGGACAGCGTGGATTAAGATCAGACTGCACAGAACATGCAGTCTTTACTTAGATCTACACTATCCGATAAGAGGATATATTTTCTCCAAAATGTAACTTTGAAAAAGCAATATTCAGGTGTTTACCATTGGCTTGTAAGTTTCATTTAATTTTTCTAGCAGGTTAAGGGTTAAACTCAAAATGGATTATAGTCAACCAATAGCATGCATAGCCCCGGTAGCTCAGACAGTAGCATACAGGACATGAGAACAGGAGGTCACTAGTTCGATCCCAAGCTCGGCCAATTTCTTTCTGAGGACTGATGATAGTCATTGTGACAGGATTCATTTCTCTCTCAAGTTTCAATGGTGGTTATGTGGGAAGGCAGCCAGTGGCTTGGAAAAAATATTGTGCTAACTACTGGTAAAAGATACTCCAGGAAAGCATGGATATGTACACTGGTCGCCGCTATAAAACTAAAATAATGTTGAAAATAGGGTTAAACACCATACAATCAGTCAATCAATCAAATTCGCTAGTCTGTCAGTACTTTCAGTACTTTGATTTCCCATGTAATCAAAATCTAAGTACTGTGAGTGTTTATGTTTTTACAGGCACCAATCTACCAATAATGATCCTGAAAGATGGCTGAAATTAACCAGCGGCTAACTGGAGAAGACCTTGCCAGACCAGCTATACATCTGCCACTTAAGGTGAGGACATAAACAGTATGTCCTGTATTGTTGGTAGTCTTGATTGACCTTTTACCAAATCATTCATGTTTTAACAACCCATGGTACAAGGGCTTTGGAAAGCATTGTGGGAAAAGGAGAAAATGCTTGTTAGCAGTATTTCCTCCTTTTCCCACAATGTTTTTCTTTCCTTTCAAAGACAATTTTCATCATTTTGATATCATATTACAAACATACCCACAATGTACAGTCGCTTCCGGTATTATCGTGGGTTCTTCAATATCGTGGTATTTACAATTTCCGAAAGTGAGGCTGAAATGCGTCTCCTTGAGGATGTCCTCACGTGAGCATTTGTAGGTCAGATACGGTCAACACACCTTGCAAATTCACTTCGGCAAATTTTCCGAAAATTGTAGGTAAAATCGAGTTTTCATCCGAATAGTAAGAAAACTTGGCTCTTTGCAAAATCACTTTATCCCCTAGATGAAGTTGATGATCTTATCAGCGTAACAAGCTCAATATCATTAGATCTATAACAGTTCTTTAAAATTTGTTTTTCTGTCACTGAAGTTTATCAAACGGGAAAGTAAATTTCAGACGACCGTTAAATGATGACGTCACCGCTTTCCAAATATGGGAATGAAAATAAGAGGCCCGGACAAAATTTTTGACTCGCTAATTATAAAAATCTTCTTCTCAAAGCTCTAAATATTTTTTAATTGAGTTCCCTGATATATTGAAATGAAAGAACACTCTAGAAATTATATATTTCCATTTTTTTTATCCACGAAACAGGTCCAAAATGGGGTATTTGATGCTATTTTAATCAGAGATCTGTAGACGTCGTTTTTCCCTCCATTTTCACAGGTGCGCAAAGTAAAACCTCGCTTACAAAATGACAGGGAGAATTTATTTATATATGTTGCTCAAAATTCTTGATAAAATCATCTCAACACTTTGAAAATAACTTGATTTTCATTTGCCGAAGTTTTGAACATAGATAAGGCGAGCATGTAAATTTTCCAGGGCCTCATCTCAATGCCACGATAATACCGGCAGTAAGCCTTTTTAAAAGTTGGTCAATGCTGTCCCCTGCCTTGCCTTGATTTAAAATCGTTAACTGGCAAAAGGAAAATCAGTTATCGTAGAAATATACGTGAGGTATCATCGCATGATTTTTGCAACAGAAAAATTGCAGGCAATACACTAATTTTTCTTCACACAGTGGAATGTTTCAGTACCACGATAATAGGGAATTCAATCCTATTTCTTTCCTTTAAAGGCAATTTTCATGATTTTAACATCGTATTTTTTGCCATCTGCAAATGCTTTTAATTTGGACAAATCTAAAATTTTGTTGTTTGAAAACGAATTAACCTATTTCCTGACTATGAATTCTATTCTTGTCCATACTGAAAGCATTTGCAGAGGAAAAATTAATTGTGCCTTAATTGATTGGATTTATCTTTGACAGGGTAGAAAACATTGGAAAACAAGAAATTGCTGTTTACAAATAATTTCTCCTTTTCCAAAATGATTTTATAAAGCCTCCTTCAGGGCAATGAAAAAACGATCTAGCCGTAATCTGCAAAAAGTTTTGACCCATTTCAGCCTTCATGATTCGCGCATGCTGACATGAGTCATAACATTTTGCTACGGGTAAATTTTCGACATGTCAAGGGACCATTCTACCTCATGATTCAATCGGTTGTTGGACAAAATGGATTCAATGGATCCATAATTAGGTGATGACTTGCTTGGTGTGATGTATCACAGAGATGCATTAACCCTTTACCACACAATCCCGACTTTTAACAACCCTGGAGAAGAAGCCTTTTGAAAACATTGTGGGAAAAGGAGAAAATGCTGGTAACCAGCATTTTCTCCTTTTCCCACAATGTTTTCTACCTTTCCCAAAACAAATTTCAGTTTTTGAGTCGCACTTATTTTGTCGTCTGCAAATACTTTCAATTTGGAAAGGTCCAAAATGTTGTCATTTGGTAAAGAGTTAAGCCCCCTTTTGCCAAGCTCCACTCAATTGTTTGATAAAGGGTTACACTATTAATAGACAAATGCTACTTTTCAAAGTTGATAGATTGTGGGAAAAGGAGAAAATGCTAGTAACCAGCATTTTCTTTTTTTTCCAACAATCTTTTCAGAAGCCCTTTTTCCCAGGGTCGGTCAAACACAGGATTGTTTGGTAAACCTTTGTGGGTCAAATAAGTCCCACGGACCCAAATAATTACACGTTGCTCTTGTCCAGAAGAATGTCTGAGCAAAGAAGACCGTTTACATCAAAGATCAGACTGCACATTTTGTGCAGTCTGATCTTGGTCTACAGTGGCCATAAAGGCAACTACAGTTGTGAAAGGCTCTGTAATGGTAATTACTTGCTAATTGTATGAAAAAAAAAAAATGAAATACCGGTACATGAAATGGATTTTGCATTGAAAAACTTCCCCATTTCTCCCCAATTATATTTATTCATTTGAACTAATAGCTTTTGCAAATGACGAAATCTAGATGTGTCGATACTGAAAATAACATTAGATTCTCCCCCCCAAAAAACATATTTTTTGTCTATTTATGAGTCAAATAAATTCCCCTTTTCAACTCTTTAGCAAACAAAAAAACTTTAGACTAAACAAACATTATGGTGCACAAAATAGAATTTTTGTCTTTTCAAGGGTAGAAAACATTGAGGGAAACAGAGAAAATGCTAGTAACAAGCATTTTCTCCTTTTCCCACTATATTTTGGAAGTACTTTTCCAAGGGGGGGGGTGTAGATAAAACTAAGGATTGTGTGGTAAAGGGTTAAGCAAATTTCCCTGCCTCCTTTGAACATATCTCTTTCACCAGACAACAGAAGTCTAATTGAGATAGATCTCTAGGAGACAACAGTGTAAATATGGCTCAAATAATGTGTTATGTTTGAAAGAGTTGATAACAATTGTTTGAAACAGAGAACATTTTGTGGGTCACCACAGTGACGTTGCTGTTGTTAAGTTGAAGTTTCTACATTTCATACTTCCTTATCAACATAAAATGTTTCTACATTTCATACTTCCTTATCAACATAAAACAAATGTGGTTGACTGAATTTCATTTAGCTATGAGGTTGTTTGGACTTGTTGATTATTATACTCTTTACCCAACAACAGAATTTGAGCCTTGTCCAAACTGAAAGCATTTGCAGATGACAACATACATGTGACTCAGAAATTGAAATTTGTTGTGGAAGAGTAGAAAACATTGTGGAAAAAGGAGAAAATGCTAGTTACCAGCATTTTCTAATTCCCACAATTTTTATAAAGGGTCGTTTAAAGTAAGGATTGTGTGAAGAGGGTTAAATATCTGCAAGCTGAAGCTGACACTTTACTGAATTATTTCCTTACTTCAAGGACGTCAATAAAACATTGTGGGAAAAGGAGAAAATGCTGGTAAACAGCATTTTCTCCCATTAGTGCAATATTTTTTTACCTTTCAAAGATATCTCTCATCATTTGAGCCACATTTATCTTGTTGTCTGCAATTTTTCACAATAAAGAAGCCTTTTGAAAACACTGTGACAAAAGCAAGAATAAATGATAAAAAATTTTTTCTACCCTTTCAGAGATATATCCCATCATTTGAATCACATTTGTTGTCTACAAATCTTTTCAATATAGCCAGGTCTAAAAGTCATTCTGGTAAATTGATTGATTGACTAGTGTTTTTACGTTGCTTTCAACATTATTTCAGTCATATCACTTCGACTGTTCACATAATCATATATAGGTTTCACCAGTACTATGCTGGAGCACTCTCAAGTGTCTTGCTCAAGGTCACTCCCACAAAAAACTTAGTGCTTCAAGTGAGGGTAGAACCCAGTTACGAGTTCCATACCTTACCACTGAGCCAAGCTGGGCCCCTCATTCTGGTAAAGACATGCACCATAACAAAACATGATAAATATGGATGATAGTCACAAGGCATACTTTTGAACTGCTGTCAACTGTCAGCTTGCACCTTTACTCCACAGTTTCAGTTAACAACTTTGCAGCAGACGACATTGAGAGAATATATATAAAATATGGATAGTCAACATAAATTATGGTTTTACCCTTTACGGAAAGACAAAATTTTACACTCATCCAAATTTGAAGGAAATGCAGATTACAAAATTTTAATGCAGCTCAAAAAATAATTTCTGTCTATGAAATGGCTGAAAACATTGCGGAAAAAGGAGAAAATGCTGGTTACCAGCATTTTCTCCTTTATCCACAAAGTTTTCAAAAGGCTTTCCCCTAAGAGTCGCAAAACTCAAGATTGTGTGGTAAAGGGTTAATACATGAGTATTGTGAAAGCTTCATAGCACTATGAGAAATGGTTCTTTATAAGCAGTTCATCTCTTTGTCAGAATGTTTTCAAAAATGGTCAGCTGCAAGACAAAAAATGCTGTCTCCAGATGCAAATGTCGTAACACTTTACCAGACGTCAAAATTTTAGACTCCTCCAAATTCAAAGCATTTGCAGACTACATTTCAATGGGGCTCAAATTATAAGATGTATCTCCTGAAAATATTACGGGAAAAGAAGAAAATGGTGGTTACCAGCATTTTCTTCTTTTCCCACAATGTTTTCAAAAGTAGACAACAAATTCAATGTGGTTCAAATTAAAAGATGTGTCTAATGAAAGAGTAGAAATTGATCATTTTCTTCTTTTCCCACAATGTTTTCAAAAGCAGACAACAAATTCAATGTGGTTCAAATTAAAAGATGTGTCTAATGAAAGAGTAGAAATTGATCTGGGAAAAGAAGAAAATGCTGTTTAACAGCATTTTCTCCTTTCCCCACAATGTTTCCAAAAGAATTTTCTGTTAGGAATGTTAAAACCTGGGATGACTTAGAAATGTGTTGAATAAATGGAGAAAATGACCACATGACCTGTATGCTGACAGCCCAAAGGACATAACTGTGGGTGAATCCTAATGAAATATATATTTAAACCATGCTGTGAAAAGGGGGCTTGTTGCAACTACAAGAAGTATAGATGCAGGTCAGCCTCTGCAGGCTGACTTGTGCCAAACCTTTTGCTATTGGTCAATTTTCTGCATGTCAAAGGGCCAGTCTACCCCATGACTCCATAGGTTGTGAGACGAAATAGGTTTTATGGATCCATAATTACATGTACATGATGACTTTACTGGTATAATGCATCACCGAGATGCATTAAGCCCCCTTTTGCCAGAGCACAGCTCATTTGTAGACTGCTTACTAAGTAAAACATAAAACTTTAACAGTATCCCAAAGCTAGCAACATAAAACTAGACTTGACCAAAAACTTTTTTTTTTACAAGACAATTGGCTTTTTGTGAGTTTGGTTTGTATGGTTTATATTGGAGTTTATTGCCATTTTAACAGCTCAGGTCATATCATGGAGTCAGTGACGCACTCCTGTGTTTCCTGGCTTTCTCACACTAGTGCTGACACAACTTCCTTTCCACAGCCACTGACTACTTTTCTCACATACATCACAGGTGAGAGGGGAAAAATCGCCGGAAAGAAAGTTTGCCTCAACCGGGTATCAAACTCGCAACCACCAGGTCACAAGTCAGATATACTAACTACTAAGCTACCAGGGCAGGCGACTTTTTGTGAGGAAAAGTCAATTGGATGTAACAGTTTACTCCCAAGTTTGGGAAAAGAAATACCCAAGAAATGATTTACAGTTGCTGGAACTTGTACAAAACCATAATCAGCAACTCTTCTGCCAGAACTATCCATGCAACCAGTTTGCATAACCTGTTCAACTCTTTGCCAAATGACAAAATCTAGACAGTTTCATATTGAAAGCATTTGCAGACAAATTCAAAACGACTGAAAAGGACCGAAAGTTCTTTGAATGGGTAGAAAACATTGTTGAAAAAGGAGAATATGTTGGTTACCAGCATTTACTCTTTTTCCCACAATGTTTTCAAAGGCCTTCTCCTTCAGGGTTTTCTAAACTCGGGATTGTGTGGTAAAGGGTTAACTCTTTACACGACAACAAAAATGCAGACTTGTCCAAATTGAAAGCATTTGCAGATGAAAATTTCAATATAGCTCAAATGATGGATTTTGTCTTTGGTGGGGTAGAAAACATCGTGGGAAAAGGAGAAAATGCTGGTTACCAGCATTTTCTCCTTTTCCGATAATGTTTTCTGAAGGCTCTAAGTTCAGGGTCATCAAAAAAAATTCCTCAGGATTGTGTGGTAAAGGGTTAAATGCATTTCATCCCATGTTATGCAATAACACTTACGCTGTGATAAAGGTATAGGAAATCTTGCAGGAAAAAAAAAAACCTTTTAACCCTTTGACACACAATCCTGAGTTTTAATGACCCTGAGGAAGACACCTTTTGAAAACATTGTGGGAAAAGGAGAAAATGCTGGTAACCAGCATTTTCTCCTTTTCCAACAATGTTTTCTGTCCTTTTACAGACATATCTCACCATATGAGCCATATCATTCCAATTTGTCGTCTGGAAATGCTTTCAACTTGGACAAGTGACAAATTTTTCAGTGTGGTAAAAGATTAAACATATGACATATCTCATATTTTCTACATTCATTTCTGTCTTAGTATTTGTTTTAAATCATCTTTGCATGCAAATACAGTATATTGTAAGTGTGTGTTAAGATTTTCTCAAAAGCTTGGGATACAAAATCTGGTTTTATGCCACTAAACTCTTTACCATACGAAGGTCATTCATTTAATTGTGTCACTAATGGCCTCCATACCGCATGACCATACACATCACAAGGAAATATCAGTATTTTCACAAGGAAGTTGTTCTGAATACCAGCACAAAATTTGTCTTAATAGGTTCATTATTTCAAAAGTTATTGAAAGTTAAAGTAGGTGCAGTTATATACACTGGTTATATTACTGAAACCAGATTAACTCTTTACCAAACGACAAAATTTTAGACGAGCCCAAATTGAAAGCATTTGCAGACGACAAAATAAATGTGACTGTAAAAATGAAATTTGTTTCAGGCAGGGTAGAAAACATTGTGGGATAAGGAGAAAATGCTGGTTACTAGCATTTTCTCCTTTTCCCACAATGTTTTCAAAAGGCTTCTTTCTCAGGGTCGTTAACCCTTTACCAAACAATCCCGACTTTTAACGACCCTGGGAGAGAAGCCTTTTGAAAACATTGTGGGAAAAGGAGAAAATGCTGGTAACCAGCATTTTCTCCTTTTCCCACAATGTCTTCTACCCTTTCCAAAACTATTTTCAATTTTTGAGTCACATTTATTTTGTCGTCTGCAAATGCTTTGAATTTGGATGGGTCTGAAAATTTGTCGTTTGGTAAAGAGTTAAAAGTCGGGATTGTGTGGTAAAGAGTTAAGAGGCCTGTGCCTTATTCATGACAATGCAGCTGCTCATGAGTCTGCAATTGTTCAGAATTTCCTGGAAACAGAAAAGGTGGTACAGCTTCCCCACCCACCCTATTCTCCCGACCTCAGCCCATGTGACTTTTTTCTCTTTCCTTTATTGAAGAAAACTCTCTCTGGGCGTCAATATGACTCTGAAAGTGCCATTTTTCAGTGTCTACAGGGAACCTTAGTTTTGCAGCATTCACAGACTGGATTTCCAGACTTGAAAAATGTATTTCTGTCAATGGAGAATTTTTTGAAGGGATGAAACGAACAAAATATACGCATTTAATATAATGCGTCTCATAAGCACCCAGTGACACAATTAAATGAATGACCCTCGTATGGCAAAATCTTATAATCAGACTTGTCCAAATTGAAAGCATTTGCAGACAAAAACTGAAATGTGGCTTCGATAATGGAGTTTGTTGGATGCATACATTTTCTCCTTTTCCAATGTTTTAAACAAACTCAGGATTGTGTGGTAAAGGGTTAGATCTGTGTAGTCAAAACCAACTTGTATTAACAATGTTGATGCTGTTTTGACAAGAATTTCTCTTGAAGTCGAAGACAGAATAGATCAATGATCAGACTGCATGTTTTGTGCAGTCTGATCTTAATCTACACTGTCTACAAAGATAATATCATGTTCCCTTAGCAGACTAAGCTAAATCAACTCTTGTAAAGCCATAGGCATTTGAAGTTACCAAATATTTTTTCAGAACCAGAAATTTGGTCGTTTGTCTAGAATTTAACACTGTTTCAACATTTGTAACCGTGTCAATAGCTATGCAAAAAAAAAATGAATTTCTGAGCTGGTGAATTGACCAAAATATGGCATTTCCACAGCTGTTTTTGTCAGAGTATCTATGCATGGACAGTATAGATCATACTCCATGTTCTGTGCAGTCTGATCTTGATCTGCACTGACTGCCAAAGCATCTTGAGCAGTAGGTATTCTACATCATATATTATGCACATAAACTTTTAGTCTCTATAAAATTTGATTGATCGTAAGAACAAGTTTTGTTATAAGGATAGATACCATTAAGATAAAAACAGATACCATTTCTATGACAGGTGTTACGAGAGCTTGGACGAAAGTTGCATCGCCAGCTTCCGTCAAGTGGCAACTGGGAAACTCTGGCTGAGGACTTTGGGTATGGTTTTGAAGACATTCACCAGTTCGCATCCCTTGCTAATGTCAGACAGGACATAACTCCTGGGGAGTCCATGCTCTTGAACTGGGTACAACGAAGCCATGGTTGTACGCTTTTTGTTTTACGATCCGCTCTTGTGAAAGCCGACAGACAAGACTGTGTTGAGTACTTGGAAAAGGAAATATATGGTAAGCATCCTTTGATTATGAAAATTTCTGATTCTATACTGGCTAGTGACTGTAGAGCAATATAGGCTGTTGTATGCCCCTTATATCTAGCCCTAGTACAATATTTTTTATATGGTAAGTGTTTAACACTTTACCCCACAATCCTGAGTTTTACTGACCTTGAGAAAGAGGGCTCTTGAAAACATTGTGGTAAGAGGAAAAATGCTGGTAACCAACATTTTCTCCGTTTCCCACAATGTATTATACTCATTCAATGACAAATACAGCTATCTGAAAAACATTTGTATTGTCATTAATAAATTCAGTCAACATGGACAAGTTTAAAATTTTGCTGTATAGTAAAGTGTAAACACAGTTTTTCAACTTAATTCCAGTTATATAGCTGAAACCAGTACATCTTTCCATGTTGCCTGAAGTCTCTCCCACCAGTACTTTGCATGCCATTCTTTCCAAGTGACCAGCAGCTTTTCGACATAAACATGGTGAATGCCATGTTTAGCAGTGAGAGAAGACTAACTCCTATCACACTGACTAGCAACTGGCTACTTTCCTACAAAAAAGATTGCTGAAACAATCTTTAGTGTTGGGAGAGGAATGAATCCTGTTGCAGTGTATCATCATTCCTGGGAAAGAATGTCTATTCATCAGTCCTCAAAAAAAAAAATTGGCCAAGCTAGGAATCGAATCTTGGACCCGTTGAATAAAAGAAAGGCCTCTATGTTACCAACTGAGCTACCTGAATCAGCCATGGTCTATAAAGAGGTTACCCTAAAAGCAAATAACACAGCATAGATATAGTTAACTCTTTACCAGATGACAAAATGCTAGCCTTGTTCAAATTGAAAGCATTTGCAGACGTCACAATAAATGTGATTCAAAAATTGAAATTTGTTTTTGGAAGGATAGAAAACATTGTGAGAAAAAGGAGAAAATGCTGGTTACCAGCATTTTCTCCTTTTCCCACAATGTTTTAAAATGCTTTCTTTCTCATGGTCATAAAAAAGTCGGGATTGTGTGGTAAAGGGTTAAACCTGTATTTGAGAGCACAATATACAGTTAAACCTGTCTTTTGAGGAAATAATGAGCAGTGAGAGAAGTGTAAAGCCTGTCACAATGACCATCATTAATCCTCAGTGACAAATTCGCTGAGCTCAGAATTTGAACTGACCCCCCCCCCCCCCCCCATTTCAAATTCTGTATGCTACCAGCTTCATTACTGGGCTTGGGAGATGTAAAGGAGTGATATAAGAACATAGGGGAATATTGAGAAAATTGCTTGCTACAGGTAATTGTTAATTTTTCCTTGATGTTTTCAATATCTTTCAGGGTAAAGGGTTAAACAAGCTTTTCATCTTTGCAAACCATACATTTTTTTTCCTGCATTAGCATAGACACATAGGGATCTCTATTGTTCAACCTACATCAAGCTGAAATTCAATCTCTCAATATCCGGTTAAGTACAATATTCCTCTAACCCTTTACCACACAATCCCGACTTTTAATGACCCTGAGGAAGCAGCCTTTTGGAAACATCATGGGAAAAGGAGAAAATGCTGGTAACCAGCATTTTTTCCTTTTCCCACAATGTATTTTAGTCTATCAAATTTCATCATTCCAGCCACCTTCAATTTGTTGTCTGCAAATGCTTTTAATCTGGGTCATTCTAAATTTTCTGTCGTTTGGTAAAGAGTTAAAAGGTATTCCCTCAAATTTCATTACCACCCATTACTCCACTGATGTGCAGTTTTAATCCTCTCTCAAACATTTAATGATTCAGTGTTTTAACCCTTTCCCAAACAACAAATTTTGGACTGATCCAAATTGAAAGAGTTCGCAGACGACAATTTTAAATTTGATGAAAATGGCAGAAAGGTCTCAAAAAAGGGTTGAAAACACTGTGGGTAGAGGAGAAATTGCTCGTTACGAGCAATTTCTCCTTTTCCCACAGTGTTTTCAAAAGACTTGTACTGCAGACACATGAAAACCAGGGCTTGTTTGGGAAGGGGTTAAAGACCTTAAGCCTTTACCACACAATCCCTAGTTTTAAGAAATTTAGGAAGAAGTTTTTAAAGCATTATAGAAAAAGGATAAAAGTAGGTAAGTAGCCAGCATTTTCTTCTTATCCTGTATTGTTTTCTACCATTTTAGCCACATCTAATTTGTTTTCTGCAAATGCATTGGATTTGGACAGGTCCAGTTTTTTTTAGTTTGGCACAGAGCTAAGCAAGAAAGTTTTTGAAAACATTACTGATATGGAAAAGAGACCTGGTGATGAGGATTTTCTTTTTTTTTTCTCATTATTTTCTACCGTTTCAACCAAAAATCTCATAATTTAAGCTATGACTGTCATCTGGAAATGCTTCAATAAGGTTTAGTCAAAAATTGTTGTTGCATAAAATGTTAATGTGAACAGTCATGGTCCTTTATTCTCCTACGATTCTTTATTCTGATCTACAGTAAATTGCCATTATATTCCGACAGAAATCAGTATTTTTTTCCTTGTCCAGATCTCCTGGCAATTATTATTTAAAAAAAAACAAGAGCACTGCATGCAGGTGCCAACAGTCAGCTGCAAGCGCTCGAGTTTCATTGAAAATTCTTAGTTGAAAAAGGGGCATAACTGTGTCAAAAATATTTTGATGGTTACCTGCCTTTGCTGTATAGGTTCTCCTTTTGATAGTGTACAATTAATCCAAGTTTGAAGTAAATATTTTCAGGAATTACAGAGATACTATAAAATGCCAAAGTTTTTGAAAATTCTAAGTTAAAAAAGGGCATGACTGTGTCAAAAATACTTTGATGGTTAACTGCCCTTCTTGTATGAGTTCCCCTTTGATATTTAAAATCTTGTCCAAGTTTAAAGTAAAAATCTTCAGGAATAACAGAGGTATTCCATAATGTCATAGTTTTTTCATAGATGAGGACGCCACAGCCAATGTTTTCTTCGGAAACAACAGAGCTAAAAAAAAAAGGGGGGGGGGTGAAATTAATTGTTTGGAGCAAAAGATTTGTTGAAATAAAATGGTAAACTCCTATTCAAATTTATTTATACATGTAGTAGCAATACAGGAGTCAAAACTGTCTGTAAAATAGTTGTTTAAATATAATGTATGTTAAATATTTTCTAACTATACCTTTTTAGGCCTAAAAGTAGTAATTTCCTACTGTAGTTGAATAGTATAGCAGCAGATGGTGTAGATCTAAGGTCAAACTTGTGCTTTGAGCCAGACAGACATTTTTAGTGAGGAAGTAAGACCTAAGAATCACAATTTCAAGGTTGCTTGAGTCCTGAGAGTCCTGAGTGTCACTGCAAAGCATACAGTCTAGATCCAAGAGCAGATTGTATGTTTTAACCCGTTACCACACAATTCCAAGTTTTAACAACCCTGACCTAAAGGCCTTTTGAAAACATTATGGGAAAAGGAGAAAATGCTGGTAACCAGCATTTTCTCCTTTTCCCACAATGCTTTTTAACATATCAGATACAATTTCCTCAATTTGAGGCACAATGAAAGTGTCTTCCGAAAATGCTTTCAATTTGGACAAGTCTTAATTTTTGTCATATGATAGAGAGTTAAGCAGTCTGGGTCAGTGCATGTAAAACTTTTTACATACTCAACTCAACTGAGCTTGAAAACTTAGAATAATACAGAATTGATTGGACCCACCTAACTGAGCAAATATTTTACTTTATGTCTTTCATTCTTATTTTTCTATGGAAGTCTTCATTTCTGATTGTGGTACTTGCAGAAGCACTAATGAAATTGAAAGCTTGAGCACAAACTCAGTTGAGCATGAACTCAAGTTTTACAGGCACCAGGGCCCAGATCTTAAGCCCTATCTTGCTATACAACTCCAATGAAACTTCCAAGTCCAAAGTAAAAACCAAAGTATTGCTATTTCAAAGTTATTTTGGGGGGAAAAATATCTCCTTATTGGACAGAATAGATCCTAGTTTTCTGTAAAGGCAAATATAGTTGTAAAAGGCACCTTAACCTTTTACCACACAATCCCAAGTTTTAACGACCCTGGAAAAGAGACCTGTTGAAAACATTATGGGAAAAGAAGAAAATGCTGGTAACCAGCATTTTCTCCTTTTCCCACAATGTTTTCTACCCCACCTAGGGCAAATTTCAATTTTTGAGTCACATTTATCTTGTCGTCTGCAAATGCTTTCAATTTGGACAAGTCTAAAATATTGCCGTTTGGTAAAGAGTTAAGGGTAAGGTGTATGGAAAACATTAACCTTTTATTGCTCAATCCCGTGTTTAACAACCTCCAAAGGACTTTTCAAAACATTTCCAGAGAAGGAGAAAATGATGGTAACCAGGATTTCCTCCTTTTCCCACAATGTTTTCTTCCATATCAAAGAGAAATTCCATTATTTGTCCCAAATTTACTGAAGACATGGATATATACGCATGTCGAAAAATATGGTAATGTTTGGTTACCGGTACTAGTATTTTCTCCTTTTCCAACAATGTTTTCCACCCATTCAGAGACTTTGACCTCCTTTGTACCAATTTTCAAATTTGTTGTCTGCAGATGCTTTGAATTTGCAAGAGTCTAAAATCTGTCATTACCGCACAATTCTGAGTTTTAATGACCTCAAGGAAAAGGACTTTTGAAAACATTGAGGCAAAATGAGAAAATGCTGGTAACCTACCCTTTTCTACCCTTTCATAGACAGCTCTCATAATTTTGTGCAACATTGGTTTAACTGTCTGCAAATGCTTTCAATTTGGAACAGTCAAAAGTTTTGTTGTTTTGTGTTAATAAGGTATTTAAGCTCCTTTTCCGTTTAGGGGCAACTTTATTGCTCAGTGATAAAGCTGTTGGTTTGTTAACCCTTTATCAGACGCAAAAATTTTAGCCTTGTCCAAATTGAAAGCATTTACAGACAACAATTCCAGTGTGGCTTAAATGGTGCAGTTTTTCTTTGACTGGATAGAAAACATTGTAGGAAAAGGAGAAAATGCTGGTCACCAGCATTTTCTCCTTTTCCTACAATGTTTTCAAAAGGCTTCTTTCCCAGGGTCGTCAAAAGCCGGCATTGTGCGGTAAAGGGTTAATTGGGAGTTGCTGGTTTAGATCCTTACCCAAGGCACTGGGTTTTTCATGAGAGTGACTTTGGGCATGGCACTTAGAGCCCCAGTCTAGTAGTGGTGAAACCCAGGATATACCTGTATGAGTGAGCCACTGCAGTATGATGACTGAAATGACGTTGAAAGCTGCATAAAACACCAGTCAATCAATTCATTTTTAACCATTTGACAAACAATCCCATGTTTACCAAACCTGGGGAAGAAGATATTGGAAAACATTGTGGGAAAAGGAGAAACTATTGGTAACCAGCAGTTTTTCCATTTCCCACAATGTTTTCTACTCTCAAAAGGTAAATCTAATCATTTGAGCAACATATGATTTTTTCCTCTACAAATTTTTTCGATTTTAAAGTGTCCAAATTTGCCCTTTGGGAAAAGATTAACTCTTAGAGCGCCTTTCAAAACGATAGTTGCCTTTGTGGTCTCTGTAGATCAAGATCAGATGGCACAAAATAATTCTGTGTAGTCTGATTTTGATCTATATGGTCTGGAAAAATGACTTATGCTGCTTTCAGCTTTCTCTGTCAAGCTTTGGAGCTGGACTTTCAAAAATTATAAGGGAGCAATTTCTCCTTTCATACCATTGATAACAGCATTTTCTCCCTTTCTGGCAACATTTTCTACCCTTTCACGTGCAAATCCTATCATTTTAACACCCTTTAATCTGTCGTCTGCAAATGCTTTCAAATTGGCTGAGTCTAAAATTCAGTTACAAAAAATTTATCAAGACTTTTTTCACGCAGTAGTATTCAGCATGTTTTGTCATGATGGTAATAGTTGCTAAATCGATTTTGATACAGGAAAAATTTTTTCAAACAATTCCACAGGGGTAATTCCCCTTGCTGTTTATATTACTCATCTTTTTGTTTTATTATTTTCCTTATCTGCATATCAATAAATATATTGTGTGTTTTGTGTGTTTTATGGTATAGAATGGTTTAGAATGCTAAATATAGGTCAAGGTCTTTATGCTGATGGTGTAGTTCAAGATCAGGCCCTATAAAATGCGCAATCTGATCATGGATTTAGGATATGTTAGGATACATTGGATATGTAATATCACCGTAACTAAATTTTCTGCAAGATAAAACTTCAGTTATTGCCCTTTCAAGGGCTCTTTTTGGTAATCATATGCTTCGGTGCCTGAAAGTGCAGATCCAAGGTCAGACTGCAGATTTTGTTGTCTCATCTTGATCCACACCATTGGAAAGTGTTATTGAAGTTACTTGTGGCATTCTAAAGATAATCTCTGTTCACCAGACAAGATCTGGGACTTTTGCTTTAACTCTTTACCACACGACAAAATTTAAGACTAGTCCAAATTGAAAACAATTGCAGACGACAAAATAAGTTTGACTGGAAAATATAACCTTGTTTTGGGAAGGGTAGAAAACATTGTGGGAAAAGGAGAAAATACTGGTTACCAGCATTTTCTCCTTTTCCCACAATGTTTTCAGAAGTCCTCTTTCTTAAGGTCGTTAAAAAGTTGGGATTGTGGGGTAAAGGGTTAAATGAAAAGATTTGCATACAATTTAGATGCACATGTGGCTCAAATGACATGATTTGACTTATAGAGAGTAGGAAATAATGGAAAATCAAAGGACTCAAAGTCCTGAAAAGCAGATTTGCAGAGTAGCATGTAATATGTTGTAATGAAAAAATAACATCACATGCAACACATGTGTAATCATTTTAAAATGAGTTAGCAAGGGCAGCAAAAGTTAAAATTGTTCTGCCAAGCCAGCCATGCAGTAACTCTTATTTTATTGCTTGTTAAGGAGTGGTAATTTGATCCATCAATTTGACACAGTTTTTTGCTGGTATTAGATTTCGGACTATCGGTATACACATGTAGGACTGTATATACGGTAGTTACAAAAGCTATGTTGAGGTGTATTAGCTAAAACTGAAAGTAGAATGGGTAAAGTGCAAGCATGTATGACAGTATGGTTGGTTCAGGTCAAGCTGATAACATAGTACAAAATGGGCGCGCATGCGTCGTTATGCATGATGTATTTGGTTCCGGCCAGAATGATCACAGTAAGCAGATTTGCTATACAAATCTGCTAAAAACAGAAAATGACAGTAACCTAAATTTTATCCTTTACATCATAGTTTTCATGTCACTTCTCTGAGTCATTAGAACAAGGCTGTAAAGGTTTCACTTTTCACCAAATAATCCTGTGTTTCACAGACCCTTAAGAGAAAGACATTGTGGGAATAGGAGAAAATGCTGGTAACCAGCCTTTTCTACTTTTCCTGTGCAAAGATAAATCCCATGATTTGAGTCATGGTTGATTTGCCATCTGCAAATGCTTTCAATTTAGATGAGTCTACAATTTTGTTGTTTGGTAATTAGTCAATGTCTTATTTTCAGATAAAGTCATCTGTATGGATCTACTATTTTGTGTCAAAGATGAGACAACAAATCTGACTGAGCATGGATCTGTTAGAACCAGAGGGAATGTAAGCTTGATTGGCAGTTTGCAAGGTACTCTTGAAGAGCCAGTCACAGCCAAGTATAGCCTTCTAGATAGAAATGCATCATGGGTCAATACAATGGCTAAAGAATACAAAGTAAGCATTACTTTTTGTCTTCCACTCCCTCACTGTTTTAACTTTTTAATATGCTTTTTGTATTTTTTCTGCAAAGTTCTCTGTGATTGAACATTGGCTGACAAAGTAATCTCTGTGTTTGCACTCCATTCCTAGACCATAATGGGAAATGTAGAACTCAATGGTGTAAATCTCACTGTCATAAATATTCATGAACTATTATAGGCAAAGCAACCATAACCACTTAAAACTACTGTTTCATTTGAACTCTTCAGCATGGAGTCTAGCAATGTATTTAAATTTAGGATTACGTAATAAGTATCAGACCTGGAAAATGCTGTTTGGTTTGGTTTGTATTGGAGTTTAACACCATTTTAACAGCTTAGGTCATATCATGGCGGTCAGCCGACGCACACATGTGCTTCCTGGCTTTCTCACACCAGTACTGACACAACTTTCTTTCCAAAGCCACTGACTACTTTTCTCACATGCATCAGAGGTGAGAGGCAAAAAATCGCCGGAAAGAAAGTTTGCCTCAACTGGGTATCGAACCTGCAACCACCAGGTCACGAGCTTGACACGCTAACCACTGAGTTACCCGGGCGGGTGGAAAATGCTGTTGTAGGTGTATATTTGTAATGTTTCAACTCAATGGATGAAAGTTCCAGCCTAGTATCATCACTGAACAAACTAGAACTGTTGCAAAGTGGAGAAATACCCCCCACCAGCACCTTCACTGAATCAGCACAATCAGAGAAAGGAAATGATTTTCAAAACAAAGTTCACCAGTTACCTTGACCTTTCACCCATGTCACCCAAAAACAATCAGGCACCTTCTTAAGTAATGAGCAACACTTGTATAATGTTTCAGTGCCCTTGGTCAAATGGCTTTTGACTTACAGCCAAGAAATAATTTTCAAACAAATAGAGATACATTCTTGGAGAGGTAGGCCTTTTCAGTTAAAGACTTAGAGCAGGACAAAAGATTTTCAAATAAATTTCATCTGTGACCTTGACCTTCAACCCATGTGACCAAAAAACAATAGGGCACCTCCTTGGGTCATGAGCAGCACTTATATAAAGTTTCGGGGTCCTAGGTCAAACAGCTTTTGAGTTAGTGTGTGGAAACAATTTTCAAACAACGTTCACCTATGATCTTGACCTTTAACCCATATGACCAAAAAACCTAGGGCACCTCCTTGGATTATGAGCAAAACTTGTATAATGTTTCAGTGACCTTGGCCAAATGGCTTTCAAGTAAAAGCACAGAAATAATTTTCAAACAAAGTTCACCTGTGACCTTGACCTTTGACCCATGTGACCCTAAAAACAATAGAGCACTTCCATGGGTCATGAGCAACACTTGTATAAAGTTTTAGGGTCCTAGGTCAAACAGCTTTTGAGTTACAGGACAGCAATAATTTTCAAACAAAGTTTACCCCTGACCCCAACCTTTCACCCATGTGACCCAAAAACAATAGAGCACCTTCTTGGGTCATGAGCAACACTTATATAATATTTCAATGTCCTTGGTCAAAAAGCTGTCGAGTTACAGCACAGAAATGATTTTAAAAAAGAAGTTCACCCTTGACCTTGACCCATGTGACCCCAAAACAATAGTACACCTCCTTGGGTCATGAGCAACACTTGTATAAAGTTTCAGGGTCCTAGGTCAAATGGCTTTTGAGTTAGAGCACAGGAACAAAAACACTGAAGGATTGACGGAAGGATGGACGGATGGACGGACAGATGGACAGACAGATAGACAGACAGACAGACAGACTTTGAAGGTGGGGGTATTATGAAATTTTTCATTAATTATTCATAAGGATAAGATTTTTCCAGCCTATTACCAACTACATTAGAGATGAAATGTAACAATAAAAGTCCTATAACTTCTTTTTCATGTACAGTCTCATTCTGTTCCATAGGCAACTTTCACATTTTTAGAATACTGTGGCAACAGCAAAACATAACAACACTGGACAGAAACAAGCACTTTTCTCCTTTTATCACAATGCTTCCACACAGGGTCGTGTCAAAATTTTATTTATGTTGAATTCTTATACTTTATAAAGACTTTTCTACGGTGGTCTGCTACTTTATAAACATTATATTCTTTTTTATCCTCTCAAGGGAAGAGAATTAATGCTGGTAAAGAAGACAATAGAACTACCCATGGAACAAGATCCAACTGTTGACTCCAGTAACCCTACCCTAGGTTCTAGCAGCACTCTTGATATAAAGAGTTTTGTAAGAATTCCAACTCTACACCAATCCAGATCAGGATCCATTCAAACTTTAAACAGGAGTTCCCAAAATATTGAAAATACATCACAAACATATTCTCATTTCATCCAGAATGATTTAGGACAAAATAGCCCAGA
The DNA here is from genome assembly GCA_945859785.2 of Tridacna gigas. Lineage (NCBI taxonomy): Eukaryota > Metazoa > Mollusca > Bivalvia > Cardiida > Cardiidae > Tridacna > Tridacna gigas. The sequence goes on along the minus strand of OX244036.2, from coordinate 32,990,257 downwards.
GGGACAAAAGTCAGCCTGCAAGACTTTTCCAATGAATATCCAAACTACAGACAGAAAGTCAGTAAACGCTACAAACAGTGTGCAAAAAGAGATACATTCTGGGAAAGGTAGTTTTTTTAATACTAATACTAAGTACCCAGATCAGTCAAATATGAGTTATCCCATATCAGTTTCAGAACATGACAATATTATTGAGAATAACAAGGCTACTGATGTTAAACTTGAAGATTATGCAGATGACTTTGATGATGCGAATTACCATGATTCTTCTAAAGCAGTGCTTAATAGCATGGTTAATGAAGATTTAAATACTACACAGCCATGTGGTTCTCAGAAACGGGGTGCAAGAGCATATGTTGATTCTGTAGAAACTACTGACACATCAATGCTGGATATAAATCTTAAGGACAATGGTGATGCTGATAATAATGATGATGATGATGATATGCTGAAAGCAACTTCAGCTGAATATGAAGATCCAAACAGTTTTCACACAGAATCCTTAACAGAAGATGATCCAATTTATAACTATGCAAGAGAGACAAGTCTTGAAATGGATGATTCACTAACTTTGGTGAAGGAAGTGGTTAGCAAAAATTTTAATACAAAACATGACACAAAAGAATTCACTAGTTCACCACAAACTCTCACACAAATAGACCATGGATCTTCACATGTAAAGGATGAAGCACAAACTGAGCATGATCATGCACAGCTACAGGAAGTGGGTGTTTACAATGCATATAGGATGGACAAAACCTGTTATCAATTTATTGGAGATCCAGTTTATAATGGCACTTGTACCATGATGTACAATGATTTCAGCAATGTGACCAATCAAGGAGGTGCCGATTCCCTGCATTGTACATGCACAGCTGCAACACAGTCAGTTAAAGAATTCTCAAGTACTCAAGAAATTATTAGTACAGATTTAGGCTCAACTCCTGGATTTGGCACATTGATGAAACAAGGAACAGGACCTGGTGTTACCTGTAAGCATGAAATGAAAGACCCTGCAAGTCAAAGGGAAGAACACAATAATCAGAGTGATGTGCCTGGTTTGAATCCTAATATTTCTAGACCTGAATATACAGGATCTGAACAAATGAAAGTATCTCCTTGGTCCATGCAAAAGGGCTGTTGCTTTCAAGATAAGACAAATGACATAAACACTCCAGATTGTGCTTATATAGACTTTAATGATTATCCTCAAAATGACAGCGAGGTACAATATGTAGATGAAGAGATGTCCCAACCACATGATTTTACATCTTGTTCAAAGACACAAGGTGTGTATAATGAACATAGGTATCAAATAAAACATGTAAGTGACATTCAAACAGACACTACAAATGACAGCTGCAAACAAGTTAGATTTGCAGCCAGATGTATAAGTCAAATTGACACAAGGGGTTCACATTATGAAACTTTAAACAGACAAACATCATGCCCAAATTTTGCATACTCAACCTCAATAAGCAAAAGACCATCTCTAACACAGTTTTCTACAATTGCAGAAGCATTTTCTTTCACCAATGATGATACAGCTCTAAATGAATTTCCTGAAGAAGTAATTGATAGAGACTCTCACTTGCAAGACCCCTGTGGTTCATTTCTAAGTTATAAGTCGGACAAACAATTTCATGGTAAAAGGAATTCCTACCCTGTAAGTGCTTCAGTTGATCAAAAAGAACAGTTTAAATTTGCTAGACACAGTTTGCCTAGACTAAAAGATAAATCAAGTTCAGGAGGTCCAGACAGGTCAAGTCCTCTACCTAGTCCACCTGTCTTTGACAAACAAAATGGTGGAGCATTGGTGCAAAGTATTTCGTCACGATCTATGGCCTCAAGTCAAAAAGATGCTTTCAACTACCGAGTAGTCAATGGTGGTAAAACAAGTAGACCGATGCTTGATGGTTGTCTAGCAGATGACAAACTATTCATGCACTACAACAGTGAGCTTTGCGGATACAAGGGATGGAGTCCAAGGGAATATGAGTATACGGTATGATTAACTCTTTACCAAATGACAAAATTTTAGACTGGTCCAGATTGAAAGCATTTGCAGAGGACATAATGAATGTGACCCAAAAATTGAAATTTGTGTTGGGACAGGTAGAAAACATTGTGGTTACCTGCAATTTCTCCTTTTCCCACAATGTTTTCAAGAGGATTCTTTCTCAGGGTTGTTAAAAGTCGGGATTGTGTGGTAAAGGGTTAGCCTTTAGGCTGCCTTCGACAACTTAACTCTTTATCAAATGACAAATATTTAGACTTTTCCAAACTGAAAGCATCTGCAGACAATGATTTAAATGTGGTTTCAATGATGGAATTTGACCTTGATAAAGTATAAAAATATTGTGGGAAATTAAAGAAAATGAAGATTACCATTATTTTCTCCTTTTCCCACAATGTTTTCAAAAAGCTTCTTCCTCAGGGTTGTTGAAACTTAGAATTGTGTAGTAAAGAGTTAACTCTTACCCACAAAATCCTGAGTTTTAACAACCCTAACAAGGCCATAAAACATTGTGGGAATAGGAGGAACTGCTGGTAACAAGCATTTTATCTTTTTCCAAATTCCATTATTTTAGCCACATTTAAATTGTCATTTGCCAATGCTTTGAATCTGGACTGGTCCAAAATTTTGTTTAATGGTAAAGAGTTTAGTTGCTTTTGTCTAAGTTGCTTTTGCAGACAATGTAGATCAAGATAAGGGTCCGTATTCAACAATCATTCTAAAGAACATTCCTAGTTTTATTCTCCAATTCTCCAAGATTTTCTAAATTTGAAAGTAACACAACTTCTGAATGGCTAAACCATTTGGTGTAACCAATCAGAAGTTGTGTTACTTTCGAATTTAGAAAGTCTTGGAGAATAAGACTAAGAATATTCTTAAGAATGTTTGGTGAATACGGACCCAGGGTCCGTATTCACCAACCATTCTTAAGAACGTTCTTAGTCGCATTCTCCAGATTTGTCTAAATTTGAAAGTAACATGACTTCAGATTGGCTAAACCATTTGGTTTGGCCAATCAAAAGTTGTGTTACATTCAAATCTGAAAAATCTTGGACGATAAGACTAAGAATGTTCTTAAGAATGGTTGGTGAATACAAACCCAGAGTTCATATTCATCAGCCATGTTAGATTGCACTCTTAGTCTTATTCTAGTTTTTGAAAGTAACACAATTTCTGATTGGCTAAACCATTTGGTGCAGTCTAATCTTGGATCCAACCTGTCCGTTATTTTGTGAAATAATACTTGCGTCCTTTTTACAGCTGAAAATGTGAATTAAGTTTATGTGGCACTGAAATGTTTATCTCTTAACCCTTTACAACACAATCCTGAATTACAACGACCCTGAGAGCAAAGCCTTCCGAAAATATTGTGAGAAAAGGAGAAAATGCTGGTAACTAGCATTTTCTCGTTTTCCCAAAATGTTTTCCAGTGTATCAAAGACAAATTGTATCATTTGAGCCAGATTTAAATTGTCATCCATTAAACGCTTTCAGTTTGGACATGTCAACATTTTTCTTGTGTGGTAAAGAGTTAACCAAACAACAAAATTTTAGACTTGTCGATATTGAAAGCTTTTGCAGATGACAACTTCATTGCGACTCAGTAGATGGGATTTTTCTTTCAACAGGTAGAATACATTACAATATAATACAGGTTACCAGCATTTTCTCCTTTTCTTGCCATGTTTTCAGATGCCTTCCTTCACAGGGTTATTAACCCATAGAGCACCAAATAAACCCAAGACATCATCACTGTGGTTGTTGTCTATCGAGGTTAACCAGTGCGGACAGTTTAGATCAAATATCAGACTGCACTCTTTGTGTAGTCTGATCTTGAACTGCACTGGCCACATAGGCAACAATATTTGTGAAAGGCACTTTAAGTGTTAAAACATGGTATCATTTAATAAAGGTTTAAACTTTGCAAAAGAAGCATACCTTTTTCTGCATTTGCAATAAACAGCTTTTTGAAACAAGGTTGGAGAAATTAGCAATTGCAAAATCAAAAAACACCTGGAGAGGCTATGTATCACTTTAAGGAAATACCTTTTTTTTTCTGTTACACTCCTCTTTTCTCTTTTTCATTTATTAACTAATGCCTAACAAAATAAAAGTTTGGTGTGTTGGTAAAAATCAGAATACCTTAATTGTTTCATTTCCTTTATGTTATACTGTCTCCTGTTTATCAGTCTTGATGGTAAAGTTTTAACTCTTTAACAAACAACAAAATTTCAGACTTGCCCAACCTGAAACCATTTGCACACGATTGATTCAACATGGCATGATGAAACCTGTCCTCAAAAGGGTAGAAAAAATTGTGGTAAAAGGAAAAAATGCTGGTTACCACCATTTCCTCCTTTTCCCACAATTTTAAATGCCCTTTTCTTTAGGATAAAATTTGGGATTATTTGATAAAGCGTTAAACCACTGGATAAAATAACTGATTTTGTTTGAACAATTTTTAACACTGTTTTCAACATTATTTCAGTTATATTGCAGCAGCCAGTACACCTATCCATGCTTTCCTGGAGGTTTCTTTACCTGTACTTTGCAAAATATTCTGCCCAAGCCCCTGTCTGCTCTCCCACATAACCACGGTCGAAAGAGGAATGAATCCTGTTGCATTGGCAATTGTTAACCTTTGGAAAGAAATTGGCTGAGCTAGGGATTCATACCAGGGGCCCCCCTTGGGCTCAAGTCCAGTTTGCTACTGAATGCACAAATGGTCTCCGCTTAACCCTTTCCCAAACGACAAATTTTGGACTGGTCCAAATTGAAAGAGTTTGCAGACAACAATTTTAAATTTGATGAAAATGGCATAAAGTTATCAAAAAGGGTAGAAAACACTGTGGGAAAAGGAGAAATTGCTCGTTACGAGCAATTTCTCCTTTTCCCACAGTGTTTTCAAAAGACTTGTACTGCAGACACGTGAAAACCGGGGCTTGTTTGGGAAAGGGTTAAAGAACTGGACAATTTTGGTCAATCAATAAAGACCACACTGTTGTTACTTCAACGTGTTTGACAATGTTTTCAAAAGTTCCTATCTGTAAGACAAAATAGTTGTTTGCAGGACATAATGAGTTCACATAACCACTTTTGCAGATTGACAAAACAATGGCTGACATAAAGCATGAAAATGGACTATACATTCTATGGTATCACAGAACAAAGAAGAACCTCATAATAACAGTCACGTAAGTGCAATCCAAGTTATTTGAAACTCATTGATGAAATGAGGTATTCAATGTATTCAGTGTGCTATTTCTCCTTTTATCACAATGTTTTCAAAAGCATGATGAAAAAAGATGTCTGCCAGTGATTGGTTTTCTTTACCATGCATGTACTCTCTTTAGGTTTTTTCTGTATCAAGGTTGTACCTTGTATAGAACATCACTGTATTAATGGACTACTTCTATGTATTAATTTTCTGCTATTTCCCCCCAAATCCTGAAAATAGGTGACTCTGATTTTTATTGTTATTTCATTCATATTTTTTTAACATTTTTAAAGGGAAGTTATATAAAAAAGGGATGGAACATTACAACGGTCTGCATTTCTGTGTGGTCGGATCAGGTCTTGTTGCACGTGTAACAAGGTATGCATCAGATTCGACCTTCAGTCTCATCCAAATTATGCACATAGTTACACACACAACTTGACCTGATCTGACCATACAGAAATGCAGAATGTTGCTATATTCCATTTAAACTGACCAGGTTATCTTTAATTAATAGGCTTTTATGCCTTGCCTGTGGACAACGATTGTTCCAGCTGAAATCAAACTTAGAAAACAAAGGTTACCAATCCAAGAGCTAAAGCATTAGACCACAGACAATGCTGGCTTCTCTTTTTGCAGAATGAATATAAAACTTGTACATATGAATTTTTGAAGTAAGAAAATACCTGGAAAATCACTAATTTAACCCTTTCCCAAATGACAGATTTTGGACCGGTCCAAATTGAAAGAGTTTGCAGACAACAATTTTAAATTTAATGAAAATGGCAGAAAATTATCAAAAAGGGTAGAAAACACTGTGGGAAAAGGAGAAATTGCTCGTTACGAGCAATTTCTCCTTTTCCCACAGTGTTTTCAAAAGACTTGTACTACAGACATGTGAAAACCAGGGCTTTTTTGGGAAAGGTTAAGGTGATTTCTCCTTTGTCAAAATAATTTCCACAGAGGTATTCAAAGCTAACCCTTTACCACATAATGCCGAGTTTTAATGACCCCGAGAAATACAGCTTCTGAAGAAACTGTGAGAAAAGAAAAAAATGCTCATAACCAGCATTTCCTCCTTTTCACACAATGTTTTCAATGAAAACATGAACCATTTTGAATTAGTCTGCAAATGCTTCCAACTTGGACAAGTCTAACATTTTTTCATATGGTAAACTCTTTACCAAATGAAAAAGTTTTAAACTGGCCCAAATTCAAAGCATTTGCAGAATACACACTAAATATGGCTTAAATGATAGGTTTTGTTTCTGAAAGGTTAGAAAACATCATGGGAAAAGGAGAAAATGCTGGTAACCAGCATTTTCTCCTTTTCCCACCATGTTTTCAAAAGTCTGATTTTCCAGAGGTGTTAAAACTGGTCACTGTGCGGTAAAGGCTTACGTGGTAGATTTTATTTGCAGGCACACCAGCGATCTACTTCATTTTCGAGTGAGAACAAAAGTGCTTGACAAACGACTCTTTTTCTATGTAAGCCATTCTGTGATGCTACCACAAGTGAAACAGTTGCTGCAACATCACCATGACAACGGTCTCTATGTTACAGAGCAGCAAACTGTCTACATGAAACTTCCTGTTTCTGTTAAATATGAGAGAACCCCAGTAAGTGTGTAAAACATTATGTAATGAGAAGAACAGTGCTTGACAAATTGACAGTATTTGTACATAAGTGATTCTGTGAAATTACTACAAGAGAACCAGTTGCTGCAGTATCACCATGACAACAGTCCCCATGTCTGAAGTGCACTATTAATGGTCTACATTAAACTTCCTGTTTCTGATCAGTATGAGAGAACTGCTTTATGTGTGGTCTACATGAAACTTCCTATTTCTGATCAGCATGAAAGAGTGTAAAACATTTGGGAGTATAAACAGTAATACTTGGCAAATGACTGTTTTTATATCTAAGCCATTCTGTGATGAAACAGTACTGCGAATACAGTTGTTGCTGCAGAAATGACAATAGTCACTAGGTTGAAGAGAAGCTAATTGTGTGTACATGAGACTTCATTACTATTAATATGTGAGAACCCCAGTAAATGTTTAAAACATCTTCTAATGAGAAGGAAATTGCTTGACAAATGACCCTATTTCTACATATTAATGCTGTAATGTTACCACAAGCAAGGCAGTTGCTGCAGTATCACCATGACAACAATCTCCATGTCTGAAGAGCGGTACAAGTCTACATAGAACTTACTGTTTCTTGGCAATATTAAGGAATGACTGTCTATGTGTAAAATGTTTTTGAGAGAGAGCAACAGCACTTCACAAATAACTCTACTTCCCTGTAACTGATCCTATGACATAGTGCAATTGAAGCTGTTGCAACAGTACCACCATAACAACAGTCTCTGTGTTAAAGTACACCAGGCTGTTTAACTCTTTACCTCACAACAAAAACGTAGACTTGCCCAAATTGAAAGGAATTGCAGATAACAATTTAAATGTGGCTCATATGATAGAGTTTGTCTTTGATTGGCTTGAAAACATTGTGGGAAAAAGAGAAAATGCTGGTTACCAGCATTTTCTCCTTTTCCCCGCAATGTTTTTAAAAGGCTTTTTCCTCGGGGTTGTTAAAAGTTGGGACTGTGCGGTAAAGGGTTAAAGCTGGTACAAATGGATTTTTTCAGAAAGTGTGTATCTTCATGGTGCAAAGCACCATATCCAACACTACTTCAGTTCTTTTAGGGCAACTAGTTCACCTGTTCATGAATTTTGGGGTCTATATTCTGTATTCACCAACCACTCTAAATTGTGAGTATCAGAAAGTAACACACATTCTGACTGGCTTTACTATTTGGTTTAGCCAATCAGAAATTGTGTTTCTTTGAAAAGAAAATTCTCCATAATTACACAAGGACTGCTGTAAAGAATGATTGGCAAAACTGGGCCCTGATGTTTCTTTACTAATTGTTTTATGCATGTAAAAAAATTTCATTAAACTCTGCTTTATAATGGGTTTTCTATGACATTTAACTCTTACTTAACCCTTTACCACACAACAAAAATGTGGACTTGTCCAAATGGAAAGCATTTGAAGATGACAATTTAGATGTGACTCAAGTGATAGAATTTGTCTATGATAGGATAGAAAACATTGTGGGAAAAGCAGAAAATGCTGGTTATCAGCATTTTCTCCTTTACCCATAATGTTTTGAAAAGGCTACCTTCTAAGAGTCATTAAAGTACAGCAGGATTTTGTGGTAAGGAGTTCAGTATTACACTAAGCCTTAAGCTGCTAAGCATGTGTCACTGACCTTTTGCAGACAGTGTAGATCAAGATCAGACTGCACAGAACGTGCAGTCTGATCTTGGATCTACACTGTCCAATAAGGAGATATTTTTCTTCAAAAAATAAGTTTAAATAACATCATTAGGGGTTTTACTATTGGCTTGAAGGTTTTATTTAATTTATTTAGCAGGATAAGGGTTAATACAAACTTTGGGATTCTAAGTTATTCATTGTTATTTTTTTCCCATTGTTTGACAGTTGTTAAAATAATAAAAGATTATTAAAAACATAGTATTTTTTCTGACATTTAAGACCACTTTCAAGTCTTCCAGTTCTATTTTGGCAACTTTCCAAATTATTCATTGCTTTAAAGTAGCCAAACCCCCATAGGTAAGTCGGTAGTGTACAGGGCTTGAGAACTGGACGTCGCTGGTTCTACACCCTGCTCGGCCAATTTCTTTCCGAGGATATGTTATAGTCACTGCAACAGGATTCATTCCTGTCTCACCCCTGACCATTGTTTCAACGATGGTTATGTGGGAAAGCAGCCAGTGGCTTGGAAAGAATATTGTGCTCAGTAGTGGCAAAAGGAACTCCAGGAAAGCATGGATAGGTGCACTGGCCATCGCGATATAACTGAAATAATGTTGAAAATGGTATTAACACCCTAAAATCAATCAATCAATCAATGCTTTAAACTATAACATATGGCCCAAGGTTAAAAACAAGAAGATTTTCAAAGTTTCCTTAATGACACATGGGAGACATGGCTTATTTCGATTTAACAGCTAAATTTTGAAAATGTTCGGAAGCGATCCACTAGATGAAGCTCTATGTCAAATTTTATAGCCCTAGGCCATATGGTTAGAAACAAGAGGATTTTTATAGTTCTCACTACAAAAGCCCTTGTAAAACTTATGACCCCCGGGGCGGGACCAGTTTTGACCCAAGGGCTATAATTTGAAAAATCTTAGTAGAGGTCCATCATATGAAGTTACATGCCAATTATGGTAGCCCTAAGCCATAATTATGGTTTAGAACCAGAAGATTTTTAAAGTTTCCCATATATAAGCCTATGCAAAACTTATGACTCCCAGGGTGGGGCCGTTTTTGGCCCCTGGGCTATAATTTGAACAATCTTAGTAGATGTCTATCAGATGAAGCTACATGCCAATTTTAGTAGCCCTAGCTATATGGTTTAGAACCAGAAGATTTTTAAAGTTTCTCCTATATAAGCCTATGTAAAACTTGTGACTCTCGGGGCTGGGCCAATTTTGGCCTCTCGGCTAAAATTTGAAGAAAATTAATAAAAGTCCATCAGATGAAGTTACATACCAACTTTGTAGCCCTAGGCCATATGGTTTAGAACCAGAACACTTTAAAAGTTTTCCCTTTATAAGCCTATGTAAAACCTCTGATCCCCAGGGTGGGGCTAATTTTGGCCCCTGGGCTATTATTTGAAGAAATTTAGTAGAGGTCCATTAGATGAAGCTACGTGCCAAATTTGGTAGCCCTACCAGTGTTCCCACTCACATCTCTTTTTGGGAATGCATGCGCTCCCTGGAATACAAGTTTGGGAGTGCAAGAGAAATTCTAGGAGTGCACTTAATATTGACAATTATAGAGCATCTATTGAGGACAGTAAGGGTCTGATGTATTGAAAATTTGTTTTGATGAGTCTCACTCTGTAGTCAGCTGCTCTTGAAAACAATATGGGTAATTTAAAAAAAAGAAGACACTTGCTATAATTTCCTTACTCACGGGACCAGTTTCAGAGGGACAACTTACAGCCTGACGGCCAGTAGAATTTTCCATTTCACTGTCAATTTCAGACACTAATTAGGTTTCACTTATTGTTTTATAGAGATATTTATGTAAATTTACGGTTCAAAGTCATTGATAAAACTGAATAGACAGTTTGAAATGCCTATGATCGTACGATGTCAAACCAATTTTTGTTGTGTTATGGGTTTTCGCGTTTCTTGCAGCGATCTTTTTTTCATGGCTGTTAAGTTTTGGAGTAGTATTTCCGCATGATTTGACATAGATCTGTCAATAAGAATATCATGTAACTTCAAAACCTTTAATTTTACACTAGAAAAGCGTATTGATACCAAGTTTGATTAGCAATGATAAACAGTGACTTTCACACTTGTTAACTTGTCCCAACTGGCGCCACTGGTGATCGACAATGGGAGCCCTGAAATCTGTCCGTGCATGCACGTTTCACTTCATATTTCTGTGCGTGATTATTCAATTCAGTGCGTGAATCACGAACATATGTGCGTGAATGGGAACCCTGCCTACCCCTTATGGTTTCAGACAAGAAGATTTTCAAAGATTTCCAATATTTTTCAGTTTTGTTGCCAGCGTTTTTACAGGAATAAAATTCTTTCGAGAAATTCTATACAGGACCATGGCGGGATCATTTCTATGAATTTTGGTCAAAACTGGATGAGTAGTTTCAGAGAAGAAGATGTTTGAAATAAAAGTTAACACATGCACGCACACACGCATGCATGCACGCACACACCGACACATGATGGACACAGGGCCATGACATGAGCTTGCTGGCGTTTGGCCAGTGGAGCTAAAAATGCTAATCACCAGCATTTTCTTATTTTACCACAATATTTACTTCCATTTCAAGGACAAAAGACATCTTTTGTGTTTTCCAAGACAAATCACACCATTTGAGTTGCATTTAATTCGTCGTCTGCAAAGGCTTTCATTATTTGGACACATCTGAAAGTTTGTTATCTGGAAAAGAGTTGACAGAAGTGCAGTAGGTTACTTTGAAAACCTCGTTGTAAGACAGCAGAGCCCAGTAGTGCAACTGTAGCATGCAGGACTTGGGATCAGTGGGTTGCTGATGTGAATCTTCAGCTTGGCCAAATTCTTTCCGAGGAATCATGGTAGTCATTGCAACAGGAATCATTCCTCTCTCACTGCTGATCATTGTTTCAACAATGGTTAAGTGGGAAAGCAGCCAGTAGCTGGGAAAGAATATTGTGAGAAGTACTAGTAAAAGAAATTCTGGGAAAGCATGGATGGGTGCACTGGCCACCGTGATATGAGTGAAATAATGCTGAAAATGGTTTTAAATACCATGCAAATAAATAAACAATCCTTGTAAACCAGGGATATTCAACACGAGTCAGTGTTACACAAATGAACACAGCGCCAAAACTTGACCTCTTTTGGCTGCTGAAATTATGGTTCACTGAAAGTTTAACATTTTTTTTCTCTCATAGGCTTGACTAAACAAGCAGACAGTACAGATTCTAGATCAGACAGCAAGTTTAGTGCAGTCTAATCTTGAGCTATGCTTTCTGCAAAAGCCGCTTTTTTCACCTCTAGCACTAAATTAGGCACAAAGCGAAATTACTTGCTAAGAGAGATTAGATTTGTAATCAAGGCCCATTTCACCAACAACTGCAATATCAACTTAATTCTAAATCTAGAAAGTATTAAAATTTCTTTTTGGCATTTGGTGTAGCCAATCAGTAATTGTCTTACTTGGAAATTTAGATAAATCTTGAAAACCAGAATCTGAATGCAGTTTAGAATGGTTGGAGAATACTCTGTTCCCAGTTCTAAATATAGATAGCAACTCAATTTCTGACTGGCTTAACCATTTGGTTTAGCCAATCAGAAATAGTGTTACTTGGAATTTTAGAAAAATCTTGAAAACTTGTATTAGAATTCAATTTAAAATGGTTAGAGAATATGCATGCAAACCCCCCCCCCCCCCAAAAAAAATCCCCTTTTTTTTGGTTCAAGGGAGAAAATCTGACTTGAATGAAATACATGTACAATATCTTACAGAGTTAAGTCCCTTTCTCATGCTTTCATTACAATAGTACTGTCTTGTTTCATCTGTTTAAAACTGAAGGAAATTTTTTTGCACTTGTCCTCATTGACAGCATTCACAGAATCTGACAATAATTCAAACTGGTTGAAATGATGGAAGTTGTCTTTAAATGGGTAGAAAACATTGTTGGGAAAAGGAGAAAATGCTGGTCAGCAGCATTTTCTCCTTTTCCCACAATGTTTTCAAAAGCCTTCTTTCTCAGAGTCATAAAAGCATTGGATATCTGGTAAAGGGTAATGGTGTTTCAAGCCATCATTAACAGTAGTTAATTGTAGAAAAGACTGAAACTCAACCTTCATCAAGTTCCTGGGTTTCACCAGCAAAAAGCTCAGTGGTGCCTTGTTCAAAGACACTCCTATGCAAGGATCAAACTCCAGCAATGAGAGTGAACCAAAATTCTTTGGAATATAGATCAAAGGCTTTAATCGCTTGACTCCAAGAGGCCCATTTATGTGAATATTTATTTTCCTTTCCTCAACCTTATAGGAAACTATCCTGTGTTCTAACGATCCAAGGGAAGAATGTTTTTTAACCCTTTGCCACACTACAAAAGTTTAGACTTTGAAAGCATTTGAAGACATCAAATTCAGTGTAGCTCAAAAGATTATTTCTGTCCTTGAAATGGGAGAAAACACTGTAGAAAAATGAGATATGCTGGTTACAAGCATTTTCTCCTTTTCCCACAATGTTTTCAGGTCTTTTCTGTCATGGTTGTTAAAACTTGGGATTGTATGGTAAATGGTTGGTACACACTTGGAAAAGGAGATCTTTAACAGCATTGTTTTCTTTTCTTACAGTGTTTTCTATCTTTTTAAATACCATTATCTGTGTGGTATTTAACTTGTTGTCTTTAAATAATTTCAAAATGGACAACTAAACCCCATGAATATGGCAAAATACAACCCAAAAAAAGGATTGTTCAATTGAATGTTTTTTATGCCGTTTTCAACATTTTTTCAATCATATCACAGCAACAGCTGACATTATAATTCATGTATGTCCTGGGTTTCACCAGTACTATGCTAGGGCCCTGAAGTGTCTTACCCATGGACACTACCATGAAAAACCATCTGCTTCCAAAGAGGCTCAAACATGGGGCCTTCGAGTAACAAGTACTACACTTTACCACTGTGCCACGCAGACCCACACAACCCCGTAAAAAGTAATCTCTTGTCTGGCAGTAGGTTAACTCTTTACCACACGACAAAATTTTATACTCTCCAAATTGAAAGCATTTGCAGACGACAAAATAAACATGACTCAAAAATTGAAATTTGTTTTGGGATGGGTAGAAAACCTTGTAGGAAAAGGAGAAAATGCTGGTTACCAGGATGTTTTCCCATAATGTTTTTTAAAAGACTTCTTCCTCAGGGTGGTTAAAAGTCGGGATTGTGTGGTAAAGGGTTAACCCTTGTGCATCTTTCACCTCTGCCGTTATGCTCACAGAAATTGTAGATCGAGATTGGATTGCATAAAACATGTAGTCTGATCCTGGATCTCCATTGTCAACCATGTTGTGAGATTTTTTAAAACAATTCTTCTGTGAAAATAAAATAACTTTAGTCTTTTCTGATACATGATAACATATGTTGCACTTATTAGGTCCTCAAAGAGTTGAACCAATGCAAAGATGGCTTTTCAGTAGAGTTATCTACCTTCTTCTCCTTCAAAAATTCTTAATCTTCATATTCTCATTTCTTATAGATCTACTTTGATCTTGTAAGATCTTACCACTGATATTAACCCTTTATCACACAATTCTGAGTTTTGAAGACCCTGAGGGAGCAGGCTTATGAAAACATTGTGGGAAAAAGAAAAAATACTGATAACCAGCATTTCTCCTTTTCCCACAATGTTTCCTTACCTAATCAGAGAACTTCAGCTCATTGTACCAATGAAGGGTCGAAAAATTTAGTTGTCTGGTAAGAATTAAACTTATCAAACAATTTCAGTCTTCATACAAGACCCAATTAATTGCAGTTTCAAGGTTGCTTTTGTCTAGAACGTGTCAGTAAAGCAGACAATGTAGATCAGAGATCAGACACTAGACTTTGATCTACCACAAAGGCATCTATACCTCAACAACATCAGATAACATTTTTCTGGGAGTTCTTAGCAGCCTAATCTTGATCTTCACTGTCTGCAAAGGCATGTGAAGTTGTACTTAACCCCTTACCAAACAATCCCATATTTTCTATGCTGTGATGAAGAGAGCTTTTGAAAACATTTTGGAAAAGAGGAAAAATTCTGGTCACCAGCATTTTTTTTTCTCCCAATGTTTTTACCCTTCAGTAGACAAGATTTTTTTTTTTTCAGCCACATTTAATCTTGTCCTCTGATTCTGTTTTCAAAATGGACAGGTCTGAAATTTTGTTATCTGGTTAGGAATGCAATGCATTTCAATCCTTTGTCAAATAATCCTGAGTTTTAACAACCTTGAAAAAGACGGCTTTTGAAATCAATGTTAGAAAAGGAGAAGATGCTGGTTACCTGCTTTTTTTTTTCTCTTCCCAACATGTTTTCTACCATTTTATTCATATATTTCTGTTTTTTTCAGGCATACTTGTTGTCTACAAGTGCTTACAATACAGACAAGTCTAAATTTTTGTCTGGTGGTGAAGAGTTAACCATTTACCAAATGACAAAATTTCAGACCAGTCCAAATTGAACCCATTTGCAGACGATAAAATAAATGTGACTGAAAATTTGAAATTTGTTTTTGGAAAGGTGGAAAACATTGTGGAAAGAGGAGAAAATGCTGGTTACCAGCATTTTCTCTTTTTCCCTCAATGTTTTTAAAAGGCTTCTTTCTCAGGGTCATTAAAAGTCGTGATTGTGTGGTAAAGGGTTAAAGTGTTTGTTGGATCATCAACTGCTTGTTTACAATGAAAAATCCAATGAAAGATTTTTCACCTGTAGTCTACCAAAAAAATTGGTGTGTATTAAAACCCTTGTTCCACTAATACCTGCATTTTATCTTAACTTAGATCTAACATTTAAATCGCTTCAATAGATAATTACCATAACAAAAGCTTGTATTGATACAAAAGGAAATGGAAAAATCAGCTAAGGAATTTGTTAATCTTTTCAGTAACGTACTTAATGATTTTCACACATTTTCAGTATTAAGCTGGATTGATTTTCAAACAGAAAGTATTTAAATTTAAACCTTTACCAAAAAATCCCAAGTTTTAATGACGCTGACAAGGAAGGCTTTTGAAACCATTGTAGAAAAAAGAAAATGCTGGTAACCAGCATTTTTTTTCCATTTTCCACTATGGTTTCTACTGTTTCACTATTTTAGCCACATCTAACTGCAAATGCTTTGGATTGGAAAAAGATCCAGTCTTAATTTTGCTGTCTTGGAAAACAACAACATTCTGGACTTGTCAATACCTAAAGCATTAAATATGGCTTAAACGGTAGGATTTGTCTCTGAGCGGTGAAAAAACATTGTTGGAAAAGGAGGAAATGGTGGTAACCATCATGTTATCCTTTTCCCACAATGTTTTTTAAAGCCTTCCTCCAAACTAGGAATTAAGTGTGTTAAAGGGAAGGATATTTTTATAGGTAAAATGGGGACAGCAAGTTTTATTTGCATTGGATGAATGAATGAACACACACAGCATATTTAAACTTTACCTGTTTTGAGGACACTTTGGTCTGCAGACACTTTAAATCAAAGATCAGACAGAAATTTTTGTGCAGTCTTATCTTGGGTTTAAATTTATTCACCAAGTTTTCAGAACACCTTATGATGCTGTGAAGATTGTAGATCAAGGATCAGATTTCAAATTCTGTACATTCTGATCATGAGGTTTATACTTAACTCCTTACCAAACGACAAAATTTTAGACTGATCCAAATATAAAGCAGTTGCAGACAAAATAATTATGATTGACTGTATGGCGTATAACATCGTTTTCAACATTAGTTCTGTTATATCGCGGCAGCCAGTGCACCAGTATCCATGCTTTCCTGGAGTTTCATTTACCAGTACTCCACACAATACTAGACTTTCCAAACCAGTGGCTGCTTTCTCACACAACCATCATCGAAACAATGGTCAGTGGTGAGACAGGAATGAATCCTGTCGCAATGAGTATCATCAATCCTTGGAAAGAAATTGGCTGAGCCAGGGATCAAACCAGCGACCTCCTGTTCTCAAGTCCTCTACACTACCGTCTGAGCTACCGGGGCCAGACAACAACAAAATAAATGTAAATAAAAAACTGAAGTTGTTTTGGGAAAGGAAGAACACATTGTGGGAAAAGGAGAAAATGCTGGTTACCAGCATTTTCTCCTTTTCCTACAATGTTTTCAAAAGGCTTCTTTCTCAGGGTCATTAAAAATCAGGATTGTGTGGTAAAGGTTTAATCAACTGAGTTTTCAGGACACTTTAACAGATTTCTTGTACTCTGATCTTGGATCTAAACTGTATAGCATCACAGGCCAAGACAGCCTTGAAATTGAAATAAATCAGTCATTCCTACTTGTGAGGTCAGTCTATTCTGAAACCTTTTACTAAATGACAAAAGATTTGACTCACCCAGACTCAAAGCAGTTGCATAGTACAAAATTAACCAAACTCAAAAGGTCACTTTTGTCTTTAAAATGGTAGAAAATATTGAGAGAAACGAAGGAAATGCTGGTAAGCAGCACCCCCCCCCCCCTTTCCCAAAATGTTTTGCAAATACTTCCTCATCAGGGTCACTCTTTACCAAACCACAAAATTTTAGACTTGTCCAAACTGAAAGCATTTGCGGAAGACAAAACTAATGTGACTGAAAAATTGAAATGTGAATTGGGCAGGTAGAAAAAACATTGTGGGAAAAGGACAAAATGCTGGGTACCAGCATTTTCTCCTTTTCCCTAAATATTTTCAAAGGCTTTCTTTGCCAGGGTCGTTAAAATTCGGGATTGTGTAGTACAGGGTTAAAAGATGGATTTTTTACCAAGGGTTAAATGTACATGAAAAGACAATCTTTGAGAATTATACTAATATTGAATGCATTTGCAGAAAACAAATCAAATGTGAGCTTAAATGATGAGATTTGTCTCAAATCTCTTATATAACATTGTGGGAAAAGGAGAAGATGTTGGTCTCTAGCATTTTCTCTTTTTCCCACAGTGTTTTTGAAAGCTGTCTTCTTCATTATTGTTACAAAACAGGACTGCCAGGCTAACAAAGTTATTAGAGTCCTCAAGAATAGTTAATGGCAATTTTTGTTTGTACCCTGAAAGAACTTTGTAGAAAGCACTTTTAAGACTCAGTTATGATCAGAATAATTATCTTGTAATCCTGACAGTGTTGATCAAAGATCAGACTGCACATTTTGTACATTCTAATCTTAGATTTACACTGTCTGCAAAATACCTTAACCCTTTACCACATGACAAAATTTTAGACTTTCAAATTTAAAACCGTTGCAGGTGATGTATGTTTCTCAAAAAGTTTTTCTTTCAATAGGAAAAGAAAACTTTGTTGGCAAGAGAGAAAATGCTGGTTACCAGCATTTTCTCATTTTCCCACATTGTTTTCAAAAGCCCTCTACCTCAGGGTCATTCCACTGCGGGATTATTTGGAAAAGGGTTAAAGTCATGCTAGGCTGCAAAAGGGTTTAAAAATACCTGTAGTATTTTCACCTTACGAATAAATATACCTTGTATTTATAATTAAGGTAAGGACATGATGGTGTACTAACTGAAGGTTTTTCCGCGGATTTTATTTACGTTTTGTGTGTTCGTACAATTATGTAAATTTCACAGGATATACAGTTGGTGGAATTCGAAAAGGTGTGGTTATGTCATGTGAAAACTGTTGTTATGTTTTGAAATAAACATGTTGGTTTTTCGAAAAAATAATGACAGAATGGAAAGTTGTTGGTAAGTGCAAAATGTTTGATCATTTGGCAATAAATTTTCATACAAGATTAGATTAGATGATTGACTAATTTTTAACTCAAAAATGTCAGTCCTTGTGATCTCTCAGTACACCTTCCATACTATAGTAGTGTTTGCAGACAGTGTATTTCTTTAACAAACAACAAAATCTTAACCCTTAAGCTGCTAAGCGCGACTGTCTGACCTCTTGCAGACAGTGTAGATGAAGATTAGACTGCACAGAACATGCAATCTGATCTTTGATCTACACCGTCCAATAACGAGACAATGTTCCCCAAAAAATAAGTCTGAAATACCATTATTCAAGTTTTTACTATCGTCTTGAAAGTTTTATTTCACTTGTTTAAAATAGCAGGATAAGGGTTAAACTCATCCAAACTGAAAGCATTTTGCGGTTGGCACTGGAAGGTGGCTCAAATTGTGGTATTTGACTTTGAAAAAGAGAGAAAACATTGTGGGAAATGGTGAAACTGCTGGTAACCATTATATTCTACTTTTCTCACAATGTTTTCAAAAGCTTACTATCTTAGGGTAATGGGGTCGTAGGCTGCTTGGCTCAATGATGAAGGTATAGGATTTTCAACCTGAAGGCACCAGCTTCATTCCTAAGACTATGTGCTGGATTTTTCTTGGGAGTGTCCTTAGGCAAGATACTACAAGTGTCCTTGGTCCAGACAGTTCAGAGCCCTGGTCCAGCACTTCTGAAACCCAAGACACACTTGAAAAAGTGAATCATCGCCCTTCTATGACTGAAATAATGTTAAAAGCAGTAGATCTATAGAAAAAAAAAAAACAATCAATTAGTCTATTCAACCTATACGGGTAAATGTGTGGCTCCTATTAAGGATTTTATCTTTGAGATGGAGGAAAAACACTAAGAAAAACCGAAGATGCTGGTTACCAGCATTTTCTCCTATTCCCTCAATGTTTTTAAAAGCACACTTTCTACGACTTGTAAAATATCATTTCAGTACGTTATCAAGTAAATTTTGTTTGCTTGTATTGGAGTTTTATGCCATTTTAACAGCTTAGGTCATTATCACAGTGATCAGTGCTCTACAGATGTGTTCCATGGCTTTCTCATAGCAGTACTGACACAACTTTCTTTCCACCCCACTGACTACTTTTCTCACATGCATCAGAGATGAGAGGCAAAAGATTGCTCGAAAGAGAGTTTGCCTCAACCGTATAGGGAACCCACAACCAACAGGTCAAGAGTCAGATACGCTAACCACTGAGCCACATGGCCGGGCGTTTTCAAGGAAAGCATCATATCGCATCAATGATCAACTTCAAAGAACTTGCAGCATCATATTAAATCTGAAATAACATATTTGTGATATATTCTACCAGAAAATGTCTGAAAACTGTAAGGATTGTACTTTTCCCCAATGACAAGGGAAGACTTCCATATCTTTTCAAGTGTCAGTTGTCACATTTTAAATCTTTGTCTTCATAAATCAAACATTACTTACACATATTTGTTTATCTTGGCTCAACTCCTTACCAACTGCAACAAATTTGGAACAAGACTTAAAATACGCTGAAAAAATGTGGTTTAACCAACATGAAAAAGTATGCTTTAACTGTTTATCAAATGACAAAATTTAAGAACAGGATGAATTGAAAGTATTTGCAAATATTGAACTTTGTTTGTGGAAATGCAGAAAACAGTGTATGAAAAGGAGAAAATGCTTGTTACCATTGTGTAATGATGCACTAACAAATGTAAACATTTATCAAGAGTAGTAATTTTTTGGATCCACCTCCCAAGCTACTGATCTTTGCCAGACAACAAAATCTTGGATTGTCCATTTTGAAAGCAATTGCAGACGACTAATGAATTGTGGCTTACATGACAGAATTTGTTTTTTAAAGGGTAGAAAACATTGTGGAAATAGGAGAAAATGCCAGTCTTCAGGATTTTCTCCTGGTCTCACAATGTTTTCAAAGGCTCTCCTTCTCAGTGTCATTAACTCCCTACCAAACAACAAAATTTAAGACTCACCCAAACGGAAAGAATCTGCATCTGCATCAGTCTGCAGACAGCAAATTTAGTCTGTCTCAAGTGATGGAATTTGTATGTGAAAGGGTAGAAAACATAAAGGAAAAAGGAGAAAATGCTGGTTACTAGCATTTTCTTCTTTGTTCACAATGTTTTCTAAAGTCTCAGGGTCATTAAAACTCAGGATTGTGTGTTACAGGGTTAGGATTGTTTGGTAAAGGGTTAAATCATTTCAAGGCTAAAGTGATCTACTGGTACTCAATTTTTTACAATCTAACTACTCTTAAAAGATGATTTATCACTGAATTTAGTGAGGCAATAGCTTGCAAATCATCAATAAAGAAGAAAGACAAAAATAAGTAGAAGGAGTTTTTCAGTGGTATTTCCTTTGTGCCATGACATAGCCTCCTACGGTTTTTTTAGATTTCATGCCAGTGTTTCACAAATACTTTGGGAATGTCACATGATCAAAAACACACATCCATGACCAGGATTCATATTCAAATCAGTATGATGACATAATATTTGATGTAATAGAAATAGACAAAGTTACCAATTGCTAAACAAGTTAGCTTCTTTGAAAAAGGAGCCAGGAGAGGTCAGCATCATTGTTTTCAAATAGTTTATTGGCTTTTAATTTCAGTAATATATTATGTTGGTACTTGTAAACAGACAAGAAAGGCATTATAATTATGATTGCCACTGCATAGAAACCTCTGATGCAATACATGACAGACATGTGACCTTCTTCCCGTGTTTTCAAGTTGCGTGATCTTTTCCCTCAGTGTTCTCTTTTTTAACGAAGTTCTTTTTTTTTTTGCTTAGCTTTATTTGTTAAGTGAAAAATTACCGAACTGGTGGAGGGATCATTTGCAATCAAATCAATATAACAAATGTTTTTTGAAACCGTCATAATATTGTAAAAACAAACCACGGCTATTTCCTATTTCAGCTTTTTGATTTCGGTTTATTTATAAAACCATTACAAAACAGACTGTGTGTCAGATCAATTTTGTAAAAGAAACATGGATTTAGGCAGCAATTTCTGAGGCAGTCTGCTTTTTAAACTCACCACTGTTGGAGAGGTCTGATGACCTCTCCAACAACTCTCGAGATATATAACCCCCCCCCCCCCCCCCCCCCGCAAAATAACACCTTTTTACTGAATGTAACCATACAGTTTATATAATTGCAAAGCAAAATATGAGCCATGCTCTGTGAAAAGGGGGCTTAATGCAACTTCAAAAAGTATCGACCCAGGCCGCCTGTGCAATCCATGCAGGCTGGCCTGGGCCGAAACTTTTTGCTATCGATAAATTTTCTGCATGTCATAGGATCATAGGACCAGTCTATCTAGTGATTGAGCTGATTGTTATACAAGATCGATTTTGATGGATCCAAATTACTGTAATGAGTTCTTGGTATGATACATCACAGAGAATGCATTAATCCTCCTTTTCACAGAGCATGGCTCATCTCTTGTTGTATCTATCAGTGTTTTACAAAAAAAAAAATTTGGGAAATACAAACTAAATTGGCCCCTTTAACATGCCCATATTACATAAATGACAAGGTATGTGAACACTGTATAGAGATAAAATCTATCAATATCAATCTATTGATTTCATGATGTATATCCATTGATGACATGATTGATCTCTATGTGATTCTACACCTCCTCCCCATTTTTTAAAACAAGTAGGTAATACACAAAGCAGATTTTTTTTTTGAAGTTGCTATCTATCATTATAGGGGCCTTTTAAAGGGGCCTATTTAGCTTTTATTCCCTGAATCGATATTTCTTTAAAAAAAAAACACCAATAAATACAACTAGATCTTTTTTCTTTGCATTAACATACAGGTAAATTCAGTGAAAAGGTGCAAGTTTTGGAGTTTAAGTAAAGGGACAGTTGTTTTGCTATTGGTAACTCCTTTTTTTTTTATAATATTAGATATGACGTCAATATCCTGATTTGAATTAACCCTTTGCCAAACTACAAAAATGTAGACTGGTCCAAATTGAAAGAATTTGCAGACAACAATTCAAATGTGGCTTAACTGATGGAATTTCTCTTTGACAGGGTAGAAAATATTGTGGGAAAAGGAGAAAATGCTGGTTACCAGCATTTTCTCCTTTTCCCACAATATTTTCAAAAGACTTCTTCCTAAGGGTCATTAAAAGTCGGGATTGTGCAGAAAAGAGATAAACCATGTAATCAATGCATGTTGGTCATGTGACATTTCCAGAAATCTTTGCAAAACTCTGGCACAAAATCTAAAATATCTGAAGAGGCTGCATAGCCATTAAAAGAAATCCATTGAAAAATATTTTTTCTTACTTTTGTCTTTCTTCTTTGCTGATGATTTGCTGCTTATCGCCATACTTATTTCAGTCATAAATAATTTTAAAGTTTGGCGAGATTATAAAAATCTGAATAGCTCCCTTTAAGAATTTTTTTGCCTAAATCGAAATTCCTTGTTGTTAAACATTGGAACATACAACTAAACATATTCTTCTTTGCATGCATTCTTAAAAGAATTTTGATGGCTGCATTCAGTAAAAGGGCATAATTTCAGCATGTAAATAATGTGGTGGCCATTTTGTAATCAGTCACTCTATCTATTTTTATGACATCAGACATGATGTCATTATACCTATTTGAATACTAAGATCCCACATAATCGAAGCATCTTATTGATGATGAGACATTAATTGGTAACCAGAATTTCCTCATTTTCCCACCATGTTGTCTACCCTGTCAAAGACAATCCCATAATTTAAGACACTTTCATTAAAAAATTTGTTGACAAGTGTGAAGTTTCAAAGCCTGATTAACTTCCTTTAACCCTTTCCCAAACAAGCCCTGGTTTTCACGTGTCTGCAGTACAAGTCTTTTGAAAACACTGTGGGAAAAGGAGAAATTGCTCGTAACGAGCAATTTCTCCTTTTCCCACAGTGTTTTCTATCCCTTTAGAGACCTTTCTGCCATTTTCATCAATTTAAAAAATTGTCGTCTGCAAACTCTTTCAATTTGGACTAGTCCAAAATTTGTCGTTTGGGAAAGGGTTAAAACACTGTGAAAAACGAAGGGGTCTGTTCAAGTTTCTGGATGTGTATGTGCTATTAACTGTATACCAGACAACAAAGTTTTAGACTTGTCCAAATTGAAAGCATCAAATTTTGCAGAGGACAAATCAAAAAGTTTTATCAAGAAAAGTTGCTTTTGTTTTTCCTCAAAACACTAGAAAACATTGTGGGAAAAGGAGAAAATACTTGTTAACAGCATGTTCTGCTTTTCCAATACTATTTTTGAAATCTACATACTGCAGGTATGCTAAAAGTTGTATTAAATTTGCACAGTGCTGGGTTAACTCTTTACCAAACGACCAAAAATTTGGAGTCATCCAAATTGAAAGGATTTGCATTTAATGCTATAGATGTGGTTTAAATTTTGATTTTGAAAGGGTAGAAAACATTGTGAGAAAAGGAGAAAATGCTGGTTACCAGCATTTTCTCCTTTTTCCACAATGTTTTCAAAAGCTTTCTCTCTCAGGATAAAAACTGGGGATTGTGTGGTAAAGAGTTAAGTAGGCTTTTATCTGCCCAATTCAAAAGGACATTCCCCCTTTAACCCTTAGAGTGCCAAATAAACCCTATATTTAGACATTCTCAGTTTAGAAATAAGGCCCAAATAATTGCAATTTCAAGATGGTACCTGTCACTGCATTAGCTGAGCAAACAGTGTATATCAAAGATCAGACTACACATTTTGTGCAGTCTAATCTTGATCAACACTGGCTGCAAAGGCAAACAGAGTTGTGAAAGACAACTGAAAGATTAATAAACAGTTTTGTTAAGAATCCTATCAGCAAGTGACCCTTTTATACATCAAATAAACAAATTCCTGTGTATCTCTGGAGACTGCCTCAAGAAAAAATTGTGACAATGGATTTGTTTGAGTTAATTAGGTTTTATGCTGCTTTGAACTTTAACCAAACAATCTGCTGTTTTAATGTGTTTTAACTCTTTACCACACAATTCCGTGGTTTAACAACACTGAGGCCCTTTGAAAACCTTTTGGGAAAAGAAGAAAATGCTGGTAACCAGCATTTTCTCCTTTTCCCACAAAGTTTTCTGCCCGTTCAAAGACAAGATTTCATAATTTGTGCAGCATTCAATTTGTCCTTTGCAAATGCTTTCAATTGGGACCAGTCTTGTATTTTGTCGTTCGGTTAAGAGTTAGGAGTGAGCTTTTTGGAAACATGAGAAAAGCAGAAATTTCGTGTAACAAGCTATCTCTCCTTTTCCCACGTTTTCTACCATATCAGAGAATTTGAGTTCATTGTCATTACGTGATTGTTTTCTTAATAGAATGCATCACAGAGATGCACTAAGCCCCCTTTTGCCAGAGCATGGGTCATTTGCTTTCAAACAACAAAGCCGTTGACTTTCTAAGACAGTTCCTATCATTTTAGTAACACTTTACCCTCTAACAGCCACTCCCATTTTTTAACAACCCTAAGGATAAATGCTTTAAAAAACATGGGAAAACGAGAACATGCTGGTAACCAGCATTTTCTCTTTTTCCCATAATGTTTTCGACCTGTTCAAAGGCAAATTAAGCCCAAAATTTTAATCACATAAATTTTGTCATTTCCAAGATTTAATGCTCTGGAGCACTCTCTTGCACTCCGGTTCATTCACATTCACCTCTGTAGTGGGCTCAGAAAGTAGTCTGTCCTCTCGCGAGATTTTCCGTCACATGACCATAACCCCAAATGGCGACACAAACGCCGGTGAAAGAAAGATGTATCGATTGTTTTGTTTGCTGTTCAAACAGCATACGGCCAATCAAACTTAGTGGGAGAAAATGTGGAAGAGAGGGGTTTTCTGAAAAGCTAAAATCTGTTTTAAAGGACGACAATCTCTTCTTTGATGTTACAAACTTAGATCCATCGGTTTGTCGAAACTGTCACAGGACTG
Organism: Tridacna gigas; assembly: GCA_945859785.2. Classification (NCBI taxonomy): domain Eukaryota; kingdom Metazoa; phylum Mollusca; class Bivalvia; order Cardiida; family Cardiidae; genus Tridacna; species Tridacna gigas. The sequence goes on along the minus strand of OX244036.2, from coordinate 32,965,003 downwards.
TATAATTTTGTTTAACTTGTCTTCATTCGTGGGCGCAGCCATTCGGTTTACATTGGCGTAGGAATCTGATCAGTGAAGAAACTCGAAAAAATAGTTCCATTGTATACAGGTAAATTCATCAATTTAAATGCACCTATAATGCATCTGGAATCATATTTGCTTTGTCTACTTTATCATGTTACACATGAAACAGTTAAACAGTAACAAAACATGTTTTCCTCGGTTTGACAAGATTCTTGTCATTTAGCCCATCGCAGAGATGTATGTGAGGTAACGAACGACAACTCTGCTCGGAGATTGGCTCTGGAGTTAGATGAATCCCAAAATGTGTCATTTTGTATTGTTTTTTTAATTAACGTTCTTTTGATATATTTTGCAGTCAAAACATTAACAACTGTCTTTTTTTTTCCAGAGTGGATTCTGCAAATGACAAGTGAAAATAGTACCTGGTAAATAATAGAAAATGGAATACCTAGGGAAGATTCTTCTTACAGTTGTGTGTGTTCTAAAATTTGCTAATGCTCAAGATGGCACTTGCAGCCAGGGTTACCTAACAATAAATCCTGATGCAGATGTGAAGTTTACTGTGATATTAACTTTGAGGCGAAGTACAGACGGACAAACATGCGGGTCCCACATATCAGATCATGCCATTCAAAATATAGCTGTCATGGAATGGGCAGTAAACAAGTTCAACACCAATAGTGCAGTAAAATTGGGTGAGTTCTATTTCTGGTGTTATAACTTGAGTTTCTTCTTTTAAGTCTTTACCAAACGACAAAATTTTGAACTGGTCCACAATGAAAGCATATACAGGCAACAAATTGAATGTGGCTCAATTACTTAGATTTGTCAGTGAAAGGTTAGACAGCATTGTGGGAAAAGGAGAAAATACTGGTTACCAGCATTTTCTCCTTTTCCCACAATGTTTTCAAGAGCATTCTTTCCCAGGGTCGTTAAAACTTGGGATTGTGTGGTAAAGGGTTAAAATATCTCTCTCTCTCTCTCTCTCTCTCCAATCTGTCTTCCATCTTGTTCTTTCTCTGTCTCAAAAACCACTATAAATACATCCACTACTATTAACTCTTTACCAAACAACAGAATTTTAGACTTGTCCGAAGTCAAAGCATCTGCAGATGACAAAATAAACATGGCTCAAAAATTGAAATTTGTTTTGGGAAGTGTGGAAAACATTGTGGGAAAAGGAGAAAATTCTGGGTACCAGCATTTTCTCCTTTTCCCACAATTTTTTGCAAAAGCTTCTTTCTGGGGGTTGTTAGAACTGGGGATTGTGTGGTAAAGGTTTAATAGGTTATGAGTTGTTTTTTTTTTTAACATATCTGTCGTCTGTAAGTAACCTCTCCTCTTCTCTCCTGTCCCCTCTTCTCCCCTCTTCTCCTCTCTTCTTTCTTTTTGTTTGTTTGTTTCTTTCTTTCTTTTCTTTTTTCTTTCTTTTCATTTCTTTCTTTCTTTCTTTCCTTCTTTCTTTCTTTCCATCCATATTCTTTTTTTTTTAAATCTGTTTTTGTCTGCATTCTGTCTGTCTGTCTTTCTCAATCTCTTCTCCTTTTACTATTCCTGCTGGTACTCACAAAAACCTTGTATCAGTTAACTATACTTAAGTACAGCATTTATAAGTATACATTATTATATTGTAAAAAAAACCACCCATACCAAAAACCCTATCCTTCAACCATGATGCAAGCAATTTTTCTCATTGAAACTTCTACAAGATTAACTCAGTACCTAACAAAAGCTTTGACTTTTTTTTTCTACATTGAAAGCTTTTGTAGACAGCACATGGCTCAAAAGATAGAATTTGTCTGTGAAATGGTAGAAAATATTGTTGAAACAGAAGAAAATGATGGTTCCCAGCATTTTCTTCTCTTCCCACAATATCAATGTTTTCAAAAGACTTTTATCTTGAGTCCATAAAACCCTGTCCTCCACAAAAATGCAAGCAATTATCTTTTATTGAAATTTCTGAGTGTTTAACTCTTTTCCAAATGACAGAATTTTAGACTGGTCCAAATTGAAAGCATTTGGAGACAACAAAATAAATGTGATTGAAAAATTGAAATTTGTTTTGGGACGGGTAGAAAACATTGTGGTTACCAGCATTTTCTCCTTTTCCCACAAGGTTTTCAAAAGGCTTCTTTCACAGGGTCGTTAAAAGTCGGGATTGTGTGGTAAAGAGTTAAAGTAAAAATTACTATCCTTTCAATCTTATCTGATGAAATCAGATACCATGGGTGGTTTTGCAAATTTACAGAGCAGAGACATTTTATATGTCACATGAAATTCAAGAAAATGGCCTGGATAACAAAATTCTAGACACCTACAAATTGAAAGCATTTGCAGATCACAAAACTGAATGTAGCTTACATCACTGCAAATTTTATCTTAAAAACTGTAGAAAACATTTTGGGAAAAGAAAAAAATGCTGCTTACCAGCATTTCTCCTTTTCCCATGATACTTTCAAATGCCATCTGTCTCAGGATCTTTAAAACTAGAGATTGTGTGGTAAACATTAATTCTTAAAGGGTCTTTGAAAGGTTAAAAAACATTGTGGGAAAAGGAGAAAATACTGATTAACAGCATGGGAGAAAATGCTGGTAACCAGCATTTCTCCTTTTCCCATGATGTTTTCAAAAGACTTCTGTTTCAAGGTTATTAAAACTCAGAATTGTGTGGTAAAGGGTTACTCACAACTGGACAACAAAACTGAACCATTACAGCAACAAATAAACCAACCGACATTATTTCTCAGTCCAGCAAAAAGACCAAAATAATCGCAGTTTCAATTTTACTTTTGTCCAGTGTAGATCAAACATAATGCTGCATATCTTGTGCAGTCTGTTGTGTACTTGCCACAAATGTACTTAAATATTTAACTTGTTTTTAAATACTAGTATTTATGAAGTTTTTAATATAGATGATATTTCACCTCAATCAGAATATCATCAAAATAATGCAACTGATCACGATAATGCAGCTGATTACAGTACCAGAAAGAGACAATTATTTTTCATCTTGCAGTAGACTGCTTTTGAAAGCATTGTGGGAATACCGGTAATAGAAGGTGATCATAGCCATAATGAGAAATTTGTTCTTTTCCCAAATTTTTAACCATATACAAACGTAAAAACTCAATTTGCATCAATAATCCCCATTTTACAAAGACTTTTTCAAAAGTTGTCCACTTCAAATTTACTTAGGGACATAGTGAGTTTTTATAATCAAGCTCCACATGCAAGCTAGTGAGCCTTTCAGACTTTTCGTAAAAGTACAAAATAGTTTTCATGATGCACACGGCACTCTAAAGGTTAAACATTCTTGTGGTCCTTCAAAACAGTAGGAAAGGACACCTTTTTAAGCCATTGACAATAAAAGAATGTCACTTGTCACAATAGGTCTTTATCTTGCCTACTATTTTTTAACTCTTTACTGCACAATCTTCGGTTTAATTTACAGCTCTGAGGTAGACTGCTTTCAAAAGCATTGCAAGGATAGGAAAAAATGCTGCCTATCATCATTTTCAGCTCTTCCAACAATGTTTTCTTCTAATCAAAGACAAATCCCTTCATTTTAGGCACACTGAATTTGTTGTCTGCAATAGTTTTAAATTTTGCCGTCTGGAAGAGTTAACTCTTGAACCCTTTACCACGCAATCCCGACTTTTATTGACCCTGTGAAAGAAGCCTTTTTAAAACATTGTGGGAAAAGGAGAAAATGCTGGTAACCAGCATTTTCTCCTTTTCCCACAATGTTTTCTACCTTTCCAAAAACAAATTTCAAATTTTCAGTCACATTTATTTTGTTGTCGGCAAATGCTTTCAATTTGGACTAGTCTAAAATTTTGTCATTTGGTAAAGAGTTAACCCTTTAAATCTCTATCAGAGGACAAAATTGTAGACTAGTTCGTAGTACAATCATTTGCAAACAACAAATCAAATGTGGCTCAAATGATGGGCATTGTCTTATAAAAGATAGAAAACATTGTTGGAAAAAGAGAATAAGCTGGTTACCAGCTCTTCTTCCTGTGGAAAAAGGAGAAAATTTTAGTTACAAAATGTTTTTTTCTATTGCCAAAAAATGTTTTCTCTCCATTCTTGTAAAACCTGATCATTTGAGCCATGATATATTTGTCATCTTCAAATGCTTTCAATATGGACAAGTCAAAAATTCTGTGTACTTATACAGAGTTAAAAACTATGCACCCTAAAGGAGAAAATGCTGGTTACTGGCATTTTCTCCTGTTCCTTTTTGAACGCCTTCTTCTTCAGGGTCACTAAAACTCAAGATTGTTTGCTAAGGATTAAGCTTTTTGATTCTTTACCAAACAACAATAATTTCGACTCAACCAAATTCAAAGCATTTGCAGACAACAAATCAAATGTAGCTTAAATAATGATTTCTGTCTTTGATAGAGTAGAAAATTTCGTGGGAAATAAAGAAAATGCTGGTTACCAGCATTTTCTCCTTATCCTATAATGTTTTCAAAAGCACTCTGGCTCATGGTTGTAAGAATATGTGATTGTTTGGTAGGGGGTCAACTTTACAGAGGGTTTGCCTAATAGGAAGGACAATGGAATTGTGATCCAGGCTGTCCAAACTCTATCCTTGGTATTTTTACTCATTAATTGCCTTTCATTGCTTAACCCTTTACCAAACGACAAAATTTTAGCCTTGTCCAAACTGAAAGCATTTGCAGACGACATTTTCCATGTGGCTCAAACGGTGCCATTTTTCTTTGATCGGGTAGGAAACATTGTGGGAAAAGGAGAAAATGCTGGTTACCAGCATTTTCTCCTTTTCCCACAATTTTTTCAAAAGGCTCTTTTCACAGGGTCGTTAAAAGTCGGGATTATGTGGTAAGGGGTTAAGCAGACAGTACAGATACAGATCATACTGTATAGAACATGCAAAGCCACTGGTTGCTCTTCCACATTACAATAGATCAAACTAGGTTCAGCCTTGAGAGTGGAATGAATCCCAACACAATAGCAATCATAAATCCTTGAAAAAAGTTCAGCTTACCTGGAATTGAACCCATGACCCATGGATTACTTGCCATGTATATATATCATTGAGCTACTAGTCTTGGCACCTGCACACAATGACTGAATGAATGTTGTTCTATGGTGCATCGACATCTTGGTTCATTTAGCGCAGAATGCCCTTTTATATAGAAGATAATCATCTGCAGACAGAAAAGCATCAAGAAACTAAATACATGATAAAATCACACAATCTGGACTTTTAATAACCCAGAGAAAGAAGACTTCTGGAAACATTGTGGGAAAAGGAGAAAATGCTGGTAAACAGCATTTTCTTCTTTTTCCACATTATTTTCTACCCTTTGCAAATCAAATTTCAATTTTTGAGTCACCTTAATTTTGTTGTCTGCAAATGCTTTCATTTTGGACAAGTCTAAAATTTTGTTGTTTGGTATAGAGTGAACTAAGTACCCGGTAGCCCTCACTCATTACAGCCTTGTTATAGACTTCTCTTAAAACCATGATGGAAAAGAAGCAACTATTGTTTCTTGTTAGGGCCAAGAAAATGTTTTGCTCAGAAATAATAATTCACAAAAAATACAGAAAATTAAATCTTGTTCTTGGAAACTGTGTGTTTTTTCTGTATATTTCCTTTCAAAGTCCAGCCTATTTGGTTGACTGGATTTTTTTTCATAACATGATTTAATGTTTTGATGATGATAATGCATGGTGTATGACTTCCAGTAAGCATCTCTTTCCTAGAGAAATCATCTGTATGTGATATTACCAACCATTCTTAATAATATTGTTTGTCAAATTCTGAAGAATTTATCTTAACTTATGAGTAATACAAGTTCTGATTGGCAGAAGCATCCATCTATCATAAGGTCATAGATTTTTTTTCACAAACCATTCTGGACATTTCCCTAATACTTCTGAATTCAGAGAATAGTCACCTGCTTGGCTGAAACTGAACATCTCTGCCAATCAAAGGGGCAGTCAATGGATTTAGAATTACTGTATCTAGAGGTGAATCTAAAATTGGTTGGTTAAGTCTTTATTAGACAACAATTTTAAATGCAGACTCATCCGAATTTGAAACATTTGTGGATGACAATTTACATGTGGCTTAAATGATGGAATTTGTCTTTGATAGTGGTAAAAAAGATCCTGGGAAAATAAAAAAAAATGTTGGTTATCAGCATTTTCTCCTTTTCCCATAATGTTTTCAAAAGGCTTCTTTCTCAGGGTTGTTAAAACTTGGGATTGTGTGGTAAAGCGTTAATATTGCAACAGATATCTGCTGCATATTCAGAACATAAAGAGGAAATAAATGAAAACAGGAAAACACAAAACAGAACAAAAACTAATACATGTACTTCAGTAATGCATCTCTAATTGCAAATATTGACATGACATCCTGATAGACAATCCTTGTGTATCCTGATTTACCATTTTATCATATGCCGACAAATTTTGCTGTCCAAATACATGCTATGCACATGGATAAATTAAGAAACAACAGGAAAAAGACTCCATTTACACAGTGTCAAATATGGTACCAAATATGGTATGGCGATGTAGCTCACATGGGGACTATTTTCTGATTTGATTTTTTTTAAATTGTTATGTTGTCCTATTCATCCACCATTCATAGAAAGAATTCATTACCCACTAAACCAGTATTTGTTTTAATTTCTTACTGTTTTAATGAAATTGTCAATAAATGCAGAAGTTTGTTGGTAAAATTTGTAGGTATGTGATTTAAGAAATATTATGTTGTAGCACCTTTCCTGGTACTTGCATTTATGCTTCACCCAGCATGGGAAATTTCTAATTTTCTCGAACAACCTTTGGTCTTCATATTATGTGCAAACATCAGGACAGTTTCTACAATATGATTTCCTAATTATTTTCCGGGCCTATATTCACCAGTCATTCTAGATAGCATTCTTTGGTCTAAAGAATTGCTAAATTGTCCCAGGCAGAATCAAAGTAAATATCTACAAACACCATGAAAGTTACTGCAACACAAAACTTTCTAAATAGCATTCTCTGTCCATTTCTAAAGTAAGGAAATAACACAATTTTTGATTGGCAACAATAGGAAATTGTATATCTTTGAAATGTAGAAGATTCTTTAGAATTAGAATACAATTTAGAATGGTTGGTGAATACTGGCCTTGATTAACATTGGCCAGTGATTTCCATGTAATATTGTCCAAACACCAAAACTAAATTTCGCTCAGAATTATGCTTTGCGTGGTATAAATTGCTATTAAAGGTCAACACATGTCTACTTTGGAAAATTCTCCTGCCATATTATCAAAGGTCAAAATGTCCCATGCTAAACTGTTGTTAGGCCAAAAGTTGCTAGATTCCTCACTGGTGTTCATATAACATTGATCTAGATTTATATTTTGATAGCGTCTATCTGATTGACTTACAAAGAATGCCTCCAAAATCAGATAGCTAGTCTTAGAATTTTGTTCTGAGCAAAATTGAGTTGAGACTGGTTGGCAGATACTGTCACAGCTGGTAGATGCATGTTCAGAAAAGATACAGGAAAATAATTCTGACAGGTACCAGGTATGTAGATACTGCATAAACATCTGCTGACGGATTTCTTCCTCTTGCAGCAGCTAAAATTCAAAATTCAAAACATTGTGATTAAACGAGCTATTGCTCATACTGAGCAAATTTAAGCATGAATACAGGTTGAACAGTAATCATATTCATAAAGTATTAACTCTTTACCAAACGGCAAAATTTAAGACTGGACTAAGTTGAAAGCACTTGCAGACGACGAAATACATGTGACTGAAAATTTGAAATTTGTTTTGGGAAGGGTAGAAAACATTGTGGAAAAAGAAGAAAATGCTGGTTACCAGTATTTTCTCCTTTTCCCACAATTTTTTCAAAAGGCTTCTTTCTCAGGGTCATTAAAAGTTGCAATTGTGTGGTTAAGGGTTAAACCTTAATTTATGTTGATTATCCCTATTTACAAGGATGTTTTCAAAGTCACCTGCTGCAGATTTGTTTCAGAAGGTAGATAGGATAATAGCTTGAAAGCTGATCCTTGAGGACCCCTATTTGATATCAAATATTGACATTAAGTTGACAGTTCATATCCGTTTTTATCACCTCACATACCTATCTTTATTATCCATTACCCCATCCCATACCTCATAATGGCAATTTCTGACCGTTCTAAGGCAACCTGCTGAAGATGATCTTCAAAAAACATTATGATAAATGAGAACAGTTTCTTAAAATGTGGAATATCATGTTATAAAATGATTTTATTTATTTTCTCTCCATAATTATGGAATTATATTTCATCTTAACATCTTAACTCTTTACCAAACAACCCCAAGTTTTAACACCTCTGAGAAGGAATGCTTTTGAAAACATTGTGGGAAAGGAAAGAAATTCTGGTGAACAATCTTTTCAACCTTATTCTATTCATGTCATCATGCCACTGCACCTATCTATGCATTCCTGGAATTTCTTTTACCAGTGCTTCACACAGCACACTTTCCAAGCCACTGGCCGCTTTCCAGCATAAACATTGCTGATACAAAGTTTAGTTGTGAGAGAGGAATGAGTCCTGGGTCCATATTCACCAACCACTCTTAAGAATATTCCTAGTCTACTCTCCAAAATTTTCTGCATTTGAAAGTAATACAACTCCTGATTGGCTAAACCAAATGGTTAACCAATCAGGAGTGTGTTACTTTCAAATGTAGAAATTTGTGGCGAACAAGACAAAGAACGTTCTTAAGAATTAATGGTTGGTGAATACGGACCCTGATGTATCATCAGTCCTGGGCCTGTAATCACCAACTATTCTTAAGAATATTCTTTGTCTTATGCTGCAGAATTTTCAAAACTCGAAAGTACATTGCATCACAACTTTTGATTGGCTAAACCATTGTGTTTCCTTCCAATCTAAAAGAAAATTGAGAATTAGACAAAGAATATTCTTAAAAATGGTTGGTCATATGGACCCTGGAGAGGTTGTTGGCTGAACTGGGATTTAAACTCATGACCCCAAGATTACTAGTCCTTGATATGTTACCATCCGAGCTACTGGGCTTTGTCCATTCTTGGAGTTCAAAAGCCCAAAATTTACCACCCTCGTTAACCCAGGTGTGAAGTATTACCATTCATGAATGTAGTTTACAGAATACATTGGAACTGGGCCAATGAGGATGAAAATTCACAAATCATGACCAAAAGAGTCAACAAAGTATGTCAACCAATTTCACCAATTAGAAATAAATATGCCTTTTTAACTCTTTACCATGTGACAAAACTTTGGACTATTTGAACAAATTGAAAGTGTTTGAAGACAAGAAATGGAAAGTGGTTCAAATGATGAAATTTGCATGTGGAAGAGCAGAAAACATTGTGGGAAGAGAAGAAAATGCTGATTACCAGCATTTTCTTCTTTTCCCACAATGTTTTAAAAAGCCTTCTTTTTTAGAATTTGGGATTGTGTGGTAAAGGGTTAAGCTTCAACAATTTTGATAAACTTGACTACTTTTAAAACAGAGAGAAATGGAGCATTTTTTTTTTAATAACCCTTTACCATACAATCCCGACTTTTAACAACCCTGAGAAAGAGGCCTTTTGAAAACACTGTGGGAAAAGGAGAAAATGCTGGTACCAATGTTTTCTAACCTACCAATGACAAATTTCATCATTTGGGCCACCTTTAATTTGTCGTCTGCAAATGCTTTCAATTTAGACCAGTCTAAAATTTTGTCGTTTGGTAAAGAGTTAAAGCAAAATCCTTTTACCTCGAAGTTTGCTGTAAAACTGAAAAGATGATGTCATTATTTTTCTTTCATACAAAGTTTCCTTCTGTGTGTCACTTGTACAACTATTAAAGTGGTATGCCGAAAGAACTAAATACAGCCCAAGTGGTAATGGGTTAATGCCTTTTCCAACTGCTTTTGCAAACAATGTAGATCAAGATCAGGCTGTGCTGAATATCTAGTCTTATATAGGATCTACACGATCTACACGATCTATAGGAGCAGTATTAACTCTTTACCAAACAACAAAATTTTAGACTTGTACAAATTGAAAGAATTTGCAGATGACAAATTAGGTATGTCTCAAATGACTTAATTTATCTTTGAAAGGCCAGAAAACATTTTGGGAAAAGGAGGTCTTTAAAACTTCGGATTGTAGGTGAATGGTTTGGGCCAAAATAAATTTGAAAATAAAAAAATTTAATATTCAGGAACTAAAACATTGTCCATTTTCTACAGGTTCACTCCTAACTATTTACCAGAAAACAAAATGTTTGAAATTTGAGAAATCTCTTTCTCTGTGACCTGGAGACCCTGGGTTCGAGCCTCACTGGATCCACTGGGTTTTCCGTGGGAGTGTCATTGGGCAAGACACTTCAGGCCCTAGCCTAGTACTGGTGAAACCCAGGAAATACATAAATGATTATGTGATCTGTGGCTATGATATGACTGAAATAATGTTGAAAGCAGCATAAAGCACCATTCAATCAATCAATCTTAACCCTTTACCACATAATCCTGCATTTGAACGACCCTGAGGGAGAAGGCTTTGGAAAAGAATTGTGGGAAAAGGATAAAATTTTCTCCTTTTTCCCATAATATTGTCAGTCCTTTCAATCACAAATTCCATCCATTGAGCAACATTTATTTTCCGCAAACGCTTTGAGTTTCAGCAATTTCAAAATTTTGTAGTTTGTTAAAGGCTTAAACAGATTAAGTGGGATAACTTTTGCATCTAGCATTTGAGTTATAAAAGAATATAGGACGATAGGCCATATCAAGTGTATTCTATTGAAAATTTCCCATTGTTGGACAGGAGTGACGTGTCAATTTAGCATTCCTTGCACGCATCATTTATAATGTGGGAAAACAGAGATGGGACAATGATAAAATACTTGTTACAGGGGCAATGTGTAAACTACCTGTGATGATGTCAATTATCCTTGTCATCCTTCAGGGAGAAAAAAAGTAATTAATTTGGAGCTGAGGAAAATGGAAAATAAGATTAAAGGTTTCTAATTTAATTTTTCTTTTTGGATAAAAACTCTGCCTCCTGCAGACCGCCTTTTTTGTTTTTGTCTTTCAGCAGCCCTCTATTGAAAACATTGTTGCAGAAAGAGAATTTGCCCTTTGGCCACATCTTTTTTGACAATGACTGTCTGTACTTCATGAAAATGTTACTGAAATTGTCCGCTACAATATTTTGATTAAAATCTCATATGCTCAATTGGAACTGCTCTTTCACTGTTTTTGAAAGATGGATGGATGGATGGATTTTACAACCTTTAACACAAAGCTAGTGTTGCTGAAAATATCAGAAGCTGCCAAATAATAATGGTATACTCATAATGTTGCTAAGTAATCCTAAATAAACACTTTCTAGATGATTCATTTGAACTGCAGAAATGGTGAAATGTGCTAAAATTGTAAATTTTTTCTTAGCACTAGATTCGCAAAGTGATAAAATCTTGCAAGTTATACATTATTTACTTAATTTTTACCAGACAACAAAATTTAAACATGTCAAAATTCAAAGCATTTGCAGATTACCTGAAGACAAATTATATGTGACTCAAATGATGGGATATATCTCAGACAGGATAGAAAAATTTGGGAAAAGGAGAAAATGCTGGTTACCAGCATTTTCTCCTCTTCCCACAATGTTTTCAAAAGGCTTTTTGGTTGGGGGTCGTTAAATTATGTATTATTTGACCCGTTCACATTAACACTTCCTTCTTCAGACTCGTATCACAGCAGCGGGCTTGAAAGTATTGGAGTATAAAGGAATCTTTTCAGCAATAATGAATTACTCCTTTTTCCACAATTCTTTTTCACACACGCTTATACATGTATTGAACCTTACTTAACCCTTTACCACACAATCCCAACTTTTAATGACCCTGAAGAAGAAGCCTTTTGAAAACATTGTGGGAAAAGGAGAAAATGCTGGTAACCAGCATTTTCTCCTTTTTCCAAAATGTTTTCTACTCTTCCAAAAACAAATTTTGCTTTCAATTTGGACTGGCCTAAAATTTTGTCGTTTGGTAAAGAGTTAACTGAATTTGCTTACCCCTATTTTCAGTCTTTACTAGATGACAAAATAACAGACTTTTTCAATTTCAGTGAAGTGGTTTGCAGATGACATAAAACAGGACAGAATATTATTTTGCATTAGTTAAAAAACATTGTAAGAAAAGTAGAAATTGCTAGTTACCAGCGTTTCCTTCCCTTTTCAACATTGTTTTCAAATGCTTTCTTAAATCTCAGGTTTGTTTATTCTGGTGATAGTGTGGGTAGATCAGATATCTTGAAAAGAGAATATGTAGTACAAATGCTAGGTTAAAAAAGACATTTAAGAAAGCATAATGACAAATGGAAAATTTTATTTTTAGCATTTCTCCATTTGTCATTTCCGGTATGTTTTCACAAGTTATGTGAGGACATTTTTTGTGTCATGTGTAAAGACATAAATTATGTTATGTCATAGATGACATCTTCATAATTAACTATTTAACACATAATCCTGAATTCTAGAAGACATCATTTTGAAAACATTGTGGGAAAGGCAGCAAAAGCTGGTAACAGTATATTATCCTTTTCGCACAATGTTTTCTATCATATCGAGGGCAACTTCATCATTTGAGCCACACTTAAATTGTGATCTGCAAATGCTTTCAGTTTGGACAAGTCTACATTTTTGTTGTGTGGTAAAGAGTTAACCCTTACAGTGCCGAATAAACCTATCAGACTGTTTCAAACTAGAAATACAACCCAAATAATTGCAATTTCATGGTTGCTTTTGTCTACATTGTTTCAACAAAGCGGACAGTGTAGATCAAAGATCAGGCTGCACATTTTGTGCAGCCTGATCTTGATCTACACTGGCCGCAAAAGCAACTATAGTCGTGAAAGGCTCTTTAAGGGTTAAGTTGTCTGCTAGCCCATTACTATACAAATATATCATTTTATTATGTACTTGAAATTTTTCTGGTTCAAATACCTGCATCACACATGAATAAAATAACACATGACAGAAAAAACAAATCTGGATCCACACACTGAAATACGGTTCCAAATATGGTATTGATGACGTAACTCATGCACGGGAAACATATGCCTTGATTTGCGATTTGATTGGTCAAAATTTACTCATGATATTTATCTGCCATTCATAAAAATGACATTACTAGCTACTACACCATTGTTTGTTTATTTTGTTTACCATTTTATGAATAAAATGTCAAGAACTGCAAAATTTTGTCTTTGAAAGTGGTAGGTATAAAATAAAAGGTATATTATGTTGTAGTAACTTTCCTGGAGCTTGTATTTTCTTGTCGCAACGTAAGAAAATTTTGACATTGTGCTTGACCTTCGGTCTTGTGCCATATCAAATTTTCTCACGCTGCTCGAATTAATACAAGCACCAGGAAAGTTACTACAACATAATATTCCTTATGTGTTGAGATTACAGCTTTTGAAAGCACTGAGGAAAAGGAGTCTAATATCACAGGCCATATTTGTACTTACAAAAAAAAAACTGCAATTTACACAAATAAAACACGTGAAAGACAGGAAAATCAGACTTTTAAAGGATACGAAAACTTGTATTATCAGCGACTGTTCTTTTTTCCCCACTATGTTTTCAGCAAGCAGTCAATGACAGAGATGTGAAAAGTCATAAACCCTTTCATCAAAATTATACATTTATTTGCCTGTTCCAAGAATGTTTTTGTTTGTTTTAGGTCACTCAGCTCTTATTCAAACATTCATTACTCTATATCTTTAACCCTTAGCAAATGATTCTGTGTTGTAACATGCCCAAAGAAGAAGGCTTGTGAGAAAATTGTTAGAAAAGGAGAAAATTCTGGTAGCCAAGAGTTTCCTTTTCCTTCATTTTTTTCTATCCTTTTTAACCCTTTACCATACAATCCCAACTTTTAACGACCCTGAGAAAAAAGCCTTTTGAAAACATTGTGGGAAAAGGAGAAAATGCTGGTAACCAGCATTTTCTCCTTTTCCGACAATGTTTTCTAACCTTCCCAAAACACATTTCAATTTTTCACTCTCATTTATTTTGTCATCTGCAGATACTTTCAATTTGGACCAGTCTAAAATTTTGTTGTTTGGTAAGGAGTTAAGACAGACAAATCTCATCATTAGAATTACATGTACATTTAATTTGTTGTCTGCAATTGCTGTCAATTGGGACAAGTCTGAGGTTTTGTATACTGGTAAAGAGTTAACGAAATCATGCTCCTTTCATTGAATTCTTTCCCTTTGTGTTATTTGCACCATGTTTTTGGTATGCCCATCAATAGCCTCTATTGTAACAATAAATATCTACTGGCATCTTCATAATTTCAATGGAAAGATTGTTTCTCCTTGATCAAGATAAAAACTTGAGTCCTCCAGGCTTTTTTTAAATCATAATTTGACCTTAACTCTCTGCTAAACAACAAATTTTTGGACTTTTCCAAATCCAAAGCGTTTGCAGACAAATTAAAAGTGGCTAAAATGGTTGAACTGGTCTTTGAAAGGGTAGAAAATATTGTGAGAAAAGCGGAAAATGCTGGTTACCAGCATTTGCTCCTGTTTCCCACTATGTTTTCAAAAGTCTCTTTCCTCAAGATCATTAAAGCTTGTTGAAAAGGGTAAAGTCATTACCCGAAAATACAGTTCTAGAGTTGTCAGTCTCTGACAGCATTAAATTGGTTAAATGATAAGATTTGTCCATGGGAAGGTAGGAAACATAGTTAATAAGGGAGAAATTGCTGCTTACCATTTTCTTCAGTGGCTTAACTCTTTACCAAATGACAAAATTTCAAACCATGAGGACTAAATTGAAAGCATTTGCAGAAGACAAAATAAATGTGACTAAAAAATTCAAATATGTTTTGGGAAGGGTAGAAAATATTGTGGGAAAAGGAGAAAATGCTGGTTACCAGCATTTTCTCCTTTTCCTACATTGTTTTTAAATGTCTTTTTCCTTTCAATCATTAAAACTCGGGATTGTGTGTTAAAGGGTTAAACAAGCAGACAGTATAGATCTATCCAAGATCTGACTCAACCTTCTGTGCAGGCTGATCCTGCTCTATGCTATCTGCATGAGTCCTTGTTTTTTGCCTATGGCCCTGAAAGGATTCAGACTCTTTACCAGACGACAAAACTTTAGACATGTCCAAATTGAAAGCATTTGCAGACGACAAAATAAATGTTACTAAAAGAAATTGAAATTGTTTTTGGAAGGGCAGAAAACATTCTGGGAAAAGTAGAAAATGTTGGTTACCAACATTTTGTCGTTTTCCAACAGTGTTTTCCAAAGCTTCTTCAGGGTCGTTAAAACTCGGGATTGTTTAGTAAAGGGTTTTGACAAATCTAGGTGAAGGATACATGATACTAATCTATCCATTTTCCACATGGTTAACTTGCAGCATGCCTCAGGCAACTTGAACTAATTTGTCAGACAGTGCAGATTAAGATCAGAATGCACAGAACAATTAGAATGATCATTGGTCTTTCTATGCTCGTTTATTTTGAGTTTTTTTTTTTCCCAAAATGACACTGAAATTCCAATTTTTTTTTTTTCCACTTACTTAACCCTTTACCGCACAATGCCACCTTTTGATGTCCCAGGAAAGAAGCCTTTTGAAAACATTGTGGGAAATGGAGAAAATGCTGGTAACCAGCATTTTCTCCTTTTCCCACAATGTTTTCTACCCTATCAAAGAAAAATTGCACCGTTTGAGCCACACTGAAATTGTCATCTGCAAATGCTTTCAATTTGGACGAGGCTAAAATTTTGTCATCTGGTAAATGGTTAACCCTTTATATCACACAATGCCGCCTTTTAATGACCCTGTGGAAAAAACCTTTTGAAAACATTGTGGGAAAAGGAGAAAATGCTGGTAACCAGCATTTTTACCTTTTCCCACAAGGTTTTCTGTCCCATCAAAGACAGAAATAATCATTTGAGCCACATTTAAGTTGTTGTCTGCAAATGCTTTCAATCTGGTCCAGTCCAAAATTTTATTGTTTGGGAAAGGGTTAAGGAATGATTGATATGATTGAATAGTCACTACTTTCAACATTATTTCAGTCATGAAATGCTAACAGCTAAGCTATTTATGAGTGCCCTGGGTTTGGTTTTCATTCAACACTATACCTCACAAACCTGAATTTTAACGACCCTGTGAAGAAAGCCTTTTGAAAACATTGCGAGAAAATGAGAAAATGCTGATAATCAGTATTTTCTCTTTTTCCCACAATGTTTTCTACCCGTCCCAAACAAATTTCAATTTTTTACTACCGTCTATTTTGTCGTCTGGAAGTGCTTTCAATTCTGACATGTCTAAAATTTTGTCGTTTGATAAAGAGTTAATCCTGTACAGTCTCAACAATCCCATTTTGCACAACTATGAGGGAGAAGGCTTTTGAAATAATTGTTGGCAAAGGAGAAATTGCTGGTAACAAGCATTTTCTCCATTTCCCACAAAATTTTTTCTACCCTTTAAATGACAAATCTCTTTATTTGAGTCACACTTAATTTGGCCATGAGCAAATGTATCTAATTTGGAAAACTTTTAATTTGAAGTTAAAAGCAGTTGTCGACAGCATAATTTCAGATTTAAAGTGGCTCAACTGATGGGATTCAGTTTTGAAAAGTTAGAAAATGTGAAGGAAAAGAATGGGATAGATGCAGGTTTTCAGCACTTTCCCCTTTTCCCATAATGTTTTTAATAGCCATCTTTCTCAGGGTTATAAACTCGCTTGATTTTTTATAATGGGGTAGACACAAATTTTGAATTGTGTGATATAAATGGAAATGGGCCATGCTCTGTGAAAAGGGGGCTTAATGCATCTGCGAAAGGTATCGACCCAGGTCAGTCTGCGCACTCCGGGCAGGCTGACCTGGGCTGAAACTTTTCGCTATTGGTCAATTTTCTGTCTGTCCTGGGACCAGTCTACCTCATGATTAAGTCAGTTATTTAAAACTGTGGCTATTATGGATCCATAATTATGTGATGACTTGCTTGGTATAATGTATCACAGAGATGCATTAAGCCCCCTTTTGCCTGAGTGTGGCTCAAATTATATTGGGTTGAAAAGGCAGAGGGTTTCATCGAAAAAAAGATATATACCAATATTTATTGAAGGACAATCACCTGTATAAACATTTACACTATCAATCATAATTATGTAATTTTTGGAATTATCCCATTCAGCCATCTACCTGGCACTACAAAAAAATGATTGTCTGGTCCAAATTGAAAGAATTTGGAGACGACAAATGAGCCAAGTTCTTTCAAAAGGGGGTTTAACCCTTTACTACACAATCCCGACTTTTAATGACCCTGACGGAGAAGCCTTTCGAAAACATTGTCGGAAAAGGAGAAAATGCTGGTAATCAGCATTTTCTCCATTTCCCACAATGTTTTCTACTCTTCCAAAAAACTAATTTCAATTTTTGATTCACATATATTTTGACATCTGCAAATGCTTTCAATTTGGACCAGTCTAAAATTTTGTCGTTTGGTAAAGAGTTAACCCTTTACCGCACAATGACGCCTTTTAACGCCCCTGGGAAAGAAGCCCTTTGAAAACATTGCGGGAAAAGGAGAAAATGCTGGTAACCAGCATTTTCTCCTTTTCCCACAATGTTTTCTGTCCAATCAAAGGAAAATTGCACTATTTGAGCCACATTGAAATTGTCGTCTGCAAATGCTTTCAATTTGGACAAGGCTACAATTTTGTCGTCTGGTAAAGGGTTAATGCATGTCCATGAT
Source organism: Tridacna gigas (assembly GCA_945859785.2). NCBI lineage: Eukaryota > Metazoa > Mollusca > Bivalvia > Cardiida > Cardiidae > Tridacna > Tridacna gigas. The sequence continues at coordinate 32,947,176 of OX244036.2, read as the reverse complement.
GCACTCTGCCAAACAAGTCATCACAGGTATTGATCTATAAAATCCTTTCAAATGTTTAACAACAACTGAATCACATGACAGAATCGTCCTTTGACATGCAGAAAATTTAAAGATAGCAAAAGGTTTTGGCCCATGTTAATCTGCGTGGACTGCGCAAGCTGACATGGGTCGATACTTTTTGCAGATGCATGAAATTCCCTTTTCACAGAGCATGACTCAAATGTCAGCAAATGCAGCATAAATAATTTTGTTTCAAACCAGATAGGATCAGAACAGGTTTATGATCATCCTTCTACTTGAGTACATGTGAAAATAAAGTTGCAAAAGAACAAAAAATTAAAGTTAATCTGCTGCAAGAGGTAAAAACTTAAAAGTTGTCAGCAAGACGTAACATGCTAACCATCATCCAAGAATACCCCATTTTCACAACATTGAGCACTGAGGAAGAAAGCCTTTAAAAAACATTTTGAGAAAGACATTGATTGATTGTATTAGACAGTTAGGTCCTATCATGACAGTCAGTGCACCTACACATGTGTTGCCTAGCTTTCTCACACCAGTACTGACACAACTTTCTTTCAAAGTCACTGACTACTTTTCTCACATGCATCAGAGGTGGGAGGCTTAAAATCGTCAGAAAGAAAGTTTGCCTCTACCAGGTATCAAACTTGCAACCACCAGGTCGCAAGTCAGATATGCTAACCACTAAGCTACCCAGGCGGGCTGTGAGAAAGACAGAAAATGCTGATAACCAGCATTTTTTTCCTTTTCCCACTCTGTTACCTACCCTTTTAAAAACATACAGTCCATCATTTGAGCCACATTTAGTGTGTCATTTGCAAATACTCTCAATATGGAGGAGACTAAAATTTTGTTGTCTGGTGAAGAGTTAATTCATTTCTTACACCGTTTTGGATAATAATTGTGCTAAAATAGTTAACGTAATACCTACCCATTGTTGCAATATGTCAGTGGGTGTTTGCTTATGGCTTAATCCTTTACCATACAATCCTGACTTTTCACGACCGTGAGTTGGAAGATTTTTGAAAACATTGTGTAAAAAGGAGAAAATACTGGTGACCAGCATTTTCTCCTTTTCTCACAATGTTTTCTTCCCTCCCTTACACAAATTTCAATTTTGGAGCAAAATTTATTTCATAGTCTGCAAATGCTATCAACTTGGATATGTCTAAAATTTTGTCATTTGGTAAAGTGTTAACCCTTTACCACACAATCCCGGCTTTTAACGACCCTAAGGAAGAAGCCTTTTGAAAACAATGTGGGAAAAGGAGAAAATGCTGGTGACCAGCATTTTCTCCTTTTCCCACAATGTTTTCTTCCCTTTCAAAGGCAAATTTCAGTTTTTGAGTCACATTTAATTTGTCATCTGCAAATGCTCTCAATTTGGACCAGTCTAAAATTTTGTCGTTTGGTAAAGACTTAAAGCAAAGTTTGTGTTAGTACAAAAGTATTACATACACTTTAGTCTTGCTTAATTGATATATGCAAACAGTTTCTGTTAAGTAGCCAGTTATTTATTTTGCAGGTTAACAAAAGCCTTCTTAGATTATTTGCTTTTCTACTTTTCTTTATTAAGTTTTCATGGTTGGTCCTAGATTCTAACTTATGAATGAATACCTCCTTAAAAATGTTTCTGCTACAAATACAACTGACAACATCCTTGTAAGATATAGTGAACGAATTTGTGCTAAGTATAGTAATTAATTGTTCTAATCAATGTGGAAATATTGTGACAAAAGAGAAAATTGCTAACTACAAGGAACTTCTCCTTTGAACACAATGTTGTCAAAGCAGGTTTGCTGCTTTGCTGCAGGCAAAATGTTGTCTACAAATGAGTATACAAGCCATTTAGCATCAAAAGTAGATAAAAATTTCCACCTAAATTTAAAGTCTGATCTTTCAGTGTTGACTTTCATCATGAGCTATTTAACCCTTTACCAAACGATAAAATTTAAAACTTGTCCAAATTGAAAACATTTGCAGATTACAAGGTCATTGTGATTGAAAACTTATAATTTGTTTTGGGAAGGGTAGAAAAAACATTGTGGAAAAAGGAGAAAATGCTGGTTACTAGCATTTTCTCCTTTTCCCACACTGTTTTCAAAAGCCTTCTTTCTCAGGGTTGTTAAAAGTTGGGATTGTGTGGTAAAGTGTTAAACAGCAAAACACTAACTCAGGATGTAGTAAATTACCCAAGCTGGGATTCATTCTCTTGAATCCTGAATTACAAGCCCATAACTTTCTGATAGAGTGAAAGAGTTTGGTTTTTCTAAGATTTGGCCAAGTGACCTACTTTTTGATCCAATGTGACCCTATTTCGAACTTGTCCAAGAGCTTGATCACAAAAGCTCCCCTTTCTCTTTTTCTCACAATTTTACCCCACGCTTGTTAAAATGGGATTTTTTTCTACAGGGCTACAACTGTGCAATGAATCAAAACTGCAGCTGCACCATTTTCCAACGGAAAAAATCAATCATAGAATCGTTCATACCTGTAGAGCATGTATCAAAATCAAGTCTTCTCTTGGATATTACAGGCATTTTCTTTCTTTAAGGTTTCGATGTCCTTGATGACTGTGGGTTGGCATGGAAAAGTATTGGACATGCCCTTAAAATACTGGATGGACCATTATTGGGTTCCCAAGCCTGTGCAACAGCAGTAAATACTACATGTCAAATAGGTGAGTGTTCCTTTATCAATATTGATGCAATACATGGATGGGGGATTAAATCATTACCAATTTTGTATGTTGGTCCAAATTGAATGCATTTGAAGACAACAAATGAAGTGTATCTAAAACCATGTTGTTTGTCTTTCATACTGGAGAAAACATGGTGGGAAAAGGAGAAAATGTTGATTACCACAGTGTTTTCAAGTACCTTCTTCCTAAAGGGTATAAAAATGGGATTATATCAAAGATACTTTTTGTCACTTTACAGTACAAAGTCATTCTCATCATAATTAAGTACTGCAGCACTAAGCAAAAATTTCTTGTTGAAGACTATCTAGATCAATATCAGACTACTCAGAATGTGCTGTCTTATCTTGGATCTGTCTGCTATTTTGTTAAATATACTGGCAAAAGCATTCTTGAATTTTAATTACTTGGGTTTGTTTTTTTTTTTCTGTATTTCCTGTGACTGACAAATTCCATTTATTAATTTGGGACTCTAAGGGATACATGTCAGTCTCAACTGGGATGCACAATGATTCTGAAACGCTGGTAATGCCCGTTACCTTCAATTTGAAGGGAAGCCCCGATGTTTTTTTTTTTTTTTTATTTTTTCTCACTAGCAGAGACACAATCACACAAACAACATTGGTGCTTATGTCCAAATCAGGCGTTTCCCCTGTTATGGACAAGCCAGTGTTCTTTTCTCATAAATGTAAAAACTGTTGTGTGAACATCATAATGGTAATTGATGTGGTAGTGGTGGCCTCTAAAGTGGCCAATAGTTGGAAATAGCTGACTGGTGTTATTCTGAAACAAACTAGGTAGCCTGGTAATATAACTAGTGGCTTCCAGGATCATCTTTATGTACAAGCTTGTACAATAGGATTGTTGAAGTAAATTTTGATTAAGTTTCTTACTGCTTATAAATGGGCTGTAATTGGCCTCCATAAAATTTCTACTCTGGATAAATTCACCAGCCCTGTCTCCAGTAACTCAGCAACAGCAAAAAAAGACGGTTCCTGGAACGACAAACGAAATGCAAACATACATCAATGTTGTTTTCATTGCTGGTTTGATATGAAAAACTTTTATTTATCTTCTTCTCCATTCATAAGTTTACCAATTTATCAACAGTACTTTGAATTCATATACATTGGTCAAGGGTTTGAAATAACTGGCTGTATTTATTCTGAAACAAACTAAGTTGTTTGGTAGGAAAACTCATTGGTGGTTCCCAGGATAATCTGTATGTAGGAGCTTGTACAATAGGACTGCTGAAGTAACTTTTCAGTAACTGTCATACCTCTTGTAGATGGGCTGTAACTGGCCTCCATAAAATTTCTACTCTGGACAAATTCACCAGTCCTGTCTCCAGTAACTTAGCAACAGCAAAAATAAGATGGTTCCTGGAACAACAAACAAAATGCAAACATACAATGATAATTGTTATGTTAGTGTTGTTTTTCTTCCTGGTTTAATAAAGTTCTGTTTGTTGGCTAATGGTTTTAACATTTAATGAAGTTTTCATCAGTATTTAAGGATTTCCAAAAATTTCAGTGAATGTATCTGCCTCTGCAGGTGGGACTCTTAACCCCCACCTCCCACCAGTCCCCAGCAAAATTACAATTTTCCCACATTTTAAGAACTTTCATTCCTGTTTCAATCCTTTCAAAAATAATCTGTTGAAGAAATGCAATTATGCCTAGTCTAGAAAACAGTAACAATTAATCTTTCCAACACTTATTTATCAAAAGTATCTTGTCTAGCTAAATAAAACCATTTACTTAACTGCTTTAGAAAGAGATTGCTGAAAAGGTGTGACTAAAGACATTGCCAAATACAGGCAGAGCAAAAAATCCCAACATCTATGAACAGTTGGTCAAGTGGAATGAACATTTCCAGGCATAATAAAAATTACAGCAAGACACACTTTCATGGTTTGTTGATATACTGGTATCCAAGGAAATATTAGACCATGTGGATGCAAGATTTTAGATTCCAGATGATCTTCATCATTCTATACTGTCTTCAAAATGCTCTTAGGTCCCTTCACATGCTAAGATTGAACCCTTTACCAAACACTTTGAGTTTTAACTATTCTGGTGAAACAAGTTTTTGAAAACATTGTGGAAAAGGGAAAAAATGCTAGTAACCAGCATTTTGTCCTTTTCCCACAATGATTTTTCTACACGTTCCAAGATAAATCCCATCATTTGAGGTACATATGAATTGTTGTCTGCAAATGCTTTCAATTTGGTCAAGTCTTAAATTTTGTTGCTTGGTAAATAGGTACACCGGAGAGGTTGGAAACAAAACCACTGGACATTTTCAGTCTAGAAGTAAGACCAAAACAGGCTTAATTTCAAGGTTGCGTTTTATTCAAATAGTCACAGCAATGTAGATCAAAGATCAGATGGCACATTTTGTGCACTTTGATCTTGATCTAAATGGGCAGCAGTGGAAAATCAAAGTTGTGAAAAACCCTTTTAGTGTATAATTTTGAAATCATGGTAAATAATTGAATTTCTTTATTTTAGGCATTGTGGGTACATCTCAAAGAGTCACTCTGGAGGCCATTTTGTACACCATAGCCAACATGTCACTGCCTGTCATCACACCTTTCGTCACATCGGATGAATTGTCCCAACATCAATATTTTTACAGAACTGTAACCAGGGACGATATACACATACAGGTATTTGTTTAATTGATTTGATGGTTAGTTGGTCGGTTGGTTGGTTGGTTGGTATATTGATTGATTGATTCTTTTTTTAGCTCACCTGAGCACAACGTGCTAAAGGGGAGCTTTTAGGATCACCCGGTGTCCGTCGTCCGTCATGCGTCTGTGCGTCGTCCGTCGTTCGTTGTGCGTCGTCAACAATTCTTTAAACATCATCTCCTCCTAAACCACTGGGCCAATTTGGACCAAACTTGGCAGGAATGTTCCTTGGGAGGTCCTCTTTAAAAACTGTTCACAAAATTTGATTTCATCAAAAACTCTGGTTGCCATGGCAATGAAATGGAATTTTCTAAGAAATTCTTTAAAAATCTTCTCCTCTGAAACCACAGGTCAGATTTTGAAATAATTTCACAGGAATGTTCCTTGGGTGACCCTTTTCAAAAATTGTTCGAAAAGACATGGCTCTGGTGAATGGGGGCTACTTGCACTATATGGACATGAAGAAATTCTTAAAAATTCTTCTTCTCGGAAACGGCTGGTCAGATTTTAAAATAATTTCACAGAGATGTTTCTTGGGTGACCATTTTCAAAAGGTGTTCGCGAAATTTTGATCCATCAAGAAACATGGCTCTGGTAACTGGGGGCTACTTGCACTATACAGTCATTCCTGTTTTCCATGTACTTTTTCCATTTTTTAGTGTCGCTGCCGAATTATTGACACCATTAGCGAACGAGAGTAAAATAATCAAGCTATTTTCGATACATGGACCATACAGAAACCATATACAGAGTTGTACATTCTCATGTTCACTTAAAAAGTCTTGAAAATTAGCTTATTATGTCAAGAAAGGTGCTTTTTTTCTGTGTCCCTCTGTTGGGGGAATGATTTTGAAACTTTACAGAAAGTATACTGTTTGATATTTCACAGTTCTTTCTTGCACAAAACATACCAATCTGGTATGCTTACAGATGTATTAATGACACATGAAGACACATGCAGTAGAATTCTGAAATATCAATGGTTTAGTGGTGTAGCCGAAAAGGCATTAACGTCTGTTACTGCTTTTTATCTCGTGCTGGTCAAACTTAGAACTGTTTGTCCAGAGATCACTGTCGGAATATTCTTTTATGCTTGATATTGAGGATTTTAGAGCCTAAGAATCACCAAAACCAATGTCATTTGAAAAAAATACATTATTGATATCAAAGATAGCATTCAGACAAAAAGTTGTTTAACCTTCCCAAACAAGCCCTGGTTTTCACGTGTCTGCAGTACAAGTCTTTTGAAAACACTGTGGGAAAAGGAGAAATTGCTCGTAACGAGCAATTTCTCCTTTTCCCACAGTGTTTTCTACCCTTTTTAAGACCTTTCTGCCATTTTCATCAAATCTAAAATTGTTGTCTGCAAACTCTTTCAATTTGGACCAGTCCAAAATTTGTCATCTGGGAAAGGGTTACCCTCTGTTACCAAGATTTTAGCAAAACCATTATTGATTGATTTGTATTGAACGTAATGCTTAAAGAAGAATGCCAACTAAGAATAAAAAAAATATGGATCATTCTCGTAACAACCAGAAAAAGGACATTTTCTGATCCAAACGATATGCCAATTTCAACATCCGTGATCTTTAACATCCGTGACTAAAATCAATACTTTTTGACTGCCGTTTGTAGACTACCTAAAATACACCTGTCTGAGGTTTATCCACTATCAAACTGACTTGCCAACCTCACAGCAATGAAACAAAAGTAGTTCAAAGTTTGTAACTGTTCAAACACAATGCTTTGTTCGGTTTTGAATGCAAGATGGTACTACTTAAAAGCAAAATATACAGAAAATGGCAATTGTGAGTTCACAGATAATATTGTTTTAGATTTTGTTGAGTTTTGTGTTGCTATGTTTTATGGGGAATGGTATATTTGCACATTTACAGAGAACTGATCTGGTGCAATTAAGGTCAATGTCATATAGGTGAGGTAGGAACGTTGGATAAAAAGGCCTGTAAAACGTGATGAAGTTCTGAGTACCTGAAAAGGACAATATCATTTAAAGCATGTTTCACAACTGTTGTTGCTTTTTCGACCAGTGTAGATCAAGATCAGACTGCACAAAACACGCAGTCAGATTTCTGATTTGCACAGTGAGTTGAGTATCAGCTTTGCTGGAACACTGTTGACTACAGCCATCATTCATAATGTTGCAATTATTCTGGTCTTACAACTTAACTAAAAATGTCTGTTAGGTTTATTCGGCACCCTAAGGGTTATGATGAAAATAATGGACCCCGTATCCTCTGGGAAGAGAAAGCCAATTTTTCAAGTAAGACCTTGAAATAGTTGACATGATTGAGAGTATGTTTGAAGGCAAAGTGTGACTTGAAACGCCAGAGGATTCAGTAATATAGTTGGTTTAACTTCCGTTACCAGGATTAGAAAATCTTTCAAGCAATCAAACAGAATGGTAGATTGTGAAGCATTCTATTAGAACAGTGTCTACTTTTGCTTTAAATAAAGAAATCAATAAGTTGATGTAGGTGTATTAACTTTAGCTTTGATTAATTTCTTTCATTTTTTGTGTCTAAAATTTGCAAGATTTATTTCTAAAATCTGGGTCATTGTTTTTCAAAAGACCTACATTTTTTAATGTTATAGTTCTTCAAGTTGAGTAAAGTTATCTTACTTCTGAGTCATTTCATAACTTCATCATTCAGTAATATGTGAAAATTGGGATATTTTGTCATATGAAATTTTCTTTTTAACATCCGTTACAATCTTAATTGGTATTTGAACATTTTAAGTTAGAGAATCATGGTTGAAATTATGCAAGGAAAATTATCAGTAATACATTCATTGATATAACTAAGAATAATGGTCATTCAGATCCCCAATCATAGAAGTACATAAAGATATATTAAACGAAAGTATTTCGAAATTTGAGAATCAATTGGAAGAATAAGGTATAGCTACGATTTTGTGTCTCAACTTTCAAAAAATGCAATACGATCCAAAAGTTTTGGCTTATTTCCTTACCATATGCTTATATCTTCAATGAATTTATGTGTTTATGTAAGTTTTGTTGATGGTTTTCACACCATGGATGATAGAAAACTTGAACTTAATAACTTAACCTCCATTACTTCTAGATACAGTCAATCACTTAAAACATCAACAACAAGAAAACGGTTGATTATCATGAAGTGTAAATTCAGAATTTCATTATACTAGGGTAAATTTTTGTTGTAACACTTTTTTCATCAAATTCCATGATATGGATTTTTCATGTTTTTGGCAATCATAGAAGTACATAAAAAATAGGAATGACTGTATACTGCCATGAAGAAATTCTTAAAAATTCTTCTTCTCTGGAACTGCTGGTCAGATTTTGAAATAATTTCACAGGAATGTTCCTTAGGTGACCCTTTTCAAAAATTGTTTGCGAAATTTTGATCCATCAAGAAACATGGCTCTGGTGAATGGGGGCTACTTGCACTATACGGATATGAAGAAATTCTTAAAAATTCTTCTTCTCTGAAACGGCTGGTCAGATTTTAAAATAATTTCACAGAGATGTTCCTTGGGTGACTCTTTTCAAAAGTTGTTCGCGAAATTTTGATCTGTCAAGAAACATGGCTCTGGTGAATGGGGGCTACTTGCACTATATGGATATGAAGAAATTCTTAAAAATTCTTCTTCTCTGAAACCGCTTGTCAGATTTTAAAACAATTTCACAGAGATGTTCCTTGGGTGACCCTTTTCAAAAACTGTTCGCGAAATTTTGATCCATCAAGAAACATGGCTCGGGTGAATGGGGGCTACTTGCAAGATACAGAAATGAAGAAATTCTTCTTCTCTGAAACGGCTGGTCAGATTTTAAAATAATTTCACAGAGATGTTCCTTGAGTGACCCTTTTCAAAAAGTGTTCACAAAATTTTGATCCGTCAAGAAACATGGCTCTTGTGACTGGTGTCAAATTAAAGCAATACCTTGTGGGCATTCTAGAGGCCACATTTTTTGCTCAATTGACTTGAAAATTTATCAGAATGTTTGCCTTAAGTAAATCTTGGATGACATTGAAATTGGGTCATCTGGGGTCATAAAGTAGGTCACTAGGTCAAATTAAAGAAATACCTTGTGGGCACTCTAAAGGCCACATTTTTTGTCTTGATGATATCTCAGAGGAGTTCAAAATTGGGTCACATAGGGTTATAAACAATGTCACTGGGTCACATTGAAGAAATACCTTGTGGGCACTCTAGAGGCCACAATTCTAGCTAAATTGACCTGAAAATTGGTCTACATATTTGACTTGATGATATCTGGGATCAATTAGAAATTGGGTCTCATAGGGTCATAAACTAGGTCACTGGGTCAAATTAAAGAAATGTATTGTGGGCACTGTAGAGGCCACAGTTTTTGCTCAACTCACCTGAAAATTTGTCAGCATGTTTGACTTGATGATATCTTAAATGGATTTGAAATTGGGTCACATAGGGTCATAATCTAGGTCACTAGGTCAAATTACAGAAATACCTTGTGGGCACTCTAGAGGTGACAGTTCTTGCCCAATTCACCTGAACCTTGGTGAACAAGTTTGTTCTGATGTCTCGGATGAGTTTGAAATATGGTCACATAGGGTCATAAACTAGGTCACTAGGTCAAATTGAAGAAAGACATTTTGGACACTCCAGACGCCACATCTTCAGATCAATTGACCTGACAATTGGTCAGAATGTTTGTCTTAATAATATCTCAGATGAGTTTTAAAATGGGTCATTATGACCCTGGAGTGAAATTTCGCCTAATGACTCAGGCGAGCGATCCAGGGCCATCATGGCCCTCTTGTTTTTATGATGCTACTTTCAACAACTTTTCATTCAGATCGAAGTGAAATCTAACTTATTTATTATACTCTGGTTTAAACCGTCCCAGGTTGGGGCACTTCAGTACCATGCCAATGGTTGGTGAATAAGGACCCTGGGTTTTCACCAATCCAGGGCCATTATCACCAACCAATCTAAATTTCAGGTCTAATCTTACCTTTAATTTAAGACTAGTATCCAGATTGGCTGAGACAGAATCTTTAGTCTTGGAGTTCAGAGTTTGAAAATATTCAGACTGAATGGTGTTGCTTTCAACATTAATTCAGTCATATCAAGGTGACAGTTCACATATTCGTGTATGTCCTGGGTTTCATTAGTAATAGGCTAGGGCTCTGAAGTGTCTTGCCCAAGGACACTCTGACCAAAAAGCCCAGTGCTTTCAGTGAGGCTCAAACAAGAGGCCATAGGTTAAGAGTCCTACACTTTACCACTGAGCCACCCAGGACGCTGGAAAGTACATAGAACAATTGAAAAATATGCCCTTGATAGCCATTTAGAATTACATTTTGGATATCAATAAAAAATATCAACACTTGTATTTTGATGTTGTAAATGGGCCACAAATAGGCCTGCAGAAAGAACATGATCACATGATTTTACCACTTGCAAATTACTATTTTTTCATCCAAGACCAAGGCCTGTATTCGCCAACCATTCTTAAAACATTCTTAGTCTTATTCTCTAGAATTTTCTATATTTGAAAGTAACAGAACTTCTGATTGGCTAAACCATTCGGTTTAGCCAATCAGAAGCTGTGTTATTTTCAAATAAAGAAAATCTTGGAGAATAAGACTATGAATATTCTCAAGAATGGTTGGTGAATACGGACCCAATACCAAGAAGTAGAACAAAGAAAAAAGATTGCTTTTACAGCTATGCCAAAAACAATGGCAATGGCTTACTTTAATATTTCAGGCTGTTTTGTCAGTGTTACGCAAACTTGAACTAACCTACGTTGCCGTTGTCATGGCAGACGATGACTTCAGTCGGTATGCCACAGAAAAACTGAAAAAACTCGGACAAGAGAACTCCATCTGTATTGATACTGTAGTTACAGTTAAGGTACTACCTTTTATCATGCATATATATCATCCCTTGTTTTCAGTGTAATATAGCCGTTACAAATTTCCTTGTCTTACTTTTGTGATTTATTTGGTTATGTGACACCATACAAACACTATGTGACGTGGTTTGTTAACTCTTAACCACATGACAAAAATGTAGATTTTGTCCAAATTGAAAGCATTTGCAGACGACAATTTAAATGTGGCTCAACTGATGGAATTTCTCTTTGATTGGGTAGTAAACATAGTGTGCTAAACAGTTAAAGGACTGTATTTCTGCCCTTTATACTTCCGTAACAAGTAGGACACAAATTTGTCAGTCACTTCAACTGACAAAATTGATAACATTGGTGAAAATAAGCTTTGTTTTATATTTTGTTTTGAAACTAGATAGTTGTATGTGGAATTTTTATACAGAACATACACTCCTGTCAAAGCAGTGAGTTGGCCTCATTTATGAATACCAGTATATACATCAAGTTTGGACTTTGATGGAAATAAAGTAACTGTTATATGATAAAAAGAATCTGAAAATCATTGGCACTGTGACAGTAACTAGGTACATTTTCAATGTTACATAATTGAGCCATGCTCAGTGAAAAGGGTGCTTAATGCATCTGCAAAAAAGGATGGGCTCAGGTCAGCCTGGGCAGTCAGCACAGGCTGACCGGTGGGCTGAAACTATTTGCTATTCGTCAATTTTCTGCAGTCTACCTCATGATTCAGTCTCTGGTGATACAAAATTGGTATTTTATGAACCCCTATATATGTAATGACTTGCTTGGTATCATGCATCACGGAGATGCATGAAGCCCCCTTTTTTCAGAGTATAGTGTATAAATATATTTCTTCTATTTTTTTCTTTAGACTGGGGAGGACCTTGACATGGTACCACTAACGGCAGTTCGTGATCGAGCCAAAAATAAACATCTCAGAGTTGTGTACTTTGGAAGTAAATCTGTTGCCATGATAATGTTAGAGCAGCTCAACCAGTTCCACAGAGAAGAAATGGTCAACGTCAGCTGGTTGCTAAGCTACCACCCATCAGATGACTTTGCGACGTTTTCCACTGATGATTTGAACAACAGAACTATTACACTTACTCCATCATTTATAGGAATACCAGATGTTGAAAACTATGTAAATTCAAAATGGCTGACTGCTATAAATAACCCAAATACACTAAATGATGATCTGCATGATGTAATGGTTTGTGCAGGTAGAAATTCCATACCACAATGGTCCAACAAAAACGTCCTACCCATAATCGATGCCATTTTTTCCTTCGGATACGCATTACAAAGGCAGACAATGCTTCATGGATGTGATGTGTCAGTAAACTCAGTCTGTAACGAGTTGAAGGTCAAATTTCGACTTGACATTGACAAACAGCCTTTGGTTTACAATGATACATCAGTTGCAAATATAACAGAGCTTGTGCAAATAAACAGAAGTATAATATTTCAGAATGACGGAGAAATTGACAGTGGAGGAGCCTTGCCCTTATTCGATATCTCTTTCTCGACACAGACAAATTTACAAAAGGTACAGTTTATTTAACCCTTACCACACAATCCCAACTTTTAACAGCCCCAAGAAAGAAATCCTTTGAAAACCATGTAGGAAAAGGAGAAAATGTTGGTAACTAGCATTTTCTCCTTTTTCCACAATGTTTTCTACATTTTCAAAGACAACTTTCATAATTTGAGCATTGTCTAAATTGCCGTATGCAAATGCGTTCAATTTGGACCTGTCCAAAATTTTTAAGTGTGGTAAGGAGTTAATCTTTATTTTAAGCTCTTCACCAGACAACAGTTTTAGTCTGGTCCAAGTTGAATGCATTTACAGACAAAAAATAAGACTAGATTCAAAATATGAAGTTTGTTAGCTCACCTGAGCACGAAGTGCTCATGGTGAGCTATTGTGATCGTGCTGTGTCCCTCGTCCGTAGTCCGTCGTGTGGTGTGCGTCGTCCGTCGTCAACTTTTTACCTTGTGTACGCTCTAGAGGCCACATTTTCAGTCCAATCCTCATGAAACTTAGTCAGAATGTTTGTCTTAATAAAATCTTGGACGAGTTCGAAATTGGGTCATATGAGGTCAAAAACTAGGTCACTAGGTCAAATCTTAGAAAAACCTTGTGTACGCTCTAGAGGCCACATTTTCAGCCAGATACTTGTGAAATTTGGTTCAGAATGTTTGTCTTGATAAAATCTCGGACGAGTTTGAAATTGGGTCATGTGGGGTCAAAAACTAGGTCACTAGGTCAAATCTTAAAAAAACCTTGTGTACGCTCTAGAGGCCACATTTTCAGTCCGATCCTCATGAAATTTGGTCAGAACATTTGTCTTGATAAAATCTCGGACGAGTTCGAAATTGGGTCATGTGGGGTCAAAAACTAGGTCACTAGGTCAAATCTTAGAAAAACCTTGTGTACGCTCTAGAGGCCACATTTTCAGTCCGATCCTCATGAAACTTGGTCAGAATGTTTGTCTTGATAAAATCTTGGACGAGTTCGAAATTGGGTCATGTGGGGTCAAAAACTAGGTCACTAGGTCAAATCTTAGAAAAACCTTGTGTATGCTCTAGAGGCCACATTTTCAGTCAGATACTTGTGAAATTTGGTCAGAATGTTTTTCTTGATAAAATCTTGGAAGAGTTTGAAATTGGGTTATGTGGGGTCAAAAACTAGGTCACTAGGTCAAATCTTAGAAAAACCTTGTGTACGCTCTAGAGGCCACATTTTTGGTCCGATCCTCATGAAACTTGGTCAGAATGTTTGTCTTGATAAAATCTCGGACGAGTTCCAAATTGGGTCATGTGGGGTCAAAAACTAGGTCACTAGATCAAATCTTAGTAAAACCTTGTGTATGCTCTAGAGGCCACATTTTCGGTCAGATACTTGTGAAACTTCTTCAGAATGTTTGTCTTGATAAAATCTCAGACGAGTTTGAAATTGGGTCATGTGGGGTCATAAACTAGGTCACTAGATAAAATCTAAGTAAAACCTTGTGTACGCTCTGGAGGCCACATTTTCAGTCAGATACTTGTGAAACTTGGTCAGAATGTTTGTCTTGATAAAATCTCAGACAAGTTCCAAATTGGGTCATGTGGGGTCAAAAACTAGGTCACTAGGTCAAATCTTAGAAAAACCTTGTGTATGCTCTAGAGGCCACATTTTCAGTCCAATCCTCATGAAACTTGGTCAGAATGTTTGTCTTGATAAAATCTCAGACAAGTTTGAAATTGGGTGGTGTGGGGTCAAAAACTAGGTCACTAGGTCAAATCTTAGAAAAACCTTTTGTACACGATAGAGGCCACATTTTCAGTCCAATACTCTTGAAAAATGGTCAGAATGTTTGTCTTGATTATATCTTGAAATAGTATGAAAATGTGCCATGTTTGGTCAAAAACTAGGTCACCAGGTCAAATCTAAGAAAAACGTTGTGTATGCTCTAGAGGCCATATTTTCTGTCCAGTACTCTTGAAAGTTGGTCAGAATGTTTGCCTTGATAATATCTCTGACTAGTTTGAAAATAGGTCATGTCGGGTGAAAAACTAGGTCACTAGGTCAAATCTTAGAAAATCCTTGTGTAAGCTCCAGAAGCCACATTTTCTGTCTGATACTCTTGAAAGTTGGTCAGAATGTTTGTCTCGATGATATCTCAGTCGAGTTTGAAAATGGGTCATGTTGGGTCAAAAACTAGGTCACCTGGTCAAATCTTAGAAAAACCATGTGTACACTGTTGTGGCCACATTTTTTGTTCAATACTCTTTTAAAGTTGCTCAGAATGTTTGCCTTGGTAATATCTTGGATGAGTTTGAAAATGGGTCATGTTGGGTCAAAATCTAGGTCACTAGGTCAGATCTTAGAAAAACCTTGTGTATGCTGTAGAGGCCACATTTTCAGTCCAATACTCTTGAAATTTGGTAAGAATGTTTGTCCTGATGATATCTTGGACCAGTTTGAAAATGTGTCATGTTGGCTGAAAAACTAGGTCCCTAGGTCAAATCTTAGAAAAACCTAGTGTACGAATGACTCTCAGAAAGAAGCCTTTTGAAAACACTGTTTGAAAATGAGAAAATGCTAGTATCCAGCATTTTTTTCCTTTTTCAGAATGTTTTCTACCCCTTTGAGAGACCAGTTCCACAGCTTGATCCACATATTATTTGTATTATATGCAGAAGGTTCAGACTGATGAGTTTAAAATTTTATTGTTTGGTAATACATATACATGTATCTCACAAGACGTTGGAAATTGGTTGTGCTTGGTCAAAAGGCTCAGGTGAGCGACTCCAGGGCCATCATGGCCCTCTTGTCTTGGAAAGGGTTGCTGGTAATCAGCACTTTCTTCCTTTTCTAAAATGTTGTCAAAAAGCATTCTCTCTCGGGTTTTTTCAAACTCAGGATTGTTTGATAAATGGTTAGAACTAACTCATTAAGGCCCTAATTTGCAAACAGTTCCAACGCTTTGGACTCTGAGATCATCTTAACTTTTAGACACAGAGCAAATTATAGATTTAATAGTGTTTTATGCAGCTTTCAACAATATTTCAGTCATGTCACAGCAACACTTCACTTTAATAATTTATGTGCTTCCTTGGTTTTGCTAGTGCTGGGGTCGGGCCCTACAGTGCCTTGCCTATGGACATTCCCAGGAAAAAAAGGAGCCATTCAAATAAAAGATTTAACCTGCCAATAAATTCTTAACTCTTTACCAAACGACAAAATTTTAGACCAGTCCAAATTGAAAGTTTTTGCAGACAACAAAATATATGTGACTCAAAAATTGAAATATGTGTTTGGAAGGATAAAAAACATTGTGGGAAAAGGAGAAAATGCTGGTTACCAGCGTTTTCACCTTTTCCTACAATGTTTTCAAGAGGCCTCTTTCTCAGGGTCGTTAAAACTCGGGATTGTGTCGTAAAGAGTTAAATAATGGGTACTAATTTGCAACCTTTACCTAACAAATCCGTATTTAAACGACCCTGAAGAGAAAAGCCTTTGGAAATCTTTTTAGGAAATGGAGAAAATGATGGTAACCAGCATTTTCACCTTTTCCCACAATGTTTTCTGCTCTTTTTAACTACCTATGATTTGTCATCTGCAAATACTTTTAAACTTGACAAGTCTGGAGTTTTATCATTTGGTAAAGGGTAAACAAATGAGCTACATGTACTTAGGGCCTCAGAGTACACATAATATTAATATCACACCCCAGAATGAAACTGGAATAAAATTTTTATTTTCAGATTGGTGAGGTTCTTAAATTTTTTCATTTTATTTTCAGATTGGTGAATTTTTAAACCACACTTTTCACTTGAACTCCTTTGTAGAAAACATTATCAATGATATTCCATCATCAACATGTAGTATCAACTGTGAAACTTGCCTGGAAGTGCCTGATATAGAACACATTTACATTGAAGGTGATTCATTGCTACTTGGTATATTCTCTGTTCATGAGACAGATCCCACAGACCCATTTAAATGTGGAGAATTTCGGCTAAATCAACTTGATCCTATGATTATTGAAAGTTTTATTCATACTTTGAAATTAGCTCGAAATGACACAGGTATCAATTTTGGAGCGCTTATCATTGATGATTGCTACAGCCAGGCTAGAACAGAACTAGTGTTATCTCAATTAATGTCTGGCAAAGTTGTCCTGAATAAACAGAACAGTGCAGAGGTTATAGACATTAGTAAGATACTTGCCGTTATATCTGTCCTGGGCAGTACAGTGACCAAATCGGTGACATCATTAATGAATAGATTAAACATTCCTTTGATAACAGCTTCAGCATCATCCAAAGATTTAGATGACAGAATAAATTATCCGTATTTTCTTAGAACAGTTCCAAGTGATGAAGAACAGGTCAAAGCCATGATTAGTATAATTCAAAGAATGTCATGGAAATATGTAAGTCTAATGTTTGTTGAAAATAACTACGGACAAAAAGGAATGGAGAGTATAATTCAACTGGCTAACTCTAGTGGAATTTGTATTGCCAATTCCCCTGAAGGTATTAGCCAGGTCAGCCCAGAAGGATCCGTAACTGACCTACTCAGTGTATATACCAGATTGGACAACCAGAGAAGTCATGTTGTTGTTTATTTTGGAACAGAACGAAGAATTAGTGACTTTCTAACAGTTCTAAACGGTAGAAATGATTTCATATTCCTTGCAAGTGAGGACTGGAGTGACAGATCTTATTTCCTAGAAATCAAGGGCCAGTCTGCTGAAGGAAGTATAACACTGAAAAATGAAGTGGCCCCTTTAACTGATGGGTCTTTTGCAGATTATATACGATCTCTGAACTCAATGGAAATACCAAATAATCCATGGTTTACAGAATTCTGGGAACAAACTTTTGAGTGTGATTTACCACAGAGTTTTCATTTTAAATACAGTGTACCTTGTGCAGATGACAAAAGATTTCCTGAGGAACAAATTCAGAATTTTCTAAAAGATCAAAGAATCGTTCACACTGTAGACTCGGTGAGAGCTGTTACAAAAGGATTGAAACTGTCTAAAGATAAACACTGTGCCTTCGAAGATACATTTCCCTGCACAAACTATTTTGAGTACGTCCCAGAAGTGGTGGAATTTATCCGAGAAATCAGGATAGAAAGAGGAGGCATTCAAACTAGGATCTTCAAAGATGATGGCAATGGTAAAATTGGCTTCACAATCAACAATGTGCAAAAAAACAATGGCCAATTAGAGTATGTTCAGGTGAGATTCATACTTTTCATTTAACTCTTTACCACATAATCCCGACTTTTAACAAACCTGGGAAAGAAGCCTTTCGAGAACATTGTGGGAAAAGGAGAAAATGTTTGTAACCACCATTTTTCCCTTTTCCCACAATGTTTCAAATCTATCATAGACAAATCCCACCATATAATTCACATTTGATTTGTCATATGCAAATGCTTTCAATTTGGTCCAGTCTAAAATTTGGTCGTTTGGTAAAGAGTTAACACTCTTAAGTGATTGAAGTCTTATAGAAAATGCTGAACACTAGCAAAAGCATTCTTCCTCGGGGTCATTAAAACCCTGGACTGGTATAGGGTTAATCACAAAACCAATGTTGTTAGTACTTATTTAGTTACCTTCTTTCTAGATTTAGTATTATTAGTAATAGTGTCTATACTAACAAGAGCAAGTAAATGTTGTCCATGTTGCCTAGAGTAAGAAATTATTTTAACTGTTTACAAAACAGTCTAATTCTAGATTTAAGAATGTGTTGCAACTTCTGATTGGCTGGCCCATTTGGTTTAGCTAATCAGGAGTTCCGTTACTCTCAAATTTAGAAAATTATTGGAATTAGTCTATGAATGGTTGGCCCTGGTCTATAGATCCTGATTGCAAAACAAACATTCTCTTATCTAATCACCAACTTTTCACCTTTTTACTGAATGTGAGCACCAAGTTGCTGTAGGCTTGCAAAGAAATGTTTTTATCAGTGTTTTAAATGAAATTTTGATCCACAGCAAAATATGGAAATAAGCCCATCTATTTCTGGTACCAAAGAGCCAAAATCTGGACTTGTCCAATTTGATTTAGCATTTACAGACAACAAAATAAATCCTGCTGAAATGATAGTATTTATCTTAAAAAGGGTAGAAAACATTGTGTGGAAAGGAGAAAATGCTGGTTACATGCATTTTCTCCTTTTCACACAATGTTTTCAAAAGCCTTCTTCATCTAGGGCTTTAAAACAGGATTGTGTGGTAACAATTTGATGTTTTACTTGCTAGAGACAGCATAAGACATCTTTCCTCAAAATTCTATGCTAATAGTTTGTTTCGAGAAGCAGTGAGGTATACTATATATATATATATATACACGCAATACTGATCTTAGTTACATTCATGCTATACGTCTCTAGATCTCTGTTCTATCTTTACAGGTTGGGAGTTTTGATGAGGGTCAACTGAATTTGGACATTGACAAAGTGAGTTTCGGTGATCGCACTGTCGACGGCCAATGTCTGTCCACGCTATGTGATCACTGTCTGAAAAGTAATACTTCTAAACCAGTTGTCATGGAGACCACGACGCACAGCCATCCAGAAGACAAAGATTTTGGCACTCCAGACTATACCATCATTGGAATTTTAGGGTTTCTATGCCTGCTGATTGCCTTTTTTGGCATAATCATCATCTGTTACTTCAGAAGAAGAGTAAAAGGTAGGGTCTAATTTATCTTTGCCTGTGAAAATGGTAAGAAACTATAATATTATCCAAAGATCTCTATCTGAACCCTTAAAGCACCAAATAAATCCAGAGGACATTTTCAGTCTAGGGATAATACTAAACCCTATGTTGTAGGTTCTAAAATTATTGGTGTTTGTTGACCCCCTAGATCACAAGCAAGGTATATTATCTTCATGCTACCAGGCTCGGATTTTCAATTTTCAGTTTTTTTTTTTTACCTAGGCTGCAATTGCTTGTAATCTTTAAATGTCACCTTCTGCAGAAAACTTTTTCTCATTTGCACCAGACCACTTCAAAAACATTAGGGAAAAAGGAAAAATTGTTTGTGACAAGCATTTTCTCCTTTTGCTCCATTGGTTCTATATCACTTTTTGCATTTAACCTTTAACCCTTGAAGTTTCACAACTATAGTTGCCTTTTTGGCCAGTCTTGTAGATCAAGATCAGACTGCATAAAACATGCAGTCTGATTTTTTTTTCTACGGTACACTGCCCGCTTTGCCAAGACATTCTAGACAAGAGCAACCTTGAAATTGCACTTACTTAGACCTGTCTTATTTTTAGACTGAAAATGTCTGATGGCTTTGTATGGAGCTCTAAAAGTTAATTTATTTAGCTCTTTACCAAACGACAATATTTCTGACTGGTCCACATTGAAAGCATTTGGAGATGACAAATTAAATGTGGCTAAAATGATTGCATTTGTTTCTGAAAGGTTAGAAAACATTGTGGGAAAAGGAGAAAATGCTGGTTACCAGTATTTTCTCCTTTTCCCACAATGTTTTCATAAGGTTTCTTTCTCAGGGCCGTTAAAAGTCAGGATTGTGTGGTAAAGAGTTAAACTATCCCTGTTTTACATGAGTGTTCCCAAAGTTGTGTACTACAAACTAGTTTCTGGAGAGAATCAGTTTAAACCCATAAAATTCTGCAATTTGCAAATGGACTTTTTGATATGATTTTCAGAACTAGAAGCCCAGTTAAAGAAGACATGCTATGAAATGAAAACCGGCTATCTAACAACAACTTACAGGGTACCAGCCAGGAAAAAAGAGAATGGTTCCCTAACTTATCCTGAAATGCATTTTGTCAGTTCCACTGCCGGGTCAGCTGATGATACATTGTATGATTGGAAGAAAGCTCAGTACCAGCTTGCAGGTGGTGGCAGCCCAAATGGGATCATAAATAAAGCATTTGTTGGTAGCGATCCTCATCTTAATTCTCGAAATCAAAACAGTGATGAAAACCAAAACTATCCAAATGGATCTCCGAAAAGACGCTCTTCATCACCAATAAAAGCTGATCCCAGTTCGTCTAATGACAGGACTGATAGCACCCCTTATGTTCCATCTTCTTCAACATCATATGGTCTAACTTCAAACAGTAGTTTTAAAAAGGTGTATGACTCCCAATCTCAGGTGAAAAAACAGCCTCGAACACAGCTGGCAGTTCCACCTTGTCGTCCCGAGCTGCCTCCTCGGGATTATGCACATGGGGGGTATGTGCCACGACCAGATGGTTTTCCAGATGCTTTGGAAAATCTTCCAGCTGCAGTCCCAAAAGATAAATTCAAAAATAGAAGGGGGAGTCCGAAACGGACTGTGTCTCCGCCTTCTCTCCAAACTTCACCCATGGGAACTAACTCCGCCTACTTGATGGACAAACCTGAAAGTCCAAGATACAAGGGGCTACAAGTGGGAAATAATATTCAACAAGGGGTACCAATGAAAACTGAGGATGATTTAGTGAATGTAGGGGGGTCACTTGAAAAGATTTCAAGGGTGTGATGGAAAGTGCAAAAGAAAGTTTATCTGTTTACTCTGATCGCCCATCGTTGTAAAAACTTTTTTATTTGTCTGCATAATATTACTTGAACAAATTGACATGAAATAACTGACCTCTATTACCATATATTACATGCTTGAATTATTGTCCAAACCTAGCTTCGGCTATTGTGGTCTGACTGCGGAACTATGGGAATGATTTTCAGCTCTTTATTTGGCTAACAGATTTATCATATCTTTAAAGAACACTTAAAATACCTGAAATAAGCATGATTTTATTGGTTTAAATTAGTAATACGTGGCGGATGACATCGATCAAAGATACACTTTATGTGCAGTCTGATCTTGATCCATGCCATCTGCAGAAGCTCCATAATTTGACTATGGCACTGAAAGGGTCAAACCTGACACTTACCGTTAATAGAATTTCTGTACCGTCTGATTATACACGATGATAAAAATATTCACTCTCTAATCATTCTTTGCATAAAGGTCAATTTCAGGTCAATTTGTTCGATTAATACAACCTTTGGAAAAGCTGACAGACATGATTAACTTGCTTATCCCTTTACCACACAGAAAAATTTTAGACTTGCCAAAATTACATGTGGATCAAACACTTGAATTTGTCTCTGAACAGTTAGAAAACACTGTGGGAAAAAGGAGAAATGCTGGTTACCAGCATTTTCTCCATTTCCCACATGTTTTCAAAAGATTTCTTTCTCAGAAAGTTAAGTCAGGATTGTGTTCTAAAGGGTTTTAAAGAGCAATTTCTTCTGTTATCTCCAGTATTTTAAACCCTTTATTAGCTAATCCTGATTTTAATGACCATGGCCTGGGGAAGAAGGTTCTAGAAAAAATTGTGGGAAAAGGAGAAAATGCGGTTAACCAGCATTTTCTCCTTCTTCTATAATCTTTTCAACCCTGCAAAATCAAAATTCATCATTTGAGCCACATTTAATTCGTTGCCTGCAAATTTTTTAAATCTGGACAAGTCTATAATTTTGATGCCTTGTAAAGAGTTATACTTAACTCTTGACCACACAAAAAAATTTTAGACTAATCCAAATTGAGGGGATTTGCAGATGACAAAATAAATGTGACTCAAAAATTGA
Organism: Tridacna gigas; assembly: GCA_945859785.2. Lineage (NCBI taxonomy): Eukaryota > Metazoa > Mollusca > Bivalvia > Cardiida > Cardiidae > Tridacna > Tridacna gigas. The sequence continues at coordinate 32,924,735 of OX244036.2, read as the reverse complement.
AATTTGTTTTGGGAAGGGTAGAAAACATTGCCAGAAAAGGAGTAAATGCCGGTTACTAGCATTTTCTCCTTTTCCCACAATGTTTTCAAAAGGCTTTTCCTTCAGTGTTGTTAAAACTTGGGATTGTTTGGTAAAGAATTAAAGAAACATCAACATTTTTGAGTCATTAATAGGGAAAGCATTTGCCAATGACAAATGTGCCTGAAACAGTAGAATTTGTCTTTGAAAGGGTAAGAAACACCGTGGGAAAAGAAGAAGATGCTGGTTACTAGCACATCCTTCTTTGTCTAAAATACAATGTATTTGCAAAGAAAAATCTTCCTCAGGGTCGTGACAAAACTAGATTGTATAATAAAAGGCCCACATATAATGTAATGTCATCTTTTGTCCTAGGTTGGCATTTCTACCCAAAAATATTCAATGCAATTACTTTATATGTAACAGGCTTCTTCCTGGGGGTTGTAAAACATCAGACTGGATGGTAAAACAGTTGATTTGAAAGTGTGACATATATACGTATAACTCGGTACCAGACGACAAAATCTTAGCCATGCCCAAATTGGAAGCATTTGCAGATGACAAATGAAGTATGGCTAATATGATGGAATTTGTCTTTGATAGAGCAGAATACAGGTTCAGTGGGAAAAAGGATAAATGCTGTATGCCACCATTTTCTCCTTTTCCGACAATGTTTTCAAAAGACTTCTTTCTCAAGGTGGTGAAAACACAGGATTGTTTGGTAAAGGGTTGAATCTGAGAAATTGCAATATTAATACCTATTTGTCCCTTTCATTTTTTTTTTTTTTTTTCATTCCAAGGTTTAAAGGGGCGTTATACCAGATCCTTACGATTGATTGTATGGTGTTTATAATGCCATTTTCAACATTATTTCAGTTATATCACAGTGGCCAGTGTACCTATCCATGCTTTCCTGGAGTTTCACCAGTACCTACTATACACAATATTCTTTCCAAGCCACTGATTTCCCACATAACCATTGTCAAAACAATGTCAGCCGGAAAATCTTAATAAAGAGTGCTAGTTTTCATTTGGGTGCAAAGATGTCTTTCAAATTACATGCAACTCTTTCCCAAATTGCAAAATTTTGGACTGGACCAAATTCAAAGCTTTTTGAAGATGACAAATTACATGTTGCTAAAATGATAATTTCTGCCTTTGATATGGTAGAAAACATTGTTGGGAGTGGAGAAAATGCTTGTTACCAGCATTTTCTCCTTTTCCTACAATGTCCTCAAAAATCTTCTCTGTGAGGGTCGTTAAATGTTCGGATTGTCCGGTTAAGGGTTAAAATAGAGAAAGAAATACATGAAGAAAACACTAGGAATTACCAAGGTTTTTGTATGTTTACTATGAAATTTCTTATCCCATTTGTAATGGTGCAGCCATTATTATACAAGGGATAATTACATTTAACTCCTCACCACACAATCCTGAGTTTTAACAACCCTGAGAAAGAAAGCTTTTGAAAACATTGTGGGAAAAGGAGAAAATGCTGGTAACCAGCATTTCCTCCTTTTCCTACAATGTTTTCTACCCTATCAAAAACAAATTCCATTGTTTCAGCCAAATTCAAATTGTTGTCTGCAAATGTTTACAATTTGGACAACTCCAAAATTTTGCCGTTTGGTAAAGAGTTAAAACAAAATAAAATATCAATTGGTCCCATAGCTCAATGGATAGTCACTGACAACGCTTTTGAGAATTGTGGGTTCAAGTCCCATTAGAGGCAATTTTTATATCCTTTTTACCCAGCTAAAGGTAAACAGTCACATCCTTATAAATATTTCTTACAAAATATCAACTTTCCCCTAGGAGGGCTAGAGCTGGGACGGGTAGAAATTTTGTACCGGGGTACCCGTGGCCGTATTACCCGCGGGTACTCGGGTACCCGATGTTATTACTTCCGATTAAAAACACCAGTAGTTGTCTATCTTTATGCATCCTGGTCGCTGAATAAATTTTGTCATTTAAATTTTTTCATATTGTCTTACAGACCTTTAATAATAATGACTGTATTAAAAAGTAAGCGCCAGATTGTCATGATCATGCAACGCCTGCAAAATGCGGATTATTCTCTGGATAGACTCTTTCTTATTACTGTTGAAAAGGCCTTTGATTGTGTTGAGTTTTCCGTGATGATTTGAGCTGTTATAAATAAATCACAAAATATGCACGCATGTTTTGCTTTTAATTCAAATTACCATTGTCTGTGTCAAATAAACCCTAAAACGTTGAATGGGCAAATATATAACAATATTTACCCATTACTGACGAGTTATGTGTTGCAGGGGCTATAAGTGGTACAGCCTTATTTCAAGCTATTTCGATTATCTACTCCCAGTTCATGTTAGGGAGTGGGTAACATGTTTTTCGCTTGTATTTAAATTAGGATCAAATTATTTCATTGGAACTTCAAAATTATAGCTTTACTTAATAAGTCACTATATAATTATCGGGTACCCGGGTAATGATTTAGTACCCGTATCGGCGGTAACCTACCCAATACCCGGGTACTCGAGTACTCATCCAAGCTCTGCCCCCTCCCCCAGCCCCCCCCCCCCCAAAACATTTCTGTGAAAATCTGGTATAATGCCCTTTTACTTTGCGGTTGTATATATGCTGGCATATTTACTTTAATCTTGAGCATTGTTAAGTTCCATATTGTTCCTGATATTAATTCTAGCAATATTGATATTTTCAGTTAAATTTATACAAAATAACTAATGAAAATAATATAAAATAAATATTCTTACTTTGTTAGAAATCTGTCTTTTTGTTTAGTTCTTCTCTTCCATGCACATTAACTCTTTACCACACAATCCCGACTTTTAACGACCCTGAGAAAGAAGCCTTCTGAAAACATTGTGGGAAAAGGAGAAAATGCTGGTAACCAGCATTTTCCCCAGTTCCCACAATGTTTTCTACCCTTCCCAAAACAAATTTCAATTTTTCATTCACATTTATTTTGTCTTCTCCAAATGTTTTCAATTTGGACCAGTCTAAATTTTTGTCATTTGGTAAAGAGTTATGTTATACTGTGTCCTTATACAGAAAGTTTGGCATCACAAGATTTAACAGCAAAATAAATCATGAAGCCAACTGCATGGTCCTTTGACATGCATAAACTTGGCCAATAGCAAAAAGTTTCTACCAAGGTCTGCATGGACTGCCCAGGCTGACCTAAGTGAATACTTTTTGCAGATGTGTTAAACCCCCTTTTCACAGAACATGACTCAAATAAGGGAATGTTTGTGACAGAAATGTATAGGGCGCAACTGCTTTTCAACAATGTTTTTGAAACTTGTCTACTGCTGAGGCATCAAAATTTTATCATATTTTTAAATGTATGTAGAAACCATATTTATATCAAATAAATCTTTGACTTAATTCTTTATAATTTCAGACATGTCGAAATTAGATACATTTGCAAACAGCAATTTAACTATGGCTCAAATGATGGAATTTGTCTCTGAAACAGTAGAAGACATAGTGGGAAAGAGAAGAAAATGCTGGTCACAAGCATTTTCTCTTTTTCTCACAATTTGCTTGAAAGCTGCTTTTCTCAGTGTCATTAAACACAGCATTGATTGGTCAGGGGTTATGTTCATTTATTTTGATATCTCATTACCTCCTGAGACCATTGATTGATTGATTGCACGGTGGTTTACACCATTTTCAACATTTCTTCAGTCATATCACTGTGACAGCTCACCTAGTCCTGTGTTTCACCACCACTAGCCAAAAAACACTCCCACAAACAACCCAGTGCCTCAAGTGGGGATGAAACTTGGGGCCTTCTGAGTGTGAATCCTACACCTCCCCTTCAGAGCCATGCAGGATTCCCCTCTCCCTGAAACTAACAAGCAGTGGCTTGCTTATAACCCTTTAAAACCAAACGAAAAAATTTTGGAGTGGACCAAATTGAAAGCACTTGCAAACGACAATGGCAAACTCTTTACCAGACAACAAAATCATACACTTGTCCAAACTGAAAGTATTTGCAGATGATAACTTAAATGTGGTTCAAATGATCGATGTTTTATGTCATTTTCAACATTATTTCAGTATACTGTAGTTGCCAGTGCACCTATCCATGCTTTTTTGGAGTTTCTGTTACCAGGACTTCCCACAATCCTCTTCCCTAGCCACTGGCTGCTTCCCAACATAACCATCGTTGTTCAGCAGCGAGAGATGAATCAGTTCTATCAAACTATCACCAATCCTCGGAACACAGTTAGCCACGCTGGGGATTCGAGCCAGCGACCCCCAGGTTTTCAAGTCCTATACACTACCAACTGTGCTACCATGTTTTGGCATTTTGAAATGACCTTATGGGTAATCAGCATTAATTAGCCCAATAAACCTTTACCACACAATCCCAACTTTTAATGACCCTAAAAAAAAACCCTTCCCAAATCAAATTTCAGTTAACAAGTTGCATTTATTTTGTCGTCTGCAAATGCTTTCAATATGGACAAGTTTAAAATTTTGTTGTCTGGTAAAGAGTTATACCTTTACAACACTATCCCAAGTTTTAACAGCTTTGAAAAAGAAGGCTGTTGAAAACCGAAAAGGAGAAAGTGCTGGTAATCAGCATTTTCTCCTTATTCCACAATGTTTTCCATCTTACTTAATTCAAATTCCATCACTTTAGACATATTTAAATTGTCTTATGCAAATGCTCTCAATTTGAACAATTCCAAAATTTTGCCCTGTGGTATTGAATTAACAGATGATATACCTTGGACTTGCCTGCGAATTAAACATGGCTTAATTGATACAAAGAGTAGAAAGCATTGTTGGAAAAGGAGAAAATGTATTTGCAGACCAGCTTCACTTCTGAAACATGACTTAGATGATAAGATCTGTCTTTTAACCCCTTACCAAACAGCAAAATCTTAGACTAGTCCAAATTGAAAGCATTTGCAGACGACAAAATAAATGTGACTGAAAATTTGAAATTTATTTTGGGACGGGTAGAAAACATTGTGGGAAAAGGAGAAAATGCTGATTACCAGCATTTTCTCCTTTTCCCACAATGTTTTCAAAAGGCTTCTTTCTCAGGGTTGTTAAAAGTTGGATGGTGTGGTAAACGGTTAAAGGATAGAAAACAATGTTAGAAAACATTTTCCACAATGTTTTGGATGCCTTCTTCCTCAAGGATGCTAAAACTGAGGACTGTTTGATACTGGTAAAGTGAAAAAAACAATCTGGATAAAACATTGCCTACATCCTTTACCACATTGTTTTCAAAAGGCTGTTTGATACTGGTAAAGTGAAAAAAAAAATCTGGAAAAAAAATTGCTTAAATCCTTTACCACACGATCCTGAGGTTTACCTACCCTAGGGAAGAAGCCTTTTGAAAACGTTGTGGGAAAAGGAGAAAATGCTAGTAATCAGCATTTTCTCCTTTTCCCACATTGTTTTCCACACTTAAAGAGTCAGGTTTAATCAACTGGGTCATATTTAATTTGTCGTCTGCAAAAGCTTTGAATATGGACAAGTGTAAAATATTGTCATTTGGTTAAGTGTTAACTCTTTACCAAAAGACGAAATTCTAGACTTGTCCAAATTGAAAAAGCATAAATTAGAGATGACAAATAAAAGGTAGTCTAAGTGATGACTTCTGTGTCTGAAAGAGTAGATAACATTGTGGGAAAAGGAGAAAATGCCGGTAACCCACAAGGTTTTCAAAAGCCTCCTTCCTCAAGGTTGTTAAAATCCAGGATTGTGTGGTAAACGGTGAAATCTCAATCTATCTGTGATATCTTACATTTCTATATTAACCCTTAGGCTAGTAAGCTTGACTCAAGGATCTTTTGTGGACAGTGTAGATCAAGACCAGACTGCACAGAATGTGCTGTCTGATCTTGAATCTACACTGTCCGATGAGCAGATATCTTTCCCCCAAAAAGTTCCTTTGAAACAGCAGAATTTGGGTTTTTACCTTCAGCTTGAAAAGTTTCATGTCACTTATTTAGCAGGATAAAGGTTAACACTTAAGCTTCTGAATAAATGAAACGAAAATCTCCACTTAATACTAGAAGCCCAAACATTGCATTTTCCAAGTTGATTTCACCGGAAACAAAATACCGTAATGGACAGTATAGATCAAAGATCAGACTGCACGTTCTGTGCAGTCTGATCTTGATCTACACTGTCCGCAAAAGGTCAGTGGGTCGCGATAAGCAGCTTAAGGGTTAAGATCTGGCAGTGACTCTGTTTTATTTTTTATTTGATAGCCTCCTTTATTTTGATTTTTCCCTCCCATTTCCAATTAAATTTTTGTAGAAGTGTATCATTTTTGTTCAAAGAGTCAAATTTAATAGGTATAAAATAATACAGGTTTGTATTCTCTTCATGCAGTTTCATGCTTGCATACAAGAAGCATTTTCTGGTATTTTATCTGAATTTTTCATTGATTTGGAATGTTTTGTGTACACAACATTCTGCTTGAATCATGGATGCTGGCAGTCTTAGATTTAAATCATAGACAGGAGTCTATAGAATATATCATGAACTAAACATTATCTTAAATGTCGATTATTATGGAACACTGTTACTTAAGTAAGTGGAGCCCAGAGTAACAATGGAAAATGGGGCGTGGGTGAGGGGGGGGTTCATATTCTAAAGGAAAACACTCCTACAACTTTATATTCGAATTATGACGAGTGACCTCCCTTGTTATCTTTCGGTTTCCTCCCCTCGAGCGCATGACCGAAATAAATAAGAATCTGCATTTATAAATGCAACTGTTAAGAAAAAGAAAGCTGTATTTCATATTAAATGTATCAAAGAATCCAGTGAATATCGACAAGAATTTCACAAGGATTATATATTTATCCATAAATCGAAATTCTGCATAGATCTAGCCTTATTCGAGCCAGGCGAATTTCAGCTGTTTATTTAAACTGTAACGTGGACCTGAGTCTGGGGAACGTTTAGAGAGGTAATTAAGCACTTTTATTCATTCATTGAGTAACTGTTATCCAACCTATTTAGATATATTTATATTCTTACCTTGATAAATAAGCCGTTAGTTTAAACTTGAAATTTTGGCGGTTGTTTTGTTTACCAAAGTGATCCTATGAAACACAAGGGAGACTACCGTCTCTAGGGTTACAAAATATTATTCATTTCGTTGACTGCTCTTTTTTTTCTGTCTGATATCATTATAATCATCTTCAGAACAGTATGATTATGACCCGAACTTAAAACTATTTTAGAATTTATTTCAACTCGATGAAATAAACGTATACATAAATTTATACCGATCGTCTTTACATAAGTTTAACACATCTTTATTCGTCTATGGTTTTATGCTGTCCACAACTAGAAGGGACGCAACTCTAGTATTGGGATAACAAAATTCTATAAAAGTTTTCTCCTTTAGACCATCAATCATTCAAAATTTAGGCATTCATAGAAATCGGTTTTGAGACGAAAAGAAAGCAACGGCTATGGTAGAAGAAGGAAAACGACGAACAAACTATCCAATAAATAGACAAAAAAAAGGATAATTAACATTTTTTTATGCTCGGCCGTTCGGTCGTTATTCAAAAAAAATTGTTAAAAATAACGAGGAAACACTTTTGTTATCAAAGCTACCCGAAAACAAAGAAATAACTATGTGAACCACGTAGTTGTTCAAAGGGCATAAGTACATCAATAAAAACGTAAGCAGTACTTAATGGGGCCATCATTTATTTCTCCACCTTTAAGTCAAAGACAGTCATTTACCTAGGTATTATATGCAGCTATCTTTGACTACAAAGGTCAGGGTCATGAATACTGTACATAATGTGCACTTTATAAAACATTGCCTACATATATACCGTACATGTTTATTTTATCTATTTATTTTCTCTTTTTTTTATACGTATTCATGAATTAAAATTTCAATTCGTGTTGATTAACCATACATGTGCTTTACTGAGATTATTCATGAAAACAGAGATCGTATGTACGATCCCTGATGAAAACAAATAGCAATCAGTGAAAAAAAAAAAAGGTTCTAAATACCGTAAGAAAGCCATGCACGGAAATTGAGTATCTCGGTGAAATTCTATCGATAAAGTGTTTGTTAATAAGGCAAAAATCACAAATGTCCTATATAAAGATCAGAAGACTGGATAAATAATCTGATGGCAAAAACCTCTGATTCATAATGTGCATAATCACTTTTAACACAAATGAAATTTCTTCCAATAAGAGAGGTAAACAAATAATTGCTTATCTGAAATGTCATTCATTCATTCATTCATTTTTACCTCTGAAATTTAATTCCATGATATTTGTCATACATGCTAAGAAAAACTGAGCAGGGTGTGTTGGCAATGAGAATTATGAATAAGGACTTGCACTGTATTAATGAAAGAAATGTGATCTTGTCCTTTACTCTAGCAAAGAACTCTAGAGAGGAGTTTTTATCATTATTATTATGTGCTTTCCAGTATTTCTGTAACTTTCAGTCTTTCTTTGGACCGATACAGTATGTTACTTTATAAAATTGATTAACTTTGTCGGGAGCAAAAACTTTTCATCCTGATTCAAATAAACCGGGAGAAATTTTGACATTTTTGATTGCTTCATCGTGTCTTCTTATCCGATATCGGCGCAGATTTTTTTTTTTTTCCCCCAAAACAGAATTTTAGACGGTACCATGCGGAACACTAAAACTAGACTCAATTATTAAACGAAATATCCTCGCTATTCTTACATAGCACACATTTTTTTTTTAATGCAAAGGCAAATCAAATGCAATATAAATTCAGTTAAATCGAAATCTAACAATAAATACATTTCAAATTTTACTGTTAGAAATAATTGATAGGTATCGTATATTTTTCCGTTCAATACATCTGTTAGAAAGCGGGTACTTTATACCACCATTAAAGAAAGCACGCTGCCGGCGGAACAAAACTGAATTTCTGAATTAACCTACATACATTAAAATAATAATAATGGCTGTAAGTATAACATGAATGTTGAATGTGTTTGAAACATTGAAAATTACTGTCCATAAAATTTTGGAAAGGCTGTTGAGAAACAATATTCCTTTTTAACTGTGATGTCTTTTCGCGGGCTGGGGGTTTTTGTGTGAATACGTTTCCATTTCGTTTCTCTGTAAACTGTTAACCCTTAAGCTGCTGTGCGCGACTCACTTACCTTATTTTGAGTGTAGACCAAGATCAGACTGCACAGAACCTGCAGTCGGATATTTGATCTACACTGTCTTGATAGGGTGTTTTCATTCCGGTGAAATCGAGTTTGAAATCGGAATATCGTTGATTCCCATTATTCCGTGAATTCTCATATCTTCGTGAATCTGTATTTGCTACCAATATTTTCTTGCACGCTCTGTTTCCATGGCTCCTGCTAAACCTTTACAGACATAAACATTCCAGAAAAGCTCTCTATGTCAAAGAATGGTGTCAAAAATTAAAATAGCAATTAAAAAAAAGTCACATTTTATCAAAAGTCATAGGAGGGACTTTTGAACAATGAAAATTAGTAGTTCTGAGTCAATTATCCTAAGTGTTTGAAGCACAATGAAAAGGATGGATTTGTGTCATGACGGCCATTTGTCCTCTTGTGATGGCAGCATCAGAATACTAAAATAACATCAAAGGACTGATAGTCCTGAGAGTCGCCTGGATGGTAATGGGTGAGAAGTGTTCACCCTTTTTTGTTCAAATCCATTAAAAACATTCAAGATAGAAAATAACTTAACCTTAAGACAGTATTACATGCGAGCATATTTCTGAGTTGTCATCCTAAAATTACAAACATTAACATTAAAATTTACACGGAAACATGTGGTGAGAATAAAATTTAGGCACCAGGAACAGCTTTAAAAAGTTCGAAGTCTCTTACCCCGGGTGACTTCATTTAAAAATGGTTTTCAAAAAGTACAATCAATATAAAACAAGTCATTTCGTTGAAATAACATCCACTGCCGAAAAAATCTTGTTTTGATAATTATAAGAGGTATTGTGTTTTGCATGTAAATGGTCTTTTTTGTTACCGGTGAAAATATACACTAAGCCCCATTTTTCCATGACACAGCATTTCATTAAATAAAAACAAATACTGATTGCCTGTGGCTTATGATAAATAATATAAATGTGAAGTGTCATAAAATTTTGTCCAGTAGTTAGAGATATTGGTCCATAATGGAAGTATACATCAAGCCCCATTTTCCATGATACCGCGTTTTATTAAATAAAAACAAATACTGATCGTCTGTGGCTTATGATAAACGATATAAATATGAAGTTTCATAAAATTGTGTCCAGTAGTTAAAGAGATATTGGTCCATAATGGAAATAAACATCAAGCCCCCTTTTTCCATGACACCGCATTAAGAACAAAAACAAAATAAAACAGAACAAGCAGATCGGAAGACATCAAGCCTCCTTTTTCCATAACAAGGCATTACATAAAAAAGGTGTATCGGCGGGCTATCATGAGGGGCATGTATGAAGTTTCATTAACTTTCGTTAACGTTTTTAGAATATATCTGTCTGGATGGACGGAAGATCGGACGGACAGACGGCCAGACAACAGGAAGACTATATCCCCCCACCTGAAATTCGGCAGGGCATAATAACTGTCGAAGTTCCATCAATATTTACAGTTCCTCCCCAGCTTAATAATGCCTGTAAAGAATGTGCACAAAAATTAGGCTTCTAGGTTGATAAAAGTGTTCTTCTAGCGCAGAATCTGAGCAGCTTAACTTAATGTACATGTATATCTTAATTCTTACACATATTGCTAGAACAAACATTCTGAATAATTTCAGTGGAATAGGGCATACATTTTCTCTCCAGATTTAGAACAAGTTGCTTTTGTATGACACAAATTTTCTAAAACTGGACCAAGTGGTTATACATACATCGGTTAACTTAACTAATTTTCCTTTCCAAATACAGGATGCTGGATGCTGTTTCAGAGGAGGTGATTCTGAAATATTACTAATCAGTTCTGAAGCTTCTGTGAACTTTACAGAAACAGAGCAGAACCACTTGAACAATTATACAAGATGACCATTTAGGCAACATTAGTATGGAACTCATTTGAACCTTATAGGATCTAGTGACATACGTTTAGACCAAAAATGCCCTTTTGCAACTCACCCATATCGAATCTAAGCAGTCTGACAAAGTTTCATGAGTATTGGATCGAACATAAATAGATTCTAAAGCACTATTACGGGTTCGTCTGATTTGACCTAGTGACAACCTTTATCTTCTAACCCTTGGTGACCTATATTCAGTTTTGTCAAAATATTATTGAGACAGTCTGGAAATTTCATGGTCATTGGACCGAAATGTAGCCTCTGACGCAGTAATCTGCCTGTCCTTTGGAAATAATTTGTTTTTGTTGTTGTCCGGGTTCAAGTTTTGTCCACAATGGACTCTAAGAATGTGGCTGCTACAGCTCAAGAAAAACAATATAACCAGATAGCATGATCATCAGCCTTTTAACTTTGTCTGCGTTTCATAACGTCCCAGGAATTTGTACTGCTTCCATACCAATTGAAAATTGTAGAGGTCTACATATTATATTGCTTTAGTGCAAACTAAATGTTCACGATTCGCTCTATTACCCTTTACAACAATCCTTTATGAGATAACAAACACTCCAATACATGTATAGAACTTGTTTTTCGAGTGGGTTAACATTGACCTGTTCTATTATATTTGAATTATAGTGGAGTAAAAAGTCAGGTTCTCAGATTACTGGTTGTTAGAACTGCGTAGTTTCGAGGTGAATTCCCGTGTGAATTGAGATTTTGGCACTTACGAAAGTACCTTGCGTTCTAACACCCGCACTAATAAATTTTTGTTTCATAAATACTAGATCTAGGTTAATCGCACATTGAAAAAAAAAAAAAAAACAGCAGACTTTGACAAATTCACCTCTTTAAAAACAAAAAACAACCAATTAAACATAGTAAACTTTAAAACACTCTCTGCATTCAATGGATCGGTGAAGAACTAGGTCCATGTATGCTGAAAATAAAGGCCGATTCAGCGACTGATTCATAAATATGTAAATTCATAAAGAATTCCGCGTGGTGCAAATGACGTTATACGTCACGTGATTACAAGATCTATATTTCTCGCACAGCTACATTCCAGAAAGCACCTGCTAAGCGATGACTTGGTACAGCTTAGAACCGTGCGCATTACATACGCTATGTACGATTTCTGGTGCGCCTAGAATATGGATGTGCAAAGTATTTAAAGTCTAGAATAAAAAGCTGTGAAGAAGCAAAGTGTAAGAATATGTAAGAAGGCAACGCAACCATTCCAAGTCGTCATAAATTTGTTAAAAAAAAAAAATAGCCTACTGTCAGGAAAAATCTCCATTGAAAGCTTCCATATTAACTCGGTATCGCCTTTCTCTTTCCGATCATAGGTTGAGTGTTCAGTTGAAATAATACTTACAATTAAGGACAGATTGTAAGATTTAGAGTGTAATTCTAATGGGTAATTATCAAACAATTTTTACCGAGAACTGTACACAATCAGAAGCGTGCCGAAGAAAAGACGCTTGTAGTCGAATAGTATTTTTCAGCGTGTCCGCAAACTTGTTTAGGTCATGAGGGCTATTTTAAGATATACACATAATGCGCTATTTTTAGAGATGATGTGTGTGTAAGCGATAGGCTATCGTGTACCCTTGCGGACGAAATGATTGTTTCAAAGGTTTGAACCATTAAATAGCTCAGTCTTTATAGACATATTCATTATCACGGAGGCACAATTGTAAGTTATTTACAACAGAAAAATACAGGGTTGTTTACCGAATAATTAGAAAACTATGTTTTATCTCGTAAACCGGAACTTGAGACAGGAAGCAGTACAAGGCCGGAGGTATGCTTACGTCACCCCATCGATCAAGATGATAACAATGAGAGCCTGGTTGCTACGCAACCAGGCGACTCAAAAAATTAAGGCACTCTGGTCCTTTCTGTCAATTAATATGCATTTATGAGGACAGATTAGAAATTGTTTTAAACACTGTTTTATCGTAAAACATCGGAAAAATATTGAATAACTTAATAAAAGGGCTGGAAACATTTTCTCTCTGTAGCAGCAAATGTTCTGGAAAAATTGTTCATTCATAAGCGAATGAACAAAAGAGGTCACAAAATTCTCTGATCTAATTATAGACCAGACTCTTGTCACATTATTCCAGTATGGTCACATGACTTTTGGCATCAAGTCTGACTGTGTCACATGTTGGGAATTTTTCAGGATTAAAATAAAGTATCAGACAGAGAACTTAAATTAGGCATGTATCGGGTTGAAAAAAGTTATAAGAAATTTGTCACTAAAACCGATCTTTCCTTTAGTAAACATGCATACTGTCTTGTTTTTGTTGCATTTTATAAATTAGCAGCACAGACACTGTTGTTTTCATTCAAATTAGCAGTTCACTCAAAACAGTGATGTCATTCACTTCATGGTTTGCAAGAAAACTTGGATATCATTTCGGGTTCGAAAACAGGTACCCCATGAAAAACGGTACTTCGACCATACATGTCATTTTCAGACTTTCTTAAATCATGAAAGTGTGAAAGGGAGCATTTAACCCTTTCCCAAACGACAAATTTTGGACTGGTCCAAATTGAAAGAGTTTAAACACGACAATTTTAAATTTGATGAAAATGGCAGAAAGTTAGTCAAAAAGGGTAGAAAACACTGTGGGAAAAGGAGAAATTGCTCGTTACGAGCAATTTCTCCTTTTCCCACAGTGGTTTCAAAAGACTTGTACTGCAGACACGTGAAAACCAGGGCTTGTTTGGGAAAGGGTTAAATGATGCAAAGACATAGATACCGAAATATAATTCTGGTGCAACTGTGTCACTTAAGGTCAGGTTGAAACAATATATGCCAGCAAAAAAATAAAAAACAGCGGCTAAAATGAAAATCTTGTGCGGAAAAGGAGAAAATACTGGTTACCAGCATTTACTCTTCCGACCATGTTTTCAAAAGCCTTCTTCCTCAGAGATGATAAAACTTGGGATTTTATGGACACAGGTTAGGGCCTGTTCTAAATACAGATACGCGTCATTCAATTGCAATCAAGTATTTGTGATTTTTTTGTTTATTCCAGTAGATCTATATTGCAAGACTTCCTCTTTAGGTTGCTCACTGTTAGAATGATGATTTTTAACCTGTTTTCTCTTGACTTCTTTCAGACTGCACTTCCAATGAACCCTAAACCATTTCTCAATGGCTTGACCGGTAAACCAGTTTTGGTAAAACTAAAGTGGGGCATGGAATATAAAGGGTATTTGGTGTCTGTTGATGGCTACATGAATCTGCAGGTATATTTTTAAGGGTTGTTAATGTTAATCCTTATAGGAATTGTGTTAATGAAATGGATTTTTTCAGTCTTGATAATCATCAAAACTTGACTTTTGGAGGTCGTTTTTGGCCAGAATGCGTTACAGAGTGGCTATCAGTGTAGATCAAAGATTTGACTGCTTGTTATGTGCTCTCTGATCTTTATCTATGCTAGACACATTAGCATATTAGAGTTAATCTTTTAGAAGTCTTTACTGTACTTCTTTAACCCTTTCCCAAACGATAAATTTTAGACTGGTCCAAATTCAAAGAGTTTGCAGACGACAATTTTAAATTTGATGAAAATGACAGAAAGTTCTCCAAAAGGGTAGAAAACACTGTGGGAAAAGGAGAAATTGCTCGTTATGAGCAATTTCTCCTTTTCCCACAGTGTTTTCAGAAGACTTATACTGCAGACATGTGAAAACAAGGGCTTGTTTGGGAAAGGGTTAAGAGGTCAATAAGCATGAAATCTAAATGATTTTAGAGGTCTTTCTGTCTTTGTTTAGAAACAAATTTTTACCTGATGGGTCAGAGCCATGATCAGACTTCACACTCAGCAGTCCCATCTTGATCTATTTTGTCTTTACAAAGAATGCCTTACTACTGGAGAAGTCAAAAAGCAGTAATAGAAGCTTTTCTATACAAGTTTCGAAGGTAATTTAGGAAAAAAAAGAAGATCACTACATTTGTAACTGTTTTATCTTTTGATGTTGTGAAAACAAAGTCATGCGCTGGTTACCAATGGTCTGTTTCACCCAATTCTAGCAGCTGTACTTTCCCTTGATTCTAGATTTGGAAGGGTAGACACAGGATTTGAATACTTGTGCAAAAAAAAAAGACATCAAATTGGTGTTGGGATATCCTTTTGTGAATGGTGTAATCTTTACAATATGATTGAAAGACTCTGCCAAATTCAAAGGATATATAGATGACAAATTCATTGAGTTCCTAATTAAAAATTGGAATATGTCTTTGATGGAGTAAAAACCCATTTTTGGAGGAGAAAATGCTGGTTGCAAAATTTTATACTCTTCTAAATTTTTTTTTTTTTTTTCAAAATATTCTTTTCAGTGTCATTTGAACACCACATTGTTTGGCAAAGGTTTAATTACTGCAGTGAAACTTGCCATAGATTTGTGACTGATTGAAATGATCTTGATTGGACCATTTCAATGAATACCCACAACATGGATTTGTCATTTTAGTGAAGAACTTTAAAGAATACTGCTTGTGTGTTCATGAAAAATATACCCTCCATGTTTACAGTCATAAATGATAATGATCTTTCATTTTCATTTTTTTTTTTTGACATTTTCCTATCTTTATTATTTTAGCTTGCAAACACAGAAGAATTGATAGATGGAGCCCTAACTGGAAATTTAGGAGAAGTACTGATCAGGTTTGTATTGAACCATTGATTACAAAATGAATGAAGTGATCATTTTTAATCAGTAGGAATGAATAAATCAAGTGTAAAACATAGATCCAAGTTCAGACTAGATTTTTTTGCAGGCTGATCTTTTTCTCATCACTGTTAAGTAAGATTCATCAGTATTGCCAGCTTGTCAGGTCCAACATCTGGAGGTACAGATAAGAAGGGATATCTTAGCTTAACCCTTCACCAAACAATCCCAACTTTTAACGACTGAAAAAGAAAGCTTTCAAAAACATTGTGGGAAAAGGAGAAACCATAATTTTTTCTTCCTTTTTCACACATATTTCTGCCCTCTCCTTCATAAAATTCAATATTTGAGTCACTCTTTACCAAACAACAAAAAAGTAGATGTATTCAAATTGAAAGCATTTTTAGACAACAATTTAAAGGTTTACATGTTGCTCAAGGTATCAGGAAAACTGTCCCCTGGAAAACTCTCTCCAGGAACACCCCCAACCACCCACCCCCCCGCAACTGCCCCCTAGGAAAACAGCCCTCGGGAAATTCTTAACATTGTGATACTGATGCTGATGTTTTGGTTATTATTTTAATGCATTTCATTTTCATTGACTGAATTTGTTCCACATGAATGCACATTTCTCATGACATTAAGATATTCCCTTTGAAAGGTTTAACCCTGTGAAGGAGAAGTGATTCCTTTGAAAGGTGTAATCCTATTAACCCTTTCCCAAACAAGCCCTGGTTTTCATGTGTCTGCAGTACAAGTCTTTTGAAAACACTGTGGGAAAAGGAGAAATTGCTCGTAACGAGCAATTTCTCCTTTTCCCACAGTGTTTTCTACCCTTTTTCATAACTTTCTGCCATTTTCATCAAATTTAAAATTGTCGTCAGCAAACTCTTTCAATTTGGACCAGTCCAAAATTTGTCGTTTGGGAAAGGGTTAAAGCTAATTAATTTTTTTTAGGTAAAGATGTTTGTGCCTCAAACTGTACTGTGAACTTTTAAAAATGCATTGTAAATATGTTTCATAAAGATGATAGTACTAAAAAAGGAAAAAGGGATGAGTACTTTGTCCAGTTAAAAAAAAAGTTGTGCTAAATTAGAAATAAACAAAAAAAAAAGAGGTAGATGCACCATATTATTCTTGAGAAGTGCTTACGTTTCTTTGTGTATGTAATGGTCCATTTTGTTTAATGTTGCCATCACTTTGCAGCACAGCCTGATGAGGCTTGTACGAGGGCCGAGCAAAAAGTTCGTGGAATTTCTTCATAACTTTTTAATTTGATGTCGGATTGTTTTCAGATTTTCACTTGTGAAATCATGGTCTTATATCAATTTCCAGGTAAAAAATCACAAGTGTGATTTTACTTTAGATATGTTTATTTTCACCCTAAAAAGTGCAAGGTTTGCTACCCCAGAGCACACCGTAAAATCACTGTTGTCATGCTTTCGAAAAACAATCATATTTCAAAATTGTTTTATTCAAATCTCTTGAAATCGCGTCAACTTAATGAATGACTCCAATTGACATCTTGTGCGAAATTTAAGTCACTTCCAAAAGCAACATTAGTCTGACACTTTTTGTGAGACCTATCGAAGGAAAAATAAGGTAAAGAATGGTGGTTTCAGAAGTGGTAGAAACTCAAATTCTGTGTAAACTTAGGGCATGGTGTGTCTGAAACGTTTATGTTATTGGCAGAAGCTGGGGTAAAGTCACTATTTAAAAAATCTGTGGTAGTCAAGTGGCATGTGTGGTTTAAAAAATGAAGAAAGAGAATTGAAGATGGTCCAACAGAGAGCACAAATATGAAATTAAATAAACATGCTAGTTAAATGACGTTGACGCCATGGCATGCTCCTGGTAGCCATTTTCATCGTTGTAAAAGGAGTCATAGCAACTAGGTTTTTAGCTCCACTGGCCAAAGGCCAGCGGGCTTATGTCATGGCCCGGTGTCCGTCGTGCGTCCCTCCGTCAGTCCGTCCGTGCGTTAACTTTTATTTCAAACATCTTCTTCTCTGAAACTACCAATCCAATTTTCATGAAACTTCACAGAAATGATCCTGCCATGGACCTCTTCAGAATTTCTCGAAAGAATTTGATTCCTTCAAAAACTCTGGTTGCCATGGCAACAAAACTGAAAAATATTGTTAATCTTTAAAAATCTTCTTGTCTGAAACCATAAGGCATAGGGCTACCAAATTTGGCATGTAGCTTTATGTAATAGACCTCTATCAAGTTTCTTCAAATTATAGCCCTGGGGTCAAAATTGGCTCTGCCCCAGGGGTCACAAGTTTTACATAGGCTTATATAGAGAAAACTTTAAAAATTTTCCTGTACCTAGCCATAAGGCCTAGAGCTACCAAATTTTGCATGTTGCTATATCAAGTGGGCCTCTACCAAGCAGGCCAAAATTTTAGCCCTGGGGTCAAAATTGGCCCCGCCGCAGGGGTCACAAGTTTTACATGGGCTTACTTAGTGACAACTTAAGAAATCTTCCTGTTATGATTTTTTTTTTTTTTTAAATTAGCCTTGCATCAGGGGTCTTATGTTTTACAGAGGCTTCATATGGACAAAACTTGAAAATCACCTTATTTATAACCATACAGCATAGACTTGTATTATTTTGGCATGTGGCTTTATCTTGTGGACCTCTACCAGGGTTCAAGTAATTATAGCTCTGGGATCAAAAATGGCTTTGCCTTGTGGGTCTCAACTTTCACATGGGCTTTTACAGAGAAAACTTTGTAAGTCTTCATTTTGAAACCATTTGGCTCAGAATTGAAATGTTTAGTATTTATGGTTTATAAGCCAGTGGAGCGATACAGGGCCATCATGGCCCTCCTGTTAGATCAATCTGTCGGAAACTTGCCAAGTTTGTCCATTATGAATGGAAGTTAAACATATGAAAATTTAAGGTGTGTTAGCATTGGTAGTTTTGTTTTAATTAACAAATTGCATGAACTTTTTGCTCGGCCCTCGTAGATGAGCCAAAATATTTTTTTTTTTGTAAAATAAGAAATACATATAAAACTGGGTGTGGGAGCAGATCTCTGGAGGGGGGAGATTTCCGGGGGGGGGGGGGGGGGGGGGCAGTTTTCCCAGAACCGTTTCTCAAATGATGAAATTTATCTCTGATAGGATAAGAAGACATTGTGGGAAAAGGAGAAAATGCTGGTTACCAGCATTTTCTACTTTTCCCTCATAGTTTCCAAAAGCCTTTATCCTCAAGGTTGTTAAAATTCAGGATTGTGTGATAAAGGGTTAACATGGTTGCTTCACATGTTTTTTCAGGTGCAACAATGTTTTATATGTGAGAGGTGTTGAAGAGGAAGATGAAGAAGGGGAGATGAAAGATTGAGACTAAAATCTTCATTGTACAAAACTTTGCCAGCTGGACTATTGTGGGATCCTGAAATAGTGATGTTTTATAGTGTAAAATCTTCTTTAAAATCTCTCAACACTTTGAGCTCTAAATAAGCAAAATAGGCAATTGTACTTGTTCAGAAAGACCCATAAATTACAGTTTTCAAATATGGTTTAGACAAAGATTGGAATGTATTTTCTGTGCAGTATGGTCTAGATCTAGGCTTTCATCAACTGCAACTTAAGGTTGGACTTGGTTCTCTTAACCCTTTACCACACAATACCGACCTTAATGACCCTGACAAGGAAGACTTTTGAAAATATTGTGGGAAAAGGAGAAAATGCTGATAACCAGCACTTTCACCTTTTCCCACAATGTTTTCTATGATATCAAAAATAAATCTGGTCATTTAAACAACCTCTGATTTGTTGTCTGCAAGTGCTTTCAATGTGAACAAGTCAAAACTTTTGTCATTTTTTAAAGAGTTAAGAGTTAAACATTTAGATAAATGAATTTGTTGAACTGGTCATACCAGATCACTTTGAGTTTAATCTCATTGAATATCATTGTGAAGGCTATCAATACACCTTGCATTAAGAACAATAGTTAATGCTGTTACTGATTAACCCTTTACCAAACATGCTGTTACTTATTAACCCTTTACCAAACAATCCCGATTTTTAACCACCCTGAGAAAGGAGCCTTTTGAAAACATTGTGGGAAAATTGAGCTGGTAACCAGCATTTCTCCTTTTCCTACAATGTTTTCTACCCTTCCCAAACAAAGTTCAATTTTGTTCAAAATTTGTTGTCTGCAAATGCTCTCAATTTCAGCCAGTCTAAAATTTTGTTGTTTGGTAAAGAGTTAAAAGCATAAAACTTCAGCAGCTTGTATACTGAAAGTGATGAGTTTTTTTAAACCAAAATTAAAACTCAAGAAAAACAATTCTACTCTAAAAGACCAGAGTGGAAAGATAAAAAAGCATCATATAGATATATATCCAGAAATTCTGTCATTAAACTCTATGATAGTTACTCAGAATTGTCTCATAGATACTTCTAATGACTATGAAACACAGGTTTTAGTAAAAGTCTTTAGAAATATGATGATTTAGAGCCTAAATGGCCATCCCACAGCTGTTCTAGGTCATTTCTTTTAAAAACTCATACCATCTGATTCACAAGAATTTTCATTATGTTCACTCATCCTGTCATTTTAGGTTACAAAAAAAAAAAACCTCTTCAAATCATGTTGTTGAAATCACTAGCAAGTGTTGTATATAGGTCTCGTGAATAAACATCCAAAAATTTTCATTTAGTTTATGGTTTCTTTTTTTATTTTAAATGCATAAATGATCAACATAATGCTATACAGAATTTGTGCAAAGAATTTTATTCCAACAAAAACTGGTTGCCATGGCAACAAAACTGAAAAATATTGAAAATCTTTAAAAACTTCTTGTCCGAAACCAGGCCAATGGCTACCAAATTTGGTATTTAACTTCATCCAGTGGACTTGTACACCAGATTTTTTAAAATTGTAGCCCTTGGGGCAAGATTGGCCCCGCACCTAGGGTATAAATTTTATATGGGCTAATATAGTGAAAACTTTAAAAATCTCCGTTAGTATCCATAAGGCATAGGGCTACCAAATTTGGCATGTAGCTTTATCTAGTGGACCCCTACTAAGGTTGTTCAAATCATAGCCCCTTTGGGGTCAATACTGCCCCATCCCAGGAGTCACAAGTTTTACATGGGTTTATATACTAAAAACTTCAAAAATCTTAGATTCTTAATAGTAAGGCCTAGGGGTACCAAATTTTGCATGCAGCTTCATCGAGTAGACATCTACCAAGGGTGTCCCAATCATAGCCCTGGGGTCAAAATTTGCCCCGCCCTGGGGGTTCAAGCTTTTACATGAGCTTATACACTGAAAACTACAGGAAGCTTCCGGTTCCTAATGGCAAGATGTAGGTTTATCAAAACTTGCATGTAGCTTCATCTAGTTGGTCTGTTACAAGATTTAGTACAGTATGGGGGGGGGGTTTAAAACCCGGGATTGTGTAGTAAAGGGCTATCTCTTTACCACACAAAAGTTTAGATATGTCAAAATTGAAAGCATTAAATTTTGCAATCATCAAATTAAAAATGGCAAAACTGATGAGATTTATCATAGTAAGGCTGGAAAACATTGCACAAAAAGGAGAAAAAGCTGGTAACACACACTTTTTCTACTTTCACCATTTTTTCAAATGCATTCTTCCTTAGAATAATTAATCCTTTACTACACAATCCCAAGTTTTAATGACCCCCAAGGAAAATTACTTTTGAAAACATGGAAAAAGGAGAAAAATGCTGGTAACCAGCATTTGCTCCTTTTCCCACATCCTTTTCTATCCCTTCAAAGAGAATTTCCTAATTTCTGCAACATTTAGTTTATGGTGTGCAAATGTTTTCAATTTGGACCAGTCTGAAATTTGGTAAAGAGTTAAAAGAGGACTGTTCAGTATAGGATGAAAGCAAGTATGACTGCTTACGCAATCCAAAAGTTGTTCACTCGGCCAACATAGCAAATTGTTACAACATCCAGCAATAAAATTGCAGCAGACATTTAAAAGGTAAATGTAAATTATGAAAGATCAAAATGAGTTAAGGTTTTAACTCTGTACCAATGTCAACATTTCCAGCTTGTTCAAAATGAAAACATTTGCGGACAATTAATGAGATCTGCTTTTAATAGGTTTGATGGTTTCCAGAATTTTCTTCTTATCCACAAATGTCTTCCCAAAGGGTAATTGAAAAACAGGATTATATGGTAAAGGGTTAATACTTAAGTAACATACAGATGAAAACATTGTGGGGAAAAATGTGATTGCTCTATATGAGCAACTTCTTTTTTTCTCACGTTTTTGACTGTGGTTGACTGCAAGAATGTTTACAAGAGGTAATGTTTTTGGGGGGGGGGGGGGGTGAGCTTTTATGATCACGCTGTGTCCATCATGCAGAGGTCAACATTTACCTTGTGTGCACTCTACAGGCCACATTTTCAGCCATATCCTAATGAAACTTGGTCAGAATGTTTGTCTCAATGAAATCTTGGACAAGTTTGGAATTCGGTCGCATTGGGTCAAAAAGTAGGTCACTGGGCCAAATCTTAGAAAAACCTTGTGTGTGTTCTAGAGGCCACATTTTCAGCTTTAAACTCAATGAAAATTGGTCAGAATGTTTGTCTGGATAACATGGTTCGCACAGGTCTTGAAAAACCCTTGAATTTGATCTTTGCCTTATAAAACCCTTAAAAATGATTAACAGCCTTATAAAACCCTTAAAAACTACAGAAAGTCCTTAAAAAACCCTTTAAAATTGTTTCGCGAGTGAGCTGTAGTTTTATTGCTGGCCGGCCTCAGATCAGGTCTTTCTAGTGTACACGCAAAGATAATGGGTACCAGTCTATTATGACATGCGTATATACTTGTACCCGTCCTAATGGTAGCAGAAATACTCGATTATGGAAAGCGGGACACCACACAATGATACGGAATAAAATACGGACCCTTTTCTATGTCGTCTTCGGGAAAAATCTAATGTATTAAAACAGAATCACGATGAGTTCTCTCACAAAACTATCATTTGGATTTAACTTTCTTTTGAAAACGAGAAGAAAATGGATATTTAGATGCTTCATCAAAACTAATATAATAAAAGTTGAAATCGGCGATTTTTCCGCGATGATCGGAACTAAAGACGTAGTTTTATACATGATCACAGAACGTAGACGCTTTACTATTCATGATTAATAAGCGTTTCAAAAACGTTGAGTGCATGAATCAGCTCTTTTGAATACGTAATCGGCGATCGTCTGCGAGGGAAAAATATCTTCAACCATGGGAATAAACTGTATGAAAACCAATATTTGTGCATATGTAGTGTTTTGTCGGCCTTAAATTTCAAGTTTGAGTCCTTAAAAAATCCTTAAAAAACCCTTAAATTTTTCTATCAGTATTTTGTATGAACCATGGATAAACTCTCTGACAAGTACAAAATTGGGTCACGTTGGGACAAAAAATAGGTCACTGGGCCAAATCTTAGAGAAACCTTCTTTGCATTCATGAGGCCACATTTTCAGCCAGATATTCATGAAACTTAGAATGTTTATCTTGATAAAATCTTGGACACACAGAAAATTGAGTCACGTCGAGTCAAAAAGTAGGTCATGGGGCCAAATCAAAATGAAACTTGGTCAGAATGTTTGTCTTGATAAAATCTTAAACAAGTTCCAAATAGGGTCACATTGGGTCAAAAAGTAGGTCACCTTGTGTGCACTCTTAAGGGCCACATTTTCAGCTTGATACTCATGAAATTGGGTCAGAATGTTTGGATAAAATATCCAACTAGTTCGAAATGGGTCACACTGGGTGAAAAAGTACCTTGTGTGCACTCTTGAGGCAACATTTTCAGTCTGATACTCATGAGACTTGGTAAGAATGTTCTCCTGAATGAAATGCATGTATTGGACAAGTTTGAAATTGGGTCAAAAAGTAGGTCACTGGGCCAAATCTCAGAAAAACCTTGTGTGCACTCTAGAGGCCACATTTTCAGCCTGATACTCATGAAACTTTGAATGTTTTCTTGATAAAATCTTGGACATGTAGAAAATTGGGTCACATTGAGTCTAAAAGTATGTCACAGGGCCAAATCTTAGAAAAACCATGTGCGCACCCTAGAGGCTACATTCTCAGCTTGACACTCATGAAACTTGGTCAGAGTGTTTGTCTAAATGAAATCTTGGACAAGTTTGAAATTGGGTCACGTCAAGTGAAAAAGTAGGTCACTGGGCAAAATCTAAGAAACACCTTATGTGCAGTCTAATGGCCAAATTTTCAGTCTGATACTCATGTACGATTGTCAGAATGTTTGTCTTGATGATATCTTGGAAAAGTTTGGTATCGGGTCAAAAAGTAGGTCACTGGGCCAAATCTTAAAAAATTCTTGTGTGCACCCTAGAGGTCACATTTTGAGCTGTATCTGAAATTCTAAAATAGGTCAAGTCAGTCAAAAAGTAGATCACTTGCACTCAAGTGTTTTACATCATCACAACCAGAATCTTTTCAGCCTTATCAGTCCCAGAAGACCTTATGCAGGCGAGCACTTTAGGGCCAATGGCCCTAGTGTTTCCCTTAGTTATCTGCTCTTTTCAGTCATATCAGGGCCACCAGCATTTGTATCCACATATTTTTAAGTTTATTTTACTAGTGCTACACAGAACATTTTCCATTCCAGTCCCTGCTTTCCCCATTAGCATCTTCAAAACTATTTAGTTGATTGATTTAATGTATTTTATGTCACTTTCATCACTATTCCAGTCATACTACAGCGACAGCTCACATATTCATCTATGTCCTGGGTTTCACCAGTTCTAGGCTAGGGCTCTGGATTGTCTTGCCCAAGGACATCCCCACAAAACACCCAGTGTCTTCAGTGAGGCGTTAACCTGGGGCCTCTATGTTGCAAGTCCTTCACTTTACACTGAGCCAACAGGACCCCAGCACTAAGAGAGAAATAAATCTTGTGTCAGTGACCATTATCAGTCCTCATAACAGAGTATAGCTCCACTAGGAATCAAACTCTTGACCCCTGGATTGATTACCTTGTAAACTACTGACATTTTCCCAGTTGGCCTGGTAATGGAATTGAAACCCATCTAGAATATACTGCAAGGTAAAAATAAGGTTTTACCCTAACCAAGCAATCCTTACAACTTTGATGATAAAGGCTTTTGAAAACATTGTGGGGAAAGGAGAAAATGCTGGTAAACCAGCATTTTCTCCTTTACCCAGTGTATTCTGCCTTTTCAAAAACATCCTGTCATGTGAACCAAATTTAAGCTGTCTTCAAAATTCAAATGCGTTTAAATCAGACAAGCCTTCAATTTTATTGTTTGGGGAAGAGTTAAGAGAACAAATGTACCTGGTATACAAGACTTCAATTTTATTGTTTGGGGAAGAGTTAACCCTTTACCACACAATGACGCCTTTTGACGCCCCTGGGAAAGAAGCCTTTTGAAAACATTGTGGGAAAAGGAGAAAATGCTGGTAACCAGCATTTTCTCCTTTTCCCACAATGTTTTCTACCCTATCAAAGAAAAATTGCACCATTTTAGCCAAATTGAAATTGTCGTCTGCAAATGCTTTTAATTTGGAGAAGGCTAAAATTTTGTCGTCTGGTAAAAGGTTAAGAGAACAAATGTACCTGGTATATAAGATTAAAGAACCGTAAAGCTTTTCATGATTAGAATTTATTTAAACATTGACTCTGTGCCAAAGGAATGCAACTCGTAACTGTTAAAGCACTATTTTTGCCCCTTTGGAATCTTGCTACAAGTCGAACTGTTATTACATCAAGATGTTAAGTGTTAACAAACAACAGAACAGTGCAGTATGATCTTAATAACTTTAAGCCTAAGCTGCAAAAGCATGACTCAATGCACTTTTGTTCGTCAATTAGATCAAGATAAGTCTCCCAAGAACATTAACCCTTTATCACACTGCAAAATTTTAGACTTGTTCACATTAAAGGAATTCACAAACAACAACTCAAATGTTTTTCAAATGTCCTTGAATAGATAGAAAACATTGTGAGAAAAGCAATATTTTAAAATGCCACCCTTTTCAGGGTTGTTAAAACTCGGAATGATTAAGTTGCTTTCTCCTCATCCCACAATGTTTTCCACCCAAGTAAATGCACATACCATCATCTAAGCTGCATTTGATAATGTTGTCAGAAACAACTTTCAATTTGGACAAGGCTAAAATTGTGTCATGTAGTAAAGAGTTGAGAAAAATCAATTAAGGGTTAATCAAAAAGAATTTCAAAAGCCATCACCAATAACTTTGATACATGTATGAACTCAAACCTTTCTGTTGGTGCAGATTTATGTTACTGGTACTGTTATACTTTGGTGGTCAATAATTCTGGTCGTCGGCAAAGCTTCAGTATTACAATTTATTTTCAGCATAATTTCACAGGGATTTTTCAGCATGAAGCAATCTAGTCTTGCTAGAAAGGTAGCTTTTTTGCAGTAAATGCAGTTTAGTGCTTGTAGACCTCTTGTGAAGTCAAGTAACAGTATTTGCAGTTACTGCTAGTTGCATAGCAACATTGTTTGTGAACGGCATCTGCTTATAATTGCAATTACGGTATACATTACAATAATGTTGCATCTAAACCTAGTATCAATGTCAGTAAAATGATGAAACTTGACATTTTGTATGATGTTGAAGACGAAGTCCACTGTAGAGGATCTGAGTAAATGGCGTCTACTATATTGTTACAGTATCGCGGCTCCATACTTCTCATCACAGATATGATAAAGCTAAGATTTTCTGAACCACATCTTGATCCAATATTCTGTACAAAACAGTTGTATGCCTCTGCCAGGGCACTGAAATGTAAAAAGAAAAGCTTGATTAACCCTTTAATAAACAATCCATTGTTTTAAAGACCAAGAGGAAAGCTTTTGAAAAAATTGTGGGAAAAGAGATACTGGCAAGCAGTATTTACTTTCTTCTCTCCCCACAATGTTTTTTTTTTACCCTTTCAAAGACAAATTTTATGTTTTAAGTCAAATTTAATTTGTTGTCTAAAATGCTTTCAATTGGAACAAATTTATAACGCTTTTCTTTGGTATATAGATTTATGATTTCAAACTTATCTTGGCTATACGATCTGAGGTTTATACTTTGGTGACAGCAGCTATCCAACATATTGCACATCTGAGAACCATCATTTTCTTCTTCTTCCACAATTTTTTCCACCATATCTACTATAAAACTTATCATTTGAGCAACGTTTGACTGGTTGTCTGCAAATGCTAAATATATGTTGTTTAGTAAAGAGTTAACATGGCCTTCAAAAGTATTTTAGCAGCTAACTTATTCATGTCTCAGCCAATCAGATGTTTTAGCTCATTACAAAACAATAAATTTTAAACTTGTCCAAATTGAAAGGATTTACAGATGACAAAGCTCAAAACATTTAAACTGTCTTTCATACAGCGAAAACATTGGAGGAAAAGGAGAAAATGCTGGTTACCAACATTTCTCTTTTTCACTCCATGATTTCAGAAGGCTTCTTTCTCAGGGTGATTAAAAGTCACCATTGTGTGGTAAAGACTAAAACTGTCACAAATTTATGGCTACCAAGCCTTGTTTATCTGTTTCGTGTCATATTTTTTCAACCTTACTTCGGCTGTGTCAATGTGGCTAGTGTACCTACCCAGCTCTTTCCTTGCCAATGCTGTTTCTAAACCAATGGCTGCTTTTCAACATAAACATTTCAGCACTGAGAGAGGATAAAATCTTGAATGACTATCATCAATCCTCAGAATCTGGCAAAGCTGGTATTAAAACACATGACCCTTGGCTTACAACCCTGTACGTTACCAACAGGACGACTAAGCTCTTTCATTCTTGGATCTGTTCTTTTCAATACCACTTTACAAAATAATCCCATGTTTTCACAACCCTGGGGAAGAAGTTTTGAAAACATTGTGGGAGAAGGAGAAAAAGCCTGTAACCAACATTTTCTCCCGCTAAGTATTCTTCTTTCCCACAAATCACATCCTTTGATCCATAGTTCATTTGTCGTCTGCAAATTCTTTCAATATAGACGAGTTGAAGTTTGTCAGATGGAAAAGGGATACTTTGTGAAATGTTCTCGGTTATACATACCAGTCCATTTCCATTCCCATCTTTCAGGTCAGGGGTATTTTTTAAAACTGCTGGATTTTCTTTATCGATTGGGTGTTAACCTTAAAGTGCTTTCAATACTTTGTAGTTGCCTATGTGGCCAGTTTAGATCATATTGTAATTATTTGAGTCTTATTTCTAGACTCAACATGTCTGTTAGATTTAATTTTCATTCTGTGGGTCAACCTTTAACTCTTTACCACACAATTCCGACTTTTAATGACCCTGAGAAAGAGGCCTTTTGAAAACATTGTGGGAAAAGGAGAAAATGCTGGTAACCAGCATTTTCTACTTTTCCCACAATGTTTTCTAGCCTCCCAAAAACAAATTTCAATTTTTGAGTTCCATTTATTTTGTTGTCTGCAAATGCTTTCAATTTGGACCAGTCTAAAAATTTGTCATTTGGTAAAGAGTTAAAGGAGCATTGAACCAGACTTTGACCCAAAAATTCTGGTGTGGAAAAGGCTAATATTTTTTAACTCTTTACCAAACGACAAAATTTTAGACTGGTCCAAATTGAAAGCATTTGCAGACGACAAAATAAATGTAACCCAAAAATTGAAATTTGTTTTGGGAAGGGTAGAAAACATTGTGGGAAAAGGAGAAAATGCTGGTTACTAGCATTTTCTCCTTTTCCCACAATGTTTTCAGAAGGCTTCTTTTTCAAGGTCGTTAAAAGTTAGGATTTAGTGGTAAAGAGTTAAGGAAAACTATTTGACCAATCACAGTAAGTAGGAACACGGCAGCTGAACAAATATAAAAAATTCAATTTCTTCAAATACATATACCATAGTTAATGCGATCTTAAATCAAAAATTTTTAATGTGTATCTTTGATGGTTATGAAGTTATAAATGATTATCTAATGACTCACACTGGTCTCACAAAATGTATGAAAAAATGAATATCTTTGTCATGCATTCCTAAGTATTTAACACAAAATGGCAAAGTACTGAGTAGACCAATGCATCCATTGATATTCTGGTTCTGTGCCATTAGTATAAACCCATTCATAAAAAAGGTTTTTCTTAGTGAAAAATCAACCAATCTGCTGTCGTATCACAGCAAAATTAAAGGATTTTTTTATTTGTATGTAAAAATTTTAGAACATGTTAGATATACAGTGGAGCCCCGTTATAACGAACTTCATTAACTCGCTGATTCCGTTAGAACGCGGGTGTCCTATGGCTCCCAAAATTGGGGGGGGGGGGGGGGTTGACCATTTTGCGTCCGATCAGGATCTAGGATACGCTGATCTGGATGCTCAATGTAAAAAAAAAAACAACCTACTAATCAATTGCTCAAAATCGATACGCGTGCACATAATCAGACAGTCTTTCACACCTTTTCTGGTTGTTACCTGTATGACCGCTGGCAATCGTTATTGGTTGTTTGACATTGTTTGACAAATACTCGCTCAGTTGATTACGATAGGACTTCAGTCTTCAGCCAAACTGTGTGACACTTGAGTGAATAAAGAATGGTCAAACACAAGCTTACACAAGCCATTTTCTGTATAAAAACTGGGCTACTTGGTTCGAATGGATACACAACGTTGTATTCTAGATAGCGATAGCAATCGATCATACAGTGATTCATACAGCGATTTCTAACTCATTTATCGACTCTTTTTAATCCAAAGCAAAGCACTTTGTTCTCTTATCCTTTGACTAACAAATTTATTCTTAAAAGATAACTTTGCAATATTTCACACCCTTTAATTAGTTGCACTATCGTTTTCGTACTTTCACGCCACAAGTTTTGTGCATACTAACTGTTCTTTCTCTCTATACTTTTACCTAACCTTGTTTTACAATGTCTCAGAAGAGGAAAGCATACACGATCGCAGAAAAACTACATATCATCGACAGGATCAAGAAAGGAGAAACACAGGCCAGCGTAAGTAGAGAGACGGGAATTCGGGACTCGACGATAAGAGGATGGATCAAAGACGAAGACAAATTGAGAAATTCCAGCAGCAGCTTGGAGGAAGGGGGGGGGTGAAACAGCGTTATATCCTTCACCCCGGATATAACACGGGGTCGAATCCATGGACCCCGTGGACTTCGTTATTACGGGGCTCCACTGTACTGTAACATTTCAGATAGTAAAATTTGATTGATTCAAGGCAAAGTAAAATTCTGATATTCTTAAATAAAAATTCAGAATATACTGTGTATTTTGCTTTAATTTTAGAACAATCTTAGCACTTTCTGTGATGATAAGTCCCACCAGATATTTAGTTGCTTTGGTAAACAGATATTTCATTCAAACATGAAAACTCTACAAAAGCATGCAACTGTGCCATTCATCCCTTTTTCACAAACAAAATGTGACTGAAACACAACAACAACAAAAGGTGTCATTTGATCGAAGCATTTCAGTGTGGGTATCCCTGTATATCCCTTATGTGTCAAGTGTTCAGTCAAATAAAGTACCGGTACTTCCAGTATTTATTGCCACTGTTTTTAAGCTTTCAATTACACCATATGAACATAAAGCCAGTACCTTATTGGTAATGCCATACCCATCTTACATAAAACACATTCAGTACTTCGATAACACAGGTTTTACAGTGGTGCTGTACAGGAAATTTGAATTTTACCAATATAAAACTGAATAATTACTATGTGTTGTGTTATAGATGCTACACTATTCAAATGTTGTAAATAGTACCGTATGTAGCTATCAAACAACCCTTAAAAATGATAATTTATAATGGCTCTTGTTTTGGACAAAACACTGCATGTTCCTCCTTACTGAGAATGGGTGCATATGAATGTCACTGTTCACCATTTAGTTGGTAAAAAACAAAAAAAAAATTGCTGCATAAAAATTGCCTCATGTGGGACTCGAATCCATGACCTTCAAAACCATAGTTAGTGACTGTACCACAATGCCATAGACTCATCTGACATTTTCCTGTGTTTAAATGTATTTATCCTTTGATTTACAAAAATGGCCATATTATTGATAACAATAATATTAGAGTAAAAATACAAGAAATTTAGTAAAATGTGGTAAAGCCACTACAGCTGGTTGAGTTAAAACAAGATTTTTGTGGTAAAGTGTTAGTATCATTCTAGGGAATTTATGATGTCTGAAAGCAACAAGGGGAATAACTGATAGGAGATCTTTATTTACCCTTTTAGTGTTAAAGGCAAAATCAGTAACTTTTCTGGATGGCAAGGATCAAGATAAGACTGCACAGAACATGCAGTTTGATCGTGGATGCACACCATCCATTTGTTTAGTCAAGCCTATATGATGAAAATCTTTCTAAAGTTTCAGCAGTTTGTATTTTGAGCCATCGAAAGAGGTCCAGTTTATATAATTGGCACTGAAAGAGTTCACCCTTCAAATGCTGAATAAACCCATTGGACATTTTCATTCTAGAATAAGACCAAGGTTTATTGCAAATTCATGGCTACCTTTTGCCTGTAGTGTTTTCATACTGCTGACATTGTAGGTCAAAGATCAGGCTGCACATTTTGTGCAGCCTGATCTTGATCTACACTGGCAGCAAAGGCAACAATATTAATGAAAGGCACTTTAAGCGTTAAGAGTCATTTACCTGCATTCTAGAAAAAGACCAAGATAATTGCAAATTCATGGCTACCTTTTGCCTGCAGTGTTTTCACATAGCCGACAGTGTAGATCAAAGATCAGGCTGCAGGTTTAGTGCAGCTTGATCTTAATCTACACTGGCCGAAAAGGCAACAATGTTAATGAAAGGCACTTTAAGCGTTAAGAGTCATTTACCTGCACATTCTAGTATGAGATGTGATCAATCTATCTGTGTATTTGTTTCGTGAGTAGGCAATATAAAGACATCTTGCAACCCTTTCTGTGGCCATAGTTATATTGATACAGTGTAATGTCTTGCGGAAATCATCTGGAATGAAAAGATGTAAAAGAAAGTAATCAATCAGCTGATCACAACTTAACATGTGAAGAAATACATTTGCATTCATTACAATTTCATAATCTATCTCCCATCTTTCCTTCAATCCGCCCTTTCTCTAATCTCTCTCATCCCTCATTAGCCCTCTCCCACCCCCCTCTCTCTCTCTCTCTCATGAGCAATTTCTCATTTTGCTGTGATATTTACACTTTTATTCATTGTTAAAGTTTAAAACTTAGAATAAAAGGAAGAGTAATGGTAGATCAATAGGAGAATGTGCAGTCTGATCAGTCTGATCTGATCTGTCTTGATGGTTCTAAGATTCGCTCACTTAACACTTTACTAAACAAGAAAATTTTAGAGACTTCCAAGTTGGAAGAATTCAAACTAATACCGTTAAGTCAACTTACATGTAACATATTGACTGCATAGTGATTGAGCTTTCAAGGCCTGTCCTGGATTGAATATAGCCTCTCTCATACTTGGATGTTCTGAACATTTTTCGTCCAGTTCACTGGTGCATCTTACTATTTCTGCTCCTGCATTACTGAGGAAAAAATAATAAAAATACTAGATCTACATTATCATTTACAGAATTGAGGCACCAAAGATTAGACTGTAGATCTATATCTCAAAGGGGAATTTTTTTTATCATTTCATACCTAATCCTAGAATCATTTTTTAATTAATTCTTTAACTCTTTACCACACAATCCCAAGTCTTAACGACCCTGAAAGACATTGCTTTTGAAAACATTGTGGGAAAAGAGAAAATGCTGCTAACCAGCATTTTCTCCTTTTCCCACAATGTTTTTATGGTATTCAAGACAGACATCATTATTTAACCCTTTACCATGCAAAGTCAACTTTTAATGACCCCGAGTTAGACAGCTTTCAAAAACATTGTGGGGAAAGGGGAAAATGCTGGTAACTAGCATTTTTCTCCTTTGCCCATTGTGTTTTCTACCCTTCCCATAACGAATTCAATTTTTGAGTCACATTTAATTTGTTACCTGCAAATTTAATGCTTCCAATTTGAACAGGTCTAAAATTTTGTCATTTGGTAAAGGTCAAGCTACATTTAACTTGTTGTTAGACAGCTTTCAAAAACATTGTGGGGAAAGGAGAAAATGCTGGTAACTAGCATTTTTCTCCTTTGCCCATTGTGTTTTCTACCCTTCCCATAACAAATTCAATTTTTGAGTCACATTTAATTTGTTACCTGCAAATTTAATGCTTCCAATTTGAACAGGTCTAAAATTTTGTCATTTGGTAAAGGTCAACCTACATTTAACTTGTTGTCTGAAAGTGCTTTCAATTTTGTGTAGTCCAAAATTTTGTCATTTGGTAAAGAGTTAACTTTATACCTGACAATAAAATTTCTAGCTCATACAAACTGAAAGCAGCTGCAAATGTCAAATCAAATATGAGATTTGTCTTTGATTGGGTAGAAAATACAGTCTGAAAAGAAAAAAAATACTGTTTACCAATTTCTTTTCCTTTTCTCACAATAGTCTTTTACTTAAGGTTGTTTAACTCTTTACCCAATGAAAAAAATTTAGACCTGTCCAAATTGAAAGCATCTGCAGATGACAAAATAAAAGTGACTGTGAAATTGAAATTTGTTTTGGAAAGGGTAGAAAACATTGTGGGAAAAGGTTACCAGCATTTTCTCCTTCTCCCATAATGTTTTCAAGAGACTTCTTTCTCTGGGTCATTAAAAGTCAGGATTGTGTGGTAAAGGGTTAAACTAGGGATTGTTTGGTAACAAGGTTAGGACCCCGTAAAGATGAGAACTGATATCACAAATGGGGAATAATTTTATCATTTCATACCTTATATTTGAGCCTTGCTCAGTGAAAAGGCATCTCCATGAAGCATTATACCAAGCAAGTCATCATATAATCACAGATCCATAAAGTCCATTTTGCCTAACAACCAACTGAATCATGGAGTAGACTGGTCATTGGACATGAAGAAAATCAACCAATAACAAAAAGTTTTGGTGCAGGTCAGCCTGCACAGACTGTGCAGGCTGACCTGGGTCGATACTTTTTGCAGATGTACTAAGCCCCCTTTGATAGGATTTTGTAAAGCATTGTTGGAAAAGGAGAAAATGATGGTAACCAGCATTTTCTCCTGTTCTCACAATGTTTTAATAAACCCTTTTAGCACAGGGTTGTTAAATACAAGGTTGTTTGGTTACTAGTAATACTACAACTGTTATTCCTATTATCACAATAGTAGTAGATCTACAGTGTCATAAAAACCATCACCCCAATCATTATGAAATATTTAACAGGAACATTCACTGAAGGTTTCCATTGTTGTTGTTCCAGGTTAATATCCTTCCATTCTGTTCAGGCGTTCCGAGATCAAACTTTAATTTGTACTCGGGAACCATCAAACGTGACTTTTTTTTCCCAGTAATATTGGTTAGCACAATTCACTAATTGCTATTTTTACCGTTTCTTGTAGAGAGAAACATAGTAAAGCAAAGTCATTGTACTTAACGCTTATTACCTGACAAGG
Source organism: Tridacna gigas (assembly GCA_945859785.2). Taxonomy (NCBI): domain Eukaryota; kingdom Metazoa; phylum Mollusca; class Bivalvia; order Cardiida; family Cardiidae; genus Tridacna; species Tridacna gigas. The sequence goes on along the minus strand of OX244036.2, from coordinate 32,890,407 downwards.
TGCCTCAATGAATTTAATGTCTTACAAAGCCGCAAAACAAACTTTTTTCTATAATGGGCCCAGCTTGGTTCAAGCGCTTAGACAGGCCGGAAAACTATTTTACTCTCTACAAAGGAGAACGTCGCAAAATGACAGACGAGAAATTTTCTCGAATTTTGAACGATTTCTCGTTTTCTTTTGTATCATTTTGTATAATTATTAAAGATCCACAAAAACATTTAATTCGCCCTACTTGTAGATGTAAAAGAATTAAGAATACACGTGATAAACTCTTACATTTTTGCCCAAGTTCGAAACAAGCGCTACTTAAAAACAACTGGGCGAAATCCGGACGAAAGCGGCAACGTTCTTAAAATAGTAACAATCCCCTGATCAAAATAATCAAAGTGCCTTGGTATTCAGTTGGACGTTGAAGAAGTCTAAATCCAATTTTAGAAGTCCTGCATTGACAATATCACTGCAAAAGATGAATTTTAAATGCATTAGGTTATGGTGCAGACCATGATCAGACTGTGTCGTCAGATCTTGATCTATACTATCTGCTTTAGGAAAGCACTGATAGGTGCACTGGCCGCTGTGATATAACTGTAATAAAGTTTAAAACGCGTTAAACACTATTCAAACACTCTTCTACTTGTTGGGGCTTTTTACCTGCGTTAGAATGAAGATTACACTTGATTAACTGGAAAAACAGTTGCAAGAGAAGACGATATCTTTTTTTTTTTTTCTTCTTTTTCTGTGTTATGATTGGACATAATATTAGAGCGGCGTCCACCGCCCCCATACCCCGACGGTCATGCAAATTTGAGTAGAGTCATTTGTAAAAAGAAGTACCTGCAAAAATAATTTAAGAAATCCAACGTCATTTCCGGTGTAGAAGGTGGAGGGAAGTCGACAGCAGGCGTCATAATGACTTCCGTTTCGTCGAGAGATCCACGTTTTTCATGTCTTTGATGAACTCGTCTAATATTTTCTGTACTGTCTGTATTTTGATATTTTTGGATATCTACCGGTCTGAATTTTATACTTGGTAAGTCTTTTATACACGTCATCGACCTGACATGAGGATTTGCGTATGGACATTCTTTACTTTCCACGAGTATGGCTGCAACTAGAAAACGAAGTCCGATCTATTGAAATTTGAAAATCACAGAAGGCATACTTTAACCCTTAAGCTGCTAAGCGCGACTTACTGACCTTTTGCGGACAGGGTAGATCAAGATCAGACTGCACAGAACGTGCAGTCTGATCTTGGATCTACACTGTCCGATAAGGAGGTAGTCTTTCCTCCTAAAATACCTTTGAAATAGGAAAATTTGGGATTTTACTATCGGCTTGAAAGCTTCATTTCTTTTATGTAGTAGGATATGGGTTAAAAGTATATTTACATGTATGTAAACATATGAATACAAATAGAAATATACATGTATGTGATTCTAAAGCGTTTTTTCTTTCAACTGATCTTTTCTTCAAAGGCAAATCCCTTCATTTCACTATGTTAAATTTGTAACCTGGATTGTTATCAATTTGGACAAGTCTGAATTTGTCTGGTATTATGCTGGATCCGTGAAAGAAGTACGTGAATTCTGGATAATAAACTCATCTGGTAGCAACTAACAGTCCCTCTAAGTTCAGAAGTGAAATGCGCTAATCAAGCATGGTAGGTAAATAATGGACCCTTGGACCAACAGGTAGGAGAGAGAATTAGAGAATTTGAGACTGAGTGTCATAAATACCTAACTGGTTTACGGACGAAAACAAAGAAGAAGGAGAAGAAGAATGATGATGATGATGATGATGATGATACAGGAAAGGTGAAGAACAATAACTCTACATGGTTCGTCATAAATGAATAATTCTGTTATAATCAGTTTTATTTTTATTGCTTTTTATCACCTAATTACAAGAGGAACATCTATGCCATCTTCTATCATAGCGTGAATCTCTCTTACTCATCCCCCATTACCTCACAATTACGACTTCCAACGCACCTGCAGTAAAAGAAAAACCTGCAGCAAAACAAATTCTGTAGGAAAAAGGAACAATAGGGTAGGTGATACGGATATGGATCATAATTTTATGAGCCATGCTTCTTGAAAAGAGGGCTTAATGGATCTATTAACCCTTATCCTACTGAATAAAAGAAATAAAACTTTACAGTAGATAGTAGAAGCCAAAAACTTTCCTGTTTCAATGGTATTTTTGGAGGAAAGATATCTTCTTATCGGACAGTGTAGATCAAAGATCAGACTGCACGTTCTGTGCAGTCTGATCTTGATCTACGCTGTCCGCAAAAGGTCGGTGGGTCGCGATAAGCAGCCTAAGGGTTAAAAAGTATCGCCCTATGTCAGCTTGTGTGGACTAAGGCTGACACAAGTCGAAACTTTTTGCTATTTGTAAATTTTCTACATGTACCTTCAGATTCAGTTGGGTGTTATACAAAATGGATTTTATGGATCCCTAATTATAGAGTGACTTGCAAGGTATAATGCATCACGGAGATGCATTAAATCCCCTTTTGCCAGAGCATGGTTAAATTATCCTTGGCATCCATCTCGTTAATTTTTTTTTTTGTTAACCATTATCCTTCATGTCTCAAACTCTTCCATCGACTTTTAAAATCGCATTTGCGGTCGGCGTAGATCAAAACCAGAATGTTTAGGACGTGCATTCTGATCTTGTATCTAAACTATCCACTACCTGGAGCTTAACTATGACCAAAATATTATGTTCAACTGTCGTGAAAATCTGCCTTAAGACCTCCGCAAAAAAAGTCGAATTTATTCAGTTGGCTGAGGAGTGAATTCCTATTAATTCTTTGTCTAAACTTTGAGCAGCCAGCAATGTAATAGTTAAACCTTTTACCATCAGCGACCTTGATATAAAAGACTGTTGAAAACATTGTGGGAAAAGGAGTAAATACTGATAACCAGCATTTTCTCTTTTTTCCCCCACAAAGTTTTCAATCCTTTCAGAGACCAAGTCCTAATTTTAGCCATATTTATGCCAACTTGAATGAAAAAGAAGACATTTTCATTTAGTTAGTGAATTACGTATAGTATATCAATGTTCAGAATATCCGGCAATATAACAAAATGACATTGCATATTTTGATGATTATCTACACCGTCTGCTAAAGCAATTTTACCCTTTACCAAACGATCACGCGTTTAAAAGATGCGGGGAAAGAAGGCGATCAGAAAATAATGTGGGAAAAGGAGGAAACCCTAAAAAATCAGCATTTTTCCTTCTCCCACTATGTTCTCTACTATTTTAAGCCGTTAATTTGTCGTCTGCAAATGCTTTAAAATTTAGCATGTCTAAAAATTTAGTCGTCTGCCGCAAAGGGTAAAGATGAGTTATGCAGTGCTCTGACTATTAGCAGGAAGTACAAAACGCAGGTGAGCAATTAAAAAAGGGTGCGATCCCCTTAAAAAACAGTTAAATATCTTTTATAACATTACATTAATGTCTTTGGGAATGAGAACTTGTCTTTCATAACCATGTTTTATTTTATTTTCATGATCTCTCTCTCTCTCTCTCGTCCCTATCGCTAATATTCTTACAAGTCTGAAAATCTCATCAAAGCGCTCTGAAACAATACATTATTTTGTTCTACCATATTGTACTCGTTCCCCTGTTTACAACAAATTTGTAGCAGTCGTCAATTAACCCTTCCCAAACAAGCCCTGGTTTTCACGTGTGTGCAGTACAAGTCTTTTGCAAACACTGTGGGAAAAGGAGAAATTGCTCGTAACGAGCAATTTCTCCTTTTCCCACAGTGTTTTCTCCCCTTTTTGATAACTTTCTGCCATTTTCATCAAATTTAAAATTGTCATCTGCAAACTCTTTCAATTTGGACCAGTCCAAAATTTGTCGTCTGGGAAAGGGTTAAAATAAAAAAAAAACAATCCTTATTTAATATGCACAGTGAACATATTTTAGGGTGAGACACCAGGAAAAATAATGGTACAAAGGATAAATTTCCCGTTACGAGCAACGTCTCCTTTTTCCACAATATTCTCAATTGGTCTGCGGCAACACGAAAAACAGTCGTCCGCCGGGGTAAAGCGTTGAACTCTTTACCAGACAACAAAAATTTAGATTCATCCAAATTGAAAGCATTTGCAGTCGACAAATTAAGTGGCTCAAATGATGGAATTGGTAAAAGGGTAGAAAACATTGTGGGGAAAAAGAGAAAATGCTGGTCATCAGCATTTTCTCCTTCACCCACAATGTTTTCAAAAGCCTTCTATGACAGGGTCGTTAAAAAACGGGATTGTATCGTAAAGGGTTAAAGATTGCACATTATCTTGTTCTGCCGCATTACGAGTACTGATACCTCTCTCTTTCCTACAAACAATCAATACCTTTACATTCCTGATAATCGTGCGTTAACGAACAAATGCCCCTTTTGCCGCAATATTTTCATTTTACGACTGCTGCAAGACGCAAAACATTCGTCTGTCGGAGTTAACTCTTTACCAGATGGCAAAATCTTAGACTAATCGAAATTTCAAAGCATATGCAGACGACATACTTAATGTTGCTAAAAATGATTGAAAATGTCTCTGACAGGGTAGAAAACATTAAGGGAAACGAAGAAAATGCTAGCTATCAGCATTTTCACCTTTACCCACAATGGTTCCAAAAGCCTTCTTCTTCTGCGTTGTTAAAACTTTGGATTGTTTGACGAGGGGTTTAACCCTTAAGCTGCTAATAGCGACTCTCTGACCTTTTGCGGACAACGTAGATCAAGATCAGACTGCACAGAACTTGAATCTACACTGTCGGATAAGGAGATATCGCTCCTCAAAAACTACCCTTGAAATAGGAATATTTGGGTTTTTACTATCGGCTTGAAAGTTTCATTTCTTTAATCCTTTACCACACAAACCCGACTTTTAACGACCCTGAAAAAGAAGCCTTTTGAAAACATTGTGCGAAAAGGAGAAAATGCTGGTAACCAGCATTTTCTCCTTTTCCCACAATGTTTTCTACCGAATCAAAAAGAGAAACCATCATTTTAGCAACAGTACATTTGTCGTCTGCAGATGCTTTCAATTTGGTCGAGTCCAAAATTTTGTCTTTTGGTAAAGAGTTAATTTAGCAGGATTAAGGGTTAAGACCGCCTATTATCTACTTCTAACACATTACTGTCTATCTGATACGTACATTATTCCACTTTTCCTACCGACTCTGGTATCTTATTGTCCATGAAATTTTCTGATTTCCACATGTTAAACTACCTTACTGCCAATGACGACTTAGATAACTTCTTTTTGCGAACAGTTTGAATTGAGATCAGACTGCACAGAAAGTGCAGTCTGACCTAAGATCTACACCGTCCGCTACCTGATGCTAAATTTCCATCATTTTCAACTCTTCAATCACAGGAGAAATCTACTCTTTGGATTTCGGGGGGAAAAACAGAAGTAATCATTTTCTTTACGCATTTCTTCAGTTTGATCGTTTTAATGGTGCAACGCGCTTTCATCACTAATTCATTCCTACCACGGCTGCAGCTCATTTATTCGTTTACTATCCGGGTTTCACAAGGCCCTGCTGTGCCTTGCCAAGCTGCTTTTCTTCAGCATGCTAAGCGTTAAAATGAATTGTTTCTTTGTTGTCTTTTACAGACACGGTACTGTTCAACATCCGTTAAAAACACATGTCGTAAAATATGGTCTGTTTGCAAGATTTATTTTCAGCCAGGCTTCAGCCAGATATAGTGAAGATTTTCATCCGGCGCATTACCGCTGTCAAAATATTTTGCCGAAAAGAAAAGTAAATCTTGCGGAATGCGATCATTATGACTTCGCATCAAACTTGTTTTTTTTTTTGCATAAACTCTTTACCAAAACTAAAAAATTTTACACATTTCCAAATTGAAAGCATTTGCATACAATAAATTAATATCTCAAGTGATGGAATTTGTCTTCGAATTGGAAGAAAACATTTGGGGAAAGGGGGGAAATACTAGTTATCAGCATTTTTTCTTTTCCCACAACGTTTTCAAAAGCCTTCTTCTAAGGGACATTAAACACGAGACCATTTGGTAAAGTGTTAAATAATGCAATATTTTTTCTGTAAAATCCGATGATTCCATTATTGTACGCCATTTTTTAAGGGGGCGGGGGTAAAAGGTGTGAATGGCGGATGGTTCTCGATCTTCCTTACTTACCCCTTTATCACACGATTCCACCTTTTAAGGACCTTGGAGAAAAAATAACTTTTTGAAAAATATTGTAGGAAAAGGAGAGAATACTGGTAACCAGCAATTTCTCCTTTTCCAACAATGTTTTCCGCCCTTTCAGAGACAAATCATGTCATTTAAGACAAATTCAATTTGTAGGTCTTCAAATACTTTCAGTTTGGACTAGTCTGTAATTTGTAGTTTGTTAATTAAAGAGTTAACCACCAATACATCTCCTTTATCCAACAAACAAATGTCTCATCTTGAGCAAATAATGACAGCCCGATCGCATCAGACACCGAGTTTACACTGTGTCACCATTGTAAACTGTCGCAGATATCAAGCATATTTTAGCCTTACAAAAAAAAAAAAATGCTGGTAACCGGCATTTTCTTCATTTCAAACCGTGAATGTTTTCTACCCTATCATTCTGGCCAAATATAAGAATACTTTCAATTTGGACGAGTCTGAAAATTTGTTGTCTGGTAAATGGTTAAAAAAGAGCCCGCTGCCAACAAAATGAACTTAACTTTTTATCGAGATATAAAGGTACATTTTCTTTGCAGTTGAAGATAAATTTTGTCAAAGTTTAGCATCCGAAAGCAGACAGTGTAGATCGAGGATCAGACTGCACGTGCTGTGCAGTCTGATCTTGATCTACGTCGTCTGAAATTTCTTTTAAACTCGCGATTAGCAGTGAAAGAGTTAATGGTTGCAAAATATCCTGTTATCATGGAGAAACAATCTAACAAAGACTTTCTATTCTGAGCAAATCTGAAAATCTCCCAATGTCAAAATAAAACATCTGTGATAGGTCAAACATAAGCATTTTGTTCGCGATTTATCATAAAATATATCGTACATGTAAAATCATGTAATAACCATGGTACATAAAATGTCATATCTGCTTGTGAATAAAAATCGACCTTTTGCTAGCTTTTTTTTTCTGGTGCATGTGTGTATCAGATTTCATGATACTAGTACATAGGTATCTTTGCATGTTCAAAAAAAAAGAAGTTTTTACATGTACATGTATGACCAACGATTTATTACGTAATGGAGTCTTCATTTTAATCTCAACAGATTCTCTCTTGCGTTTTTTTTTTTTTTTTAAAGAAAACTGTCTTACCTTTTCTGTTTGGCTGAGACAGGCAGACAGACAGACAGACAGAAGGAACTGACATACCGTTCGATTACCAAAAAAGCATTAAGTCTGAGTAATTCGGTATAACCTAGGAAACAATTTCAAAAGTACACGTACAATAACGGTTCGGATGAAAAGCCTCTCCGAGGCTAAGTATAATAAATCGAACATGAAGAAGTAGATAATATGTAAAAGCAATGGCCCATAAATCTGTATTCGGATCTGTATTCGGAACATGAAATTTCATTAAATTGGAGGGAATAATTGGCTTTCTCTTTCATTTTTTATGTATTAACCGAGATTACATATTATATTTGATTATACGATTTAACCAAAAGAATTTCATTCAAGGACGATGAAAAAAAAAAGACTTTAGAACTATTTCTTCAGGCGTATGTAAACGCCTTCAAAAAATGGATGCCTAAATCTAATTTGAAACTTGTTCTCTTCGTTTCTTTGTTTTGCATGTGTTGTTTGTATCATAGTTTAACGACGTTTTAACAGCTTAGGTTATATCACGGCAGTCAGTGAACCTACGCATGTTGTCCGTGGTAGTGACGTAGAGCGTCGGCCTAGTAGCCAGAAGTCCCGAGTTCGATACTCGGGAAAGGGTGTCAACTTTGGGACTGTTCATTGGCCCACACATTCGGCGGGAGTACTGGTATGGTTCCCAGTAAGCAGAATTGAGAAAGATTAGTACAAGTTGCAATAAGTTATTTCTAGGTCGATGTGCATGTAAATTAAATATTTTTAAACTTACGCATGGCTATATAGTGTGTCCTTGCTGGCTTTCTCACACTGAGGTGAAAGGCAAAAAAATCGCCGGTAAAAAAGTTACTCTAACCGGGTATCGTACCCGCAACCACTAGGTCACGAATCAGATACGCTAACCACTGACCTACCCGGCCCGGCCCAAATTGTTCTCGGCATTAAAAGAACCACAAAGAATAACTGTTAAATCTTTGACATTCTGCACAGTTTTAGACACACCACAGTAAAAGTTATACAAAGAATGAAACAAATGCTGGAAAGGATAATGCCATATTTAGCTGACAAGAAAAACTGTTGGAAATGGACCAATTGCTTATTACAAGCAATTGTTCTCTGTCATATAATCATTTCAAAAGCTCTGTACCAACTATCACATATCCAATAGTTATCGAAATCTTCGGCTTGTTTTCAAAATAGAATGGAAACAATGGGTAAGACTCTGATTTCTTAATCTATTCATTTTGTCACTGAAATAATTTGTAGGTTTTTTTTTAGACCAGAAAGGTAATATTTCTATGCATGTATCAATTTCTGTTGTATTGTATTGTCAATGAGCTTACATGCTTAATTCAAAAATAAAACTTTATGTTATGTTTTGTACTATAAGAGCGAAAAGAGGTCGTATTTCTATGGTAACAAACTGAATAATTAGATTGTAAATCAATGCGAGTCAACCAATAATTAAACAGCATGGCATATAATTACAGTAATGCAATGCAATGCACTGGAATGTTCGGCCTATATTTAACACTTATCATGGCTTCTAAACGCGACTGTTGCCTAGGTGCGACTCAGGCGCTTATGCGGACCGTGTAGAACCACAGTCAGACTGCACAGAACGTCCAGTCTGATCTTGGATCTACACTGTCCAATACGATGTGATATTTACCGGCAAGAAAAAAAATGAATTCGTAATTTAGCAGTTTATGGATTAGGAATCCCACCCTCAAACGAACATCTTTTTTTCAAACTCTGATGGATGCAACTTTTCACGCATTGGAAGCACGTATTATTATCTTTTAAACGTGTGACGTGGGAAAGTGAACAATTAAACCTACGATATATTGTAATGAAGCATTTTCATCTTACCTCGCCTTCCCACACCCCAATGTCTTCCGAAACTAGGAAATTGATAATAGTCATTGCGACAGAATTAATTTCTCTCTCATCGCTGAACATTGTTACATCTTCATTCATGTGAGTAAGCTGCCAGTGACTTGCAAAGAATATTTTTGTACAGTGCTGATGAAGGATATTCATGGACTGGTACACTGGACGCCGAGAAATAACTGAAATAATGTTGAAAACTGCATTGTTTACCAACCAGACAAATAACTCCAACCACTCTCCGTCTACGAGTATTATGTTTAATCTGCAGGCATTTTAACCCTTATCCTGCTAAATAACTTAAATGAAACTGTCAAGCCGTTGGTAAAAACTAAGCTGTTGGTATTTCATGGTTATGGGGGGTGGGGAAATATCTTCTTATCGGACAGTGTAGATGCACGATCAGACTGCACATTCTGTGCAGTCTGATCTTGATCTACACTGTCTGCAAAAGGTCCATGAGTCGCGCTTAGCAGCCTAAGGGTTAATGATATTCATGAAGAGGCCTTATAAAACATTGTGGGAAAAAGAGAACATGCTGTTTACCAGCATTTTCTCCTTTACCCAGGTTTTCTAGTTTTTCAAAGACATCCCAGCATTTGAGGTATATTGAATAATGCCGTCTTAAGTCTTTACCAAGTGACAAAATTTTAGACCCATTCAAATAGAATGCATTTGCAGACGACAATTCAAATGTGGCTCAAATGAAGAAATTTGTCTTTGATAGGGTAGGAAACATTGTGGGAAAAGGAGAAAATGCTGGTTACCAGCATTTTCTCCTTTTCCCACAATATTATCAAAAGGCTTCTTCCTCAGGGTCGTTAAAACTAGTGATCGTGTAGTAAAGGGTTAAGTCTTTTGTGAATTCGGACGAGCATAAAATTTTGTCGTCTGGTAAAGCGTTAAACTGCAGGGCATGTTAACGGTGGGGGAGCAAATTTATCGAGTCACGATTCGCCATCGATTTAATTGGCTATTTTTACCTAGAAATTTGTAGGAACTTATCTAATTACAGTAACGGTTATTTTAATGCAGAAAACGCTATGGGCGTAATTGGTGGGGGGGGGGGGGACGGGCGAAGTCTATTCACATTTATATAAACTTATATTAACTACAAGTATTTTTCGTTTTCTTTAACACTAAAATTAAGGTCCTTTTATCAAAAAAATTCAGACTTGGCTTATATTGAAAGCAGAGGCAAAACGACAGATCAGTTTCAGACCAAATAAGGGAATTATATTTGAGGGAGTTAAAAACATTGTGGGAAAAGGAGAAAATGTTATCATGATTTTCCTCTTTTCCCAAAGTGTTACCACTTTGATAACACCTGTTATTTCGTTACGATATAAGCACGTGTTCGGTCGTACCCGATGAAGAAGGTCTGAAAAACAATGAGGGAAAAGGAGAAATGCTGATAACCCCAGTATTTTCTCGTTTTCCCATAACGTTTCTTACCTTTTAGAACAGCAATTTCCCAAAATTTGAATCACATTTAATTTGTCGTCTAACATGCTTCAGTTTGGAAAATTCCAAAATTTTGTCGTCTTGTAAAGACTTAGAAGAGAGTCTTATTACAATGAGTAAAGGTTTTGAACATTGTAGACGACTAGTACAGACATTGTCTCCGAAGACGATTTCGGTTTTTGATTGGTCGCCACCGCTGCACAATAAGTGTCCGAATAAGAAAAGAAGCACCGTAAACGTCTAATTATTGAGACTACATGCATTCAGATGAATAGTGTAGAAATTGCATGAATCCTACAGCTTGAATCCCCGTGCAATTTCTCCGCAATATTTTCAGCAATATTTTCAAAATCTGCAGCAAAAACGACAAATAAGTAGCTCACAGATGGTAATGTGTTAAAGATCTATCGAAATAATCTACAAGAAGATTTCTGGGTTGACATTTGAGGAAATGGAGCAAGGCACGTTGTAAATGAGACGTAAAATTACCGGTGATGTAGCAAATCTTACCGAAAAGTATTCCTCACATGCGGAAAAAAAAGCTTTTTCGACCTTTCAGCCCTAAATAGATGCACTCGGCCCTTTTCGACCGCTGAAAATACAATCTACTGAAATTCAGACGGATTTTTATCTGAAAGGTGTGATTTAACACACCGAAGGTATGTATCCAAGATTATACTGCACGTTCAGTGCCGTCTGATCTAAATCTTTGTCGACCTCAAAAACACCTGTTTTTTTTGCCTATGGCACTGAAAGAGTTAGACTTCTCCACTCCCACTCTCCCCATAGCATATTTCCTGTCTGATTCACTCTAATTGATTTATATGCATTGATTTTTACGAGATGTTCTGCGAAATGTATAGTCTCTAAAAAGTAATTTGAGATGATTCAGTTTTTGAATCATCGGCATATGTGTTGCGTTAGGAGGGAGAGAGAAAAAATAATTATGGCAAGGATGGAAAGAATGAAAAGAGGGCGAAAGAAGGGGCAACAGAAGAGAAAAAGGTACACAAGGAGGAGCCATGTAATAAAATATCTGTAGCTGAAACAGAAAATGACAAAAGGAGAGATAGGGTCGGTGTTTTAGGCTAGTCTCAGAGAACAGCAGAGAGAGAGAGAGAGAGAGGGAGTTGCACAATGACAGATATAAACAATCGCTAAGGGAGACAAAGAACGTTAACCCTTTCCCAAACAATCCCATGAATTCCCGACCACTAGGAAAAAGATTTTTGACAGCATGGTGTGGATAGAAGAAAATGGTGGTAGCCTACACAGCATTTTCTCTTTTTCCCGCAGTGTATCCTACCACGAAAGATTTCAACCACAAATCCCATTGCCCTTTAGATAACAATGCTCCTAGTTTTGAACCACATTTAATTTGCCGTATGCAAATGATTTTAATTTGTCGTCCAGTAAACTAAGAGTGAAGGCTGAAAGACAGTGACAGGCAGTGGCAGATGAATAGATGGATAGACGGACAGATAAACGAGAGAGAGAGAGAGAGAGAGAGAGAGATTACTGAAAAAGGAAGCCTCATCTATTCGTATTTCATTTTTCAAAAATCACAACATATATTTTAAAACAAAGAATTTACCAGCTGTCACAAAGATCCACATTAACAGTGCTCCATCCATGATGAAAGTATACACCTGACTAATAGTATTACTTCATCCTCCACACGCATGCGCCTTGACTTATTTTTTATCAGACGACAGAATTTCAGACTTGTCCATTCTCGGAGCATTTACAGACGGCATATTAAATGTGGCTCAGATATGGCCTTTGAAAGCGGTAGAAAACTCTGTTGGTTAAGGAGAAAATGCTGGTTACCTGCATTTTCTCCTTTTACTTTCGAGTTTTCAAAGAACCTGTGTAATCGGAGTCGTAAAAACAAGGGGCCGTTTAGTATAAGATTAACTCGGTTTTTGTCATTTTCCAGAAAAAAAAAAGTAAAGCGTGCAGTTCTCAATTTGATTGTAATAGAGATTTCTCGGCGGTGATAATTTTACACAAGTTTCATAAAAAAACAAAAAATGATCACGCAAACTACCCTAACATTCACTAGCGCTCTGCGGGTAAAACGGTTATATATTGTTCAGGAGGTAAAATCCCCATTATAATACTATAGTGCATAGACTAACGAACGACGTTATTAGACACAGATCAAAATCAGACTGCATACGCTGTGTAGTCTGATATTAATCTACATTGTGTGAAATGAAAACTAAAATTAGCCAGACCAATGTGAGAGGTAAAGATGAGACAGAGACATGCGGATAGAGATCTACAAGCATTTCCTGAAACAAAAAGAATGTACCAGGATTGATTTAGAAAGTTTCGTGCGCGTTTGTTTAGCTACATAACCAGACGACATATTCTCATAAATCGTCTGCCAGTTCCCATATTGACTCTGTTATGAATAATTTTCTTGCTCTATTCCCATTCGTTTACATAATGCTGTATTTCTACCGAATTGTTGGTAGGAGTCGTCTTATTTTGTTTGTTTGTTTGTTCGTTCGTTCGTTCGTTCGTTTGTGTGGGTATTTGGTCGTTTTCTATCGTTTATCCAGTCAACCCACAGCTGCAAGCGCGCCTGTCTATACGTTTACTAGTATTTCGCACCAACTCTTGTCAAGGCACTGACTGCTTTTTGACGTATTCGCCGTCGAAATGATGCTTAAAAGTGAGGCTTTACTCGTTCACAGACAACAAGATTCTAGACCTGTCCATTTTGGAAGCATTTGCAAGCGAAAAATTAAATAATGGAATTGGCCTAAAAATGAGAGGATAAGGAGAAAATGCTGAATCATAGCGGTTTTCATCTAACAAAGCGTTTTCGGTGGGGCTGTTCCTCAAGGCCGTATAAACACGAGAAGGAAGAATCAAGACATTTCAAGAAGAAGAAGACTGGTTAGTTGATCCATTGACTGATTGACTGAATGGTGTCTTACGCCGCTTTCGACATTATTTCAACCCTATCACGGCGACAGCTCACATATTCATGTGTATATATTTCCTGGGTTCCACCAGTACTAGGCCAGGTCTCTGAAGTGTCTTGCCCAAGGACACACCCAAGAAAAACCCAATGGATTAAGAAAGGCTCGAGGCCCTGTTCCTCAAGGTTATGACTCCTACACTTTACCACAGAGCCACGCAGGTTCACTAGAAAAAGAGAAAAAGGAGAGAGAGAGAGAGAGGGGGGGGGGGGTATATGCAATACAATAAGGAAAAAATAGAACCTCATTTACTTCTCAAACAAAAACAATCAAGCAATCGTTTTTTGAGGGATTATTGAAGTTCGTGTTTTATAATTATATATAACGTTTCAGTAAAATGGTTTAATCTTTTTATCCTCAAAGAAAAACTAAAACCGTAGCTCCTGCAGACGAATTTTTTTAACTTTGCTGCAGACCACTTTTGCAAACATTGAGGAAAAAGGAGAAATTGCTCTTGGTGAACAATTTCTCCTTTTACCACCATGTTTTCACAAGTATTTGCTAATTAAACCTTAGATCATCAGATATGTGTATCTTTATTTTACAAGACTATTTTCAAATTTGTCTACTATAAATCTAAGAAGTTTCAGGCTTTTTTCTCGTGTCATATTATTTCTACCTATAAGACAATGTGGATGGAAGATTAGACTGATGCAAATCTACATAGTTTCCAAAACTTCACTTATTTCTTTTTTACCTTTTGAGACATAAAAAGAATTCACATCCAGATTATAGGAGTATAAAGTGATTCGTCCTTTCATTTTTCGCACTTCAGAGAGAACAAATAAAACAAAAACAGAATGATTCTACAAAAGCATTCAAAATATTAAAATACATAAAGTTCGAGATGCAAACCACTTGGCATTGAGAAGATGGAGAAGAAGTAAGCCTTTTTAAGAGAGAGAGAGAGAGAGAGAGAGAGAGAGAGAGAGAGAAAGAGAGAGAGAGAGAGGGGGATATTAAACCCTGTACCAAACAATTCCGTGTTTAAACGACCCCAAAGAAAAGACTCTTGAAAATAATGTGAAAAACAGGAGAAGATGCTGGTAACTAGCTATTTCTCCTTTTGCCACCGTGAATGTTTCCTACCCTTCTAAACACAAACCCCTTCATTTGGGCCCCTGTTGATTTGTCGTTTACAACGCTTTTAATTTGGAAAATTCAAAATTTTGTTGTCTTGATAAGAAATAACTAAAATTTGAGCCATGCTCTGTGGAAAGGGGATATAACCCTTTCCCACACGACAGATTTTGGACTGGTCCAAACTGAAAGAGTTTGCAGACGACAAATTTAAATTTGATGAAAATGGCAGAAAGTTATCAAAAAGGATAGAAAACACCGTGGGAAAAGGAGAAATTGCTCGTTACGTTACGAGCAATTTCTCCTTTTCCCACAGTGTTTTCAAAAGACTTGTACTGCAGACACGTGAAAACCAGGGCTTGTTTGGGAAAGGGTTAATGAGTCTCCGCGATACTTTCATACCAAGCACGTCATCATATACATGTAATTATGAATCCATAAAATCCATTGTGTGTAACAACAGACTGAATAATGAAGTACGCTGGTCCTCTGAAATGCAGAAAACTGACCGACTGCGCAGGCTGACCAGGTCGATACTTTTTTGCAAATGCATGAAGCCCCCTTTTCACAGAGCATTAGATATAGTGAATTTTTGCCTATATTCTAGAAATACAACTGACCAAAAAACTGCAAAAAAGTTTCGTGAAACATTCGTGAAAATTTGAGGTGCAAACCACTTGGAGCGAAGGAAATACAGAAGAAGAATTAAGAGAGCAGGGACTCGAATTTACAAGACCCGGACTTCTATACCAAAGCGTTGCCACTTAGCTTCCGAAGCTTGGCTAAAGAAAATTGGTGAGAGGAAGATAGGGATTTATAAAAGGAGAATGCAAAAAAAAAAAGAGAGAAACAATGATAGAGAAGGGAAAATAAGGAAAATGAAAAAAGAATGTTATGAGGATTGTCGAAAAGGGGAAAAAGGAGAAGAGCATGCAAGACAATAGACAACAAGGCTACTGCAAAATGTGTTTGTTGATTAAACTTACATAATACAGATGCTTGTTACAATGAAGATGAAAGAGATAAAAATAAATGAATACGTACAAAAGCAAGACAGGTAAAATGTATGCAAGCACGAAGAATGAGAAAGTGAAGAAGAAGAAGAAGAAGATGAAGATGAGGAGGAGGAGGAGGCGGCTTGATCTTTGATGACGAGGAAGTGCGTGATGAACTTCAAAGTGCGGTTTGCAAAAGCCCAAAACGACATTATGCTATATCAATTACAATCAAGAGAGAAAATGCAAGTACTTTATTCAAAGATCATCATCAGAATCTGAAAGTTTTCAACACCTTTTAGTTCTTTACCAGGCGATAAAACTTAACCCTTAACCTAGTAAATAACTAAGAATAAACTTTCCAGCCCATCGTAAAAGCCTGATTTTGGCTATTTCAAAGTTATCTTTTGGGGGAAAATATCTCCTTATCGGACAAAATGTGCAGTCTGATCTTGTCTACACTGGCCTCAAAAGGCCATTGAGTCGAACTTAGCAGCCTAAGGGTTAAAATTTGTCTATACTGAAAGCATTTTGCAGACGACAGATCTGATGTTGTTCAACTGTTTAAATTTGTCTTTAAACTGATAGAAATCGTTGAAAATAGAAAAAAAAATGTTGTTACCAGTATTTTCACCTTTTTCTGCAATGTTTTCAAGAGCTTTCTTTCTCGGGATTTTTTGGATTAACCCATGTGTTGTAGCCGATTTCGAGAATTAAGAAAGTACTCTGCCAGGAATATCGGACAGTCTAGAACAAAGGTCAGACAGTTTCTTCTGTGCAGTCTGATCTTGAAATATGTACACCTCCTCAAAAATACTTAAAGTTGCCACCTTCCGAAAGGCGATAAGAACGTGGGGGATTTCATGTAACTCTATACCGATTCACAAAATTTTAGACTCTACCAAATTGAAAACATTTGCAGACGACAAATTAAATACAGTTCAAAAGATGATTTCTGTCTTTTAAATGGTAAAAATCATGGTGGAAAAAGGAGATAATGCTGGTACCAGGATTTCCTCCTTTTCCAACCATGTTTTCAAATGTCTTTCTCTTCAAGATTTAAAAGCAGTATGGTTCAGTAAAGGGTGTAAGATTTTTGTATGGTTGTGAAAGTCACGGCGTGTTGTTTTCACGCTCGATTCATAAATTTTGATACTCGAGGAAACAGAAAAGCGCCTGTTAGATTCTGTTTCAATAATTTACAGATTTTTAAGTTTCAGTTCTCGATATAAAGCAGAGAAACAAAAGCCTCCTTTGTTATTGGGTCAATATAGACTTCACTGTCCGTCCGTTTTTCCATCTTTCTGTTTGACCATTTGTGCAGGGTTTGAGTTTCAGTGGGCTATGAATTGGCATCCCAAGTTGACCAAAGTTCTTCTTCTCTAACCCTCTCTTTCTGCGCCTATCCATGCTTTCTTGGGGTTTCTTTTACCAGTACTTCGCACAGAATTATTTCAACAAAGTCCCTTTTCACATGGTCGAAACAATCATCGGTAAGAGAGGAATGATTGCTGACGCAATGATTATCTTCAATCCTCGGGGAAAAAAAATGCCAAAGTTGCAAATCGACCCAGCGACCCCTGGGTTTTAAGGCTTGTACGTTACTGAACCACCAGGTTCGGCAAATTACTGAAGGAAATACACCCCAAAAAACGGTGTGGCAGATATAGATGTCGCTCGCCAAGATGGCTCATTCATCCATGTATTCACCACTACAAGAGTGTGACGATGCAGTGTTTTCTAAACGATACACAACCACGTGACCAACGCCACAGGTAGAAATCGAACTAAGAGCCTTTGGATTAGGCTACAAATTCATCCTCTCAGCCACTAAGACACAGAGGCCGCTGATCAAAGTAAGGTAAAGTGTGGAAATAGAAAAAAAAAAATCTCGATAACAAACGAATATATACAAACGAAAATAAATTAGACAAAAAGCCTAGTCTGACGTTGTGGAGTGTATTTTTAATTTCCTACGCATGAAATATAAATAAAGATAAACTACAGAAGGATTTTTTTTTCGCGCTAGAACTTTTCACCCGTTTAGCGCGATATACTGGTAAGTGCACATGTTAGTCTGTAAAACTGTATAAAAAGAAATAAAAAATTCCAGTGTAAACGCGACTTTTGTGGGAATGTCTTTTTATCTATCGGACAGCGTAGGTCAAAGATCAGACTGCACCTTCTGTGAAGTCTGATTTTGGATCTACAAAGTCCGTTTAAGAAAATAAAACCGCCCTTGTTGCCATCAGGGTTTGTACGTAAGGACTTTACTAATTATAACTTGCTTCCAAATGCATTTTTGATTTTCAGTTTTATTTTCCGGGAACCAGATCTTTTAATCCATTACCATAAAACGTATTCATGTTTTAGCCTTTGGGTTCTTTAGTTTAGTTTAAACATAACTGAACCGTGCTCTGGCAATAGGGGGCTTAATGCGTCCCTGTGATGCGAAGCCATCGCATAATTATGGATCCACAATAGCCACTTTTTTAAACAACCGACTTAATCATGAAGTAGACTGGTCATTCGACATACAGAAAATTGACCAACAGCGAAAAGATTCGGCCCAGGTCAGCTTGTGCAGTCCGCGCAAGCTGACCTGAGCAGAAACTTTTCGCTATTGGTGTCTATTTTGGACTCAAAATTATGTGATGGCATGATTGGTATCAAGCATCACGGTGATGCATTACGCTCCCTTTTCACAGAGCACGGCTTAAAATGTTTTAAATCGCGATTGAATGTTGAACGATATTTAATCTTAGATATACCATACAGGTTTAAAAGAGCGTTTTCAAAGTTTACGTGTTTTAATCATAAACTTAGTATACAGACAGGTAGATATACAGTCCAATACACCAGCAGGAGAGCAGAAACTGTATCTAATTGTTGTCAAACCGTTTCTAACACTTAAGTCATTAACTGTGAGCTTTATACATTTGTTCCTTGTCATAAATATACACTAATACGTCAACAGTACTTATTTGGCTGGTATAACAAATGATCGTCTTTATATGACTTTTATCAATTAGTTTAAACATATTTTTTTTACATCGTTTGAGAGAGAAGTTCTTGCAATTTATACTAATCTCCCTCGATTCTGCTTCCTGGGAACTACACCAGTACTCGCGCCGAATGTGTGGGCCAATGGATATATACTGGTATAAATACGTGTCCTAGCCCTTATCCTGCTCAATAAAACAAAAAATGAACTTTTTAAGCCAATACTGAAAACCCAAATTTTCCTATTTCAACTGTATTTTTGGAGGAAAGATATCTTCTTGTCGGACAGAGCAGATTCAAGATCAGACTGCACGTTCTGTGCAGTCTGATCTTGATCAACGCTGTCTGCAAAAGATCAGTGAGTCGCGCTTAATAGCTCAAGGGCTAATATTAAGTACTATTTAGGCATGTATTGTACTAAAGCTCACAATAGTTGTTACCTTGTTTAAGCCCTTAACCTGTTAAATAAACCAAATGAAACTTCCAAACCGATAGTAACAACCACAAATATTGTTATTTCAAAGTTAGTCTGACGGGAAAAATATCTCCTTATCAGACAGAGTAGACACAAGATCAGACTGCACATTCTGTGCAGTCTGATCTTGATCTACCTGCCTGCAAAAGATCAGTGAGTCGCGCTTAGCAGCTCAAGGGCTAATATTAAGTGGGTGGGTTTTTGAGTCGCCTGGTTGCGTAGCAACCAGGCTCTCATTGTTATCATCTTGATCTATGGGGTGACGTAAGCATACCTCCGGCCTTGTACTGCTTCCTGTCTCAAGTTCCGGTTTACGAGATAAAACATAGTTTTCTAATTATTCGGTAAACAACCCTGTATTTTTCTGTTGTAAATAACTTACAACTGTGCCTCTGTGATAATGAATATGTCTATAGAGACTGAGCTATTTAACGGTTCAAACCTTTGAAACAATCATCTCGTCCGCAAGGGTACACGATAGCCTATCGCTTACACAGACATCATCTCTAAAAATAGCGCATTATGTGTATATCTTAAAATAGCCCTCGTGGCCTAAACAAGTTTTCGGACACGCTGAAAAATACTGTTCGACTATTCGACTACAAGCTTCTTTTCTTCGGCACGCTTCTGATTGTTTACAATTCTCGGTGAAAATTGTTTGATAATTACCCATTAAAATTACACTCTAAATCTTACAATCTGTCCTTAATTGTAAGTATTATTTCAATTGAACACTCAACCTATGATCGGAAAGAGAAAGGCGATACCGAGTTAACATGGAAGCCTTCATTGGAGATTTTTCCTAACAGTAGGCTATTTTTTTTTTAACAAATTTATGACGACTTGGAATGGTTGCGTTGCCTTCTTACATGTTCTTACACTTTGCTTCTTCACAGCTTTTTATTCTAGACTTTAAATACTTTGCACACCCATATTCTACGTGCACCAGAGATCGTACATTAGCGTATGTAATGCGCACGTTTCTAGGCTGTACCAAGTCATCGCTTAGCAGGTGCTTTCTGGAATGTAGCTCTGCGGCAAGTATAGATCTTGTAATCACGTGACGTATAACGTCATTTGCACCACGGAATTCTTTATGAATTTACATATTTATGAATCAGTCGCTGAATCGGCCTTTATTTTCAGCGTACACGGACTTAGTTCTTCAACGATCCATTGAATGCAGAGAGTGTTTTAAAGTTTACTATGTGTAATTGTTTGTTTTTCGTTTTTAAAGAGGTGAATTTGTCAAAGTCTGCTGTTTTTTTTTTTCAATGTGCGATTAGCCTAGATCTAGTATTTATGAAACAACAATTTATTAGTGCGGGTGTTAGAACGCAAGGTACTTTCGTAAGTGCCAAAATCTGAATTCACACGGGAATTCGCCTCGAAATTACGCAGTTCTAACAACCAGTAATCTGAGAACCTGACTTTTTACTCCACTATAATTCAAATACATGTATAATAGAACAGGCCAATGTTAACCCACCCGAAAAACAAGTTCTATACATGTATTGGTGTGTTTGTTATCTCATAAAGGATTGTTGTAAAGGGTAATAGAGCGAATCGTGAACATTTAGTTTGCACTAAAGCAATATAACATGTAGATCTCTACAATTTTCAATTGGTATGGAAGCAGTACAAATTCCTGGGACGTTATGAAACGCAGACAAAGTTAAAAGGCTGATGATCATGCTATCTGGTTATACTGTTTTTCTTGAGCTGTAGCAACCACATTCTTAGAGTCCATTATAGACAAAACTTGAACCCGGACAACAACAAAAACAAATTATTTCCAAAGGACAGGCAGATTACTGCGGCAGAGGCTACATTTCGGTCCAATGACCATGAAATTTCCAGACTGTCTCAATAATATTTTTGACAAAATTGAATATAGGTCTCCAGGGGTTAAAAGATAAAGGTTGTCACTAGGTCAAATCAGACGAACCCGTAATAGTGCTTTAGAATCTATTTATGTTCGATCCAATATTCATGAAACTTTGTCAGACTGCTTAGATTCGATATGGGTGAGTTGCAAAAGGGCATTTCTGGTCGAAACGTATGTCACTAGATCCTATAAGGTTCAAATGAATTCCATACTAATGTTGCCTAAATGGTCCTCTTGTATAATTGTTCAAGTGGTTCTGCTCTGTTTCTATAAAGTTCACAGAAGCTTCAGAACTGATTAGTAACATTTCAGAATCACTGCCCCTGAAACAGTATAAGCAATTATACCCAATTTCATATCCAGCATCCTGTATTTGGAAAGGAAAATTAGTTGAGTTAACCGATGTATGTATAACCACTTGGTCCAGTTTTAGAAAATTTGTGTCATACAAAAGCAACTTGTTCTAATTCTGGAGAGAAAATGTATGCCCTATTCCACTGAAATTATTCAGAATGTTTGTTTTAGCAATATGTGTAAGAATTAAGATATACATGTAAATGTAAGTTCAGCCACTCAGATTCTGTGCTAGAAAAACACTTTTATCAACCTAGAAGCCTAATTTTTGTGCACATTCTTTACAGGCATTATTAAGCTGGGGAGGAACTGTAAATATTGATGGAACTTCGACAGTTATTATGCCCTGCCGAATTTCAGGTGGGTGGGGGGGGATATAGTTTTCCTGTTGTCTGTCCGTCCGATCTTCCGTCCATCCAGAAAGATATGTTCTAAAAACGTTAACGAAAGTTAATGAAACTTCATACATGCCCCTCATGATAGCCCGCCGATACACGTTTTTTTATGTAATGTCTTGTTATGGAAAAAGGAGGCTTGATGTCTTCCGATCTGCTTGTTTTGTTTTATTTTGTTTTTGTTCTTAATGCGATGTCATGGAAAAAGGGGGCTTGATGTTTATTTCCATTATGGACCAATATCTCTTTAACTACTGGACACAATTTTATGAAACTTCATATTTATATCGTTTATCATAAGCCACAGACGATCAGTATTTGTTTTTATTTAATAAAACGCGGTATCATGGAAAATGGGGCTTGATGTATACTTCCATTATGGACCAATATCTACTGGACAACATTTTATGACACTTCACATTTATATTATTTATCATAAGCCACAGGCAATCAGTATTTGTTTTTATTTAATGAAATGCCGTGTCATGGAAAAATGGGGCTTAATGTATATTTTCACTGGTAACAAAAAAAGACGATTTACATGCCAAACAATACCTCTTATAATTATCAAAACAAGATTTTTTCGGCGGTGGATGTTATTTCAACGAAATGACTTGTTTTATATTGATTGTACCTTTTGAAAACCATTTT
The DNA here is from genome assembly GCA_945859785.2 of Tridacna gigas. Taxonomy (NCBI): domain Eukaryota; kingdom Metazoa; phylum Mollusca; class Bivalvia; order Cardiida; family Cardiidae; genus Tridacna; species Tridacna gigas. The sequence continues at coordinate 32,867,888 of OX244036.2, read as the reverse complement.
TAAAATGAAGTCACCCGGGGTAAGAGACTTCGAACTTTTTAAAGCTCTTCCTGGTGCCTAAATTTTATTCTCACCACATGTTTCCATGTAAATTTAATATTAATGTATGTAATTTTAGGATGACAACTTAGAAATATGCTTGCATGTAATACTGTCTTAAGGTTAAGTTATTTTCTATCTTGAATGTTTTTAATGGATTTGAACAAAAAAGGGTGAACACTTCTCACCCATCACCATCCAGGCGACTCTCAGGACTATCAGTCCTTTGATTTTTTGTAACTCACACTAACACTTTTATTCAAGGGACATAGCCAGGCATGTATTGTACTAACTAAAGCTCACAATAGTTGTTACCCTTGTTTAACCCTTAACCTGTTAAATAAACCAAATGAAGCTTCCAAACCGATAGTAAAAACTCCAAATATTGTTATTTCAAAATTAGTTTGAGGGGAAAAATATCTCCTTATCGGACAATGTAGATCTAAGATCAGACTGCACGTTCTGTGCAGTCTGATCTTGATCTACACTGTATGCTAAAGGCCATTGAGTCGCGCTCAGTAGCCTAAGGGTTAAAGAAGAAGACGAAAAAAAATAAAGCCAACGTGTAACTGCAGCTCCGCGGTTAACCCTTTACAAGACGACAAAATTTTAGGCTGGTCCAAATTGAAAGCATTTACAGACGACCAATAAAACGAGGTTCAAAGGACTAGATAGAAAACATTGTCGGAAAAAGGAGCAAATGCTGGTAACCAGCTTTCCCCATTAAGTTCGTAAAATTTTGGGTTAAGGGTTGAAAAACAAAAAAAATCTAGAACATCTTCAACATAACAAGTGTTCGGCTACTCTTTTTCTACTTGTTCAGGACCATTGCTGAAAACCTTAATCATTAAAGCAGATCCTCTTAGCGAGAATATTGTCCGTTTTCCACAATGTTTAAGGACATATTTACGTATTTACCCGCATTTATTTTGATTAACCGCAATGGGAAATTTCATTTCCTTCCATGTTTTCGGTACATGTAAAGCCGAGATATATCACAAGGGGGCTAACCCATCATGAAACGCTACAAAAATATACGAGTTGCTTCCCTTTGAATATTACATAGAGCTAACAACTACTTCGTTCTTCTTGCAGAGTATTGATCGCACAGTCTGATCTCAGATTTACACTTGTCGTTACTCTACGACACATTGAGATCCACACAGCTTTTTAACTGCAACACTTATCTCTTTCTTTACCAGACTGAATATGTAATATTTCTATGCGTTTGTAGACCACGTGCGGCAGTTTACCTTTTACCACATAACACCGTGGGTTTAACGACCTTGTGGGAATAGACATTTGAGAACTTTGTGGGGAGAGAAGATCGTTTTGTACAAGCATTTTTTTTTTTCTTTTCCAAACGTGTTTTCTGCCTTACTCGATTATCTTGATGCTTAGGCTATTTGTATCAGTTTTAAATTCGATGCCTACGAATGTGTGTGTGTGTGTAGATTGGGAGAATCCAGAACTTGTCTGAGAAAGGATAAAAGTAAGTAAAATGACGAAAATCTTGAAAACGCACAGAAAGTGATTTACACATTCCTCTATCATGTCAGTTTATCTGTCCAAATTGGCTATAAGTACAAAATTTTCATCTAATCTACATGTCTCTACACATATATAAACTTTTTAAAGAAAACTGATAATTAAATATACGCTGATCGCCAATTTCAAAACTTTTTTTTTTTTTGTAATTTAATACGCAACTAAAAAATTTGTGATTTTGCGTGGTTATGAATTCAAACATGCACTCAAATGAACCTTTTGCTGAGTCTGTGTGAAATTCATGAGCAAGCGTATTTTACATTGCACCGGATACAGAGGCAGGTGCGTGCGCATCGTGTAAATCTCGTTTGTAAGTGTTGGATAGTAAATCGGCTTCTTCATTTCAAGTTAATAAAGCAAATAAATTACTTAATTAAAACACAAAGGTAAAGTTTAACTCTCTAGAGCTAATCAATATCTCGTAGTTTATGACATGACATTGTGTTATTTCTTTAAAGTAATTTATTGCATGCCGATTAATATGAGTAGCTTAAAACTGCATCACTTTAGTCTTTACATGTATACAGTACTTGCACGAGTAAAATATTGGCGTTTCAAACTTTCATTCATTGTTTCTGGGAAAATGGGGGAAATCTCCCTTGACAGCATTTTCCCATGACCCTGATTTTTATTTAACAAAGAAAACTATCTGAACATGGATGAACATGCTTCTTGATTAAAGCAACAAGCACATTGCTCTTGTCGAGAGAGCTCTCATCGATCAAGATCAGACAGCACAAAACGTGCACTCTGATCTTGTTTTTACACAGTCCCCGATTTGTGAAATATTATTAGGATAGAAGCATCGGCGTTTCAAGTTGTATGTCTTTTATTCTTATATGAAATATCAACTTTTATTACTTGACAACAGCATAAATTAACTTGAAAGTTTTTTTTCTTTAAGATTGTTTCCTTATTCATAACAACATAATTTGTTAGTTTATAAGTATGGTGCCTGATCCCTTTTTCCACCATTATAGAAGTTATTCTGCTGTGGTCAGGGCACCTCTCCATGCTTTCCTGTTTTTTTTTTTTTTTTTTAAATATTTTCCGATGCTACTTGATCTATCTGCATTCTAAGAAAATAATTAATGAAATAACAACATAATTCTTGTGATAATAATTAAAATATGAAATGCCAGGAAACTGGCTTTTAGGGATGATAAAACACTACCTCCTTGAGTCTAAACCAGTTCATTATTGAAAAAGCAGGCCTTCATTTCAAGCACCTGTATTTGTCACATGATCAGCTGAGCATGATTGACATTTAAGCCAGAAAAAAATACCTGTGGTTCTGGTGACAATCTCCCCCCCACCCACCCCAACACACACACACACAAAAAACAAGAGGGCCATGATGGCCCTGGATCACTCACCTGAGTCAATAGGCCAAACATTCTGAGCAAATTTCACAAGTATCTGACTGAAAATGTGGCCTGTATAGCGTACACAAGGTTTTTCCAAGATTTGACCTAGTGACCTAGTTTTTGACCCCACATGACCCAATTTTGAACTTGTGTGAGATTTTATCAAGCAAAACATTCTGACCAAGTTTCATAAGTATTTGACTGAAAATGTGGCCTCTAGAGTGTACACAAGGTTTTTCGAGGATCTGACCTAGAGACCTAGTTTTTGACTCCACATGACCCAATTTCAAACTCATCCGAGATTTTATCAAGACAAACATTCTGACCAGGTTTCATGAAGATCGAACATAAAATGTGGCCTCTAGAGCGTACACAAGGTTTTTCTAAGATTTGACCTAGTGACCTAGTTTTTGACCCCACATGACCCAATTTCGAACTTGTGCAAGATTTTATCAAGACAAACATTCTGACCAAATTTCACAAGTATCTGACTGAAAATGTGGCCTCTAGAGTGTACACGAGGTTTTTCGAAGATCTGACCTAGTGACCTAGTTTTTCACCACACATGACCCAATTTCAAACTCGTCCGAGATTTAATAAAGACAAACACTCTGACTAAATTTGACAAGTATCCGACTGAAAATGTGGCCTCTACAGCATACACAAGGTTTTTCGAAGATTTGACCCAGTGACCTAGTTTTTGATCCCACATGACCCAATTTTAAACTCGACTGAGATTTTATCAAGACAAACATTCTGACCAAGTTTCATGAGGATCTGACTGAAAATGTGGCCTCTAGAGCGTACACAAGGTTTTTCGAAGATTTGATCTAGTGGCCTAGTATTTGACCCCACATGACCCAATTTTGAACTCGTCCAAGATTTTATCAAGACAAACATTCTGACCAAGTTTCATGAGAATTGGACTGAAAATGTGGCCTCTAGAGGATACACAAGGTATAAAGTTGACGACGGACAACGCACGACGGACAACGGACACAGCACGATCACAATAGCTCACCATGAGCACTTCAAGCTCAGGTGAGCAAAATAGGGTGGAAAAACTTTTTTTTTTCTTTTTTTTCAAATTAATGTAGATCTAGATCTAATATCAAAGAATTCCAACTATTTAAAGACATATCATGTATAACAACTGCAAAAAACGACCATAATTTCAGAGTCACTCCTGCCAGAACAAAAAAACATTAAATCTCTACCAAATGACAACATTTTAGCCTTGTCCAAATTGAAAGCATTTGCAGATGACAAAATAAATTTGACTCAATAATTGAAATTTCTCTTTGACAGTGTAGAAAATATTGTGGGAAAAGGAGAAAACGCTGGTGACCAGCATTTTCTCCTGTTCCCACAATGTTTTCAAAAGCTTCTCTCACAGGGTCGATAAAAGTAGGGATTATGTGGTAAAGGGTTAAATGATTTATGTACAAATACCATGTGAAGTCTAGATATGTTTACCTTGTCTTCTTTCTCTTGTCCATTATTTTGAATGCAGTACACTTTCCTGGTGGTAAGTGGTACTGCAGCGAAATACTGCACATTTGGAGGTAGTCAACAAGCACTCAGACATTGATTTCAAGGGTCTGAAAGAGGGTAGGCTGAAAATATGCACTGGAAATTTTTCAACAAAATGGAGGAAAGGGAAATCATTTGATGAAATGGAAATTGTCATGGTCTGAAATTGATGGTTGAGTGAAAAATTTCCATTGCTATTCTAGGCCTATCGCCAGAAAGACATTGGTGGTGGTCACACTATTTACCGAAATGGAATGAAAGGACTCAGGTTGAAGCACATTGAGAAAAATTGGCAAAAATTGAAAAAAAAAATACCAGTTGGCGGCTATTGGGCAGGGTTGGTCGGGTCACCTGAAACACAGGATTTTTTTTTTCTGGCCTTGTTTAATACACATGTAATTGGTCCACCAGGTTGAAACCTTTGTTCTCTTGCATCACTTTAGTATTATGGGCAATACTGTGTCATTTTTAGCTCACCTGAGCACAACGTGCTCAAGGGGAGCTTTTGGGATCACTCGGTGTGCGTCGTTCGTCGTGCGTTGTCATCAATTCTTTAAACATCATCTCCTCCTAAACCACTGGGCCAATTTGGACCAAACTTGGCAGGAATGTTCCTTGGGAGGTCCTCTTTAAAAGTTGTTCACAAAATTTGATTCCATCAAAAACTCTGGTTGCCGTGGCAACAAAATGGAATTTTCTAAGAAATTCTTTAAAAATCTTCTCCTCTGAAACCGCAGGTCAGATTTTGAAATAATTTCACACGAACGTTCCTTGGGTGACCCTTTTCAAAAACTGTTCGCAAAATTTTGATATGTCAAAAAACATGGCTCTGGTGAATGGGGGCTACTTGCACTATATGGATAATGAAGAAATTCTTAAAAATTCTTCTTCTCTGAAACCGCTGGTCAGATTTTAAAATAATTTCATAGAGATATTTCTTGGGTGACCCTTTTCAAAAGTTGTTCGCGAAATTTTGATCCATCAAGAAACATGGCTCTGGTGAATGGGGGCTACTTGCATTATACGGAAATGAAGAAATTCTTAAAAATTCTTCTTCTCTGAAACGGCAGGTCAGATTTTGAAGTAATTTGACAGAGATGTTCCTTGAGTGACCCTTTTCAAAATTTGTTCGCAAAATTTTGATCTGTCAAGAAACATGGCTCTGGTGACTGGGGGCTACTTGCACTATACGGCCATGAAGAAATTCTAAAAAATTCTTCTTCTCTGGAACCGCCAGTCAGATTTTGAAATAATTTCACAGGAATGTTCCTTGGGTGACCCTTTTCAAAAATTGTTCGCGAAATTTTGATCTGTCAAGAAACATGGCTCTGGTGACTGGGGGCTACTTGCACTATATGGATAATGAAGAAATTCTTAAAAATTCTTCTTCTCTGAAACGGCTTTTCAGATTTTGAAATAATTTCAAAGAGATGTTCCTTGGGTGACTCTTTTCAAAAGTTGTTCGTGAAATTTTGATCTGTCAAGAAACATGGCTCTGGTGACTGGGGGTTACTTGCACTATACAGATATGAAGAAATTCTTAAAAATTCTTCTTCTCTGGAACCGCCGGTCAGATTTTAAAATAATTTCACAGAGATGTTCCTTGGGTGACCCTTTTCAAAACTTGCTGTGAAATTTTGATCCGTCAAGAAACATGGCTCTGGTGAATGGGGGCTACTTGCACTATACAGAAATGAAGAAATTCTTAAAAATTCTTCTTCTCTGAAACGGCAGGTCAGATTTTGAAGTAATTTGACAGAGATGTTCCTTGAGTGACCCTTTTCAAAATTTGTTCGCGAAATTTTGATCTGTCAAGAAACATGGCTCTGGTGACTGGGGGCTACTTGCACTATACGGCCATGAAGAAATTCTTAAAAATTCTTCTTCTCAGGAACCGCCAGTCAGATTTTGAAATAATTTCACAGGAATGTTCCTTGGGTGACCCTTTTCAAAAATTGTTCGCGAAATTTTGATCTGTCAAGAAACATGGCTCTGGTGACTGGGGGCTACTTGCACTGTATGGATAATGAAGAAATTCTTAAAAATTCTTCTTCTCTGAAACGGCTTTTCAGATTTTGAAATAATTTCAAAGAGATGTTCCTTGGGTGACTCTTTTCAAAAGTTGTTCGTGAAATTTTGATCTGTCAAGAAACATGGCTCTGGTGACTGGGGGTTACTTGCACTATACGGATATGAAGAAATTCTTAAAAATTCTTCTGCTCTGGAACCGCCGGTCAGATTTTAAAATAATTTCACAGAGATGTTCCTTGGGTGACCCTTTTCAAAACTTGCTGTGAAATTTTGATCTGTCAAGAAACATGGCTCTGGTGAATGGGGGCTACTTGCACTATACAGAAATGAAGAAATTCTTAAAAATTCTTCTTCTCTGAAACAGATGGTCAGACTTTGAAATAATTTCACAGAGATGTTCCTTGGGTGACCCTTTTCAAAAGTTGTTCGCGAAATTTTGATCCGTCAAGAAACATGGCTCTGGTGACTGGGGTCAAATTAAAGCAATACCTTGTGGGCATTCTAGAGGCCACATTTTTTGCTCAATAGACTTGAAAATTTATTAGAATGTTTGCCTCAATTAAATCTTAGATGAGACTGAAATTGGGTCATCTAGGGTCATAAAGTAGGTCACTAGGTCAAATTAAAGAAATACCTTGTGGGCACCCTAGAGGCCACATTTTTAGCTCACTTTAGCACAACGTGCTAAAGGTGAGCTATTGTGATTGCCCTATGTCCGGCGTCCGGCGTCCGTCAACAATTTCTTTAAACATCTTCTTCTCCTAAACCACTGGGCCAATCTTGATGAAACTTGGCAGGGATGTTCCTTTGGTGAAGCTCTACCAAAATTGTTCAAAGAATTGAATTCCACCCACAACTCTGGTTGCCATGGCAACAAAAAGGAAAAAAAGGCAAAATCTTTGAAAATCTTCTTCTCTGAAACTAGAAGGCGCAGAGCTTTGATATTTGGTATGTAGCATCTCCTAGTGGACCTCTACCAAGTTTCTTCATTTGATGCCCCTGGGGTCAAAACTGGCCCCGCCCCAGGGGTCACAAGTTTGTGCATAGTCACAAAGAAGGAAAACTTTAAAAATCTTCTTCTCTAAAACTTGAAGGCGTAGAGCTTTGATATTTGGCATGTAGCATGTCCTAGTGGACCTCTACCAAGTTTGTTCATATGATGCCCCTGGGGTCAAAACTGGCCCTGCCCCGGGGGTCACAATTTCCAACATAGGAACAAAGAAGGAAATCTTTAAAAAATCTTCTTCTGTGAAACCAGAAGGCATAGAGCTATGATATTTGGCATAAAGCATCTCCTAGTGGACCTCTACCAAGTTTGTTCATATGATACTCCTTGGGGTCAAAACTGGCCCTGCCACGGGGGTCACAAGTTCGAACATAGGAACAAAGAGGGGAAACTTTAAAGATCATCTTCTCTGAAAATGGAAGGCGTAGATCTTTGATGTTTGGTATGTAGCATTGCCTAGTGGACCTCTACCAAGTTTGTTCATATGATGCCCCTGGAGTCAAAACTGGCCCCACCCAGGGGGTCACAAGTTTGAGCATAGTAACAAAGAAGGAAAACTTTAAAAATCTTCTTCTCTGAAACTTGAAGGCGCAGAGCTTTGATATTTGGCATGAAGCATCTCCTAGTGGACCTCTACCAAGTTTGTTCATATGATGCCCCTGGGGTCAAAACTGGCCCCGCCCCGTGGGTCACAAGTTTGAGCATAGTCACAAAGAAGGAAAACTTTAAAAATCTTCTTCTCTAAAACTTGAAGGTGTAGAGCTTTGATATTTGGCATGTAGCATCTCCTAGTGGACCTCTACAAAGTTTGTTCATATGATGCCCCTGGGGTCAAAACTGGCCCTGCCCCGGGGGTCACAATTTCCAACATAGGAACAAAGAAGGAAAACTTTAAAAATCTTCTTCTGTAAAACTAGAAGGCATAGAGCTTTGATATTTGGCACGAAGCATCTCCTAGTGGACCTCTACCAAGTTTGTTCATATGATGCTCTTGGGGTCAAAACTGGCCCTGCCCGGGGGGTCACAAGTTCGAACATAGGAACAAAGAGGGGAAACTTTAAAAATCATCTTCTCTGAAACTGGAAGGCGTAGATCTTTGATATTTGGTATGTAGCATTGCCTAGTGGACTTTTACCAAGTTTGTTCATATGATGCCCCTGGAGTCAAAACTGGCCCCGCCCCGGGGGTCACAAGTTTGAGCATAGTAACAAAGAAGGAAAACTTTAAAAATCTTCTTGTCTGAAACTTGAAGGCGTAGAGCTTTGATATTTGGTATGTAGCATCGCCTAGTGGACTTCTACCAAGTTTGTTCATATGATGCCCCTGGGGTCAAAACTGGCCCCGCCCCGGGGGTCACAATTTCCAACATAAGAACAAAGAAGGAAAACTTTAAAAATCTTCTTCTCTGAAACAGGAAGGCATAGAGCTTTGATATTTGGTATGTAGCATCTTCCAGTGGATCTCTACCAAGTTTGTGCATATGATGCCCTTGGGGCAAAAGTTGGCCCTGCCCCGGGGGTCACAATTTCGAACATAGGAACAGAGAAGAAAAACTTTAAAAATCATCTTCTCTGAAAGTGGTAGGCTTAGAGCTTTGATATTTGGTATGTAGCATCGCCTAGTAGACCTGTACTAAGTTTGTTCATATGATGCCCTTGGGGTCAAAATTGGCCCTGCCCCGGGGGTCACAAGTTCAAACACAGTAACAAAGAAGGAAAACTTTAATTTTTTTTAGCTCACCTGAGCACATAGTGCTCAGGGTGAGCTATTGTGATCGATCGTTGTCCGGCGTCCGTCCGTCCATCCGTGTGTCCGTCCGTCCATCCGTCCGTCCGTGAACAATTACTTAAAAAATCTTCTCCTCTGAAACCGCCCAACAGATTTCAGTGAAACTTCACAGAAATGATCCTTAGGTGATGCACTTTCAGAATACTTCAAAGATTTGAATTCCATGAAGAACTCTGGTTGCCATGGCAACCGAGAGAAAAAACTTTAAAAATCTTCTTGTCCCAAACCGTAAGGGCTAGAGCTCTCATATTTGGCATGTAGCATCATCTAGTGGCCCTCTACCAAAATACTTCAAATTATGGCCCTAGTCTTGAAAATGGCCCTATGTTGTGGGTTCTTGGATTTCACATAGAGATAAAGAAGGAAATCTTTAAAAATCTTCTTGTCCCAAACCATAAGGGCTAGAGCTCTTATATATGGCATGTAGTATCATCTAGTGGCCCTCTACCAAAATACATCAAATAATGGCCCTAGTGTTGAAAATGGCCCTATGTTGTGGGTTCTCAGATTTCACATAGAGATAAAGAAGGAAATCTGTAAAAATCTTCTTGTCCCAAACCGTAAGGGCCAGAGCTTTCATATTTGGCATGTAGCATCATCTAGTGGCCCTCTACCAAAATACTTCAAATTACGGCCCTAGTATTGAAACTGGCCCTATGTTGTGGGTTCTCGGATTTCACATAGAGATAAAGAAGGAAATCTTTAAAAATCTTCTTGTCCCAAACCATAAGGGCTAGAGCTCTCATATATGGCATGTAGTATCATCTAGTGGCCCTCTACCAAAATACTTCAAATAATGGCCCTAGTGTTGAAAATGGCCCTATGTTGTGGGTTCTCGGATTTCACATAGAGATAAAGAAGGAAATCTTTAAAAATCTTCTTGTCCCAAACCGTAAGGGCTAGAGCTTTCATATTTGGCATGTAGCATCATCTAGTGACCCTCTACCAAAATACTTCAAATTATGGCCCTAGTCTTGAAAATGGCCCTCTGTTGTGGGTTCTCGGATTTTCATAGAGATAAAGAAGGAAATCTTTAAAAATCTTCTTGTCCTAAACCGTAAGGGCTAGAGCTTTCATATTTGGCATGTAGCATCATCTAGTGGCCCTCTACCAAAATACTTCAAATTATGGCCCTAGTTTGAAAATGGCCCTATGTTGTGGGTTCTCGGATTTCACATAGAGATAAAGAAGGAAATCTTTAAAAATCTTCTTGTCCCAAACCATAAGGGCTAGAGCTTTCATATATGGCATGTAGTATCATCTAGTGGCCCTCTACCAAAACACTTCAAATAATGGCCCTAGTGTGGAAATTGGCCCTATGTTGTGGGTTCTCGGATTTCACATAGAGATAAAGAAGGAAATCTTTAAAAATCTTCCTGTCCCAAACCATAAGGGCTAGAGCTCTCATATATGGCATGTAGTATCATCTAGTGGCCCTCTACCAAAAGACTTCAAATTATGGCCCTAGTGTTGAAAATGGCCCTATGTTGTGGGTTCTCGGATTTCACATAGAGATAAAGAAGGAAATCTGTAAAAATCTTCTTGTCCCAAACCTTAAGGGCTAGAGCTTTCATATTTGGCATGTAGCATCATCTAGTGACCCTCAACCAAAATACTTGAAATTATGGCCCTAGTGTTGAAAATGGCCCTATGTTGTGGGTTCTCGGATTTCACATAGAGATAAAGAAGGAAATCTTTAAAAATCTTCTTGTCCCAAACCGTAAGGGCTAGAGCTTTCATATTTGGCATGTAGCATCATCTAGTGACCCTCTACCAAAATACTTCAAATTATGGCCCTAGTCTTGAAAATGGCCCTCTGTTGTGGGTTCTCGGATTTTCATAGAGATAAAGAAGGAAATCTTTAAAAATCTTCTTGTCCTAAACCGTAAGGGCTAGAGCTTTCATATTTGGCATGTAGCATCATCTAGTGGCCCTCTACCAAAATACTTCAAATTATGGCCCTAGTTTGAAAATGGCCCTATGTTGTGGGTTCTCGGATTTCACATAGAGATAAAGAAGGAAATCTTTAAAAATCTTCTTGTCCCAAACCATAAGGGCTAGAGCTTTCATATATGGCATGTAGTATCATCTAGTGGCCCTCTACCAAAACACTTCAAATAATGGCCCTAGTGTGGAAATTGGCCCTATGTTGTGGGTTCTCGGATTTCACATAGAGATAAAGAAGGAAATCTTTAAAAATCTTCCTGTCCCAAACCATAAGGGCTAGAGCTCTCATATATGGCATGTAGTATCATCTAGTGGCCCTCTACCAAAAGACTTCAAATTATGGCCCTAGTGTTGAAAATGGCCCTATGTTGTGGGTTCTCGGATTTCACATAGAGATAAAGAAGGAAATCTGTAAAAATCTTCTTGTCCCAAACCTTAAGGGCTAGAGCTTTCATATTTGGCATGTAGCATCATCTAGTGACCCTCAACCAAAATACTTGAAATTATGGCCCTAGTGTTGAAAATGGCCCTATGTTGTGGGTTCTCAGATTTTACATAGAGATAAAGAAGGAAATCTTTAAAAATCTTCTTGTCCCAAACCATAAGGGCTAGAGCTCTTAGATATGGCATGTAGTATCATCTAGTCGCCCTCTACCAAAATACTTCAAATAATGGCCCTAGTGTTGAAAATGGCCCTATGTTGTGGGTTCTCAGATTTCACATGGAGATAAAGAAGGAAATCTGTAAAAATCTTCTTGTCTAAAACCGTAAGGGCCAGAGCTTTCATATTTGGCATGTAGCATCATCTAGTGGCCCTCTATCAAAATACTTCAAATTGCGGCCCTAGTGTTGAAAATGGCCCTATGTTGTGGGTTCTTGGATTTCACATAGAGATAAAGAAGGAAATCTGTAAAAATCTTCTTGTCCCAAACCGTAAGGGCTAGAGCTTTCATATATGGCATGTAGTATCATCTAGTGGCCCTCTACCAAAATACTTCAAATAATGGCCCTAGTGTGGAAATTGGCCCTATGTTGTGGGTCCTCGGATTTCACATAAAGAAGGAAATCTTTAAAAATCTTCTTGTCCTAAACCGTAAGGGCTAGAGCTTTCATATTTGGCACGTACTATCATCTAGTGGCCCTCTACCAAAGTACTTCAAATAATGGCCCTAGTGTGGAAATTGGCCCTATGTTGTGGGTTCTCGGATTTCACATAGAGATAAAGAAGGAAATCTGTAAAAATCTTCTTGTCCCAAACCGTAAGGGCTAGAGCTTTTATATTTGGCATGTAGCATTATCTAGTGGCCCTCTACCAAAATACTTCAAATTATGGCCCTAGTGTTCAAAATGGCCCTATGTTGTGGGTTCTCAGATTTCACATAGAGATAAAGAAGGAAATCTTTAAAAATCTTCTTGTCCCAAACCATAAGGGCTAGAGCTCTCATATATGGCATGTAGTATCATCTAGTGGCCCTCTACCAAAATACTTCAAATAATGGCCCTAGTGTGGAAATAGGCCCTATGATGTGGGTTCTCGGATTTCACATAGAGATAAAGAAGGAAATCTGTAAAAATCTTCTTGTCCCAAACCGTAAGGGCTAGAGCTTTCATATATGGCATGTAGCATCATCTAGTGACCCTCTACTAAAATACTTCAAATTATGGCCCTGGTGTTAAAAATTGACCCTATGTTGTGGGTTCGCGGATTTCACATAGAGATAAAGAAGGAAATCTTTAAAAATCTTCTTGTCCCAAACCATAAGGGCTAGAGCTTTCATATTTGGCATGTAGCATTATGGTGTTGAACTGAGTTGCATTTCAGGTGAGCGATTTAGGACCATCATGGTCCTCTTGTTTCTCTTAAATGGGAAGGCATAGAGCTTTGATATTTGGTATGTAGCATCTCCTAGTGGACTTCTACCAAGTTTGTTCCAAGGATGCTGCTTGGGTCAAAACTGGCCCAGCCCCTGGGGTCACAAGTTCAAACATAGGAACAAAGAAGGAAAACTTTAAAATTCTTCTTTTCTGAAACTGAAAGATGTGGAGATGTGATATTTGGTATGTTGCATCTCCTAGTGGACCTCTACCAAGTTTGTTCATATAATGCCCCTGGGTCAAAACTGGCCCCGCCCCGGGGGTCACAAGTTCGAAGATATTAACAAAGAAGGAATACTTCGAATTTCTTTTTCTCTTAAACGGGAAGGTGTAGAGCTTTGATATTTGGTATGTAGCATTTCCTAGTGGACCTCTACCAAGTTTGTTCATATGATGTCTTTGGGTCAAAACTGGCCCAGCCCCGGGGGTCACAAGTTCGAACATAGGAACAAAGAAGGAAAACTTTAAAATTCTTCTTTAAAACTGGAAGGCGTAGAGCTTTGATATTTGGTATGTAGTGATTCTCTTCTAAGTTTGTTTGCCCATCTAAGCGCAACAAGTTCATTGAGTTCAAAATTGGGTCATCTTGGGTCATAAACTAGGTCACTAGGTCAAATCAGAGAAATATCTTGTTGGCACTCTCAAGGCCACATTATTTGCTCAATTGCCTTGGAAATTAGTTAGAAAGTATGTCTTTATAAAGTCTCACATAAGATTAATTTGGGTCAACTTGGGTCATAAACTAGTTCACTGGGTCAAATTAAAGAAATACCTTGTTTGCACTCTGGAGGCCACATTTATTGCTCAGATGACCTGAAATTTTGCCAGAATGTTTGTCTTGATGAAATACCAGATGAATCTGGATTTGGGTCACTTGGAACCATAAACTAGGTCACTAGGTCAAAATAAAGAAATACCTTGTGGGCACTCTAGAGGCCACATTCTTTGCTTAATTGCCTTGAAAATTGGTCAGAATGTTTGTCTTTGTAAAATCTCACATGAGTCTGAATTTGGGTCAACTGGGGTCATAAACTAGGTCACTTGGTCAAATTAAAGAAATAGCTAGTGGGCACTCTAGAGGCCACATTTATTATTCATTTGATTTGAAAATTGGTTAAAATGTTTCTTTTGATATAGTCAATGACCAGTTCAAATTTGGGTCACCTGGGGTCATAATCTAGGTCACTAGGTCAAATTAAAGAAATATCTTTAGGGCACTCGAGGCCACATTTTTTGCTCAGTTGACTTGAAAATTGGTCAGAATGTTTGTCTTCATGAAATATGAGTTTGAAATTGGGTTATCTGCGGTCAAAAACTAGGTCACATGGTCAAATTAAAGAAAAACCTTTAAGGCACTCTACTAAGGTGAGCGACCCAGGGCCATCATGGCCCTCATGTTTGTCTTGATGATATCTCAGAGGAGTTCAAAATTGGGTCACATAGGGTCATAAAGAATGTCACTGGGTCACATTGAAGAAATACCTTGTGGGCACTCTAGAGGCCACAATTCTAGTTAAACTGACCTGAAAATTGGTCTACATATTTGACTTGATGATATCTAGGATCAGTTAGAAATTGGGTCTCATAGGGTCATAAACTAGGTCACTGGGTCAAATTAAAGAAATGTATTGTGGGCACTGTAGAGGCCACAGTTTTTGCTTAACTCACCTGAAAAGTTGTTAGCATGTTTTACTTGATGATATCTTAAATGGACTTGAAATTGGGTCACATAGGGTCATAATCTAGGTCACTAGGTCAAATTACAAAAATACCTTGTGGGCACTCTAGAGGTGACAGTTCTTGCCCAATTCACCTGAACCTTGGTCAATAAGTTTGTTTTGATGTCTCAGATGAGTTTGAAATATGGTCACATAGGGTCATAAACTAGGCCACTAGGTCAAATTGAAGAAAGACATTTTGGACACTCCGGAGGCCACATTTTCAGCTCACTTGACCAGACAATTGGTCAGAATGTTTGTCTTAATAATATCTCAGATGAGTTTTAAATTGGGTCATTATGACCCTGGAGTGGAATTTCGCCTAATGACTCGGGTGAGCGATCCAGGGCCATCATGGCCCTCTTGTTTAATCATTTGGAGTAGCAAGTAATAGATCTACAGGACTGAAAAAAAAAAATGTTATACTCAATAATATATAGATTTAACTTTCTGAAGTACGAATTTAGATTTATAACCCATTTATAACCCATTTTGATTTTTTTTTTTGTATCATACAATATATTGAGGGGTCTGTGTGAAACTAGTCCATCTGCATTTTTGAAAATTTTACAGAAGAGGGGAAAAAACCTCATTTTAGTGAAAAGCATCGTTAGATCATCATGTTTAGTTAGATATGTTGTGTTGAATTGTGTGATTGAATTTAACACATGCCCCCCCAACCCCAAGCAATATTTGTGTTGATGAAATCTCGAATGAGTTTGAATTTGGATCACCTGGGGTCATAAACTAGGTCACTTGGTCACTAGGTCAAATTAAAGAAATACCTTGTGGACACTCTATAGGCCACATTTCGTACTCTATTAACCTGAAAATTGGTCAGAATGTTTGTCTTGATGAAATCTAGGATGAGTTCAAATTTGGGTCACCTGGGGTCATAAACTAGGCCACTAGGTCAAATTAAAGAAATACCTTGTGGACACTCTATATGCCACATTTCTTACTCAGTGGGGCTGAAAATACGTGAGAATGTTTGTCGTGATGAAATCTTGCATGAGTTCAAATTTGGGTCACCTACGGTCATAAACTAGGTCACTAGGTCAAATTAAAGAAATACCTTGTGGACACTAGAGGCCACATTTCTTTCTCAGTTGACCTGAAATTTGGTCAGAATGTTTTTCTTGATGAAATCTCAGATGAGTTTGAAATTGGGTCACCTAGGGTCATAAACTAAGTCACAAGGTCAAATTTAAGAAATACCTTGTAGGCACTTTAGAGGCCACATTTTTTGCTCAATTGACTTGAAAATTGGTCAAAATGTTTACCTTAATTAAATCTCAGATGAGTTTGAAATTGGGTCACCTGGCATCATAAACTAGGTTACTAGGTCAAATTAAAGAAATACCTTGTGGGCACTCTAGAGGCCACATTTCTTTCTCGATTGACCTGAAAATTTGTCAGAATATTTGTCTTGATGTAATCTTAGATGACTTAGAATTTGGGTTACCTAGGGTCATAAACTAGGTCACTAGGTCAAATTAAAGAAATACCTTGTGGGCAGTCTAGAGGCCACATTTATTGCTCAATTGTCTTGAAAATTAGTCAGAATCTTTGTCTTGATAAAATCTCGGATGAGTCAAAATATGGGATACCTTGGGTCATAAACTAGGTCACAAGGTCAAATTAAAGAAATACCTTGTGGGCACTTTAGTGGCCACATGTATTGCTGAATCGACTTGAAAATTGGTCAGAATGTTTTTCTTGATGAAATTTCGGATGAGTTTGAATTTGGGTCACCTTGGATCATAAACTAGGTCACTAGGTCAACTTACAGAAATTCCTTGTGGGCGCTCTAGAGGTTACAATTCTTACTCAGTTGACCTGAAAATTGATCAGCATGTTTGTCTTGATAAAATCTTGGATGAGTTTAAAATTGGGTCACATAGGGTCATAAACTAGGTCACTAGGTCAAATTTTAAGAAATATCTTGTGGGCGCTCTAGTGGCCACAATTTTCGCTCAGCTGACCTGAAAATTGGTCATGGCTGGATTCAAACCTGAGACCTTCAAAAGCACAGTTCAGCCACTTGATTGACAGAGCCAGCCACACATTTTAAATTTACTAAACTACTCATTTTATATCAAATATAACCAATTTCTTTCATAATTCATCAAACTATAGTCATTCTTGTGGCTTAGTGACAAATATTACCCCTTGGGGTTGTGGGATTGCATAGATACGATGGATAGAAAATGCTAATTGGGATTTTACGGCACTCCATTTGTTCAATGAACGACATTGCATGATACTTACAATGTGACTTATACGACCATGGGCTTGCATATTCATGCGGCAACCAAGAAAGTGGAGTCCAGATACTCTACTCACAAACTACTCAGGTATACTGTTGAAACAATCTATGTCACAAGAACCCATTACTAAATCACTCGACAGTGTCAGAATGTTATATCGAGAGTACAATGATATGACAATGATATGATTTCAAAGATGGCAAGAATGGGCATTAACATTGGGTGTTGAAATGTGAAGGATTGCTGAAAGTAGGGGAAAAGATGTGAACTTACAAGAAGACGAGGGTTTGCGACATTTTGTTGAAACCACACTCGTCGAAAATGATCCCTAGCCCTGACCCTTACCCTAAAGAATTGTGGCTCAAATTTTCCTCCCAGACAGAGCTTTTCATAAAATAAATCTAGGAATTTAGCAATCTGTATTTGACAACATACATGGATTTCGATGAAACACCCTTTCTACGAAATGTCATGCATTGGAAGACGAGTTTGCCATTTCTGGTGTGAAACTACTAGTAGCTTTCTATTTTTAGATGTTGCAAATGACTCTAGCATAAACTATCCCCTATTGTGTACCATTTTTTCCTGACCAAGATTCTCTTCCTACAGCAAATCCGAAACTTAGAAGAAAAAATTGGCTGAGTGAACCCCTCACAGTTCCATAACCCCACTCTGAACCGGCCCAAATTACTGAGACAGAGATTGACACCCACCGGCACCATTCACATAAGCCAAATAGAGCTTAGTATGGTACCATCAGTACTTTTGGGCTAAAAATAACCTACAACGGCACCACCGGCACCATTGTTCACATGGAACTATCAATAGTAACACCGGCACTCACCGGAACCGCTCAATATATATAGCGGTGATCCTACTCTATCCAGTAACTTTCAAGTAGCTAACCCTAGCTTCTTTACCCTCTGAAGAGTTCTAACCAAAGAACGAAACCGGTCAGGGATAGAATGTCTAGTGCAAAAAGCATCTGCAAGCAGACCAACAAAGACATAAACATGTCTCCTTCAGAAGACATGCTACCTGTTGACATGCCCCCTCACAACGCAGACAGAAGCATGTCTCCTGGGACCCTAGTTGTCACAAAGACAGACATGCCTAGAAGCATGTCTCCACATATAAGCAAGGCAAATAGCTTGACTCATGAAGGAGACTTGCTTCCTTGCTTGACATTGAGACCCGCCACAAGCAACACAGCTGATAGCATGTCACCAGCGTCCAGTCAAGCAATAGGCACGGCCCACTCTGTCTCTCTCCAGCCAACTTTTTCAACAAATCCGAAACTTCTTTTCATTCTTTGGGGCTATAGGTAATTGCTGATTTATTGTTTTAAACACAAATAAGCAAATTCTGTAAATTGGGTTATAATTGACTGAGAATGAATGCTTTAGTGTAGCATCTAATGTGTTAAATAGAAATGCATTTGTCTCTTTATGATATGTAAAAACGGCCTCACAGTAAAAAAAGAATAATCAGTTTTACAGAAAAAAAAAATAAAATTCAGTTTTGTAGGGAGTTTCACAAAATCTTGGAAGAAAAAAATCTGATTGTGTGCCTCTGTAATGATAAGGACTGTCTTATCTACCTAAGTTCAAGATTTAGCAGGATATATTCATCTGATATGATAGATCTACGATCTATCTTATCCTGAGATCAGATGGTGAGTCATGTTGGGCTTGCCTGCTGACAAGCAAGTAAACTGTTTCCTCTCAGGCTTCACATTCACCAAATGTTCTTTTGTTTGTATGACCTTAACTTTTTACAAACAACAAAAATTTTAGGCGTGTCCAAATTAAAAGCATTTGCAGACGACAAAATGAATGCGACTCAAAATTTGAAACTTGTGTTGGGAAGGGTAGAAGACATTGTGGGAAAAGGAGACAATGCGGGTTACCAGCACTTTCTCCTTTTCCCACAGTCATCAATGTTTCAAAAGCTTTCTTTCTCAGGGTCATTAAAAGTCAGGATTGTGTGGTCATGGGATAAGGAAGAAAGCATTTTAAAACATGGTAGGACAAGAAAATAGTTTTTGTGAATATTAAGGCATAGGGATAAGTTGCTCATTTCAAGCAGTTTGTCTTTTTACTACAATCTTTTCACGTCTAATCATGTTGATAATGTGGAAAACTTATGTTACATAGATTTTTAGATTAGGGCTCTGAAGTGTCTTACCCAAGGACACTCCTACGAAAGACCCAGTTTATCAAGTGAGGGTTGAACCTGGAACCTCCAGGTCACGAGTCCTACACTTTACCACTGACCCCTAAAATACCCTGAGAAAAAGGCCTTTTGAAAACATCATAGGAAAACGAGAAAAATACTGTTAACCAGCATTTTCTCCTCTTTCGACAATGTTTTCTCTATTTTCAAGAGCAAATTTTAATTGAATCATTTTAACGGCATTTAGTTTGTAGTCTGAAAATGCTTTCAAGGGAGACAATTCTGTAATTTTGTTGTCCTGTAAAGTGTTGAACTACATGTAAAAACTAACAAGACTTTAGCTCAATTCCAGCAGACAGATTTTTTTTTGTTGTGGAGTAGACAACTTATGAAAACATTGTGGCTAAAGGAGGATTCACTCATAACAACCCACCAAAGGAAAGCATATACCAGTTTTAGCTATACCTGTCTCAAATCAAACAATTTAACACCATGATGAGGTTACTGAGAGATTACATTAATTTTGTAGAGGACCGAATTGTGTTGTGAATACAAAGCAATTATTATATCTTTAATACAATCTGTATAACTACTTTTTGCTCAATGTGTAATTCACATTTTGAACAAAATGAAAGCCTGTCAGCACCAAAACAGGGTGAAATCATTGAAATGTCATAATGCATCTGCTATTGATCTCTGTACTGTTGCAATGCGGTAGACTCACCCAGGAAAAAGCATAGATAAAAACATGCTCAATGAAAATACTCTGGAAACATGTGTCCATTTGTCTACCTGTCCTACCACTAGGTGTTGAACCCCACTTATGTTAACAATTTCAATTCACTGTATAAAACAGGCTAATCACGAAAATATCATATTTTAACAAAATACATGTACATATAATGAATTTTCAACTGGAATCTGAAAAGCGGGAATGACTTGTCAGCAAGCGAGTCTCTGGTAGAATGATTTTAACATACACATATACAGCATGGGTTCCCCCGTGCAAAACGAAATACATGAGCCATGCTTTGACAAAAGGGGCTTAATGCATCTCCTTGATACACTGTACCAAGCAAGTCATTATACAGTTGTGGATCCATAAAAATCTGTTTTGTAGAACAACCAGATGAGGTAGATTGGTCTTTGACATGCAGGAAATCGACCAGTGGCAAATATTTTTGGCCCAAATCAGCCTGGGCGGACTGTGCAGGCTGACCTGGATCGATACTTTTCGCAAATGCTTAAGGCCCCCTTTCACAGAGCATGGCTTATATATTTCGAGCAAGTATCGATAAGACATCTTTTTCTTGCCTTACTTCGTACCGCAAGAAAACTGCATTCCTTGCAGAAATTTCTCCTTGTCCTTTGATGTTTTCTACCCTTTAAAGACAAATACCATCATCAGAGCCTTATTTGTAGTGTCCATTACAATAATGCTTTCAATTTGGATGAGTCTAATATCCTGATGTTTGGTTTTAGAGTTCAGATGTCGTCAGCCTTCCAATGGTACAATCACTGTCCCCCATGACAAATTACTTGTGTTTTGAAAGTTTTATTGATTGAAAACTTTCCTTCCAATGGTACAATCACAGTCCCCCATGACAGATTACTTGTGTTTTGAAAGTTTTATTGATTGAAAGCTTTCGTTTATCATTCTCCATCTTATTTTTCCTTTGGCCCTTAGCTAACTTGGAATATTTAGATAGGATTTGTTATGGGCGGAGAAGAGGAATTCTTTACCAAAATGACAAAAAAGTTGATGCCTATCCAAATTGTACGCATTTGCAGACAAAAATTTAAACATTTACCAAACAATCCTGTTTTAATGGCTCCTAGGAAAAGGACTTAAGAAAACAATGTGGAACAAGGGAAGAATGCTGGTAATCAACAATTTCACCTATTCCCACAATGTTTTTTACCATTCCAAAGATAAATCCATCATTTGAGCAACAACTGATTATTGTTTGTCATCAGCATAATATATTCTTTTGATTTGGACCAAAGGTGAACAGCCAGCGACAGTATCTCAAATCATATATTACACACTTATACATTAGTTGCTTGCCATTCACCTTGATTTGGACAAGACATAATCTAAAATTTTTTCATCTGGTAAATAGTTGGTATAGCTCACATTGATGGCATTTTTCTTTGAGGTAGAAAAGATTGTGGGAAAAGGAGAAAATGATGGTTACCCCAATGTGTCTTTTTCAATTGGGTTGCTAAAGCTGGGGATTGTGTGATAAAGGGTTAAGGAATTCAAAATTTAAATTTCATTAGAAAGAAAAGATTCTTTTCTATCAGGATGTCTGGTTGCAACGACTTTGACCTATTTTGTGATCTGATCAGTTGTCTTTGCAATGACCTCTGTTTTTTGTGCTTGATCAGTGGTTCTTGTTCCATTAAATCCTTTACCACATGACCATTTAGTAATTATAGAATTGTCTAAATTGAAAGCATTTTCAGATGACAATATAAATATGGTTCAAATAATGGCACTTGTCTTTCATAGGGTAGAAAACATCGTGAGAAAAGGAGAAAATGCTGGTGATCAGCATTTTCTCCTTTTCCCACAATGTTTTCTAAAGATTTCTTTCTCAGGGTCATTAAAAGTAGGGATTTTGTGGTAAAGGGTTAAATCCTTACCAGAAGACAAAATTTTAGTCTTTTCCAATTTGAAAGGATTTGCAGATGACATATTGCTCAAATGGTGGGAATTTGTCCCACAGTGTTTTGTGATCTTTTGAAGACTAATACCATGATTTGAGCTGCAGTGAATTTGTCGTCTTCAGATGCTTTCAAGTTGGTCCTGTCTAAAATTTTGTTGTCTGGTGAAAAGTTACTTGTACATGTATACAAGAGCAGGATGTTGTATTGGAACAGTGGTGTCAGAATGAAATTACTAAGAGATGGAACTCAGCAACTCTTCAAGTCTTCATCAAATGACAAATTTTGGACTCTTCTGAATTAAAGAAATCTACAGAAGACATATCTGAAAGTGGTACAAATGAACTGAAGCTCTTTGACAGGGTAGAAAACATTCTGAGAAAGTAGAAAATACTGGGTCTGTATTCCCCAAACATTGCTAAGAATATTCTGAGTCTTATTCTCCAAGATTTTCTAAATTTGTATATAACACAACTTCTGATTGGCAAAACCAAATGGTTTAGCCAATCAGAAGTTTCGTTACTTTCAAATTTAAAAAATTCTGGAGAATAAGAGTGAGAACGTTCTTAAGTGTGGTTGGTGAATATGGGCCCTAGTCACCAGCATTTACTATTTTTCCCACAATGTTTTCAAAATACATGTACCTCTGTCTCAGGGGGGTGTAGGACAATTGCCCTGCTGGACATTTGCCCACCAGGACATTTGTCACCCGCGCATTTGCCCATCAGGACATTTGCCTCCTTAGGATAAAAGCCCACTAGGACAAAAGCCCTCCTGTACTATGTTGATAGTTAACGCATTGATCGACTGTCTCAACCTTCTACCAGATGATGCCTTGCTTTTATGGGAAAAAGACCTGTGTTCTATGTGTCTGCTGTTGAAGACTTGTGAAAACACTATGAAAGAAGGACAAATTGCTCATAACGAACATTTCTCGGTTTCCCAGAATCTATCCTATCATTAACAAATTATTCTATAATTAAACCTCTGTAATCATTGTAACCCCCACCTACGTAGTAGAGGGGAGTATACTGGTTTCACCATGTTGGTCTGTCCGTCCATCAATCCATCAATCTTTTTGTTTCCGTGCTGAGACTAACTCAAAAGCTGTAAGACCTAGGACCCAGAAACTTTACACAAGTTTTTCTCATGACCCAAGGAGGTGCCCTATTGTTTTTGGATCACATGGGTCAAAGGTCAAGGTCACAGATGAACTTTGTTTTCTGTGATTGTGTTACTTCAGAGACAAGGTGCCGGTGGGGGGGTATTTTTGTCTGCTTTGCAACAGTTCTAGTTGTTTCAGAGTTTTAATAATTACATTGTTTGGACAAACTTCTCTTATTATCAAGATTAAAAGTATTTAACCCTTTACCACACAATCCCGACTTTTAACGACACTGAATGGAAAACCTTTTTGAAAACATTGTAGGAAAAGGAGAAAATGCTGGAAACCAGCATTTTCTCCTTTTCTCCCAATGTTTTCTGCTCTTTAAATGACAACTTTCATGCTTTAAGTAACATTTAATTTGTTGTCTGCAAATGCTTTCAATTTGGTCGAGTCCAAAATTTTGTCGTTTGGTAAAGAGTTAATTCATAATTTAACCACTTTATTAACTATTTCAGAATTTTAACAATTACATTGTTTGGGCAAACTTCTCTTGTCAATACATTTAAGATAAAAGGATTTCAATGCAATGCAAATTGTTTATTTGGGGGAAAAATGGTGAAAAATTATATATCATGAAAAATTATATAACTTAAAACCACATAAAAATAGATAAAATTAAGTGAAAACTAAGGCAAAAAGGCAGGTGGGCAAATATCCGGGTTGCTACTATACTGGGTGGGCTTTTGTCCAGGTGGCATTTGTCCAGGCGGCAATTGACCCAATGGGCAAATGTCCGGGTTGGCAATTGTCCGTACCCCGTCTCAGGGTCGTTTAATTTCCCTATTGTTTGGTAAAGGACTGATACATGTAACAAGGTTTATAAACATTTGCATATTTCGGCATATATAGACTGGTATCAGTCCGTTTAATAGAGCATTTTCATTAAAAAAAATCATATAACAACAAATCACTCATATAATATTCTCAAGGTCTGATGTAAGGGGCCTTGTATTTTAGATAAAGAGCAAGTAACAACATAATTATATTTCTCAGTCTACAGTAGTTGTGTACCTTGTTTATTAGAATGACTCAAATGCAGGGCCTGAATGCCAGGCTAAGGCATATAGAACAATTCATTTAACCCTTTCCCAAACAAGCCCTGGTTTTCACGTGTCTGCAGTACAAGTCTTGAAAACACTGTGGGAAAAGGAGAAATTGCTCGTAACAAGCAATTTCTCCTTTTCCCACAGTGTTTTCTACCCTTTTTGAGAACTTTCTGCCATTTTCATCAAATTCAAAATTGTCGTCCGCAAACTCTTCGAATTTGGACCAGTCCAAAATTTGTCGTTTGGGAAAGGGTTAAATGATATTTTACAGTGCTTTCACCAGTATTTCTTTCATATAAGTGATTTCAGAATAAAATGTTGACAGATAAGTATCTGTCAGATGGAACTCATCAGTTATCTCTAGAATATGGTAATAGCTTGACAAACTTTTGATATTGGTCAAAAACAGGAGTATGATAACATTATCTAACCCTCTACCAAACAGTCCCAAGTTTTAATAACCCCAAGGAAAAGGACAACAGGACTAAAAGGTAACCAGCATTTTCTCCT
This sequence comes from Tridacna gigas, assembly GCA_945859785.2. Taxonomy (NCBI): domain Eukaryota; kingdom Metazoa; phylum Mollusca; class Bivalvia; order Cardiida; family Cardiidae; genus Tridacna; species Tridacna gigas. The sequence goes on along the minus strand of OX244036.2, from coordinate 32,843,197 downwards.
TTTTCCAAAGTTTTTTCTATCCTTTCAAACAATTTTTTTTTTAGTTTGTTTAATATTAAGTTTGTCGTCTGCAAATTCTTTCAATTTGGACCAGTCTAAAAATCTGTCGTTTGGTAAAGAGTAAACTGTGTACATTTACAGAATAACAAAATTACAGGCTTGTCCAGTTGGAAGCATTAACAGACAACGAATTTGATGTTGCTCAAATTATGGGACTTGTCTTTGAAGGGAAAGAAAACATTAGGGGAAAGAGAGTAATCTTGAGCATTTTGTCATCTTCAAAATGAATACTTTCAAATTGGAGAGTAAAAAATGAACTCTTAGAGTGCCTTTTAAGACTGTAGTTGCTTTTATGGCCATAAGGGTTAACCCTTTAACTCAATACCACATGAGAATAGTTTAGACTCGTTCAGATTGAAAGCTCTGCGGACTACAAATTTAATTTGGGTCAAATGATTGAATTTTTATCATAATCATTTACCACACAATCCCGACTTTTAACGACCCTGAGAAAAAAGCCTTTTCAAAACATTGTGGGAAAAGAAGAAAATGCTGGTAACCAGCATTTTCGCCTTTTCCCACAATGTTTTCTACCCTATCAAAGCCAAATTCCATTATTTGATCCATATTGAAATTGTCGTCTGCTGATGCTTTCAATTTGGACCAGTCTAAAATTTTGTCGTTTGGTAAAGAGTTAAAAAACATTGGTTACCAGCATTTTTTCCCAAAATGTTTTCAAAAGTCTAATCTCTTGGGGCAGTGAAAACTCAGGATTGTGTGGTAATGGGTTAACACACAAGCCTGAGCTTAAACGACAGAAGAAGAAGGCTTTTTAAAGCATTGTGGAATAAAGAGAAATACTGGTGATCAGCATTTTATCCTTTTCCTACACTGTTCTCTTTTGTTTCAAAGGCAAATCCAATCATTTGAGACATGTTATATCATTTTCAAATGCATTTAAATCAGAAAAGTCTAGAATTTTGTGGTCTGGTAAAGTATAAAAGGCTAGGAGTCACTGTGTCTATAAACCAACATGAAATTGCCTTGTGTTAAACAAACAGATTAGTTTTTCTGGAATAACAAAATTGAAACAACTCTGTTCAGTGCCAATGTCTCCTTGGATAGTTTTTGCGGATGCGGTAGATCAAGACCAGACTGCACAAAATGTGCAGTCTGATCTTTGATTTCCAATGCCTGCTACCTGATGTTAATCTAGAGTTGGCTTCAATCACAACAAAAATACTGGTATACCTTTATACCTCAAGAAATTTAGTCAAATCCATTTAGTTAGCAGTAAAAGAGTCAACTCTTTACCAAACAACAAAATCTACACTAGATCTAGCCCAAATTGAAAGCATTTGCAGATAACAAAATAAGTAAGAATCAAAAATTGAAAGCTGTTTTGGGAAGGGTAGAAAACATTGCTAGAAAACGATGTTTTCAAAACCATTATTTCTCAGGGTCATCAAAAGTCGGGAATGTGCGGTAAAGAGTTAAAGTAATACAAAGTTTCCAAAAGGTATGTGAATTTAAATGAAATGTATTCCAATTTGCAGCCAGTGCATCTATACCCCAGTGTTCTGGTCATTTCTTTTATAAGTGTGCAACCAGCTTTTCAGTTTTCAGCTGCTTTCAGTATCTCTTTAAACTCTTTAACACACAACAAAAATTTAGACCTGTCAAAACTAAAAGCATTATTTTTGTGGACAACAAAATTTAGACTTGTCAAAACTGAAAGCATTAATTTTGTGGATCAAAAGATGATATTTGCCTTTGAAAGAGAAGAAAATATTTTGTGAAAAGGAGAAAATGCTGGTTCCCAGAATCTGAATGTTCTCCTTTGCCCACAATGTTTTCAAATGATCTTTACATTGGGGTCGTTTAAACTCGGAAACTCGGTAACTTGCAATGCCTCATTTTTCCACAAAGTTTTCTTACAGGTGAAAAAAAAAACCTTGTGAACCACATTTTAACCCTTTCCCAAACAAGCCCTGGTTTTCACGTGTCTGCAGTACAAGTCTTTTGAAAACACTGTGGGAAAAGGAGAAATTGCTCGTAATGAGCAATTTCTCCTTTTCCCACAGTGTTTTCCACCCTTTTGGAGAACTTTCTGTCATTTTCATCAAATTTAAAACTGTCGTCTGCAAACTCTTTCAATTTGGACCAGTCTAAAATTCATCGTTTGGGAAAGGGTTAAGTTGATGTTCAGGAAAGTGCAATTCCAATTTTTTTCTCAAAAAGAGTTAACTCTTTACCAAACAGCAAAATATTAGACTAAAGGCTTTTGATGAAATCATCATGAGAAAATACTAGTAATCAACATTTTCTTCTTTTCCCACAATGTTTTCTAACCCTTCAAAGACAAATTCTATCATTTTAGCCAATTTTGTTGTATGCAAATGCAAGTCTTAAATTTTGTTTTTTCGTAAAGATTAAAAGAGATGGCGTGTGAAAAAAAAAATTGTGTGAAAAGAAGAAAAAAAGCTAGTAACTTGCAGTGTCTCATTTTTAACTCCAGCGGGCTTATGTCATGGCCCGGTGTCCGTCGTGCGCCCGTGCATCCGTCTGTTCGTCCGTGCGTTAACTTTTATTTCAAACATCTTCTTCTCTGAAACTACCCATCCAATTTTCATGAAACTTCACAGAAATGATCCTGCCATGGTCCTCTTCAGAATTTCTTGAAAGAATTTGATTCCTTCAAAAACTCTGGTTGCCATGGCAACAAAACTGAAAAATATTGGAAATCTTTAAAAATCTTCTTGTCTGAAACCATAAGGCATAGGGCTACCAAATTTGGCATGTAGCTTTATGTAGTAGACCTCTATCAAGTTTCTTCAAATTATAGCCCTGGGGTCAAAATTGGCTCTGCCCCAGGGGTCACAAGTTTTACATAGGCTTATATAGAGAAAACTTTAAAAATCTTCCTGTACCTAGCCATAAGGGTTAGAGCTACCAAATTTTGCATGTAGCTATATCTAGTGGGCCTCTACCAAGTGGGCCAAAATTTTAGCCATGGGGTCAAAATTGGCCCCGCCACAGGGGTCACAAGTTTTACATGGGCTTACATAGTGACAACTTAAGAAATCTTCCTGTTTTGATTTTTTTTTTGAAATTAGCCTTGCATCAGGGGTCTTATGTTTTACAGAGGCTTCATATGGACAAAACTTGAAAATCACCTTATTTATAACCATACAGCATAGACTTGTATTATTCTGACATGTGGCTTTATCTTGTGGACCTCTACCAGCGTTCAAGTAATTATAGCTCTGGGATCAAAAATGGCTTTGCCCTGCGGGTCTTAACTTTCACATGGGCTTTTACAGAGAAAATTTTGTAAGTCTTCATTTTGAAACCATTTGGCTCAGAATTGAAATGTTTAGTATTTATGGGTTATATTTATAAGCCAGTGGAGCGATACAGGGCCATCATGGCCCTCTTGTTAGCTCACCTGAGCACAAAGTGCTCAAGGTGAGCTTTTGTGATCGTGCTGTGTCCGGCTTCCAGCGTCAGTCGTGTGTTGCGCGGTCGTCAACATTTACCTTATGTGCACTCTAGAGGCTATAGGGTTATATTTATAAGCCAGTGGAGCGATACAGGGCCATCATGGCCCTCTTGTTAGCTCACCTGAGCACAAAGTGCTCAAGGTGAGCTTTTGTGATTGTGCTGTGTCCGGCTTCCAGCGTCAGTTGCGTGTTGCGCGGTCGTCAACATTTACCTTATGTGCACTCTAGAGGCCACATTTTCAGTCAGATCCTCATGAAACTTGGTCAGAATGGTGGTCTGGATAAAATCTTGGACATGTTTGAAATTGGGTTACATGGGGTCCAAAAATAGATCACAGGGCCAGATCTCAGAAAAACCTTGTGTGCACTCTAGAGGCTACATTTTCGGCCTGATACTCATAAAACTTGGTCAGAATAATTTTTTGGATAAAATCTCGGATCAGTCTGAAATTGGGTCACATGGGATCAAAACTTAGGTCATAGGGCCACATCTTTGAAAAAGTTTGTGTGCGCACTAGAGGCCACACTTTCAGCCTAATATGCATGAAACTTGGTCAGAATGTTTGTCTTGATAATATCTCGGACAAGATGGAAATTGGGTCATGTGGGGTCAAAAAGTAGGTCACGGGGCCAGATCTTAGAAAAACCTTGGGTGCACTCTAGAGGCTACATTTTTGGCCTGATACTCATGTAAATTGATTATAATATTTGTCTGGATAAAATCTCAGACAGGTTCGAAATTGCATCACATGGGGTCAAAAAGTAGGTCACAGACTTAAATCTTAGAAAAAGCTTGTGTGCACTCTAGAGGCCACAGTTTCAGCCTGATACGCATGAAACTTGGTCAGAATTCTTGTCTGGATAAAATCTCGAACAAGTTCGAAATTGGATCATGTGGGGTCAAAAAGTAGGTCATGGGGCAAAAAAGATTGTGTGCACTCTAGAGGCCACATTTTCAGCCAGGTACTCATGAAACTTGGTCAGAATGTTTTTCTGGATGAAATCTCAGACTAGTTTGAAGGTGGGTCATGTTGGGTCAAAATGTAGGTGACTGGGCCAAATCTTAGAAAAACCTTATGTGCACTCTAGAGGCCACATTTTCAGCCTGATATGCATGAAACTTGGTCAAAATGATTGTCTGGATGAAATCTTGGACAGATATAAAATTGGGTGACATCGGGTCAAAAAATAGGTCATGGGGCCAAGTCTTATAAAAATCTTGTTAGCACTCTAGAGGCCACATTTTCAGCCTGATTCTCATGAAACTTACATAGAATGTTTGATTTGATAAAATCTCGGACACATAGAAAATTGGGTCATGTTGAGTCAAAAAGTAGGTCACTGGGCAAATCATAGAATAACCTTTTGTGCACTCTAGAGGCCACATTTTCAGCCTGATACACATTAAACTTGGTTAGAATGTTTGTCTGGATGAAGTCTTGGACAAGTTTGAAATTGGGTCACTTCAGGCCAAAAAGTAGGTCAAGGAGCCAAATCTTAGAAAAACCTTTTGTGCACTTTAAGGCCCACATTTTCAGCCTTATACTCATGAAACTTGGTCAGAATGTTTGTCTGGATGAAATCTCAGAAAAAAATGATATCAAGTCAATCCTAGATGACCTTACTCAGGTGAGCGCTTTAGGGCCAATGGCTCTCTTGTTCCACAATGTTTTTCTAACCTGTGGAAAATAACAACCCAATTTTGTGAGCCACATTTAACCCTTTACCATACAATTCTGAGTTTCAACGAACCCCAAAGAAAAGGACTTTTTTGAAATATTGTGGGTAAAGGAGAAAATGCTGGAAACCAACATTTTCTCCTTTTCCTACAATGTTTTCTACCCTTCCCAAAACAAATTTCAGTTTTGAGTCACATTTACAAATGCTTTCAATTTGGACCAGTTTAGAAATTTGTCGCATGGTAAAGAGTTAAGTTGATATCAGGATAGTGCTTAAGCCAATTTTTTTTTTTTTCTCCAAATGGATAAATAAAGTAATAATAATTCAAGCTGATAATGGGTCCCATTTTGCAGTCAATATCATAGAAACAGCATTAGAGTATTGGGAATTTTTTAAAAGCATTCAGATGTTCTTTTTCAAAGAGAGTTTATTAGATGAGCTTTGACACTTGAAGGGGCTTGCTGAATTTAACTCTTTACCACACAATATGGAGTTTTAACAGTTGAAGAAGAAGGCTTCTGAAAACATTGTGGGAAAAGGAGAAAATGCTGGAAACCAGCTATTTTTCCTTTTCTGACAATGTTTTCCATCCTATTGAAGACAGCTTTCATCATTTGAGCTACACTGAAAATAACAGATTGGTTGTCTGCAATTGCTTTCAATTTTGTTGCATCTAAAATAGTCATCAACTGCAGGGATCAGGGTGTCAAAGTCATATTTATGCATTGTGCAGTGATGGCTTTGAAGGCAGGTTATTGCTTAACTCTTTACCAAACAACAAAATTTTAGACTAGTCCAAGTTGAAAGCATTTTCAGACAACAAAATAAATGAGAATGAAAAATTGAAATTTGTTTTAGAAAGGCTAGAAAACATTGTGGGAAAATGAGAAAATGCTGGTTACCAGCATTTTCTCCTTTTCCCACAATGTTTTCAAGAGGTTTCATACTCTGGGTTGTTAAAAGCCGGGATTGCATGGTAAAGGATTAATGCAGGACTCCTCTTCCTTCATTAACCCTTTCCCAGACGACAAATTTTGGACTGGTCCAAATTGAAAGAGTTTGCAGACGACAATTTTAAATTGGATGAAAATGGCAGAAAGTTCTCAAAAAGGGTAGAAAACACTGTGGGAAAAGGAGAAATTGCTCATTACGAGCAATTTCTCCTTTTCCCACAGTGTTTTCAAAAGACTTATACTGCAGACACGTGAAAACCAGGGCTTGTTTGGGAAAGGGTTAACCAACAGTCCCGTGTTTTAAGGACACAGGAGAATAAGGTTTTGAAAAGATTGCGGGTACCAGCATTTTCTGGATATCCAACAATGTTTCCCACACTTCCAAAGACAAACTCCTTCACTTTAGCCACATAAAGTTTGCCATCTGCAAAATGCTTTCTAAATGAGGGTGTTAAAAGTTTTGTGATGTGGTAAAGAGTTTAATTGCTGGAATCTGCTTAACTCTTTACCAAACAACATTACTTTAGACTTGTCCAAATTGAAAGAATTTGCAGATGAAAAATATTGTTCATATGGTGAGATTTGTCTTTCATAGAATAGAAAATATTGTGGGAAATACTGATTACCTTTTTTCCCAGGGTCATTAAAAGTTGGGATTGTTTAGTAGAGGTTTAAACCCAGAGTTAATCCTGTTTTAACGACTGAAGAAGAAACCTTTTTGAAAACATTGTAGAAAAAGGAGAAGGTGCTGGTAACTAGCACTTTTTTCCTTTTCCCACAAGGCTTCGTTTCTGAAGAGAAATCTTAGTTTTTGGGACACATTTTAATTTATTACCTGCAAATACTTTCAATTTGGTACAAGTCTAAGATACAAATGTTTGGTAAAGAATTAAGTTGGTTTTGTGGACAATGTAGATCAAGATCAGACTGCATAGAACGTGTCTACAATTCCCTCTACTTTGTCACGTGCCAAAACAATCTTGAAATAGCAGTATCTCTTCCTGCTTTTCCATGCAGAAAAGGATCATAGTATCAATATAGCACTTTATTGATTAAAGATATACCCTTACAGCCCGAGAGAAAAAAAACGCTGTTAAAACTTGAAAGTGTGTAGAAGGCTCAGAATTTGCTCACCTGTGTAAACATAGATAAATTACCAATATATATGGCGCAAAGGATAGAAAAACTCAAGGTATTTGTCCTCATTTAAAACTGGAAACGCCAACAGTGATTTCTTTGAAAGCTGCCAAAATTGAAATGCATTTACTATCCCTCGTAATCTGTGCAACCTTGCAGCTGTCAGGAGCAACATTTGTCATGAAGATACAAGAATGATAATAGTTTCTTAAAACAAAGATTAAATGGGTTAAAAACTGGCTGAAAATGAGTATATATTTATATCTTTAAGGCAAGATTTTGCAAAATGCAGGTGGTCCTTAATTAAGGTTGAACATCTTCCAGGAGATCTTTCTACTTGCTTTTATACCCACCAGTATATCACCTGGAGATTTGCCACAAACAACCCAATTTCTCAACAGTTTTGCTAATTATATTTTTTTGATCAACATTTTTGTAGATTACTCACCTATAGTACAAACCACAGGGGCTACACCTAGTCTGCTCTGAAAATAAACAAACTCTTCCCAGAGGTTGCCGTGAGAGCTGTGATTGGTTCATCACTAAATCCTATGTTGTTGGTACTGACATAACAGGATTATGCAGAAAACATGCAGTCTGATTGTGGCTTTACACTGACTGATATCAGATAATGATCTGGCCTGAGGCATTGCTCATCCCTCTCTCTCTCTTTCTCTTAGGCACTGGCTCTCCCTTTCTACCTTTCTCCTTCTCTCCATTCCTCTCTCTCTCTCTCTCATTTGATTATACAGAAAATGTACTGTCTGATCTTGAGTCTACACTGTTAGATTCCAGTAATCCAGAGATTTTCAAGCATCAACATCAATGAATTGCATTATTTTATATTAAATATTATATTAAATAACGATATATGCATTATATTTTTAAGCATAGTAAGATTTAACTCATTACCAAATGACTTTAATGACCCCAGGAAAAGAGGCTTTTGAAAACTTTGTGAGAAAAGGAGAAAATGCAGATGACCAGCATTTTCTCCTTTTCCCACAGTGTTTTCTTCCCGTTCCAAGACAAAACCAATCAACTGAGACAAATTTGATTTGTCACTTGCAAAATGCTCCCATTTTGCACAAGTGTAACAGTTTTGCCATGTGGTACAGAGTTATAATTTAAAAGGCACATGTAGTTAAAAAGAACACCTTTGGGTATTGTTTATGGGGAGGTTTGATCCATGTTGGCCCATAAGCTTTCAATATTTATGGTTACTCAAGAGCTGAGCTCCTTAACTCTTTACCATACGACAAAATTTGTCCAAATTGAAAGCATTTGCAGACGACAAAATTAATGTAACCCAAAAATTGAAATTTGTTTTGGGAAGGGTAGAAAACATTGTGGGAAAAGGAGAAAATGCTGGTTACCAGCATTTTTTCCTTTTCCCACAATGTTTTTAAAAGCCTTCTTTCCCAGGGTTGTGAAAACCCAGGATTGTGTGGTAAGGAGTTAAAAAAAAATATGAAAGCCAGCTGAGGCTTATCATCTGAACTAGGATATTTACCTTGGTTTTAGTCCTTATTTATTTAGGGTTTGATCCACCGTTAGAGGTGTTAAAAACTGGAGAGTAAATAAAGTTTGATCTGGCATCTCAGTGGTCCTCTGAGAAAAGTTGGTTAACTCTTTACCAAACGACAGAAATTTAGACCTGTCCAAATCAAAAGCATTTGCAGACAACAAATTATAGGTAGCTCGAATGAGAAAAGTTTGTCCTTGATAGAGTAGGAAACATTGTGGGAAAAGGAGAAAATGCTGGTTACCAGGTTACTAGCATTTTCTCCTTTTCCCACAATGTTTTCGAAAGGCTTCTTCCTCAGGGTCGTAAAAGTGGGGATTGTGTGGTAAAGGGTTAAATCCATTATTTTGATATATCATACAAAGCAAGTCTCAGCCTGATATGGATTTATTTTGTCTTAACACTTTCCCTCACAGCAAGTTTTAGACCCTTCCAAATTCAAAATGTCTGCAGACAATAAATTTAAAACTGGTTTAAATGAGCTCAAGCTCTCTGACAAGGTAGAAAACATTGTGGGTAAAGGAGAAAATGCTGGTAACCAGCATTTTCTCCTTTTCCCACAATGTTTTCAAAAGGCATCTTTCTTGGGGTCGTTAAAACTCGGGATTGTGCGGTAAAGGGTTAAAACAGACTGGATTATGAGATAGAGTGACCTTTGACATGCAGAAATTTTACCAGTAGCAGAAAGTTTCCACCCATGTCAGCCTGCATGGGATGCCAAACTCTTTTTGCAAATACATTAAACTACCTTTTCACAGGGCATCGATGGCTCATCATCTTTGACTGCCAAACTTATTAACTTGATCCACGCACTGACAAAAAGGGACTTAATGCCTCTCCATGATGTATAATACCAAGCAAGATATCACATAATTATGGATCCATAATAGCCACTTTTCTTAACTCTTTACCAAACGACAAAATTTTAGACTGGTCCAAATTGAAAGCATTTGCAGACGACAAAATAAATGTGACTCAAAAACTGAAATTTGTGTTGGGAAAGGTAGAAAACATTGTGGGAAAAGGAGAAAATACTGGTTACCAGCATTTTCTCCTTTCCCACAATGTTTTCGAAAGGCTTCTCTTCCAGGGTCGTTAAAACTTGTAATTGGGTGGTAAAGGGTTAAACTTACAACTGAATCATGAGATAGACTAGTACTTGAACATACAGAAAATTGACAGATAGCAAAAGGTTTTTGCCCAGGTCAGCCTGCGCGGACTCTGCAGGCTGATCTGGGTCGATACTTTTCACTGATGTATTAACTCTTTACCACACAAAAAAATTTTAGACTGGTCAAAATTGAAAGCTTTTGCAGACAACAAATAAAATGTGGCACATTTGATATTATTTGTATCAGATAAGGTAGAAAACATTGTCGGAAAAGGAGAAAATGCTGGTTACCAGCATTTTCTCCTTTTCCCTCAATGTTTTCAAAGGCCTTCTACCTCAGGGTCGTTAAGACTCGGGATTGTGTTGTAAAGGTTTAAGCCCCCTTTTCAAAGAGCATGGCTCATTTCAGTTGACCTTTGAACTTCAAACTGATTTAGATGAAAACATTCTGGCAACAGGAGAAATTTCTGGTACCAGCAATTTCTCCTTTGGCCACAATGTTTTAACACCTAGATTATTAGACTTCTAAACAAATCAAATTAACATTTCAGTCCAGTGCATTAAAAACTTGAAATTGCAACTTTCTTTTTCCCTTCTTCTAAAAAGATCTCATCATATTGGGCAGAGTTGAAACAAGATCAGACATGTTCTTTGTTGTCTGATCTTGATCTACACCAAGCAAGACCAAGCCTGGGTAGCTCAGTTGGTAGCATGCAGGACTTGAGAACAGGGGGTCTCTGGTTCGATCCTTGGCTCAGCCAGTTTCTTTCCGAGGATTGATGATAGTGTTTGCGACAGGATTCATTCATCTCTCACCGCTGACCATTATTTCGATGATCGTTATGTGGGAAAGCAGCCAGTGGCCTGAAAAGAATTTGTGTGTAGTACTGGTAAAAAGAAACTCTAGGAAAGCATAGATAGGTCTACTGGCCTCTGCCATAAAACAGAAATAATATTGAATACGGCATTAAACGCCATACAATCAATCAATCAATCTGTGAAAGCAACAGAAGCAACTGAAGTTGTGTATGATCCTAAGCTGTTGTCCAAAAACAGAAAAAGGAAATTGAAGTTCAAAGAGCTAATAAGAACTGACATAGGAAAAGCTTCCTGCAGGCAAAGTGGGGAAAATGTTTGTTATCCTTTTGGACTGGCTTGCACACTCTTAGCTCTGTACCAGATTACAAAAGTTTAGATTTATCCAAATTAAAAGTATTTGTGGATCACAAGATTAATTGTGGATCAAATGGGGATATGTCTGTGAAAGAGTTTAAAACATCGTGGAAAAAGGAGAAAATGCTGGTTACCAGCATTTTCTCCTTTTCCCACACTATTTTACAGAAGGCTTCAGGTTGGTAAAATTGCTGGATTATTTGGTAGACTGTTCCTGTGTTTTTTTCCAATCTCGCAGCGGATAATTTGAGAAACTATGGTGGCAAAATGATTAATTTTTCTAATTGTAACAATGTTTTGAAATGAAAAAATAATGTTATATGTATATATATATAGAGATGTGCAAGAATTTATTGGCGTTCTTTGATGGTTTGGGCGAGAATATGAACCTGCATGTTTGTGTTTATCGGTTAACCAGAATAATTGCCTTTTTGAAACAGGATGTTTCTTAGCCATATGGCCGTTCCTTTTAAGAAGTGCAAAAAATATATGTTGGAATTACAGGAATTTTCTTGACTTTGAAATGGCCTGGTCAGTATTGTTGATTATTCTTTTTTTTCATGAATTTCATATTCTTTAATACTTCCTAAGTCAGATGTGCTTCAAATCATTAGATTTGTCTCTTAAAGGGTAGAAAACATTGTGATAAAAGGAGAAAATGCTGGTAAGCAGCATTTTCTCCTTTTCTAAATGTTTTCAAAAGCTTTCTTTCTCAGGGTCATTAAAACTCAGGATTGTTTGGTAAAGGGTTAATGTAAATAATTATTATAGACTGCCAAGACCAATTTATTCCTTGGCCACAATGTTTTAGAAGTTGGCCTTCTGCATGAATAAAACAAAAAGGATAGAACACCCCTAATGGCCTATCAGGGTAAAAGCAGGGTTCCCACCAACCTTGTTTCTAATGAAGCATCCAGGAAAACATGTTGAAATATTTAAGACTTTCCTTCATACACCATTTTTCTCTGTGTTTCTGAGTCAAAGAATATTGGTGTTAGCTCTGTAGTGTACCAAATGTTAAACTTCAAGGCTGGTCCAATTCCAGAGCATTAAATTTTGCAGATGACCAGTTGAATTTTGGTCCAAATATGGGATTTGACTATGAAATGAAAGAGAACATTATTGGGAAAGGAGATATTGCTGGTATCCAGCATTTTCTCTTTTTCGGACAATGTTTACAAAAGTCTGGTTGTTTAGGTGCAAGGTTGTAAGGTTAAAAATTAATGAATCATTACTGCCTGCAGAAGAATTTCAAAAGCAAGTTTTGCCAAATCAGACATTGCCTTTGACAATTAATCTCTATTTTTTCCACAATGTTTATACATATATAGTTATGGACCTGTATTAAATTTATGGTGATTATCTGTGAAGAGCTCTTCACTACTTAACCCTTTACAAAACAAGAAAGTTTTGGACTGGACCAAATTGAAAGCATTTGCAGACAACAAAATTTTATGTAGCTCAAATGATGATTTTTGTCTTTGATAGGGAAGAAAACATTGTGGGAAAAGAAGAAAATGCTGGTTAACAGCATTTTCTCCTGTTCTCACAAATCTTTTCCAAAGCTCTTCTCTTTCAGTGTGGTTGAAACTCAGAATTATGTGGTAAAGGGTTAAGTTGCTTTTGTGGACACCATACTCAAGATCAGACTGCACAAAATATATGTGATTTTGGACCTACACTCTACTATTTAGCACAATGTTTGCTTGAAGTTCATCATACTTAGATAAACAAAATCTGTGTTCAAGATGGGAAGGGTGTTGACTGACAGGTGAAATTTTACAGAAGTGATTTGATTACAAATAAGAATGCATAATTATCTGGTTCAAAGCAGCATCAAAGAAGGACCTTCCAACCCAGCATTTAAAATGAGGGAATCTTTAATTAAACAAGATTAAACAAGATTTTGACCTTCCTTCTTTTTTTGGGGGGGGGGTGGGGGGGTGGAGTTATTAAAGTTATTAATTTGTAAGGAAAAATCATAAGGACTTGACTATGACTATTTACGCTTGATTTTGGACCCCCCCCCCCCACAAAAAAAAAAAAAAAAATAAAATAAAAAAAAGTCCTTCAAAACCATAGTCAACTACTCCACCAACTGAGTTATTACCTAGGCCACTCAATAATGTTAAAAAGTTAGCCATGCTGTGGCAAAAGGGGCTTTAGGCGTCTCTGTGACACATGATGCCAAGCAAGTCAGCACATGATCCGTAAAATCTATTTTGTCTAACAATCAACTGGATTCTGACTTAGTCTGGTCTTTGGACATAAAGGAAATTGACCAATAGCAAAAAGTTTCAGCTCAGGTCAGCCTGCATGAATTGCGCAGGGTGACCTGAATCAATACTTTTTGCAGATGCATTAAGCCCCTTTCCACAGTGCATGGCTTAACCCTTTACCAGACGACAAAATTTTAGCCTTGCTCAAATTGAAAGCATTTGCAGACAACAATTTCAATGTGCCTCAAATAGTGCAATTTTCCTTTGATAGGACAGAAAACATTGTGGAAAAAGGAGAAAATGCTGGTTACCAGCATTTTCTCCTTTTCCCACAATGTTTTCAAAAGGCTTCATTTCCAGAGGTGTTAAAAGGCGTCATTGTGCGGTAAAGGGTTAAATGTACTTATCCTGATATGCAATAAAGGCTTTACCATTACTAATTTTACAGCAAAAATTCAAAAAACTTGTAAATTTTTGTTTTCTACATGCATTTCTATCTGTGTTTGAATTCAAAAGCCATCTTTGCACACAAAATTAATGAAAATTATTAGTCTTTGTTAAGATTTTCTATAGAACTTGCGAAACAAAGTTTGATTTGATGCTCCTATGACACATTACCAGACAACAAAATTTTAGACTGGTTGAAATTAAGGCATTTGCAGACGACAAAATAAATGTGATTTTAATATTGAAATTTGTTATAGAAGGGTAGAAAAAATTCTTGCCAGTATTTTCTCTTTTTCCCACTTACGATGTTTTCCAGAAGTTAAAAGTCGGGATTGTGAAGTATTAAGGATTAATGATTTACTAGCTTGAATGGTGCTTCATGCAACTTGTAACATTTTTAGCACAGGTGTTTTCAAAGGAAACGTAAAGGTATTGTCCGATAATTGTCATAGCTATGGCATCATCTGTATGATCCGTGTGGTCCTTGTCTGCATCATCATACGAAAACTTCGACATTATATAATATCTCTTTCATTACTGAAGATATTTGCTTCAAACTTGGACAAATTGTTAATTACCAAAAGGGAAACTATACAACAAGGGCAGGTAACCATCAAAGTGTTTTTGACTCAGTTACGCCCTTTTTTCAACCTGGAGTTTTAACTGAAAATCAAGCAAGAGCACCCAGGCATTTGCACCCACATATGGTGCTCTTGTTTGGTTATATGCTTTATCACTGTGACAGCTTACTCCTTCTGTTTTATTTTCATCAGTACAAGCCTGGGGGTCTGCAGTGTCTTGCCGAAGAACACCCTGATGTGATCAGCAATGCAGCATGATCAAACCTCAGTTTCTTGACTTTCTTTCGTTTTGATGTATTTTGAACTACCAAAATGTTGTATCAATTTTTCACATTCACGAAATTAATGAAATTTTTTAAATTCTTACCAACAGTCTTGTTAGCTCCACTGGCCAAAGGCCAGCGGGCTTATGTCATGGCCCGGTGTCCGTCGTGCGTGCGTGCGTGCGTCCGTCCATGCGTGCATGCGTGCATGCGTGCGTCCGTCCGTGCGTTAACTTTTATTTCAAACATCTTCTTCTCTGAAACTACCCATCCAATTTTCATGAAACTTCACAGAAATGCTGGGGGGGGGGGGGGGGGGGTCACAAGATTTACATAGGCTTACATAGGGAAAACTTTTAAATCTTGGTGTACATAGTCATAAGGCTTAGGCTACCAAATTTTGCATAATTATAGCATTATCTAGTGGACAACTACAAGGAGGGCCCAAGTTACAGCCCTAGGATCAAGTTTGGTCCTGCACCAGGGGTCACAAGTTTTACATGGGTTTATGGAGTGAAAAGTTCAGAAACCGTCTTGTTACTAGCCATAAGGCCAAGAACTCCCAAATTTGGCATGTTATTCTTCTAATACACATATTCCCCATTTAGTCCGACTGTAGCCCTGGGGTCAAAGTTTTATAAGGGCTTATATAGTGAAGACTTCTCTTCATGGTTTATATTTATAAGCCAGTGGAGCGATACAGAGCCATCATGGCCCTCTTGTGTTTAAGAACACTGTGGTGGAAAGTTTTTGAAAACATTGTTGGAAATGGAGAAAATGCCTGTAGAGTGCATTTTCTCCTTCTCCCACAATGTTTTCCATTCCATCAAAGACATATCATATCATTTTAGCCACATTCAAATAGACATCTGCAAAATTAATGCCCTCAAAAGGGTTGAGTCTAAATTTTGTTGGGCATTGTGGCTCCTGTGATGTCTGCATCAAATATTTGTTTTGATGTATCTGGAGAAGTCTAGTGAACTGCATATTGGAAGCAGCGTAGGCAGCACCCAAGACAAACAAACTGATGAAGTGCAAGATTTATGAGCATGATACCTGTTTTTACAAGACTCTGGTTCCACACAATTAAGTGTTTCTTGGCATGTATAACAGAGGCTGGTTCCATCACATTTGGCTCAGATGTTTCCCATTAATTGGACAAATCAACAACTGCAGTAGTATCAAGCTTACTAAAGGCTGACTAATTAGTCAATTAGACATGACCACAAAACATGCCATAATACTGATTGAAACAATGTGTTAACCTTCAATTGCGGAAGAAGATTAACTCTTCACCAAAAAACAAAAGTTTAGTCCTCCAAATTGAAAGTATTTGCAGATGACAAATTAGAGGTTCCTCAAAGGACCAGATTTGTTTTTAATTGCACAAAAAACATTGTGGAAAAATGAGAAAATGCTGGTTACCAACATTTTCTCCTTTTCGCACAATTTTTTCAAAAGCCTTCTCTGTCTAGGTTTTTAAAGTTGGAATTGTGAGATAAAGGGTTAACAGTCATTTTATGGACAATATAGGCCAAGTTCAGACTGCACAGAACATGTAGTCTGATCATTGATCTTCACTTTCTTGGATGTGATTAGCATGGCCAAACTTCATTAAAATGACAGTAATTGCGTCTGTTGTACAGGTTAAAAAAGTTTATTTCATGCTTTTCGGTAGCTTATTGCAAAATATTGAAGGATTATGGTTTTATCATTTCAGTGTTTTGACCGGTGAATTTACCGATTGATAAACTCACTGGTAGGGAATTATACTGAGAGCTCCCCTGTACTTTGCAAGACCCAACAAAAAAAGGGTTTTAAGCCTGAAATAAATAGAATTTTTTTTTTTGTTGGTGAAAGATCGAAAGTTATTTCGTCTCATGAACATCATACGGTAATATTTACACTCGTGGCTGTGCCACTCATGAAAATATTACCAAAGATGTTCACTCTACAAAATGACTTTCCAGTTTCAATCTTTCACCAAAAAACAAATACCCCCTATTTATTTGGCCTATATTCAGCACTTATAGGGGTAGAAACCCATTAAATTTTCCCCATAAAACAGATAAGTATTGTGCCTTTTTTTTTTTTCAAAATCATAATTATGAAGAACTAAAGGTCAAATTTGCACAGATCAAATGTTGATGAAGGGTCTTGTTAGATTTCATTGTGACAAAGGGAGACACACACAAAATAATTCTGTGTTTTAACATCCTTGAAGAAGAGGTCTTTTTGAAGACATGGGTAATTTTAAGATTAAAGACATTTGCTTTTTTTATTGATTCTATGCTGTTTAATGCCATTTTCATTATAATTTAACTTGTATCGCGGCAGCCAGTGCACCTATTTATGCTTTCCTGGAGTTTCTTTTATGCACAAAATTCTTTCAAAACCACTGGCTGCTTTCCGACAAAACCATCGTCAGAACGATGGTCAGCAGTGGGAGAAGAATGAATACTTTTGCAATGACCATCATCAATCCTCGGAAAGAAGTTGGCCTAGCTAGGGATCAAACCAGCGGCTTCTTCTTCTCAAGTCCTGTACACTACCGACTGAGCTACTGGGGCTCAAGAAAAAGTATTTTCAGAGGACTATAACAATGTGTCACAAATAATAGAATTTTGCCTTTATGCCTTTACCGCACAATGCCGCCTTTTGACGCCCCTGGGAAAGAAGCCTTTTGAAAACATTGTGGGAAAAGGGGAAAATGCTGGTAACCAGCATTTTCTCCTTTTCCCACAATGTTTTCTACCCTATCAAAGAAAAAACACATCATTTGAGCCACATTAAAACTGTCATCTTGAAATGCTTTCAATCTGGGCTGGTCTAAAATTTTGTCGTGTGGTAAATGGTTAAATGGATTACATTGTGGGAAATGGGAAAAACGCTGGTAATCAATATTTTCTCCTTTTCCATATTCTTTTGAGTAGCTTTCTCTTTCAGGACTGTTAAAACATGGTTATATTTGGAAAAGGGTAAACCCTTTACCACAGAGTCCTGACTTTTAACGACCCTAAAAAGGTAGCCTTTTGAAAACATTGTGGGAAAAGGAGAAAATGCTGGTAACCAGCATTTTCTCCTTTTCCCACAATGTTTTCTGTCGTATCAAAGGAAAATTGCACTATTTGAGCCACATTGAAATTGTCGTCTGCAAATGCTTTCAATTTGGACAAGACTAAAATTTTGTCGTCTGGTAAAGGGTTAAAGGGAAAAAACTGCAGAAAATTTGGTGTTAAAATTTCCATAAACACAAAAGCAAAAAAACATATTAATATAATTATGGCCTTTTCTGACTTCATAGAAAATGAATTCTATGTTAATTCCTTTTGATTAACCCTTTACCAAAAACCCCAGTTTTTAATGACTCCAATGAAGAAGTTTTTTGAAAACACTGTGGGAAATGGAGAAAGTGCTAGTTACCAGCATTTTCTCCTATTTTGGCAATGTTTTCTACCCTATCTGAGACAAACTTTTTTAATTGAAACACTTTTATTTGTCAGCTGCAAATGCTTCTGTTTCCTTCCAGCCTAGAATTTTGTTGTGTGGTAAAGAGTTAACACAGATCTGCATAAATATGGATATATAATCAACTTGTCTTTAAATATGGATATATAATCAATTTGTTTTATGTAAATGAAAAATCATGCAAAACAGCCATAACACTGTGCAATAAGGATAATTGCATGAATTGTGTAATTATTAAAATGGTATATTATGAATTTTATGAAATGTGAAAATTGGGAATTTATCAGTTTCTGTTACATAACTTTAATATATGTATTTATTTCAAATTTATCACAAATAGTGTGTGTCTTTATATGAAAGAGATGCAAGTTAGGTTTGATTACACTTAAAATCTGGCTCAGAGCTTATGAAAATTTTTTACCACATAACAGAAATGTAGACTTGTCCAAACTGAAAGCATTTGCAGACAACAATTTCAGTGTGGCTAAAATGATGGAACTTGCCTTTGATAGGGAAGAATACATTGTGGGAAAAGGAGGGAATGCTGGTTACCTGCATTTCCTCCTTTTCCCACAATGTTTTCAAAAGGTTTTTTCCTGAGGGTTGTTAAAAGTCGGGATTGTGTGGTAAAGGGATAATTCAGCTGAGCATGAAATTTCAAAGTGATATTAATATACAACTAATAAAGTAAGTCCCTTACATTTAGAACAGTTCATTCCTCCTCTCTCTCTAGATAAATGTCTATTTTTCAGATTTTCTTATTTTCTGAAGCATTAATGGAATTTAAGGATGAGCACAAACTCAGCTGAGCTTGAACTGGACCAGTTTTATAAGCATGGTTTCTGTTATGTTGTTTGCAAGAGTAACAGAACCACAAAATAAGCATGACTAGGGACAATTTGAAATGATCTGGTTTCCATTAGCTCTTTTCCAGACAAAAATTTTGACTTGTCCAAACTGAAAACATTCGCAGATGACAGATTAAATGTGGCTTAAATAATTGGATTTTTCTATGAAATGATAAAAAACTTCGTGGGAAAAGGAATACTAGTTCTATGTATCAGGATTTTCTCCTTTCCATAAATTTTTTTTGGAAGACTCTTCTTGACAGTGGTTAACCCTTTACCAAACAATCCTGGTTTTCATGACCGTAGGAAAGAAGGCTTTTGAAAACATTGTGGGAAAGGAGAAAATGCTGGTAACCAGCATTTTCTCCTTTTCCCACAATGTTTTCTGCTCTATCAGAGCAAAGTTGAATTTGGTGTCTGCAAATGCTTTGAAATTGGACTAATCTAAAATGTTGCCGTGTGGTAAAGAGTTAAACAGCTTGTATTATGCCCTAATATACTGTAGTGAGATGCAGTTTGAGTTTGATCACGTTTAGAATTGGATGTCCTCAGAAGAGTGAAAGGCTTTTGAAATTGTGAAAATCAGATTCAGCAATTTCTGGTTTCGGTTAACCCTCTACAGCACAATACCAAGTTACAAAGAAGTTCTTTGAAAACATTGTGGGAAAAAAAGAAAATGCTGGTAACCATTGTTTTAATTAAAATTTCTTCTTTTTCACATTTTCTACCCTTTCTAAGACAAATCCCATTCTTAGAGTCTTTAAGGAATTGTCTGCAAAGCTTTCAATCTGAACTAGTCTAAGATTTTGTCGTCTGGTAAAGAGTTAATCCTTTACCACACAATCCAGAGCTTTAACAACTCTGAGAGAGAAGGCTTTGAAAACATTGTGGGAAAAGGAGAAAATGCTGGTAACCAGCATTTTTTCCTTTTCCCACAATGTTTTCTTCCCTATCAAAGACAGAAATCATCATTTTGAGCTACACTTGTACATTGAATTTGTTGTTTACAAAATTTAATGTTTTCAATTTGGTCATTCCTAAATTTTGTCTTATAGTGAAGAGTTTAGTGTCACCCATGGGACTATGAATTTGGTGATTTGTTGAGAATAATACACTACACTCTTTGAGGTCTCACTGTCTGATCTGGATCTGGGACATTTTGTTGAAAACCATGTTTGTCGCAAACGATCCCTAGCCCTGACCCTTACCCTAACCCAGAAGAATTGTGGCTCAAATCTTCCTCCCTGACAGAGCTTTGTATGAAATAAACCTAGGAATTAAGCAACTGGTATTTTAAAACATACATAGATTTCAATGAAATGCCCTGTAGACAAAATGTCGTGCACAGTCTGATCTTGATCTCCCACTGCTTCAAAGGCATCACAAGTTTTGTATCCCATACAGAGGGTAGACATGTTGGATTTTATTTGGTCCCAAATATGTGTATTATTACCTATATTGTACATTTATTGAATGATAATGTGAAAAAGCATTATTTAAAAATACCTGGTATGCATACAATTGAAACTCGAGGTTTTATGCTTTTGTTTTGTTATGGGTACTTATGATAGATATACATTTATAGACAGTGATGAACTTAAATATTTCATTTATGAATTTTTTTGTTTTCAGCCCATCACAATGATCAGTGCAGAATTGTATTATAAACTCTTTACCAGACAACAAAGTGTTAACTCTTTACCAAACGACAAAATTTTAGACTAGTCCAAATTGAAGGTATTTGCAGACGACAAAATAAATGAAATTCAAAAACAGAAACTTGTTTTGGGAAGGCTAGAAAACATTGTGGAAAAAGAAGAAAATGCTGGTTACCAGCATTTTCTCCTTTTCCCACAATATTTTCAAAAGGCTTCTTCCTCAGGGTCGTTAAAAATCAGGACTGTGTGGTAAAGGGTTAAAGGGAACTTTTTAGATTTTTATAATCTCAACAAATTTCAAAAAATGATTACGGTAGGAGGTATTCACTGAATTAACCCTTTACCAAACAATCCCATGTTTTCACGTCCTTGAGGAAGAGACCTTTTGAAAACATTGTGGGACAAGGAGAAAATGCTGGTAACCAGCATTTTCTCCTTTTCCCACCATGTTTTCTACCCAGTCAAAAAAACTCAAATTTGTCGTCTGCAGATGCTTTCAATTTGGGAGGGGCTAATATTTGTTGTTTGGGAAAGGGTTAAGTTGGCCAATAGGTCACAAATCATTAGTAAAGAAAAAAATATTTTAACATTTTTTCTGTAAGGGCTACGCAGCCTCTTTACATACTTGCACCAAAGTTTCACAAAGTCTTATGGGAATGACATATGATTAACAACTGGCATCAATATACAAGGATTGATATTCAAATCAGTATGATGACATCGTAAGTCTTTCCTCTTTATGCCACAATGTTTTCAAAGGCTTTCAGCAGGAGAGGTCTAGAAAGTTGTATATGTATTCAGCGATGGACTTGGTACCATCATATTTTATTTTCTATACTTTATTTTCTCTCTTTTTTTCAGGTTTCAACAATAACATGAGGGGCGTCTTACATATACAAGTGTAAATGGTCTGGACTGGAATCCTCACACTGATTGGTAATTGGATATATAATACAGAAACCTTTTGCCAAACAGTCCTACATTTATATAACCATGAGGAGCAAGGTCTTTGAAAATATTTTTGGAAAAGGAGACAGTGCTGTTTATCTATTTTTTTCTCCTTTTCCAAAAATCTTTTCTTTCCTTGCCATCTGCAGATTCTTTCAATATTATCAGGTCTTTGTTTTACACCATTTTATAAGAGTTTTCGGGCATTGTTGGGAAAGGAGTAGTTGCTTGTAAGAAGCAGCTGCTTTTTTCCAGCAATGTTTCCGAAGCCTGCCAACCTTTTTTTTCTAATTTGTTTTATATTATCAAATATTCATAAATATTAAATAATATTGATAATTCTGTTGCAAGCAATATCTAAAAATTCATTTAACCCCTGAAGTAGAAAGCTTATGAAAATGCTGTGGATAAAGGAGAAAATACTGGTCACCAGCATTTTCTCCATTTCCCGCAATGCTTTTCAGTATATTCAAATGACATCATCTGAGTTACATGTAGTTTGTCGTCTGCAAAATGCTTTCAAATTTGACAAGTCTAAAGTTGGGTTTTAATGGAAGAGAAAGTTACGGTAAAATTTTCAATGTAGAAATTACTCATTTTGTGCAATCTCTACATTTTAGAGAGCAATGACTTTGCGTTTCTTTGCCAATTTTGTGAATGGCAACAACAATGCCACCAATAACAATGATAAAATCTACTCAGATTTTGTTGTCAATCTCTCTTCAACACCCCTCTCCCCGGCCCAAATATCCCTACTAGACAAGGGCTTAAATTTTCGTCCCGAATTGAAGAAGTCAATTTGAGCCACATCAACAATAGCGTTGATCGTTTCATCAGAAACCTTAGACTACGCTATTACTTCTACAATCCTGACTCCCACAGTGATCCGCCATCATTTGAGGATAATCTCATCAAACACTTCAGAAATCAAAGCAACTGGCAGCCACCAGTTGGTAGTGATTGCATCGCGAGTTTCAATAGACTACTAAAATTAGTACTCATCCATCACATCCAAAAACACAGATAAAAGACTTATCTCACCAAACAAGAGCAGCAAGCCCTGGATGACTTATCAAATAATAAAAACCTTATTATCAAAAGAGCAGACAAAGGATCTGCCATTGTTATACTCGACCACAGTCACTACTTCCAGGAGGCTTTGGCCCAATTACAAAATGAGAATTTCTATATAAAAACCAACAGGGATCTGATGGAGAAACACTGTGACCAAATTCACAACCTACTCACACAACTACGTGATAAAGGGGAAATTAGCGAAAAACTTCATAAATGCCTCATGACAGGCCCATACAGAACAGCTAGATTTTACCATCTGCCTAAAATCCAAAAAAGTCTCATACCTGGAAAAATACCAGGCAGACCGATCATCAGTGGCAACAATAGCCCCACTGAAAAGATCATAGTCTTGTGGATGAACACATAAAACCTTTTGTCCCACTAATACCATCCTATATTAAGGATACCACTGACTTCATTAACAAGGTCGCCATGACTATCAGAACGAATGGAGGACAAATCCTGTTTGACTTATACTGCAAACCCACAGATAAACATTGTTATCTACAGCACAGTTCTAACCATCCAGATCACATAAAACGATCCACACCATACAGTCAACTTCTACGCATAAAAAGAATTTGCACTCGCCACTTGGACTATGCAAAAGACATGTTAGTATACCTCAAAAACAGAGGCTATCCTGTAAAAGCCCTCAATAATAGCTACACCAAAGTCCTAACTATAGACAGGAAGACACTCCTCTCACCCCCAACACAACAACCAAATAAGGAAGTTCTACCAGTTGTCTTAACACTTGATAAGGATAACTCCTTTATCAAACATGCGATATTCAGTCTCTGGCCACTCATCAGTGTGACTCTCCCTGAGATTTTCCCCATCTACCCTACATTTACTAACCAAATAGGCCCTAAAATACAGGAGTTCATCACCTGTGCCAGATTCTCAAACGAAATCCCTTCAAAATCTGGTGTTGTCCTACGCAACTTTGTTGAAGACTGCACACTTCTCAACTGCAACTTTAGCAGTCGTATGAACAAAAGCAAAATCTTTCAAAGCACAATCATACACATCGCTTAAATATCACTGCAAACTAAGAGGACACTGCACATCCAAGAACGTTGTCTATCTCTTAACGTGCAATAAGTGTTGCCAACAATACGTGGGAGAAACCAAACGTGAGTTCCAAATTAGGATTAAAGAACACCTCAGGGACATATGCCTAAATAAAGACACTCTCGTGGCCAACCACTTCAATTCAGATTCTCACACACTCGTAGATGTTAACTATCAAATAATTGAAATCATCCACACCGACCCCTAGTCAGCCAAGAGCACCATCTTAGCACCTGCACTTAGCCAATCTTTTCCAATCTCTACATTTTGTCTCCATGGTTTTAAAAAGACATTCTAGAGATGCATTAAATGTTTAGGTCCAAATTGAATTAAAGCATTTGTAGACAACAGATAAATGTTACTAAAATGAGGGAAACTCTCGCAAAAAAATTTGGTGATACTGTGTGTAAAAAGGTTAAAGGTTGGCAAATAAAATTCAATTTCAGAATCTCTAATGCCCCATTGAATTGTTGGAGAAAACCAATATTCACAATGTTCACCTAATTTGTGAAAATGCACCTTTACCCTGGGCGATAAGCACGTTTCAGTTGTATCCACAATCTGAATCAATCTTGTAATCCTTTACCATAAAATTCGGAGTTTTAACAATCCTGATGAAGAGCATTTTTGAAAACAATGTGTGTGATAACCAGCATTTTGTCCTTTTTCCACTACGTTTTCTTCACTTTTGAGACAAATCTCATCATTTGAACCATGTTTTAGTTTTTGTCTGCTTTCAGTGAGGACCAGTCAAAAATTTTCTCTTTTTGTAAAGGGTTAAAACAATGCCACAAGTAGCAAAACTGTTTATGATGAGGAATCACTCCATTTTGTCCATGTTTCTTAATGTTTTCATGACAATCTCTTTCTCAAGATGGATGTCTATTCTTTCAGTTTACCCTTTTTGAAACAATCGTGTGTGTTTACATCCCTAGTAAAGTCCCGTTTGAAAGATGATGATGTAAAAGAAGAAAATAATGCTTGTAAATAGCATTCTGTCTTTTTTCCCAAATGCTTTCTTGCTCTCTTTTAATGACAAATCCCATCATTAAAGAACCACATTTAATTTGTCATCTAGTTGTGCGTTCATTCAGAACAAGCTTAAAATTTTGTTGCCTTTTGTGTGAAGATTTAATCCTTAACTCTTTACCACACAATCACAGGTTTTAACAACCTCCCAGGAAGAAGCCTTTTGAAAACATTGTGGGAAAAGGAGAAAATGCTGGTAACCAGCATTTTCTCCTTTTCCCACAATGTTTTCTACCCTATCAAAGGAAAACTCCATCATTCAAGCCACACTGTCATCTGCAAAATGCTTTTAATTTGGACAAGTCTATATTTCTACGGTGTGGCAAAGAGTTAGAGCCCTTTTCACAACTATAGTTGCTTTTGCTGCCTGTGTCGATCAAGATCAGACTGCACAAAACATGCAGTCTGATCATTAATCTACATTGTCAGGCTTTCTGAAACACTACAGAGAGAAGCAACCAAGAAATTGCTTTTAATTTGGTCTCAGTTTTGAGACTGAAAATGTTGGTTGTGTTATTTGGCTCTTAAAGGGTTAATACCGTGCATTTTGTCAAAAATCTTCAGTTTGGAAGAATTGTCCCCATTGGATCAAATGATGGAATTTGGCTTTGACAGGGTAAAAATCTTTATGGTGTAAAAAGAAATGCTGGTAACAAGCAATGTTTTCAAAAGCCCTTTTTCATCAGGGTCATTTGAACATGAGTTTGGAGTAACCAGCATTTTCTCCTTTTCCCACAATGTTTCCTACCCTATCAAAGACGAATACCATCATTTGAGCCAAATTTAAATTGTCTGCAAATGCCTTCAATTTGGACAAGAATGAATTTTTGACTATCAAAGCTAGTCTGCAGGCATCAAGATTGACCTAGATTCAAAGTAAACAAAAAACCCCACAGTTGCAAAATACTGCCACACAGAAAATACTTCTTTCTATTAGAAATCTTAATTCTGTTATATATGACAATTTAGACAAAAACCACTAAATCTCTACCTTTCCGATTTGAACCTGTGGTCTTACAAAGTAATAAACTGAACATGATGTCATTTATAAGGTACAAGATCTTTGCTTATATGTATATTTAGTGACCTATGCAAAGCAGAGAATCACTTACATGTATTCCTACACCACTGTAACATTATGAATGAATCTATTAATAGATACACCTAGGTAACTTGTTGCAAATCCCAGAGCTCTATATTAACCCTCACTGGACAGGGAACACATTGTCATTCCTTCAGTCATTCATTATTTAGATCATTGTGTACAGTTAAACAGTCACTGTTATGTTAAACTGTTAGTCTATTAACCCTTTACCAAACAATCTCAAGTTTTAATGACACTGGGGAAGAATACCCTTGAAAACATTGCGGAAAAGGAGAAAATGCTGGTGACCATCATTTTCTCCTTTTCCCATATTGTTTTCTGCCCTTCTGGAATCATGTCACTTCAGCCACATTTAATTTATGGTCTGCAACAGCTTTGAATTTGGACGACTGTGAAATTTTTCATATTGTAAAGAGAGTTAAATGAATAACATCTTGTGCTACTGGATATTGAGTAATTGACTGCATGGTGTTTAACGCCATTTTCAACGTTATTTCAGTGATATTGCGGTGGCCAGAGCACCTGTCCATGCTTCCCTCGAGTTTCTTTTACCAGCACTACCGCAACTCTGTGACTTTTTGCAGACAGTGTGTGCAGTCTGATCTTGGGTCTACACTGTCGGATAAGAGGATAGATTTTTTTCTCAAAATGTAACTGTGAAATAACAATATTCAGGTGTTTACCATCAGCTTGAAAGTTTCATTTAACATATTTTAACAGGTTAAGGGTTAAACTTAAACTAGATTATAGTTAACCAAAAGCACACATAGCCCCGGCAGTTCAGCCGGTACCGTACAGGACTTGAGAACAGGAGGTTGCTGGTTTGATCCCCAGCAAATTTCTTTCTGAGGATTGATGATGGTCATTGCAACAGGATTCATTTCTCTCTCAAGTTTCAATGATGGTTATGTGGGAAAGGAGCCAGTGGCTTGGAAAGAATATTATGTGGAGTACTGGTAAAAGAAACTCCAGGAAAGCATGGATATGTGCACTGGCCACCGCTACATAACTGAAATTATGTTGAAAACAGTGTTGATAAACACCATACCATCAATCAGTCAATCAATCAATCAATCAGTCAATCAAATTCGCTAGTCTGTCAGTAATTTCAGTACTTTGATTCTTGTGTGGTAAAGAATTTAAATGCTTTGTCACACAACAAAATCTTGAACTCATCCATGTTGAAAGGCTTTGTAGACAACAAATTATAAGTGGCTCAAATGACAAAGTTTTTCTCTGAACAGATGAGAATAGTGATGGATAAAGGAGCAAATGCTAATATACAGTATTTTGTAGATGACCATTCAAATGTTCATTAACTCTTTACCACACAACACTTAGTTTTAATGACGCTGAGAGAGAAGGCTTTTGAAAACATTGTGGGAAAAGGAGAACATTTTTCCCACATTATTTTCTACGCTATCGAAGACAGAAATCAACGTGTCTTCTGAAAATGCTTTCTATTTGAACTAGTCTAAAATTTTATTGTTTGATAAAGATTTAAGTGATGGAAAAGGTAAAACATGCATGTAGGAAAAAGATATCCTTTCTTTCAAATGTTTTTTCTCCATTTGTCTCATGTTTTAGGTAGGTCTTACATAAGCCCCTATTACACAAAACTATGATGAAGATTCCTCATATAGGGAGATAGCGTTGTTGTGCGTCATACAAAGTATTATCAGATTCTAAGCCACACAAAATAAGGTTATGTTGCTTTTAAGTCAAGAAAATCAATTTCTCCATAGAGTGAGAGAGACAGGGGAGAGAGAGTATTATGTAATAACTTCCTTTATTGTATTCCAGAGTTCCTTTAAGCCTTTACCACACAATCCCTGCTTTTAATAGCCCTGAGAAAGAAAGCGATTGAAAACATTGTGGGAAAAGGAGAAAATGCTGGTAACCAGCATTTTCTCCTTTTCCCACTATGTTTTCTACCATTTCCAAAACAAATTTCAACTTTTTAGTCACATCTATTTTGTCGTCTGTAAATGCTTTCAATTTGGAAAAGTCTGAAATTTTGTTGTTCGGTAAAGAGTTAACTCTTTACCAGATGACATAATGTTAGAATGTCCAATTTGAAAGTATTTACAGACGACAAAATAAATATAACATTGATTTAAAAAATTTGTGCCTGAAAGGCTAGAAAACATTGTCGGATAGGGCCCATAATGTTTTTGAAAGCCTTTTTCATCTGGGTTGTTGAAAGTCAGGATTATTTGTAAAAGGGTTTACACTTTCTATGGCACTAAAGCTGAAAGAAGAGAGCCTTTGGAAAGCATTGTTGGAAAAGGAGAAAATACTGGTAAACATGAACCCTTTACCACACAATCCAAGGTTTAATGACCCTGACATGGAAGGCTTTTGAAAACATTGTAGGAAAAGGAGAAAATGCTGATAAACAGCATTTTCTTCTTTCCACACAATGTTTTGTAGACTTTTAAAGATATTTTCCATCATTTGAGCCACATGGAATTTGTCGTCTACAGATGCCTTCATTTTGTACAAGTCTAAAAATTTGTTTGGTAAAAAGTTAAATGCATTGTCTCTTTTTTCCCACTTTCCTTTTCTATCCTTTGGAAAGATAGAAATTGCCATCTGGGCCTTGTTTGTGTACAAATGCTTTCAATTGGGACAAGTCTAGAAATTGGTCATTTGTTAAAGAATTACTCCTTGCCACATCACAAAATTTTACACTTGCCCAAATTGAAAGCATTCGCAAAATCAAAACAATTATGCTTCGAAATTTGAAATTAGTTTTTGGTAGGGTAGAAAACATTTAGGGAAAAGGAGAAAATGCTGGTTGCCAGCATTTTCTCCTTTACCCACAGTGTTTCCAAGAGCCTTCTTTCTCAGAGTCATTAAAACTCAGCATTGTGTGATAAAGGGTTAAACGACTACCCCATGTTTTTAATATCCTTGAGGAAGAGGGCCTTGAAAAACTTGCTTGGAAAAAGGGAAAAAAAAGATACTTGTAACCAGTATTTTGTTCTTATCCCCACAAAGTAATTTACTCTTTGGAAAAATCATGAGATGGTTAGATAAAGGAGGGAGATGTCTTGGTTATCTATATTTGTTCTTATATAGATGTCTAAGCTTTGCATCAACCACTTTTCTACTCTTGTTGAAACTTTTGACTTATTGGTACTGCTCCAGTTCATTTCTCTTTACAGAAAGAAGAATCACACTGAGTGAACAAAAGTTTCATTTTTCTCTTTCCAGATACAGAGAGGGTATGATTAAGAATGACCCTGCTGGACAAAATGGCCTTGACCTTTCTTGTGACCTTAAGTGTGTGCCTTGTTACCATAGAAGCAAAATCAGTATTGAAATTAGAAGATGTAACAGCTGCAGTAGATGATAAATTCCAGTACACAATTGGTGATAAAGTGTTTCTGTCAAAATATAGAATTCATAGGGTAAGTTTATCATCATTTTTAGCTCCACCAGCCGAAGGCCAGCGGGCTTATGTCATGGCCCGGTGTCCGTCGTGCGTCCGTCTGTCCGTGCGTGCGTGCGTGCGTGTGTCCGTCCGTCCGTCCGTGCGTTAACTTTTATTTCAAACATCTTCTTCTCTGAAACTACCCATCCAATTTTCATGAAACTTCACAGAAATGATCCTGCCATGGTCCTCTTCAGAATTTCTTGAAAGAATTTGATTCCTTCAAAAACTCTGGTTGCCATGGAAACAAAACTGAAAAATATTGGAAATCTTTAAAAATCTTCTTGTCTGAAACCATAAGGCATAGGGCTACCAAATTTGGCATGTAGCTTTATGTAGTAGACCTCTATCAAGTTTCTTCAAATTATAGCCCTGGGGTCAAAATTGGCTCTGCCCCAGGGGTCACAAGTTTTACATAGGCTTATATAGAGAAAATTTTAAAAATCTTCCTGTACCTAGCCATAAGGCCTAGAGCTACCAAATTTTGCATGTTGCTATATCTAGTGGGCCTCTACCAAGCAGGCCAAAATTTTAGCCTTGGGGTCAAAATTGGCCCAGCTGCTGGGGTCACAAGTTTTACATGGGCTTACATAGTGACAACTTAAGAAATCTTCCTGTTTTGATATTTTTTTTTTTTTTTTTTTTTGAAATTAGCCTTGCATCAGGGGTCTTATGTTTTACAGAGGCTACATATGGACAAAACTTGAAAATCACCTTATTTATAACCATACAGCGTAGACTTGTATTATTTTGGCATGTGGCTTTATCTTGTGGACCTCTACCAGGGTTCAAGTAATTATAACTCTGGGATCAAAAATGGCTTTGCCTTGAGGGTCTCAACTTTCACATGGGCTTTTACAGAGAAAACTTTGTAAGTCTTCATTTTGAAAGCATTTGGCTCAGAATTGAAATGTTTAGTATTTATGGTTTATATTTATAAGCCAGTGGAGCGATACAGGGCCATCATGGCCCTCTTGTTTTTTTTAACCAGACTAGATCTGATTATTAAACCTTGACCAGAATATCCCATGTTTTTACTACCGTATAGATGACAAAGTTTGAAAATATGAGAAAGAGAGAAAGAAAATGCTGGTATCCACACAATGTTTGCTACTCATTCATAGACATTTCCCATCATTTGAACCACATTAATTTTGTTATCTAACTATGCTTTCAATATGGAAGAGCCTTAAAATTTAGCAAAGAGTTTACTCTTTACCAGACAAAAGTTCAGACCTATAAGATGATTATCTTACCAAGCCAGCAATAAAATGATAATTCCCAGGTTCTATCTTTAACCCTTTACCACACAATCCCGACTTTTAACGACCCTGAAGAAAATGCCTTTTGAAAACATTGTTGGAAAAGGAGAAAATGCTGGTAACCAGCATTTTCTCCTTTTCCCACAATGATTCCTACCCTTGCCAAATCAAATATCAGTTTTTTAGCTACATTCCATTTCTTGTCTGCAAATGCTTTCAATTTTGTCATTTGGTAAAGAGTTAAGTTATTTTGCCTGAACATGAATTTGTAACAGAAAGATGAAAACACTCATTTAAATTATTAATTATCAAACAAATCAAGGTTTGATTATGTGAACACTTTTGAAAATCTTGTAGCTAATGTAATTATTAAACCTTGACCAGGATATCCCATGTTTTACAGCGCAATAGATGATAGCATGTATGCTTGTTTTCATTAACATCATCTTGGCATCTAAAAAAGGAATTTTTTTGGTGTAGGCTTATTTTTCTCAGTGAAACTTTATTTCAATACAGGCTTCTTGCAATTACATGTCTCTGTCGATGCCAAATATATGTATGACACATGCGTTTCTTTCGGCACTGGAACAATACAGGGCCATCATGGCGTTATTTTTTTTCCCTTTTGTCACGATGTTTTCAAAAGATGTCTGCAGAGAGACAAGAAAGTCATTTGTAGGAAGTAATGTGTCAGAGTATTTATAAAAGAAATGATCTCTCCACTTCTATTTCAGATTGTGGACAAGAAAACAAAAGCTCTTCCAGAATGGCTTGTATTTGACAACACAACAAACATGCTACATGGTATACCAAGGCTGGACAATATTGGAACATATTCCATCAGATTGAAAGCTATGTGTATAGATCCTTCAAACATGGAATGTCAGGGAAAAATCAGTCGTACATTCCTGATCAGAGTTGTTGAACCAATCAAATCAGCTGATTCTCGAGGTAGAACAAATTTTAATTTGCATGCCTGGAGTGGAAAGCATCATGGGAAGTACAGTTTGAATCTGACCAATCAGGTGGTAACACCTCAGTAGAGCTTTATGTTCATGTCTTCTACTAACCTGTATGTGCATGAGGTCAATGATCTTCATACAGCAGACTCTGTCAGACCTGACAGCCTGCTATTTGCTCAGCATTACTTGCATGATGTAAATATGTTCTTTCATGAACAAAGCTCCCCAGCTGATGTGAATTCCTTCATCAAAAGCCCTTGTGACTCTCGTCTCCCATCTATCTATGCTAGCTTATTACTGCATGTTAAGCATGAATTAACTAAAGCTGATCTGATTGATATTGTGTTGTCTCTGTCAACGTTTATATCAAAACCTTTACACCTTATATCCCTTTCTAACTCTGTCAAAGATATATTTTCTATGCAGATGGATAACAAGCATATCATTACAGCAGGTCCTGGTAATGTAATAGGCAGCTTAAAGGAGAGCATGGAATTATCATGGCATCTAGCTTGTGGGGAGTTCAGTCATTTGGCAGAGTTTACCAAAGTCCTGCAGCACAACATTGATGTTGAAAGAATTCCAAGAGAGTTGAACATGGACATCCTGGCATGGTATGTCTATGCAGATAGGCCTGTATCGAGAAGAGCGAGAAGAAATGCAAATGCTAGAAATGGAGGCACTCGGACACCAACATTTTCATTAGAACCTTTAACAGTTTCATTTGAAGTTTCAAGTTTGGATATTGATTTTACAGAACAACAGTCTACCATTGAAATTCCAGTCACATCATCATTTGCGATAAACAGTTTATCAAGCTCTGTCACTAATCCAATCTTTCTTTCTTCAGACTCATCAGTCAGTGTTTCTAAAATTGATTTTTCTGTTTCTCTCCCAGTCTTCACCTCTTTTTCTATATCACCAACTCCAGCACTTTCAACAAGATATACCAATGTTATCACAACTGCCTATGACATTACTTTGACTCAGTCTCCATCTACTATGTCATCTTCTGGCATCTTTGCATTTACTTCTATTGTTTCTAATCAATCTATGACTTTAACACCAGATTTAAACAGTTTTGAAAACACACTTGGTTTCTCCAGTTCTGTGTCATTGAGTTCTAGATTTTCTGGTTCACTGTACTCTTCAGCTTCATCTTTAGTGCCCAGTTCAACTGAAATGGAAATTTTCAGTGCTAGGTCTTTGTCAACGTCAACAGTGGTGTTTGACATATCTTCATCAGCATTTGCATTACCAACTATATCGACCAGACAGCTGGCATCATCTACTTCAAGAGGTCTTGGTTTAAATACATCCCTTTCATTTTCACAAACTACTTATTCTTTTGGCTCTTTCTTTGCAACATCATCCACTGCAATATTGTCAAGTGATACAGTGCATTCGACCACTGTAAATACAAAGGCTTTCAATTTCCCCATAAATGAGTCATCGTTCTCATTGCATTCATCATTTCCTGGTTTAAGTTTCAGTTCTTCTGATGATGTTATAACAGTTATTGGAAATAGTTTTGAAATGCTATCATCTGCTGTGTTGATAACATCTCCAGTGTCTGACAGTTTGACTTTTACTTCACTTACACAAAGTTTTTTCACCAGAAGCTTACCAAGTCAGAGTTTGTCTGTTGCAAAAAGTGTTCCTCTTGACAGTTCATCTCGTCATAGTATTTCTGTTTCACAGAGTATATCACCAGAGAGCATTGTAAGTCCAAGTACACTCAGAACTACAGAGCATCAGTCATCATATTCTATCATACCAACCTCCACTTATCTTTTTTCAGCAGAACCCTCTAGTACAGCAGACTTTAAGTCTGACTTGATTGCAGATTATGGAATCACTTCATCTGTACAGTCCACACATACAAGATTTGATATTACATCAGCAGTGGAACAAAGTCTGAACTCACTGGTTTCATATAGGTCAGATCCTTTAGAAACTTTTTTGTCTTCTTATTCAACTTCTGTGCCTATAGAGTCCATAAGAACTATTGTAAATATTCCTTCAACAATTGAGCCAAGTAGCGTTTCCTTATCATCCGATTTTTTTAATGTTTCAAGCATTTTTTCGTCTTCAGACTCGGCTATATTGATTTCACCAACAATGTTAGATACAGATATTTCAGATTTTTCATCCAAATCTAGTTTGTATATCACTTCATACCAAACAGGACAAAGTGTACAAAAAAGTCCTTTAGTCGCATCTTCTACAGTGTTACCATCTTTTTTAACAACTATGCCAGAATTACCTGTACCAACATCTACTTCCATTACTATATTTTCATCCAGTTCAACTTTTTCAAGCTCTGTCATTTCATCCAATTCTCAGACATCTTCTCCACCAGCTTTTTCATCTACAAAACCTTCTTTAACATCTTTCATAAGAGAGAACTCATCTTATATTGATTTTGAAACAAGATTCTCATTGTCTAGGAGCTCTACCACAATTTTGAAATCCTTATCTTTAGTAGTTTCGTACACACCTACATCTACCCATTCACAACTTGAATTAGAAACTTCATTTAGTGAGTTATTTACAACCTCTGTCAGCACTTACTCATTTGCAAGCTCAGGGGTCTCATTACCAGCGAAGATCAGGACATCAGGGGCAACAACATTCCAATCTTCAATTTATCCCAGCATTTCTACTGAGGTCTTTAGTGGACAACAATTAACCACATCCAGTAAAGTGTTGATGACAAGTTCACCTGTGGTATCCACTGGTAAAATACTAACCTATTGTTTCCCTGTAGCCTAGTGTTGTTTTATGCTTATCTAATTCTACTATGTTTGCTTTGTTGTATTGAACACTGCAACCCTTCACCAGACAATAAAATTTTACACTTGTCCAAATTCAAAGCATTTGCAAAGGACAAAACAAATACATGTATGGCTAAAATGATATAATCTGTCTTTGATAGGGAAGAAAACGTTTTTGGAAAGGATGATAATGCTAGGGCCCAGCATTTTCTCCATTTCCAATGATGTTTTCAAAAGCCTTGTTCAGGATCATTTAAAGACGTGATTATTTGGTAGATGGTTAATTCTTTCCCTCAGCCCACCAATAGATGCCTATTGATCGCTTTGCAAGAAAAGGGTGTGAAAAACATAGTTGCAAATTTAGAACCTACAAGCAATTTTCTCTATTTGTGATTATGTTTTCTTCTCATCAAAAACATTAAACTTTTCATTGTATAAACTTGTTTCAGTTTCTCATGAAGTGGTCAACTCTTTACCATATGATAAAATTTTGGACGTGTCCAAATTGAACCCATTTGCAAGTGACAAATTAAATGTGGACCAAGTGATGATTTCAATCTTTGAAAGGGTAGAAAACATTGTGGGAAAAGGAGGAAATGCTGGTTACCAGCATTTTCTTCTTTTCCCAAGATGTTTTAAAAGGGCAGTTTCCTTAGGGTCTTTAAAACATGGGATTATTTAGTAAAGGGTTGAAATAATTCAGTCTGGAAAGTGTATAGGAATTAGCAGCTTCATTAATGTTTTCAAATAAATGTAACTGCATGTTCCAGTTCACAAGATTTCATGGTGCATTCTTTGAAAATTTTATTCCTTTCACTAATTCTTTTACCTTTATCTTGCATGAAAGGTTTTGTGTTGCATAAACAGTTTACCGGTAAGTGCTTAATGCTTGTTTCAAAAGAAGTTGCCTTGGTAACTAGGCATCTTGGTCTTTCCAATTTCTGCAAACAAATTTCTTTTGTTAACTCTTTACCAAACAACAACATTTTGGACTGGATCAAATTGAAAGCATTTGCAGACGACAAATGAAATGTGGTTTAAATGGTGATTTTTGTATTTGATAAGGTAGAAAACATTGAGGGTAAAGAAGAAAATGCTGGTTACCAGCATTTTCTTCTTTTCCCACATTGTTTTCAAAAGGCCTCCTTCTCAGGGTTGTTAAAACTCGGGAACGTGTGGTAAAGGGTTAACTGTTAACCAAACGACAATATTTTAGACTATTCCAAATTGAAAGCACATGCAGACGACAAAATAAATGTGACTCAGAAATTGCGATTTGTTTTGGAAAGGGTAGAAAAGATTGTGGGAAAAGGAGAAAATGCTGGTTACCAGCATTTTCTCCTTTTCCCACAATGTTTTCCAAAGCTTTCTTTCTCAGGGTCATTTAAAGTCGGAATTGTGTGGTAAAGAGTTAAATTGAACTTAATTCTATGCAAGCAATTTTTAGGTGACAGCTTACTTTTACAATTTTAGCTCCTTTACCAGTCCATTTTTTTTTTTTAAGACCTCTCCAGATTTAACCATTTACCGCACAATGCCGCCTTTTAATGACGCTGGGAAAGAAGCCTTTTGAAAACATAGTGGAAAAATGAGAAAATGCTTGTAACCAGCATTTTCTCCTTTTCCCACAATATTTTCTATCCTATCAAAGAAAAATCGCACTGTTTGCCCCACATTGAAATTGTCGTCTGCAAATGCTTTCAATTTGGATAAGGTTAAAATTTTTTCGATTGGTAAAGAGTTAAAGCACCTGCAGACAACCAAGTTCATGTATCTCAGTGTAAGGGATTTATCTTGGAAAGTCTAGAAAAAAATGTGGGAAAATCATTTTCTCCTTTTCCCACCGTGTTTTGAAAAGCTTTCTCCCTCAAGATTGTTAAAACATGGGATTGTTTGGTAAAGGGTTAAGGTACTTATTTGAAATTAGACAGTTCTAATGAATACCCCAGAACACAGCTTTTAGTATAGAAATAATGTATTGAGAAGACATGTCTAGATTTTTTGGTCACCACTTAACTCTTTACCAAACAACAAAGAATGTACACTTGTCCAACTTGAAAGTATTTGCAGAGGACAACTCTTGTTGAAATTTTGGGAAGAAAACATTGTGGAAGAAGGAGAAAATGCTGGTAATCAGGATTTTCTCCTTTTACCACAATGTTTTCAACAAGTTTCATAGAGTCTTTAAATCTCAGATTTGTGTGGTAAAGGGCTTACTCACTCTATGGTTGAGTGTTTGGTAGAAATATCCCAAGGTCAATGGCTAAGTCAGTAATGCACAAACCCAGGGGTAGCTGATTTGATTCCCAAACATGGCCATATTCTTTCTGAGAATTGATGATAGTTGAAAGGATAAATTTCTCTTTCATTGCCAAACATTGTTTCTATGATAGTTGTGTGGAAAGGGTGCTGGTAGGTTGGCAAGAATATTTTGCAAAGTGCTGGTAAAAGGAACCAGTACCAGGAAAGCTAGGATAGGTGCCCCGGCCACTGCAATATAACTGAAATAATTTTGAAATTGGCATTAAACACAATACAAACAAACGGCTGCTTGAAATGTGTGTAAAGCTGCTTTGAACAGTATTTCAGTTATATCAAAGGGATAGCTTACAGTATCATGCATTTGTTGGGTTCCAGAAACACTAAGCTAGAGCTCAACTGTATATCAAAGGGATTCTGTAGCTTACAGTATCATGCATTTGTTGGGTTCCAGAAACACTAAACTAGAGCTCTACTGTGTATTGGGAGAGGACACTCCCATGTTAGCACCTCAGCGAATCAAAATCAAACATCAAACTTCCGGATTACAAATTTTATGTCTTAATCATTGAGCAACACAAGATCGTAACACTCTTCCATCAAAGATGGGTCAACATTTGCTCTGTTATTTTTTAGCTCACCTGAGCACGAAGTGCTCATGGTGAGCTATTGTGATCGTGCTGTGTCCGTCGTGCATTGTGCGTCGTCCGCCGTCAACTTTTTACCTTGTGTACGCTCTAGAGGCCACATTTTCAGTCCAATCTTCATGAAACTTGATTAGAATGTTTGTCTTGATAAAATCTCGGACGAGTTCGAAATTGGGTCATGTGGGGTCAAAAACTAGGTCACTAGGTCAAATCTTAGAAAAACCTTATGTACGCTCTAGAGGCCATATTTTCAGTCCGATCTTCATGAAACTTGGTCAGAATGTTTGTCTTGATAAAATCTCTGACGAGTTCGAAATTGGGTCATGTGGGGTCAAAAACTAGGTCACTAGGTCAAATCTTAGAAAAACATTGTGTACGCGCTAGAGGCCACATTTTCAGTCCAATCTTCATGAAACTTGGTCAGAATGTTTTTCTTGATAAAATCTCGGATGAGTTTGAAATTGGGTCATGTGGGGTCAAAAACTAGGTCACTAGGTCAAATCTTAGAAAAACCTTGTGTACGCTCTAGAGGCCACATTTTCAGCCAGATTATTGTGAAATTTGGTCAAAATGTTTGTCTTGATAAAATCTCGGATGAGTTCGAAATTGGGTCATGTGGGGTCAAAAACTAGGTCACTAGGTCAAATCTTAGAAAAACCTTGTGTACACTCTAGAGGTCACATTTTTCAGTCCAATCCTCATGAAACTTGGTCAGAATGTTTGTCTTGATAAAAACCCGGACAAGTTCGAAATTGGGTCATGTGGGGTCAAAAACTAGGTCACTAGGTCAAATCTTAGAAAAACCTTGTGTACGCTCTAGAGGCAATATTTTCTGCCAGATACTTGTGAAATTTGGTCAAAATGTTTGTCTTGATAGAATCTCGACGAGTTTGAAATTGGGTCATGTGGGGTCAAAAACTAGGTCACTGGGCCAAATGTTAGAAAAACCTTGTGTATGCTCTAGAGGCCACATTTTCAGTTCGATCTTTATGAAACTTGGTCAGAATGTTTGTCTTGATATAATCTCGGATGAGTTCGAAAGTGGGTCATGTGGGGTTAAAAACTAAGTAACTAGGTCAAATCTTAGAAAAACCTTGTGTATGCTTTAGAGGCCACATTTTCAGTCCGATCCTCATGAAACTTGGTCAGAATGTTTGTCTTGATAAAATCTCGCACAAGTTCGAAATTGGGTCATGTGGGGTCAAAAACTAGGTCAAATCTTAGAAAAACCTTGTGTATGCTCTTGAGGCCACATTTTCAGTCAGATACTTGTGAAATTTGGTCAAAATGTTTGTCTTGATAAAATTCGGACATGTTTGAAATTGGATCATGTGGGGGCAAAAACTAGGTCACTAGGTCAAATTACAGAAATGCCATATGGGTCCACTAGAGGCCACATTTTTCGCTCAGTTGACTTGAAAATTGGTCAGAATGTTTTTCTTAATTAAATCTCAGAAAACTTGAAATTGGGTCACCCAGGGTCATAAAGTAGGTCACTAGGTCAAATTAAAGAAATACCTTGTGGACACTCTAGAGGCCACATTTTTCACTCAATTGACTTGAAAATTGGTCAAAACGTTTGTCTTAATTAAATCTTAGATGAGTTTGAAATTTGGTCACCTGGGGTCATTTTGCCTATTGGCTCAGGTGAGCGATCCAGGGCCATCATGGCCCTCTTGTTTGTTGGTATTTAATACCACTTTCAATACAATACTGCACTGGCCAGTGCATCTATGCATGGTATCCTTGGTTTTCTTTTAAAAGCACTTCATACAACAGTTTTGCAAGTCACTGTCTACTTTCCTTTTTAGCTCCACTGGCCAAAGGCCAGCGGGCTTATGTCATGGCCAGGTGTCCGTTGTGCGTCCGTGCGTGCGTCCGTCCGTGCGTTAACTTTTATTTCAAACATCTTCTTCTCTGAAACTACCCATCCAATTTTCATGAAACTTCACAGAAATGATCCTGCCATGGTCCTCTTCAGAATTTATTGAAAGAATTTGATTCCTTCGAAAACTCTGGTTGCCATGGCAACAAAACTGAAAAATATTGGAAATCTTTAAAAATCTTCTTGTCTGAAACCATAAGGCATAGGGCTACCAAATTTGGCATGTAGCTTTATGGAGTAGACCTCTATCAAGTTTCTTCAAATTATAGCCCTGGGGTCAAAATTGGCTCTGCCCCAGGGGTCACAAGTTTTACATAGGCTTATATAGAGAAAACTTTAAAAATCTTCCTGTACCTAGCCGTAAGGCCTAGAGCTACCAAATTTTGCATGATGCTATATCTAGTGGGCCTCTACCAAGCGGGCCAAAATTTTAGCCCTGGGGTCAAAATTGGCCCCGCCGCAGGGGTCACAAGTTTTACATGGGCTCACATAGTGACAACTCGAGAAATCTTCCTGTTTTGATTTTTTTTCTTTGAAATTAGCCTTGCATCAGGGGTCTTATGTTTTACAGAGGCTTCATATGGACAAAACTTGAAAATCACCTTATTTATAACCATACAGCATAGACTTGTATTATTTTGGCATGTGGCTTTATCTTGTGGACCTCTACCAGGGTTCAAGTAATTATAGCTCTGGGATCAAAAATGGCTTTGCCTTGCGGGTCTCAACTTTCACATGGGCTTTTACAGAGAAAACTTTGTAATTCTTCACTTTGAAACCATTTGGCTCAGAATTGAAATGTTTAGTATTTATGGTTTATCTTTATAAGCCAGTGGAGCGATACAGGGCCATCATGGCCCTCTTGTTAAATATTGTTGAAACAATGTTCTGCAATGAGAGAGATCTTGTTGCAATGACTGTCATTGATCCAAAGAAAGAATCTAGCTGCTAACTCCTTGATTTAAAGCCCTGCATGATACTACCTGAGCTACCTGGCTTGGCTGTTCACTATTTTCATGCATTTCATTTACCTTAACCCTTTACTGCACAATGACGCCTTTTGACGCCCCTGGAAAAGAAGCCTTTTGAAAACATTATGGGAAATGGAGAAAATGCTGGTAACCAGCATTTTCTCCTTTTCCCACAATGTTTTCTACCATATCAAAGAAAATATACACCATTTGAGCCACACAGAAATTGTCGTCTGCAAATGCTTTCAATTTGGACAGGGCTAAAATTTTGTCGTCTGGTAAAGGGTTAAGAAGTCTAAATTGATTTAATGAAGTTATTATGGCAAAAGGAAAAATTACTAATAATGAGCAATTTCTCCTGCTTCTATGTTTTTTTATCAAAAGCATGTGATATTAGTATTCAAGCCAAATACATGTATTCAAAGTTGACACATTTATTTTATCATATTTTGTTTTGATAAATCAAGGACTAATCGGAATTTTTTACACCATTTTAGCTTGGCTGTTTTCGAAGAAAACACTGAGGTAATTTTGTACCCCTGGCATCATCGTCATTATGCAAAAACTGTGACAATTTATAATATCTCTGTTATTACGAAAGATATTTGCTTCAAACATGGACAAGTTGTCAATTATCGCAAGGGAAACCTATACAGCAAGGG
The DNA here is from genome assembly GCA_945859785.2 of Tridacna gigas. Classification (NCBI taxonomy): domain Eukaryota; kingdom Metazoa; phylum Mollusca; class Bivalvia; order Cardiida; family Cardiidae; genus Tridacna; species Tridacna gigas. Next base: position 32,802,531 of record OX244036.2, on the reverse strand, counting down.
CAGGTAACCATCAAAGTATTTTTGACAAGAGTTCTTTCCCTTTTTCGACTTTGAATTTTCATTGAAAATCAAACATCTGCCGCCGAGTGTTGGCACCTGCATACCTTGCTCTTGTTTTAGAAAACATTATTGAAGAAGACGCAGTTGCTTGTAGCAAGTATTTTGAATGGTAGCATTCATTGTAGGAAATGACAAAATGCTGGTAGCAGCATTTCTCCCTTTCCTACTATTTTCACAAAGGCCCTCTTTCTTTAGGCTCATTATACCCCCGCAAAACAAATGTTTTTGGGGGTATACTGGAATCAGTCTGTCTGTCCGTCCGTCCATGTGTCCGTGTGTCCGCCTGTGTACAAAATACTACTAATTATGTGTCGCAAACTCTTCCTCCAGTTTTCTTTCAATTGTATTGAAACTTTTCACATATATTCATCATATATTGAAGGTTTGCAAGACACAATTTTCAAGTGTCAACTCCTCCTGCTTCATGAATTATCTCCCCTTGAAATCAACACTTTTTTTTCTCTTAACATCCATCTCTGTATGAAATACTAGTAATTTTGTGTCGCGAACTCCCACAAAAGTTTTTCTGCAATTGTTTTAAAACTTTGCACATACATTGATCATATACTGAAGGTTTTTAAAATGCAATTTAAAGCCTTATGCATCCATTCTAAAACTCCTTCACATGGCAGTTTATATATAATTATGAAGATACACACCATTATCTGTTCCTTACCAACATTTTTAATTAAATGAGTACATTCCTGAAAAAAAACATGGGTCAGTTACAGCTCTTGTGGGGGTATTAAGTCACATCCTGTGACAAGTTCTGGTTGAAACAGGATTGTTTAGTGAAGATTTGGCTATATTCAAGACTGTTCAACCCTTTACCAACCAATCCTGGGGTTCACAACCCTGAAGAATAAAGCTTTTGAAAACAGTGAGGGAAAAGGATAAAGTGCAGGAAACCAGCATTTTCTCATTTTTTCTACAATGTTGTCTGACCTGTTAAAAATAATTCCCATCATTTAAGCCACATTTAAATGCTTTCAATTTGGACAAGTGTAAAATTTTGTCATCTGGTAGATTAATTTTTTGTATCGTTTTTATTTGTACAGTGGCCCCAGATGACCCCCCAGTGCTTCAAAACTCCATTGACCATTTGCCTATTGTGTTTGGGAAATACTTTATCTACAGAATTCCTTCCAACACTTTTAATGACACAGAGGATGGGAATACAAGAAATCTCACTCTGAAAATCAGCCTCCTCTATGGTAAACCCATTCCTCTTGGGGCGTGGCTTAAATTTAACTCCACCTCTCAAACAATATATGGTATTCCATTACAACAGGACTTCAAAGATGATGAGGATAAATTTATTGAGAGATTTGTGCTTATTGCTGAGGATTCCCAGGGACAGTTTGCCAGAGATGTGATCAGTTTAACTTACAGTTTTGAAGTGTTAGATATTACTCATAGAATCAGTTTAACTTTGGATTATGATTTCCAAAGCTTCCATCTAGAGCGGCAGAATTTGGTGGATGTTGCCGAGTCAATAGCTGGGCTCTATGGAAATGTTAACCTCAAATATTTGACTTTCTTTGATGTGAAGAAAGGATCAGTTGTTATAAACTGGGGAAATAATTCTCTGTTTGGTACAATATGCTATAAAGACATAATAAATAGTTTATTTAGCAGAATAGCTGATGAAAATGGCACTCTAACAGCTGAGTTTGCGGAACTTTTAAAACTGTTTAATCCAGTTTCAGCGAAGCTGAAGCTGAGTGGACCATGTTTGATGCCTCAACGCACACCATTGCCTCCATTTGATTTTCCCGTAGGTGCCTCAGACAATGATCAGATGTGGTTAGAAATACTATTGCCAGCCCTCGTAGTTATTCTAGTTTTAGTTATCATAGCTTTAGTGTTACTTATATGTTGTAGACATAGAAAACCAAGTAAAGAACCTCAGACAGACAAACCTACATTTTTAGAAGACAGACGGCCAATTATATTTCCTGAGGAACTTGAAATGGTTGACCCATCATTGAAACCAAAACAGCCTCTTATTTTACCTAGAGATTACTTGGCAGAAACTCCACCTGCAGTGCCACCTCATGGATCCCAAGACCCACCTTCATATCGTGTGCCAGAAATTAATGAGGAACTTTTTCAACCAGGCACCTCTCAAACCCCGCCTCCACCTAGTTACAATAACCAAGGCACCTCAGAACCACCACCTTATAGGTTACCACCCCCTTATTACAATCCACACAGGTCAAATATCAGAGTGTAAAAACCCAGTTTGAAGAAGAAACCCTGTAAATTGAATAGAATAGATTACCATGGTAACAAATTTTATCTATTTCTGTATACTACTCATTACCAAACAATGCAGTGCCTTCATGACTTTGATGAGGAATGTTTTTGAAAACATGACAAGAAAAGGGGAAAATAAAGAAAACCAGCAGTTTCAACTTTTTCCCACAATGTTTCAAAATTTTATCAAGTTGAAACAGTTTATTCTAGTTGTGATAACCAACACTTTCAACTTTTTCCCACAATTTTGCTGCCTGGAAAGCTTTCACGTTGGACAAGTCCAAACTTTCATCATGTGGTAGAGATTGCATGTCATTTAAAAGAATACCTTTTCCCTCCTTTGTGTCACAATAGTGGTGTGTACAGAAAAAAGTAAACTCTGTGCAGTCATTTGTCAAAATGATGCAATATTGTTACCATAGAGTCTCTAAAAACAGAAGTGGTTTACTATATTTACAAATATACCTCAATATTTATGCAGTATTGGCATCCATTTTCATCCATTTGAACCAGTGCATAAATGTTGTAAATGTAAAGAAGTATTCTCAGTTGTAGCTTATTTTCTCATTTTCTCCTTCATATCCTTCTATTGAATAGCCTGACAGAAAGAGTAGAGAATTTGAGCCCTTAAGCTGCTAGGTGCAACTCGATGCACTTTTTGGGGACAGTGTAGACAAGATCAGACTGCACAGAATGTGCTGTCTAAGCTTTGATCTGCTCTCCCCAATATGATGAGATATTTTCTGCAAAAAGAACTTTGAAATCACAATCTTGAGTTTTGGCTGAAAATTTTCATTAAATTTAGCAGTTTAACAGTTTACCTGTTATAACAACACTGAGGAAGAAAGATTTCGAAAACATGGTGGGAGGAGAAAAAAATGCTGGTAACCCACATTTTCTCCTTTTCCCACAATGTTTCCTACCATTCAAATCTCATCAGTTTATCCACATATGAACAAGTCTAAAATTTTGTTGTCTAGTAGAATGTTAAGATTTTATGAAGTTGAAAAAGTTTATTCTAGTTGTTCCCTATATTAGTCTAATTTTCTGGCATGGAAGCCATTTCACATAGGGTGATGACTTTTTCACTGGGCATATCTTAAAGGAAGAAACCCTCTGAATTTGGATCACATAGACTGCAGGTCAAGGTCTTTATTCAAGGTTACTTGAAAATACTTACCAAACTGTTAAAAGGAGACTTAATGCATCTGCGAATAGTATCAACCCAGGGCAGTATGGGCAGGCTGACCTGGGCCGAAAATTTTCATTATTGGTCAATTTTCTGTATGTCAAAGGACCAGTCTACCTTAACCCTTTCCCAAACAAGTCCTGGTTTTCACGTGTCTGCAGTGCAAGTCTTTTGAAAACACTTTGGGAAAAGGAGAAATTGCTCGTAACGAGCAATTTCTCCTTTTCCCACAGTGTTTTCTACCCTTTTTGGGACCTTTCTGCCATTTTCATCAATTCTAAAATTGTCGTCTGCAAACTCTTTCAATTTAAACCAGTCCAAAATTTGTCGTTTGGGAAAGGGTTAAGATGCAGTGGATTGTTAGATGTAATGGATTTTATGAACCCCTAATTATGTGATGACTTGTTTGGTATAATGCATTACGGAGATGCATCAAACCCCCTTATGCCAGAGCATGGCTCATTTATTGCAGATGTCACAGATTTAATGTATATGATATAAGGATGATACTTGTCAAAGTTTGAGTCACCTTTGATTTAGGTCAAGGTTAATGTACAAGAATAGATGAAATTAAAAGGAATGGGTTTCTTATTATTCTAGTTTAAGTTGCTTGCATGTAATTTTGTTGCTTCTCTATTAAATGAATACTTGTAAGTAAATATGAGCTGACTTTGGGTCACATTAACAGAAGGATTTGGTAACAAATACAAGGTTATCTGAAAACATTTGACAAACTCTTAAGAGGTAATTTTATTTATAACATGTAAGTTCACATGATGTACTGTATATGACCTTGGGATGTTACCTATTGCGATCGACCATGCAAGGCAGATATAATAAGATGTTTGTTGAAGGTATCCCTCCTCATTGATAGGTCTAGTTTGAGCTTAATTTTCTATTGGTGCTATGTTATGTGAATAAGTTAATGTATGCCTCTTCTGACTTTTGGTCACCTGGGCCAGAGGTCAAGGTCACATTGACCACTTGAAAAACTCTAAGATGCTGTTGCACTTACAATAATACAACTCCAAAGAACTGGACCTAGGAGTTCTAATACCTAGTCACCTTGGTCAAAGAGTAAAAGTTAATGTTCAGGGAAGATAAAATCTTTAGAAGGGGGACTTAGGTCAAGGTTACTGTACCAAGGACATGAAATGTTTGTCAAGGGGGAGGGGGTTGGAGTCTGTCCACATGGACAGTTTTAGTTGTTTGAGCTTGTTGTTTATGGTGCTATTACATATAATTTTAAGCTCTACTGGCTGTAAGCCAGCAGAGCTTATGTCAGTGCGTGGTTTCCATTGTCCATCCGTCTGTCCATCTGTCCGATAGTCTTTAATTTTTTTTTCTTGTTTACGTGATAAAGTATTCATTTGTGGTCCAATTTTTTTTTGCACAGTTTGTTTATCTCATCAATATCTTGAACCCTATTGATTTTGAAAAAAAATCTGTCAGTGTGGGAAAAGTAGCCATTTAAAGTTCAAAATTCCAATTTCTTGTTTATGCGATAAAGTTGTCATCTGTGGTCGGATTTTCGTAAAACTTGCGCAATTTGTTTATCTCATCAATAGCTTGAATCCTATCGATTTTGAAAAAGTCTGACAATCAGTGTGGAAAAAGTAGCCATTTAAAGTTCAAAATTTCAATTTCTCGTTTACGCGATAAAGTCTGCATTTGTCATCGGATTTTCATGAAACTTGCACAGTTTGTTTATCTCATCAATAGGTTGAACCCTATTTATTTTTTTTTTCAATTTCTTGTTTACATGATAAAGTGTGGATTTGTAATCAGATTTTCATGAAACTTGCAAAGTTGCTTTGTATCATCAATAGGTTGAATCCTATTGATTTTGAAAAAAAAATTGACAATCAGTATAGGAAAAGTAGCCAATTAAAAATGAAAATTTATGATTCCTGTTTGCGTGATAACATCGGCATTGGTGGTTGAATTTTCATGAAACTTGCACAGTTGCTTTATATTATCAACAGCTTGAACCCTATTGATTTTGAAAAACAAAAAAATAATTGACAATCAGAATGGGAAAAGGAGCCATTTAAAGTTGAAAATTTACATTTCTTGTTGAGGCAATTAAGTCACATTTTTTATTCAATTCTTTTGAAACTTGCAAAGATTATTTGTATCATCAAGGGATTGAACTCTATTAAGATGAAGAAAATGTAGCTATTAATTTAGGAAAAGCAGCCATTTAATGACTTGGTATTGTTTACTCAACACAGTCCACATTATTAGTCACATTTCTTTGAAACTTGCAGGGATTGTTTAAAACAATGAGTACTGAAACCATTTCAGATTTGGCTGGATTCCAAACAATTGGTTTTAAGAAATTGTGCTTCATTTTTTTTTCAGTATTTGTTTAAGTCACCATGCCTACTTGCGCTGTCTTAGTGGGTTCAAGTCCAGTTGCAGCACCCCCCCACCCCCCCCCCTCCCCCTTTTTTTTCCATTTTGCATCATGAATTCATAACATGTGCTAGAAAAAAAGCAAAATCAATGCCAATAGAGCAATTCAGGCCAGGGCCTATAGTTTATGTATGCTCTTCTGCTCAAATTCTTGTGTCAGTACACCTTTTTTGCTCACTTGAGCACAATATATTCATGGCCACCTTGTGTTTTGCATGTTGTAATGTATTTATAGTTTGAAAGAGCTTACTCTGAAGGTTAAATTTTTTCATTTAACTTTTTACCAAACAACAAAATTTTAGGATGATGCAAACTGAGAGCATTTGCAGGCAACAAAATAAATCTGGCTCCAAAATGCTACTGGTCTATGAAAAGGTAGCAAACATTGTGGAAAAGGGAGAAAATGCTGTTTACTAAAGCCTTTTTCCTCAGGATTGCAAAACATTGGAGTGTGCTATAGGGTTAAATTTGATGACAATCATTGTCAGAATATTTTTCGTGAAATCATCTTTGTTAACTCTTACCACACTGCAAAATTTTGGCCTTGACTAAAATGCTGGTTACCAGTGTTTTCTCCTTTTCCCACAATGTTTTAAAAGGCTCTTTTTTTTTTGTTTGTTTTTTCTCAGGGTCTTTGTTTTTGAAAAGTTGTTTCCCATTTGAGTGTAAATGTGATGAACATAAATACTGGACAATCAGATAAAACCATGATGAAAATATCAAACTTAGTTGAGCAATATAGGACATTCATGGTTCACTTTTTATCATAATTAAAACAGTAGTACTTTTTTTGTCTAAGTTGCATCATATTTGTTTAATTATTATTTTTATGAGTTTTATTGCTGTTATCTGTTTGTTTGCTTGGAATTTAACATCACTGCTAAATCTCTTACCTTTAAAATCCCCTGTAGATTTCACCTGAGGGGGTCCTTATGTCTGGCCATTGTATGTTAGTTATATGCTTTAGTAAAGGTCAATGTCACTAAGAATAGAAAACATTGGAATGTGCAGTAACTTGCAACAATCTTTCAGCAATAATTATGAAACTTCTTACAGTGATAGGTCTTTAAACACAGCTTATGATCATATCATGATGAAAGTATTTTGTTTGTATCAGAGTTTAATGCTGTTTTAACAGCTTAGGTCATATCATGGCAGTCACTGTACCTACGCATTTGTTTCCTGGCTTTCCCAAACCAGTACTGACACAACTTTCTTTCCAAGCCACTGGCTACTTTTATCACATGCATCAGAGATAAGAGGTTAAAGATTGCTGGAAAGAAGGTTTGCTTTGACCGAGTACCAAACCCGCAACCACCAGGCCACGAGTCAGATGTGCTAACCACTTATGACTAAAGGAAGGTCAAGGTCACTGATGCCCCAAAGAGAATGAATTTACATCTGCTTTACCTTCAGCAATTTATGTGCTATGTTATGACACATAGCATGGCAATAGATCTTGACTTGCAGATTATACATGACATTTCATCTTATGGCTAAAGTAAAGATTAGGTCACCATTACAAAATAAAGAAAAAAAAATCATGGTCTTAATGGTTAAGGGTATCAACTTTATTAACTTCTGCTATGCAAAAGTCTGACACTTGTTTATTAACATAATGAACATGTCATTCCAGTTCACATCATTTTGGTTACTAAATGCGTGTAAGAATTGTTCATGAAAGCAAGATAAGCCTCATACATATCTCACTACAGTTTATAGAGTTTAACCCTTTACCAAACCAACCCATGTTTCAATGACCATCAGAAAGAAGGCTTTTGAAAATATTATGGGAAAAGGAGAAATGCTGGTTACCAGCATTTTCTCCCTTTTCCCATAATAGTTTCTTACTCTTGAATGACAAATCCTGTCATCTGCAAACACTTTCAACTAGGACTCAAGCCTTAACTTAAAGTGCTTCCATCTCTGGAAAAAAAAAAAACATAAGCAAAGATAAAAACATAGAAATATTTTTGCAAATGGTCATGTCTTGAATTTATACACTAAGGTAGATAACTTGAAATATTATGATTGCATTCCTTGCTGGTATTAAGTCAATGTGGGTCCTCAACATAGTCTTTGAATTAACACTCTGTTCTCAACAATGGTAGATTTCAACACCATATTCTTGTTTACATTGGTATTCATGAGCTACCGTAAATAAATGACCCTTGAAACAATTAAAACTTATTTTTCAATTGAAAATTCTTTAACATGGAGTCTAGGTATAACAACAAACTTGCTATTACTCTAGCAAATTGACCTGAAATTGACTTCTATTCAAAGAATAATTAGAGAATGAATATTTATATCATTGCATGTAATCGGAGGGTAAGGAAATTCTTACAATGGTAAATGTGGGGTTTGACCCTTTTGGTGCCTTGTCAAAATAAGAAGCTTTTGCAGATGACATGGATCAAGGTCAGACTGCAAAGAAAGTGCATCATAGATCAGTGTCATCTGCCATGTATTACCAGGTTGCACAAACAAAAATCAGGTTTATTTAAGGTATTTGAACTATTCTCTAAAGATGCGATATATCTATTAGCTGCATAAAGAGTTGAAAACTGTTATCATAGTTCTGCATTCAGACAACAATAGTCAAAGCCAAGTTTGGACAGTGATTTAATAACATAATGGTAATAGATGTCATTTATTTCATGTCAGTGTGCTCAAGTAATACTAAATATATACCGGAAAACATTTTTGACTTGTAACTTGTCATTTCAGTGGTCGAAAGTTCCACAAATATAAGTTTGGAGCCAATGAAAAGTTTCTTTAACTCTTAACCAAATGACAAAATTTTAGACTGGGCCAAATTGAAAGTATGTACAGACGACAATTTAAATGTGGCTAAATTGACATTGTTTTTCTGTGAAAAAGTAGAAAAGCTTGTGGGAAAAGGAGAAAATGCTGGTTACCAGCATTTTCTCTTTTTCCCACTATGTTTTCAGAAGGCTTTTTCCATGGGGTCTTTAAAAGTTGGGATTGTGTGATAAAGGGTTAACTCGTTACTGCCATCTTTGGGTCACATTTTGTCTGTAAATGTATTCAATTTGGACAAGTCTAAAATTTTGTTGTGTGGTAAAGAGTTAATTACTAAACAGAAAGAAAAATACTTTGTCAGCCAAATATCCCATGGTACACTTATGAAGTGTAACATGAACGAAGAAGTATTGTTACTGCAAGGGTATCCAGTAAGCTACATGAATATAGAGAGTCACATATTGTATTTTGTATATCTGTGCTCAATACAATCAATAAAGTATTATAAAAAAATCCTCTGAAAATTTAGATTGTTTCTCTTCATCATCAGCAACTTTGACTTGTAATGAAAAGACCAGTCAGTCCCCTCCCCCCCCCCATCTTTCTCTCCCTCTCATCATGTTTCTCTTTCTCACACATTCTTGCTTTTTTTTCCATTCTATCTCTCTTATTCCCTTTCTCCCAACCCCCTTCTCCCTCTGCCACTAACTCTTGAATTTTGACCCCCCCCCTTTCTAAATAAAAAAAAGACCATTTTTTTGCAAAGTGAGGGTCTTTGTCATGTTTTACTGTCTGATCATGATCTGCACAGGCCACAAAAGCAAATGATGAAATGAGCCTTTCTCTTGCAAAGTTGGGCATGATGCATCTCGTGATGGATTTTAACAAGCAAGTCATAACATAATTAGGGATCTTTAAAATCTATTTAACCCTTTACCACACAATCCCGAGTTTTAAGACCCTTAAGAAGAAGCCTTTTGAAAACATTGTGGGAAAAGGAGAAAATGCTGGTAACCAGCATTTTCTCCTTTTCCCACAATGTTTACTACTCTTCCAAAAACAAAGTTCAATTTTTGATTGACATTTATTTTGTCGTCTGCAAAAGCTTTCAATTTGGACTGGTCTAAAATTTTGTTGTTTGGTAAGGAGTTAATCTAACAATCGACTGGATCTGATGGTAGAATGGTCCTTTGACATGCAGAAAATTTACTTACAGCAAAATATTTTGACCCATGTTAGCCTGCGTGAACTTTACAGGCTGACATGAGTTGATACTTTTTGCAGTTGTGTTAAGATCCCCTTTTCACAGAGCATGGCTCAAATGATATTAGTATTTTTTAGCATACTAAAAGATGCCTACAGTGCCTTTGGAGACAGTGTAGATCAAGATCAGAGAACGCATAGAATGGGTAGATTGATCATTAATCTACACTATCTGATACTTTAAGAGATACTAGTATTCTGGATCACCATAGCCCAGCTTTGAAACAGGATTAACTCTTTACCACACAATCCTGACTTTTTACAACCCTGAAGGAAAAGCCTTTTGAAAACATTGTGGGAAAAGGAGAAAATGCTGGTAACGAGTATTTTCTCCTTTTTCCACAATGTTTTCTAACCTTCCCAAAACAAATTTTAATTTTTGAGCCACATTTGAGTTGTTGCCTGCAATTGCTTTCAATTTGGACCAGTGTAAAAATTTGTCGTTTGGCAAAGGTGAAGCCTTTACCGAACCATCCATAGTGTCATTGACATTGACTTAACCCTTTACCACATGATCCTGAGTTTTTATGACCCTGAGTAAGATATCATTTGAAAATATTGTGGAAAAAGGAGAAAATGCAGGTTACCAACATTTTCTCCTTTTACCAAAATGTCTTCAATCCTATCGAAGACAAATTCTATCATTTTAGCCACCTTTAATTTGTTGTCTGCAAGTCCTTTCAATTTGGACAAGTCTAAAATTTTGTTGTGTGGTAAAGGGTCAACTCTTTTCCGGACAACAAAATTCATAGAAGACTTGTCTAAATTGAAAGGATTTCCATATGGCAAATTAAATGCCACTGAAACGAATATATTTCATGTAAAAATGAATAAAACAATGTGGAAAGAGGGGAAAATGTTTTCAAAATGCTTCTTTCTTAGGGTCGTTAAAACTTGGGACTATGTAGTAAGGGTTTAAAGGCTGTTTAAAACCCTTTCCCAAATGACAAATTTTGGACTGGTCCAAATTGAAAGAGTTTGCAGACGACAATTTTAAATTTGATGCAAATGACAGAAAGGTCTCTAAAAGGGTAGAAAACACTGTGGGAAAAGGAGAAATTGCTCATTACGAGCAATTTCTCCTTTTCCCACAGTGTTTTCAAAAGACTTGTACTGCAGACACGTGAAAACCTGGGCTTGTTTTTGAAAGGGTTAACACTTCACCACACAATCCAGTATTTTAACGACCTTTAGGAAGAGTGCTATCGAAAACATTGTAGGAATAGGAGAAAATGCTGGTAACCAGTATTTTCTCCACGTTTTCCACCTTTTCAAAAATGAATCCTAACATTTGAATCATTTTTCAATTATCTGCAAATGCTTTCAATATAGAAAAAGCTAAAATTGTGTTGTCTGGTAAAGATAGTTAGGAACCCCCTTATCTGAAGAGCTAAAAAATATGAGAATAAAAATTTTCCACTTTTCTGAAGCCCTATTAGTCTATGATTCTAAAATAATCACCCACCTACCTTTTTTCTACATTAAAATCCATTTGTGTGTGAGTTTTAAGACCTTGCCTACAGCTGCCACTAAGTGCTTGTGTTTCGTTTAACCCTTTCCCAAACAAGCATTGGTTTTCATGTGTCTGCAGTACAAGTCTTTTGAAAACACTGTGGGAAAAGGAGAAATTGCTCATAACGAGCAATTTCTCCTTTTCCCACAGTGTTTTCTACCCTTTTTGAGAACTTTCTGCCATTTTCAACAAATTTGAAATTGTCATCTGCAAACTCTTTCAATTTGGACCAGTCCAAAATTTGTCGTTTGGGGAAGGGTTAAAATATTTGAGCCACACTCTGGCAAAAGGGGGCTTAATACATCCCCATGATACAAAGCAAGTCATTACATGATCATGAGTTCATGAAATCCATTTTGTCTAACAGACTGAATTATGAGGTACACTGGTTGTTTGACATGCAGAAAATTTTCCAAAAGTTTTGGCACAGGTCTGCCTGCCTAGAGTGTGCAGGCTGACCTGGATCAGTATTTTTTGCAGATGCTTTAAGTCACCTTTTCACTGAGCATGGCTCATTTCTCATAGTCCACTGCTTTGTCCAAGCATTGCACATATATCACATTAAAAACATGACTTAACCCTTTACCAAACAATCCCAGGTTGTTATGACCCTGGGAGAGAAGGCTTTTGAAAACAGTCATGGTTGGAAAAGGAGAAAATACTGGCAACCAGCATTTTCTCCTTTTCCCACAATGTTTTCTACCCTATCAGAGACCTTAAGCTCATTTGTACCAATTTAGAATTTGTCATCTGCAGATGTTTTGAATCTGAAAGGGTCTGAATTTTGTCTTTTGGGAAAGGGTTAATATCATTTCACTGGATTTTTATATGTTTTCTTCTTCCAAGGACGGGTGTTTTCAGACGCCCCTTTTAAGTCTTTACCACACAGTCCCAAGTTTTAATGACCACGAGAAAGAAAGCTTTTGAAAAGACTTTGGGAAAAGGAGAAAATGCTGTAACCAGCATTTTCTCCTTTCCCACTATTGTTTTCTACTTTTCTAAAGACAAATCTGATAATTTTAGCAGCATTTATCATCAGCAAATGCCTTGAATTTAAACAAGTCTCAAAATTTGTTGTTTGGTAAAGAGTTAGCCCTCTATCACACAATCCCAATTTTTTACAAACCTCAGGGCTTTGGAAAACATACTGGGAAAAGAAGAAAGTGCAGATTACCGGATTTTCTCCTTTTCCCGCAGTGTTTTCTATCCTGTTAAAGACAAATTCCATCCTTTTGAGCAACATTTAAATTGTTGCTTGCAAATGCTTTCAAATTTGTTAAGTCTACAATTTTGTTGTTTGTAAAGAGTTAACACTTTACCGTCTGATAAAATTATTGACTTGTCCAAATTTAAAGCATTTGCAGACGACAAATCAACTGAGGCTCAGGTAATAGATTTTTTCTATGATAGAAAACATTGTGGGAAAAAGAGAAATGCTGGTAACCAGTATTTTCTCCTTTCTCCATGTTTTCAAAAGCCTTCCAGCTCAGGGTTGTTAAAAGTCTGGATTTTCTGGTAAAGGGTTAAGACATAATGCAGGTACATGACAGTGACATGAGAGATGATTTTATTAAGGAAAGAAAAATATATATGTAACCCAGTCTGGTTTTACCAACTCCATTACTAACAGGGTATTTCATTGGTGTATTTCAAATGTCAATACTTGGCGCCCAATTATCACGTGATTTCTTTGTCTTGTTATTCTGCTCGTTCTTTAAGTTGAAAAAAGATCACGATTTGTCACTGTTTGGTATTAGTTGTAAACGTGGTGGATCAGAGGTTTATTGTGGTTTGTATTTGTTTATTACATTCTAGATCGTCATCTGAGATGTTGCTTTGATCATTGTATAGCTTCGCGATCAGATTGTCAAGTTTGAGTCCGTTCCTCATTTTGTCATTGGAATCCACGGCCGATGTCCGTTTCGTCCCAAACCATATTCACCATAATTTTAAGCTGCATGTTTTTACACTAATGACACTTATTTTACAGGAGCACGAATGATCGCACTTAAGAGGTAACTGAAGATTGGTATAGCAGACGATAGGCTCACAGTTCCTTAAACTGGTAAGTTTGGATCGTCTGCTATGTGAATTGTTGATAATTGTAAACAGTAGTCAATAATCGTAAATTATAGTAGATCTTGTGTACTGTAATGTACATTGTTTAATTTCAGTTTGCCAATTCATAACTGTTTGGATCGCTGAAGTAAAGATCAGTCTTGCTTGTATCCTGTTTTTTTGCTCCGGACCAAACGACCCCACCCCCTACTATTGGTTGTCATCGACTGTAGACGACCACAAGGTTTTTATATGAGTCATGCTTTTGAAAATGGTGGCTTAATGCATTGTACCAAACCAGTGCACAACATTTCGTTGAAAAGGTGTTTCGTCGAAATGCATGTATGTTTTAAAATGCTGATTGCTTAATTCCTAGATTTATTTCATGAAAAGCCCTGTCTAGGAGGAAGATTTGAGTCACAATTCATCTGGGTTAGGGTAAGGGTCAGGGCTGGGGATCTTTTTCGACGAACATGGTTTTCGATGAAATGTCGTACACCCATACCAAGCAAGACACATAGTTATGGATCCATAAATCTATTTTGTCTAATAACCAACTGAATCATGAAGTAGACTGGTCCTTTGACATGCAGAAAATTTACTTTATGCTGAAAGTTTTAACCCAGGTCAGCATGTGCTGCACAATATTTTTGAAAGGCTTTTTTCTCAGGGTGTTTTCTCTCCAGAAACTTTTTTATCCCTGAACTTTTTACAAGATGACAAAATTTTAGACTTGTCCATTCAGCCATTCAGACCTGACCTTTTTTGGCAGACCACTTCGGAAACATCCTGGCAAAGGGACAAACAAGGAGGTGATGGCCTGTATCACTTGATAAAAATAGCAAGTGAGCAATAATTAAATGGAGTTGATATTATTTGTCAGAAGAGTTGGTAGAAGAAGACAAATTTGCTAGATGTCAATGCAGTTGATCATTAAAATTAATCGTCATCATGCATAAAAGCTGAACATTTCCTCTTGTTCTGATGGTTGGACAGACAGACTGATAGGATAATTCCAGCAAACCCAACCGACTTGTCCTTGGTTGTGTCTTTGGAGTGGAAGTGGGAGGTTTACAAGATATCAAGGGAAATAATTGATATCTTTTTTCACAAATTACAATGAGTTATTTCCCTTGAATGAAATAAAGTATGCCAGTACCAAGAACAGCCACACATTGTTTAATTATGAGAACACTAAAAGAAGCCAGCATTATGTTCCATTTATGCCATTTGTTAGCTATCTAAATTGCAATTTTTGGAGAAAAAAAAACGGTTTTTGATGATATATATCTTTTTTTTAATGGGGGGGGGGGGGGAGCAGTTGTTGCAATGGCAATAGGAGTTAATTCATACAATACCCGAGCCGTCAATCCATACATACACTGATGGACACACAGTTGACTCTGGGCAATGTTTTACGTTTGCTCGCCTTCAGCCAGAGAAGTTAAAGATTGCTTGTAACATGCAATTTCTCCATTTGTCACAGTGTGTATTCAGCTTAAAACAATAATGATTTTTAGACAAGGATATACTTAACTTCTTACAAAAAATAACAAGTTTTAATGACTCTGAAGAAAAATCCTTGGGCTACCAGCACTTTTTTTCCCTTTTCCCACAATGTTTTCTGCCCTACCCAAAATGAATTTTGATTTTTAAGTCACAATTATTTTGTCCTCTGTAAAGCTTTAGATTTGGACTAGTCTAAACTTTTGTCGTTGGTAAAGAGTTAAAGTCATCTGCTGTGAATTGTTCTCTAAAGGGAATTGGAGCTAAAGAGCAAAGAGTGTAACTTAACTTTAAGGGCACTAAATCAACTTTATAAGACTTTGGTAGACAACAAAATTTTAGATAGCTCCAAAATGAAAGTATTTGCAGATAACATTTTAAATTAAACTCAAAACATAAAATTTGTTTGTCATAGGATAGAAAACACTGTGGTTATCAGCATTTTCTCATTTTTCAACAATGTATTAAAAAAAAAACCCAGTCCTCAGGATTTTTAAAGAAAGGGCCCACTTTCATGAAAAAACTTAAGTCTCTTACTAAAACCTGCTAATCGCTTCAATTTCTGACTAAAGTTAAGATTATTATTTGAGATGCATTTCACTTACATTAACAGACTCAAGTTAAATTCTGCAACTTCCAAGTTGACACAATGTTTCAGACTTGGCAAAATAAACAGAGTTAACTCAGTTAACCAACTTAAGTCCATTATTTAAGTCAATTGTTTCTCTTACCAGTACTTCCTATAACATACTTTCAAGGCCACTGGCTGCTTTCCCATATCACCCAAACAATGTTCAATGGTGAGAGAGGAATGGATTCTGTCACAGTGAGTAATATTGATCCTTAGTAAGGAATTGTCTGACCTGGTAATCATATTGCCAAATACATGTAACAAACTCATGTACCGTAACCAACTTAGCTATCAGGCTTGGTACTGTATGCCAACTGCAGTCTTATCTTGATTTACACTGTCAACAATATCACAGCCCCAAGCATCAAAAGCATTAACCAGACCACAAGATTTTAGAATTATTCAAATTGAAAACATTTGCAGATGCCAAATTAATTAATGAAAAATTGGAATTTGTTTGTAGAAGGGCAGAAAACATTGTGGAAAAGGAGAAAATGCTAGTTACCAGCATTTTCTCCTTCTGCCACAGTGTTTCCAAAAGCCTTTACTTTCAGGGTCATTTAGACTTCAGGGTGTTTGGTAAAGTACTAAGACACAGAAGAAATTTTTTTTTCTAAATCGAAAAAATAATCACGAAGTATACCAGTAAGTTGAGTTTATTTCAAATACCATATGGTGTGCAACACAGGAAAAGGGGCTTTCGAACATATGCCTAAAAGTGTGTCGTCCCGGATCAGCCTGTGCAGTCTGTGACTTATCCGAGATGACACTCCCCATTTTGTGCGATTTTCTATTCACGAAAGTCTACTGTATAAAACAATCTTATGTAGTTGTAAATTGCTGTGGACTGCGCAGGCTAATCCGGGACAACACTTTACGCAATTGTCCGTAGGCCCCTTTTCGTGTGTTGCACGCCAATTATAACATAAGACTAGAATTATCAAACAATTACAATAAACCCTGTCTTCAACAACCAGTGAAGGGATGCTTAAATCTTTACAACATGACAAAATAGTAGACTTGCTCAAATTGAAAGCGTTAGAGCCATGCTCTGGCAAAAGGGGACTTAATCCATCTCCTTGATGCACATAACCACACAAGTCATCAATAGTTATGTATCTGTGATAGCTACATGTACTTATTTTTACAACCGACTAAATCAAGAGGCAGAGTCGTCCTTGAACATACAGAATATTGACCGATAGCAGAAAGTTTTGGCCCAGGTCAGCCTGCATGGACTGCGCAGGCTGACCGGAGTCCATACAAAAGCCCCCTTCTTCACAGAGCATGGCTCATTTGTAGATGACCATTCAAACATGACTTAAACGATGGAATTCGTTTTTGATATGGTAGAAAACATTGTGGTAAAAGGAGAAAATGCTGGTTACCAGCATTTTCTTCTTTTCCCACAATGTTTTCCAAATGTGGGCCGTTAGAACTTGTGATTGTGTGGTAAAGGGTTAAGACATGGCTGCTACAGACAAATTTGCTTAACTCTACCTGACGACAAGAATTTAGACTAGTCCAGATCAGGAGCATTTTACTAGCAACAAATTAAATGTAGTCCAAATAATGAAATCTGCTTTTGGGTGGAAAACATTTTGTGGGAAAAAGGGACAATGGTAGTTACCAGTATTTTCTCCTTTTCCCACAAAGCATTTTCACCTTTTCCCACAATGTTTTCAAATGTCTTCTCCATCAGGGTTGTTAAAACATAGGATTGTGTAGTAACAGGTGAAAACAGGTAAAGCCCAAGTTTTAACAGCCCTCAAGAGGAAGCCGTTAGAAAAGATTGTTAAAAAAGGAGAAAGAGCTGATAATCAGCATTTTCTCCTTTTTCAACTATGTTTTCTACACTTCCAAAGGCAATTTTGAGTTTTCGTATCATACTTAATTTTTTGTCTGTAAATGCTTTGAATTTGGACCAGTCTAAAATTCTGTGATGTGATAAAGAGTGAACAATTGTATTTATAATGTCTGATATTGTCATACAGACATACAAAGGACATAGCTTTTTTGCTTTTGAAAATGCTGTGGGAAAAGGAGAAAATGCTGGTACCCAACATTTTCTCCTTTTCTCACAACATTTCTATCCTTTAAAAGACAAATATTATCAAATAAATCATATTTAATTTGTCGTGTGCAAATATTTTCAATATGTAAAGTTATGTGGCACCCAATGTGCCAATGAAATCACATAATATTAACCCATTTTGATCAGGATCTTGTGACAACCAAAATAAAACTAACATTGTGATAAATGGAGAAATTAATCATTATAAACAATTTATCCATCTGTCTCAATACTTTCAAAAAACAGTATATACCCGCGACATAATTTTAACGTAAAAGGGCTTTCAAAACATCACAAAAAAAATAAACAAATACCTAAGACTAAAACTAGGAATGCATGCAAAATACAACGTTTATGAAAAAAACAAAATGGAATTACGCTAGATATAAAAAATACATACAATTATAAACAAATCAAGAAAATCTTTAACTTTTTACCAAACGACAAAATTCTAGACTTGTCCAAATTGAAAATGTTTGCAGACAACAAAATAAATGTGACTCAATAATTGAAATTTGTTTTGGGAAGGGTAGATTGGTTACCAGCATTTTCTCCTTTTCCCACAATGTTTTCAAAAGATCTCTTCTTCAGGGTTTTTAAAACTTGGGATTATGCGGGAAAGCATTAACTCTACACCAGACAAATCAAAAGCATCTGCAGAGGACAAATGTGGCTCAAATGATAAGTGTCTCTGATAGGGTAGAAAGCTTTGATGGGGAATAAGAAAAGGCTGTTTACCAGCATATTCCTCTTTTCTCACAATGTATTCAAAAGCCTTTCACTTTAGGATGGGGGAGGGCAGAAAATGCTGGTTACCAGAGCAGAAAACATCGTGGGAAAAGGAGAAAATGCTGGATACCAGCATTTTCTCCCTTTCCCAAAATGTTTTCAAAAGATTTTCTTCAGGGTCATTGAAAGTCAGGATTGTGTTGTAAAGGGTTAAAGAATGGCAAAATATCCTTTGACAGTTCTAAAGAAAATATTGTGAGAAATGGAGATATTACATGTTACAAGCAATTGCTTCTCTTCCAACAATGTTTTTTCCAGAGGCATCAACTGCAACAGATTGATCCTTTACCGCACAATGTCGCCTTTTAACAACCCTGAGAAAGAGGCCTTTTGAAAACACTGTGGGAAAAGGAGAAAATGCTGGTAACCAGCATTTTCTCATTTTCCCCCAATGTATTCTACTGTATCAAAGAAAAATTGCACCATTTGAGTCACATTGAAACTGTTGTCTGCAAATGCTTTGGACAAGGCTAAAAATTTGTCATGTGGTAATGGGTTAAAAAGTACAGTAACAAGTTTACGGATTTCATGCATGAATTAAGATTAAGAAAAATTGCAGACAGTTTCTAGCGAGGGCAAGTACATTTGAGAATATCAGACAGAGTAAAAATCAGTCTTGTGTTTTTTTGGACTCTAATCTTGATCTACAATATCAACAGAAGCCTATAAAAAGCATTCTGAGACAGGAAAATATCCATATACTGGCCAAGCCAGAGCCAGAACTAAGATAACATTTTAGTAACCCTTACAACACCTCTCACAGCTATGTTTTCAAACTGTGAAAAGGCTTCTTTCTCATGGCTGTTAAAACTGTGGATTGTGTGATACAGGGTTTTTTTTAAAGCAACAAAAAATTTGTTGTCTGCAAATGCCTTCATGTTGGAGCAGCCTAAAATTTTTCTTTTGGTAAAGAATTACAGTAAATATCGTCAGAAATGACAGATACAAGAAAATATAAAAGTTTTTTACACCACAATGATGCTGACGAGAATAGGGCTTTGCCATTACCTTGATGTTTTTTTTTAAAAATAGCCTAGCTAAAAATTCATACATCTACTTGAATGGATTTTTCCTCCTATAGATGAAAATAATCAGCCAATAAACCAAAATTATTTACTAAAAACAACCTACAAGAATAATTTGAACCAAATAGAAAAAAAAAAGTATTGATTTTATGGGAATAAAAAAGTAACATATGGATAACAATTAAGTATTATTTTCAGGTATAACATTTACAGAATTAAGGCTGTCACACATAAAATATATTAGATCTAGGATGAGTAACTGTAAAAATAAATGCTTTACACTGGAATATCAAATAATACAAACTTTTAAATTCATCGTTATCATAAAATAAAATATTAGACATTCTAGTAATGAAAGTGTTTGCAGATCACAAAATCAAACATGCCGCAAATGATTTCATCTGCATCTGGCTTTAACTCTTTCCAACACGACAAAATTTTAGACAAATCCGAATCGAAAGCATTATAGATGACAAATCTAATGTAGCTCAAAAAATTATTTCTGTTTTTGAAAGTGTAAAAAACATTGTGTGAAAAGGAGAAAGAGGCTGGTTACCAGCGTTTTCTACTCTTCTCACAATGTTTTCAAAAGCCTCTTTCCTGAGGGATGTTAAAAGTTGAGATGTGGTATAGGCTAAGGTTAGGCAGGTAGAAAACATTGTAGGAAAAGCAGAAAATGATGGTTATCAGCATTTTCTCCTTTTCCAACAGTTTTGAAACCGGTCTGGAAAACTTTGGATTTCAAGATGTTTCACTTAATTTTGTAGCTTGTCTTTGGATTGGAAAATGAAAGCTTGTCTTTCACCATGTAAAATGTTTCAGCCTATGAGACAGTTCATTCTAAGAACTAGGTTCATAAGAAATACTCCAAAAACTAAATATAACCTGAAATGATGCCCTTGGTCCCTGAATTTGAAATTCTTTTGACCCTTTAACAAACAATCCCTTAGTCTAAGGTTTCAACATATGAAGTCTTTAGGAAACCTTGTGAGAAAAGGAGAAATTGCTTGTAAAAGCAATTTGTCCTTTTCCCACAATGTTTTCTACCCCATTTGAAGAACTAAAGCTCACTTGTGCTGATTTTGAATTTATTGTCTGTAAATACTTTGTGTTTGGAACAGTATAAAATTTTTTGTTTAGAAAAGGGTTAAAAAAGGTTAGAGTCATAAATATCTAGTGGATATAACAGGTATAATAAAGTTGATTATTCAAAAATAGTGATAAATCAAATAATTAAAGTTTTGGCTTGGGAGGAACATGCTTTTGGAAAACTTTGTAGCAGCAGTTTCCATTGCCTGGTCCATTACTTAACAAGGTAACTCAAGATCAACCTAAAAACTTAAACTCATCATGTCAATGACAAAGAAGTGCACCGCCAGCGCTCGGCTGCATTTGAAATTTACAAATAAACTGATTTTCAGTGACAATTCTAGGTTGAAAAAGGGGCATAATTGTGTCAAAATATTTTGCTGATTACCTGCCCTTCTTGTATTAGGTTACCCTTTTGGTAGTTAACAACCAGTCCAAGTTTGTATCTTCAGTAAAGACAGAGATATTATAAAATGTCAAAGTTTTTGCACAATGAATTCCAAGTCCAAAAAGGGGCATAACTAAGTCAAACATATTTGTTGGGTAACCTGCCCTTCTTGTATAGGTTTCCCTTTTGATAGTTAACAACTAGTCCAAGTTTGAAGTAAATATCCTCTGTAATGACAGAGATATCATAAAATGACAAGTTTTCGAACCACGACCACACAGAAGCCAGGGCTTTGACAATACCTCAACATTTTCTTCAGAAACAGCCAAGCTAAAAATTAAAGGAAACAAAAATACTTTTTAAGACTATTCAAAATTGCAGGAAAAGTAGCAATAAATATTATTTGTTACAAGCAATTGTTCATTTTTCTATAGTGTTTTAAATTATATTTAATGTTGTCCACTGAATGGGCTTGACAAGTTAAGATTCAGCATTAAAAGGTTCATTATTCCTATATCAAAATATCCCATCAACAACCCTGAGAAAGAAAGCATTTGAAAACATTATAGAAAAAGGACAAAATGCTGATAACTAGCATTTTCTCCTTTTCACACTATGTCTTCTATCCTGTCAGAGACAAATCCCACCACTTGAGCAATATTCTATTTGTTGTCTTCAATTTGGACGAGTCTAAAATTTTGTCGTTTGGTAAATGGTTAACTCTTTACCTCATAATCCCGACTTTTAACGACCCTAAAAAGGAAGCCTTTTGAAAACATTGTGGGAAAAGGAGAAAATGCTGGTAACCAGCATTTTCTCCTTTTCCCACAATGTTTTCTACCCATCCAATAACAAATTCCAGTTTTTAAGTCACATTTAATTTGTCGTCTGCAAATGCTTTTAATTTGGACTAGCCCAAAATCTTGTCGTTTGGTAAAGAGTTAAACGATAACAACGGCTACAGCAGTTTTCCAAGAATACCAGCCCGGCGGGGTAGCTCATCTGACACATGACTCATGACTTGCAGGTTCCATATCTGGTTGGAGCTAACTTTCTTTCTGGCGATTATTTGCCTCTCAACTCTGATGTATGTGAGAAAAGTATTCAACGGCATGGAAAGAAAGTTGTGTGAGTACTCTGGAAACACATGCATATATGCACTGACTGCTTTGATATCACCTAAGCTGTTAAAATAGTGTTAAACTCCAACACAGTCAAACAAACACATCAAGAATACCAATATGTTTGACTACAATTTGAATATATCGATTCAGTCTAAATTATACAGAACAGGCAGACGGCAATCTGATCCATATACAAGTGATTACAAGTGTTTACAAGTATACAAGTGTTCAAAATAGTTACTGTAAGTTTTCAATAGACACATAATTCATATATGCTAAAGATTTCTGACCTATTGCTTCGACTCATTTCACCCCTTACCAATCAATCCTGTATTTTAATCCTTTACCAGACGGCAAAATTTAGACTAGTCTACATTCAAAGCAGTAGGAGATGACAAATGTAGCTAACTTGCTGAGATTTGTCTCATAAGGGCAGAATGCATTTTGGGAAAAGGAGCAAATGCTGGTTACCAGCATTTTTTCTTTTTCCCACTATGTTTTAAAAAGTTTTCTTCCACAAGGTTGTTAAAACTCAGGATTGTGTGGTGAAGAATTAAAGGCCCTAAGAATCAGGTTTTTGAAAACATGAGGGGGGAGGAGAGAAAGGAGAAAATGTTGGTATTTTCCTGTCCTGTATTTTAACAACTACTTGGGAAGAAGACAATTCAAAACATTGTAGGAAATGGAGAAAATGCTGGTGACAAGCATTTTCTCCATTTTCCTGAGTCTTGCAATACTTTCTATCTTTTCAAAGACAAAATCCTGTTATCTGAGCCAAATCTAATTTGCTGTCAAATGTGGACTGGTTAGAAGGTTTGTCTTTGATAAAATATATGGTTTTCAGTGATGTTTTTCACATCAAAAATTTTAACCTTTTACCAGACAATAAAATTTAGACCTGTTCAAATTGAAAGCATTTAGAGAACACTTATAACTTAAAGTGAAAGTGATCAGAATTACTGTTGGAAAAGTAGAAAACATTGTGGGAGATGAAGAAAGTGCTGGTTAACAGCATTTTAACCTTATGCAACAGTGTTTTCAAAAGCTTTCTATTTCAGGGTCTTTAAAAAATGGGATTGTTTGGCAAACTTTTAACCCTTTCCCAAACAAGCCCTGGTTTTCACGTGTCTGCAGTACAAGTCTTTTGAAAACACTGTGGGAAAAGGAGAAATTGCTCGTAACGAGCAATTTCTCTTTTTCCCACAGTGTTTTCTACCCTTTTTGAGACCTTTCTGCCATTTTCATCAAATTTCAAATTGTCTTCTGCAAACTCTTTCAATCTGGACCAGTCCAAAATTTGTCGTTTGGGAAATGGTTAAAGGAATTTCTTGCTCTTACTTGTGACAGAATTATCAGGATCACTCAGTATTTATAAATATTTGATAACATAGTAAATTAGAAGAAAAAAAAAATCAGCAGTTTTACAAATATATCTGACAAAGTATACACATAAAGACATAATTAACCCTTTACCACACAATCCAAACAAAAATTTTAAAGACCCTGAAGAAGAAGCCTTTTGAAAACATTGTGGAAAAAGGAGAAAATTCTGAAACCAGCATTTTCTCTTTTTCCCACAATGTTTTCTACTCTATCAAGGACAAATTTCGTCATTTGAGCCACCTTAAATTTGTACATCTGCAAATGTTTTCAATTTGGACCAGTCTAAATTATTGCCGTTTGGTAAAGAGTTAAAGGAATTCTATAAGTAGTCTGATTGTCATTGTATCATATGCACAAATGAACCCTTTACCATACAACCCTGCGCTTCAATGATCCTGTGGGAGAAGGCTTTGAAACAGTGTAGGAAAAGCAAAACATGGTGATAAAAAAACATTTTTCTACTTCCTACAAAATCTTTTTTTACCCTTTCCCAAACAACAAATTTTAGACCCTTCCAAAATGAAAGCATCTGCAGGCAACAAATTTGAAAGTGGTACAAATGAACATATGTTATTTAACAGGGTAGAAAACATTGTGGAAAAAGGAGAAAATGCTGGTTACCAACATTTTCTCCTTTTCCCATAATGTTTTCAATAGGCCTCCTCCTCCAGGTCATGAAATCCTGGAACTGTTTGGTAAAGGGTTAATGTGATTGATCCCATTTCCTATCATTTGATCCACATTTTATTTGAGCCATGCTCTGGCAAAAGGGGCTTAATGCATCCCCATATTGCATAATACTAAGCAAGTAATCACATGACCATAAATGGATCCATAAAGTCCATATTGTTTAGCAACCCACTGAATCATGAGGTAGACTGGTCCTTTGACATACAGAAAATTTACCAAAAACAAAAGTTTCGGCCCAGGTCAGCCTGCGCAGACTGCTCAGGCTGACCTGGGTCGATACTTTTCGCAGATGCATTAAGTCCCCTTTTCACAGAGCATAGCTCATTTATTTGTTATCAGCAAATGCTTTCAATATGGAAAAGCCTAAAATTCAGTTGTTTGCTAAAGGGTTAATCTATGATTATGAAATAATCTATCATTTATTAATCGATCACTTGAATATATCAGTATATTTTAAATTTTGTACACAGGTAAAAATTAAAATTTGATTAACTCTTTACCAAACAACAAAATTTTGGACTAGACCAAATCGAGAGCGTTTTGCTGACGATAAAATAAATGTAGCTCAATGATGATTTCTGATGTTCATAGGGTAGAAAACATTGTGGGAAAAGGAGAAAATGCTGGTTACCAGCATTTTCTTCTTTTCCCACAATGTTTTCAAACACCTTCTTCTTCCCACCTTTTAAGTCACATTTGAGTTGTCGTCTGCAAATGCCCTCAATTTGGCCAAGTTGACAATTTTGTCGTTTGGGAAAGATTGATGGTGCTTAATGCCCTTTTTAACAATATATCAGTTATATCATAGCGACCAGTGTACCTATCCATGCTTTCCTGGAGATTTTTTTACCAGTACTACGCACAATATTCTTTTCAAGCCACTGGCTGCTTTCCCACATAACCATGATCAAAACAATGGTCAGCTGTGAGAGAGGAATGAATCCTGTCGCAATGACTATCATCAATCCTTTGAAAGAAATTGGCCAAGTCGGGGATCGAATACGCTACTCCCCTGTTCTCAAGTCCTGCACGCTACCGACCGAGCTACTGGGGCTTGGCTTGTTGTGAACAGAGTAAAAAAGTTGGACTGTTTTGTAAAAAATAAAGCAAGCACCTAGGAGACACTCAAAACATGTTTTCTATAGACAGGTGCTTGCTTAGTACAGGTACATTTCAACATATCTGCCTTTTCTGTACCTTCAATAAGTACTTGTTTCACTTTTTACCATACTACAAAATTTTAGACATGTCCAAATTAAAAGCATTTGCAACTGACAAATTGAATTTGACTCAAGAGATGGAATTTGTCCCTGACAGGACAGAAAACCTTATGGGAAAGGGAGTAAATGCTGGTTTCAAGCATTTTCTCCTTTTCCCACAATGTTTTCAAATGGCAACATTTTCAGGGTCACTATTATTCAGCATGGTAAGGTAGAAGGTTAACCCTTTACCACAGAACCAAGTTTTAACGACCTTGAAAAATAAGCCTTTTGAAAACATTGTGGAAAAAGGAAAAAATGCTGGTAACCCGCATATTCTCCTTTTCCCACAATGTTTTCTCACCTATTAAAGACAAATTCCATCATTTGAGCCACATTTAAAATTGTTGTCTGCAAATGCTTTCAAATTTTTGTTGTGTGGTAAAGAGTTTTAATACAGATTGCCTGCCTATCAGAGGTGGTCACTAAGACAGGTTTTATTGCATTTGGCAAGAAAACAAATTGGATCAATCTCTGGATTTCGTGAAAAGCATGACATGGCCAGCTATGGGTGTTCTGTCGAGAAATAACCCCTTAAAAAACAATCCTGTATTTTAACAACCACTCAGGAAGAAGACCATTCAAAACATTGTAGGAAAAGGAGACATGCTGGTGACAAGCATTTTCTCCAGTCTTTTTCCCTCAATGTTTTCTTTCCTTTCACTGACAAAGTCCAAAATTATTGTCACATTTGATTTGTTGTCTGTAAATGCTTTCAAATTGGGCAAGTCTAATTTTTGTCATTTGGTAAAAAGTTCAGTCTCTACCAGACAAAGGAATTTTAGACATGTCCGTATTGAAAGCATCTGCAGCCAAAAAATTTAACGTGGTTCAAATAAATGGAACATGGAAAATGTGGGAAAAGGAGAAAATACTGGTTTCCAGCATTTCCTCCCTTTCCCAACAATGTTTCAAAAAAGCCCTTTATTGCAGGGTCATGAAAGTATGGAATTATTGTGCAACAGATTTAACTGACCATAGTTGGGTGTATCTGATAAGCATTTCAAATTTACCATTTATCATTGTTTTAACTGTTTCAAAAAAAAAAAAATTATCACAATTCATCTATACATTGTATGTGTACAACATAAATTAAAAACCAATATATATAAATTATATTATAAATGAATATAATGTATCAAATATTAACTTCAAAATTAACTCTTTACCAAAAGAACCAAGATATTTTATTTGAATAATGTGGAGGCATTTGAAGACTACAAATAAATTGTGGTACAAGAAAGATGTAGTTTGACTTTGAAAAGGCAGGAAACATTGTGGGTACAAGAGAAAATGTTGGTAACCCGGAATTTCTCCTTTTCCATTCATGTCTCCATACACTTTCTCTGTCTGGGTCATTAAAACTCTGAATTGTTTTGTTAACCCTTTACCACAAAATCCCGACTTTTAATGACCCCAAAGAAGACGCCTTTTCCTACATGTTTTCTTCCATATCAAAGACAGAAATCATCATTTGAGTAACATTAATTTTGTCGTCTGCAAATGCTTTCAATTTGGTCTGGTCAAAAATTTTGTAGTTTGGTAAAGAGTTAAGGGTTGCCCGAAACAAACCCCTCTATTTTCCACACAACTACTTTCTCACCAAAACAAACCCAAATTCCATGATTTAAGCCATATTTGATATATTGTCTGTAAATAGCTTACAAAATAGATGTGTGTAAAATTCTGTCATCTGGTTAATGAGTTAACTCTTCACCACACGAGAAAATTTTAGACCCGTCCAAACTGAAAGCATTTGCAGAGGACAATTTCATTGTGACTCACAATTATGCGATCTGTCTTTGACAGGGTAGAAACCATTGTGGGAAAAGGAGAAAATGCCGGTTACCAGCATTTTCTCCTTTTCCCATTATATTTTCAACAGGCTTCTTCCTCAGGGTCCTTAAAAGTCAGGATTGTGTGGTAAAGGGTTATCTCTTTACCAAACGACAAATTTTAGACTAGTCCAAATTCAAAAAATTTGAACGACAACAAAATAAACATAACTCAAAAATTAAACTTTGTCTTAGCAAGGGTTGAAAACATTGTGGGAAAAGGAGAAATTTTCTCCTTTTCCCACAAATTTTTCAAAAGGCATTTTCTTCAATGTCATTAAAACTCAGGATTATATGGTAAAGGGTAAATCCCTTTCATTATTTTAGTAGGCAACTTTAAAAATGTGTTACGATACAAGCTTTTTTCAGAATTCACTACCAGTTAGAATGATAAAAACTATCACACAAGTCACATCCAGGATAGGATTTCAATTGTCTAAAGAACATTGTCCAAAAAGGACCAGTTGCTATTCACAAGCAATTGCCCTTTTGCCCACAATTTTTCTTAAAGCTGCCAGTTGTAGAAGTGTACAAATTCCTCTTTGTAAGGTTCTGGAATTAGAAGTTTTCAAAAAAACCTTTACAAAATACCCATGCAATACTAACGGTAATACAAATAAGGGTTTCTAAGTCAAGTAAAAGCTAGAGTCTCTTTCCTTGACTATTCTAAATTTTTCATTAAAATTCTATTTCTCAAGAACTTTCTAAGTATAAAAGGACAAAATTTCTGACTAACTAAACCAAGTGCAAAACCACTTAGTTTAGCCAATCAGAAATTGCATTATTTTCAAATCTAAGAATGCAACTTAGATTTGGAAATTAATACTGACCCTGTACTTTGATATTGAACATCATTCTGAAGTGCTTAAAATCTTCTTGATGGTTTCAGGCAGCTGGTAGCCAAATAAAAAATAGTCTAAACCATAGATATTTTGCAATTTTGTAATCTTTTGGGGTTTTACTTCCCCGTAAAATTTATCCAATGTATCTTCTGTCTTTACGGCTTTATACATTTCTCCTCGTTGTGGGAACTTTATAAGTTGGTCAGCTTGAATTTGTTTTAGCAGTAAGTCAACATCTTCTTCTAAAGTCTCATATTTTCCTACGAAATTGTAACGAACATGGCAAGGGCTACATAAATCAACATACGTATTCCAATGTTCATTATACCCCTTAGATTGGGTACGCGGATCTAAAATGTAATCCACAAATTCTGCAAATTTCGTATCATGTCCCTGTTCTAAGGATTTCTCTGATGGATTTTCACGGTACCTCCTGATTACAAGTCTTCCAAACCTCTTCTTGAAATATTCATTTCCTTTTTGTAGAAACTTGTTACGATACGCAGACAGAATTCTCTCTAAAGGCTCCCGTACAAATATAACTTTTCTGTAATGTTTCAGCCTGTAATTAATACTTTCCTGCGACAGAGTATCTAGATATGTTAGATGTTTATCAAGACGCAAATGTACAGCAGAGGATTTAATGTCCGAGATCTCTGTCCCATTCATCTTTCCGGATAATATTAGGAATATTCTCTTCAGATTTGTGCATGCAACTTTTGGTATGTAACAATACAAAACTTTGTACTTGTCATTCACAATAATGTGGTCTAAACGTGCTCTCTGCAAACTCCTGAATTCAGATCCGTTCTGCTCTAGTCTGTCACAGTGTTTCATCAACATCTCCTTCCGGGCTTGTAAGTAATCTGCCACACTGTCTGAGCCCTGACAAGAGAAAAGAATTCACTCTCTACTATAACAAGAGCCCTGCATGCAGGTGCCAATGCTTGGCTGCAGTTGTTTTTCAGCTAAAATTTTAAGTTGAAAAAGGGGCTTTGGTTTGTATTGGGAGTTTAACGCCATTTTAACAGCTCAGGTAATAATCATCATGGCGGTCAGAGACACATCCACTGGTTTCCTGGCTTTCTCATACCAGTACTGACACAGTTTTCTTTTCCAAGCCACCAACTACTTTTCTCACATGAATCAGAGGTGAGAGGCGAAAAATTGCCGGAAAGAAGGTTTGTCTCAACCAGGTATTGAGCTTGCAACCACCAGGTCATGGGTCAGATACACTAACAATTGAGCTACTTAGACTGGCTGAAAAAGGGGCATAATTGTGTCAAAAATATTTTGATTGATACCAGCCCCTGTTGTATGGGTTCCCCTTCTGTTAGTTAACCCTCAAAGCGCCTTTCACTACTATAGTTGCCTTTGCGGCCAGTGTAGATTAAGATTAGACTGCACAAAACGTGCAGTCTGATCTTTGATCTACACTGTCAACTTAGCTTTAACACTGTAGACAAAAGCAACCATCAAATTGCAATTATTTAGTTCTTATATCTAGACAGACTATGTCAGTTGGGTTTATTCAGGTTAACAACTAGTACAAGTTTGAAATAAACATCTTTAGTAATGACAGAGATTTTATAAAATGTCGAGATTTTTGCTCTATGACAATGCTGATACTGATGACAATAGGGTTATGACAGTCAATGCCTTGATGTTTTTTTCGAAACAATTCAAGCTAAAAATATACTTTAAGTTTATCCTTAGCAATTGCTCCACTTCCCTCAAAGTATTCCATACAATGTTAACTCCTTACCAGATGACAATATTTTAGCCTTGTCCAAATTGAAAGCATTTGCAGACGACAATTTCAGTGTGGCTAAAATGGTTCAATTTTTCTTTAATAGGGTAGAAAACATTGTGGGAAAAGGAGAAAATGCGGTTACCGCCATTTTTTCCTTTTCCCATAATGTTTTCAAAAGGCTTCTTTCCCAGGGTGGTTAAAAAGCGGCATTGTGAGGAAAAGGGTTAAGTCTTTCCCAGATGATAAAATTTTTAGACCAGTCCAAATCAAAAGCAGTTGCAGATAACAAACCAGATTTGTTGCAAATGATGAGGTATTTCAAAACGTAAACAAGAGGGCCATGATGGCCCTGTATCGCTCCACTGGCTTATAAATATAAACCATAAATAATAAACATTTCAATGCTGAGCCAAATGGTTTCAAAATGAAGACTTACAAAGTTTTCTCTGTAAAAGCCCATATGAAAGTTGAGACCCGCAGGGCAAAGCCATTTTTGATCCCAGAGCTATTTAATTACTTGAACCCTGGTAGAGGTCCACAAGATAAAGCCATAAAAATAAGGTGATTTTCAAGTTTTGTCCATATGAAGCCTCTGTAAAACATAAGACCCCTGATGCAAGGCTAATTTAAAAAAAAAATCAAAACAGGAAGATTTCTTAAGTTGTCACTATGTAAGCCCATGTAAAACTTGTGACCCCTGCGGTGGGACCAATTTTGACCCCAGGGCTAAAATTTTGGCCCACTTGGTAGAGGCCCACTAGATATAGCTACATGCAAAATTTGGTAGCTCTAGGCCTTATGGCTAGGTACAGGAAGATTTTTAAAGTTTTCTCTATATAAGCCTATGTAAAACTTGTGACCCCTGGGGCAGAGCCAATTTTGACCCCAGGGCTATAATTTGAAGAAACTTGATAGAGGTCTACTACATAAAGCTAAATGCCAAATTTGGTAGCCCTATGCCTTATGGTTTCCGACAAGAAGATTTTTAAAGATTTCTCTATATAAGCCTATGTAAAACTTGTGACCCCTGGGGCAGAGCCAATTTTGACCCCAGGGCTATAATTTGAAGAAACTTGATAGAGGTCTACTACATAAAGCTACATGCCAAATTTGGTAGCCCTATGCCTTATGGTTTCCGACAAGAAGATTTTTAAAGATTTCCCATATTTTTCAGTTTTGTTGCCATGGCAACCAGAGTTTTTGAAGGAATCAAATTCTTTCAAGAAATTCTGAAGAGGACCATGGCAGGATCATTTCTGTGAAGTTTCATGAAAATTGGATGGGTAGTTTCAGAGAAGAAGATGTTTGAAATAAAAGTTAACGCACGGACGGACAGACGGATGGACGAACGGACGGACGGACACACGACGGACACCGGGCCATGACATTAGCCCGCTGGCCTTCGGCCAGTGCAGCTAAAAACATACTGGTGACCAGCATTTGCTCCTTTTCCCACAATGTTTTCTAGTCGTTCTATGATAAATTACATCATTCAGTGAACCCTTTACCACACAATCCCGACTTTTAACGACCCCGAAAGAAAACGCTTTTGTAAAAGATTGTGGGAAAAGAAGAAAATGCTGGTAACCACATTTTCTCCTTTTCCAAAAATGTTTTCTACCCTTTCAAAAAGAGAAATTATCATTTTAGCAACACCTAATTTGGCAATTGTTTTCATTTTGGTCCATTCCAAAATTCTGTTGTTTGGTTAAGAGTGTCTGCAAATGCTTTCAATCTGGACAAGTCTAGTATTTTGCTATTCAGAAAGAGTTACCCAGTAACAAATGATGAAGACAGATGGTTTCAAAGATATTATCACTCCAAACATCCTGACCCAGTTAACTTCCCCTCACCTTTGGAGGGAAATTTAACAATGATAAAAATTTTTCCAAGAATATAGAAATACAGATGATTGCGATTTCAAAACAAGTTTGAAAAAAAAAAAAAAAAAAAATTGAAGTTAAAATTTTCTCCTTTTCTCAAAATGTTTTCTATCCTTTGAAAGACAAATACATCGTCTGACTTGCATTTCGTTTGTCCTCTGCAAATGCTTTCAAATAACCCTTTACCAAACAATCCCAACTTCTAACAACCCCGAAAAAGAAGCCTTTTGAAAACATTGTAGGAAAAGGTAACCAACATTTTCTCCTTTTCCCACAATGTTTTCTACCCTTCCCCAAACAAATTTCAATTTCTCAGTCATATCTACATTGTTGTCTGCAAATGCTTCAAATTTGGACTTGTCTAATATTTTGCTGTTTGGTAAAGAGATTAGACATGTCTGAAGATTTGTCCCCTGTTAGAGTTAATCCTATACCACACTAAAAAGAACATCAGGCTTATCCAACTTGACAGTATTTGCAGACCACAACTGGAATGCACCCAAAATGATGGGCACTGTCTTTCAGAAGGTAGAAATCATTGTGGGTAAAGTAGAAAATGCTGTTTATCAGCATTTTCTCCTTTTCCCATCATGTTTTCAAATGACTTTTTCATCAGGGTCATTTACACTCTGGATTGTTTGCTAAAGGGTTAAACCCTTTAAAGTGTCATTCAAATCAGATGAGGGGTGTATGAAGAAACGAATGGTAAGGTTATTGCCGGGAAATCTAGGAGGATGCTGGATGCCGACATCAGATGACAGGTGCACCAACAAGTATATCGTATTTCCTAACAAATACAATGTAGGTAAAGTACAATTAGTTAAACAAGCAACTATTGGTAAAGTACAATAAACTTTAAAAATTTATGTAAAACATAGAGAGTATACAATAAACGCCTTACAAAACCAAAAAAAAAAATGAGAGAAAAACCTCGTTGCATTGCTCTCTCTGAGGGTCATTTAAACACAGGGTTGTGTGGTAAATTGCTGAAGTTACTGGGATATTTATTTTCCATCAACTAGGCATTGCATCCATAATGCACAATATGCAAATGCGTAATGTAGAAAAAAAGGGAACAGGCAAAGCATACTTTTATCACTTTATAGAACAGTGCAATATTAACCCATAAAGTGCCTTTCACGACTATAGTTGCCTTTGCAGCCAGTGTAGATCAAGATAAGGCTGCACAAAATGTGCAGCCTGATCTTTGATCTACACTGTCTGCTTTGCTGAAACACTGGCGACAAAAGCAACCATAAAATTACAGTTATTTGGGTCTTATTTCTGAGATGATAATGTCCGATAGGTTTATTCGGCGCTCTAAGGGTTAATAGTTAAGCCTAAAACTGCTAAAAACAAGAGGGCCATTGGCCCAAAAGCACTCACCTGAGTAAAGTGATCTATGGTAGATAAAGCTGAAGAGATCCAGGTTTTAATGATGGAAAACCCTGACTATAAGTGACCTACTATTTGACCGACTTGACTGATTTCCATACTTGTCAGAGACATCATCAAGACAAACATTCTGATAATGTTTCATAATTATCAGACTGAGAATGTGGCATCTAGACTGTAAACAAGGTTTTCCAAGATTTGGCCAAGTGACCTACATTTTGACCAGATCTGACATGTCCAAAATAACATCAAGACAAATATTCTGAACTAGTTTCATGAGTATCAGGCTGAAAATGAGGCCTCTATGGTGCACACACAGTTTTTCTAGGATTTGGCCCAGTGACCTACTTTTTGACCCGACATGACCCTCTTTCAAACTTGTCTGTGATATTATCAAGACAACTATTCTGACTAGGTTTCAAGAGTATCAGGCTGAAAATGTGGCCTCTAGACCGCACACCAGGTTTTTCTAAGATCTGGCCTAGTGGCCTACCTTTTGCCTGGACATGACCCAATTTTAAACTTGTCTCAGATATCATCAAGCTAAACACTCTGACCTAGTTTCATGAGTATCAGGCTGAAAATGTGGCCACTAGAGTGCACACAAGGTTTTTCAAAAATTTGGCCATGTGGCCTACTTTTTGACCCAACATGACCCAATTTTGAACTTGTCTAAGATATCATCAGGACAAACACTCTGACCTAGCTTCATGAGTATCATGCTGAAAATGTGACCTCTACAGTGCACATAAGTTTTTTTCAAAGAGTGACTTACTTTTTCACCCGAGATGACCCTATTTCAAACTTGTCCGAGATATCATCGAGACAAATATTCTGACCGAGTTTCTAGAGTGCACACAACGTAAATGTTGATGGCCACACGACTGACAAAGCAAGATCACAAAATCTCACCTTGAGCACTTTCTGCTCAGGTGAGCTAAAAAGATGAAAACTTCCAATCTATAGTACAAAGCCAAACACTGCTATTTCATCCTATTTCTTTTCAATGAAAAATCTCACAGTAGGGGACAATGTAAATCAAGATCAGACTGCACATACAGTCTGATCTTGATTTACAATGTCCACAAAAGCACAGTGTGTCCTGCTTAGCAGCCTAGGGGTTGACTGATTGAATGGTATTTAACACCGCTTTCAACATTATTTAAGTTATATCAAGGTAACAGCCCACATTTTTTAAGTATTTCCTGGGTTTCACCAGTGCTCGCCTAGGGCTTGTAAGTGTTTTGTCAATGAGTAGAAAACAACATTTTCAACACTTTCCCCTTTTCTCACAATGATTTCAAAAGCTTTCTCAAGGTCTTTATAGCTTGGGATTGTGTGGTAAAGGGTTAAACACAAATAACTACACTCTAGGCATTGGGTCAAAACTAGATGAGCTGACTATGTATTGCTTCTTTAACCATAACCACATAAGCCTGAGTTTTAACAACTCTGAGAAAGAGGCCTTTTGAAAACATTGTGGGAAAAGGAGGAAATGCTGGTAACCAGCATTTTCTCCTTTTCCCACAATGTTTTCAAAAGGCCTCTTTCTCATGGTTGTTAAAAACTCAGGCTTATGTGGTTGGGAAAAGGAGGAAATGCTGGTAACCAGCATTTTCTCCTTTTCCCACAATGTTTTCTATCCTTCCCAGAACAAATTTCAATTTTTGAGTCACCTTTATTTTGTCGTCTGCAAAAATGCTTTGAATTTGGACAAGTCTAAAATTTTGTCGTTTAGTAAAGAGTTAAACCTTTACCAAACGACAAATTTCAGACTGGTCCAAATTCAAAGAGTTTGCAGATGACAATTTTAAATTTGATGAAAATGACAGAAAGTTCTCCAAAAGGGTAGAAAACACTGTGGGAAAAGGAGAAATTGCTTGTTATGAGCAATTTCTCCTTTTCCCACAGTGTTTTCAAAAGACTTGTACTGCAGACACTTGAAAACCAGGGCTTGTTTGGGAAAGGGTTTTAAGGAAAGATATCTCTAAAGACAGTCTAAAGAAATGAAGGTTATAACAAAACATACAGAACTACTGCCTGGGGGTTGTAGCTGTTCCATACCAAGGTTGTCTTGTAATGGGGGGCCATCATAGCGAGATGTGATCTTGATTCTTCCTGAAAATAAAAACAGGTGCAGTCCACCTTGTATTAACCCTTTACCAGACAACATAAATTGAGCCTTGTCCAAATTGAAAGCATTTGCAGATGAAAATTTCACTGTGGCTCAAATGGTGCAATTTTTGTTTGATAGGGTAGAAAACATAGTGGGAAAAGGAGAAAATGCTGGTTACCAGCATTTTCTCCTTTTCCCACAATGTATTCAAAAGGCTTCTTTCCCAGGGGCGTTAAAAGGCAGCTTCGTGCGGTAAAGGGTTAAACCTTACCAAACAATCCTGAGTTTTAACGTACCTGAGGAAGGTAACTTAAACTTTTGAAAACGTGTGAAAAACAGAAAATGCTGGTAAACAGCATATTCTTCATTTCCCACAATGTTTTCTACCCTTTCAAAGGCAATCCCTCAATTTGAGTCAGATTTTATTTGGTCTCGACAAAATTAATCCTTTCAATTTGGACATGTTCAAAACATTATCCTTTGGTAGAGTTAAACAAGTAACTAAGGGCAAGTCAAACTTTGCTTCCTTAACTCCTAACCAGACGACACAATTTTAGTTTTGTCCAATTTTAGTTTCGTCCAAATTGAAAGCATGGGCAGACAACAAAATAAATGTGACTGAGAAAATTAGAATTTTGTATTCTGAAGGGTAGAAAACATTATGGGAAAAGAGAAAATGCTGGTTACCAGCATTTCTCCTCTTCCCAGAATGTTTGCAGAAAGCTTTTTCCCCCAAGGGTTGTTAAAACTCGGGATTGTGTGGTAAGAGGTTTAGACAGGTGCTTTCTAAGCATAGGACTGGTGTCTTTCAAAATATTTGCCTTCTCTAGGAACTCTGTAATTTTTTGCAAAGTACAGGTTGCTGCTAAAGTCTTTACCAAATGACAAAATTTTAGGCTAGTCCAAATCGAAAACGTTTTCAGATGACAAAATAGATTAGACTCAAAACTTGAAACTTGTTTTGGGAATGGTAGGTAACATTGTGGGAGAAGGATGTTTTCAAGAGCGTTCTTTCTCAGGGTTGTTAAAAGTGGGTATTGTGTGGTAATGGGTTAATCCCTTACCAGACTACAAAATTTTAGACTTGCAAAAAATTATACTTGCTACATGAGTGCCACATACTCCCACACACAACTTTGTGACAAAATGGTGTAGTTTTTTGGAGTATGATTTAGAGGAATTGCGAAGGTCCACTCAAAATAAGACATTAATTGGACCTGAATATGATCAGCATTGAAAATACAGTCTACCATCAGATGTGTACAGTTTTCTACAGATACTTTCAATCTGCATCTGTTGAAGACTCATCAAAAGTTGTCTATATAATTAACCCTTTACCAGACGACAGAATTTTAGACTTATCCAAATTGAAAGCATTTGTAGACGACAATTTCAATGTGGCTCAGATGGTGCAATTTTTCTTTGATAGGGTATAAAACATTGTGTGAAAAGGAGAAAATGCTGGTTACCATATTGATGACAATTTTAATGTTTAATGGGATTTGCCTTAGCAAGGGTAGAAAATATTGTTGAAAAAGGAGAAATTGCTACCTAACAACATTTTCTCATTTTCTTCAGGAGTGTTAACCCTTTACCACACAACCCCGACTTTTAACGACCCTGAGAAAGAAGCCTTTTCCCACAATGTTTTCTACTCTTCCCATAACAAATTTCATTTTTTTGAGTCACATATATTTTGTCGTCTGCAAAAGCTTTCAATTTGGACTGGTCTAAAATTTTGTTGTTCGGTAAAGAGGTAACACTTAGAATTGTGTAGTAACAGGTAAAAACATGCAATGTCTAGTACAGGGTTAAGTTCTATACAAAAAACAGTATCAATGGCACATTTTGATAGAAGGTAGGAAAACGGTATCCAGGAATTTTGGGAAAAGGCCCCTAGCCAAATTGGGAAAAAATTTCATCCACAAAATGAAACTAGAGGCCCTTGAGGGCCTGAACCGCTCCACTGGCATGACTGTGCTGTTTTTTATAGCATACGCTATGAATTCATGATGTAAAAAGGAAAACTAGAGGCCCTTGAGGGCCTGAATCACTCCACTGGCATGATTGTGCTGTTTTTTATAGCATACACTATGAATTCATCAAGCGAAAAGGAAAAGCAAACACAAAAAAATTGGGCAAAGGGTTGTTGCAACTGGGCTTGAATCCACTAAGATAGCACAAGTAGGCATCGTGAATTGAACAAAATTAATAGTGAAAAAAAAAAAACTGAAGTACAATTTCTCAAAGCCAATTGTTTGGAATCCAGTCAAATTTGATAGGATTTCAGTACTCACTGTTTTAAACAATCCCTGCAAGTTTCAAAGAAATGTGACCAATAATGTGGACTGTGTTAAATAAACAATACTAAGTCATCAAATGGCTGCCTTTCCTAAACAGATTGCTAGATTTTCTTCATTCTTAATAGAGTTCAATCCCTTGATGGTACAAATAACTTTTGCAAGTTTCAAAAGACTGAATCAAAAATGTGACTTAATTGTTTAAACAAGAAATGCCAATTTTCAATTTTAAATGGCTCCTTTTCCCATACTGATTTTCAAATGTTTTGTTTTTTCTTTTTAAATCCAAGGGGTTCAAGCTATTGATAATATAAAGCAACTATGCAAGTTTCATGAAAATTCAACCACAAATGCCGACATTATTGCATAAACTAGAATTATAATTTTTCAGATTTAAATGGCTACATTTCCCATACTAATTGTTAATTTTTGTTCAAAATCGATAGGGTTCAAGCTGTTGATGATACAAAGCAACTACAAGTTTCATGAAAATCCAACCACAAATACAGACTTTATTGCGTAAATAAGAAACAGGAAATTTTGACCTTTAAATAGCTACTTTTCTCATACTGATAGTCAGATTTTTTTCAAAATAACTAGGGTTCAAGCTATTGATGAGATAAACAAACTGTGTGAGATTCACAAAAATCAGACCACGAATGCAGACTTTATCACATAAACAAGAAATTGAAATTTTGAACTTTAAATGGCTACTTTTCCAACACTGATTTTCAGATTTTTTTCAAAATTAATAGGGTTCAAACTACTGATGAGATAAACATACTGTGCAAGTTTCACGAAAATCTGACAACAAATGAAGACTTTATTGCGTAAACAAGAAACTGAAATGTTGAACGTTAAATGGCTACTTTTCCCACACTGATAGTCAGATTTTTTTCAAAATCAATAGGATTCAAGCTATTGATGAGATTAATAAACTGTGCAAGTTTCACGAAAATCCAACCACAAATGCAGACTTTATTGCGTAAACAAGAAATTGAAATTTTGAACTTTAAATGGCTACTTTTCCAACACTGATGGTCAGATTTTTTTCAAAATCAATAGGTTTCAAGCTATCGATGAGATAAACAACCTGTGCAAGTTTCGCGAAAATCTGACGACAAATGCAGACCTTATCGTGTAAACAAGAAACTGAAATGTTGAATGTTAAATGGCTACTTTTCCCACACTGATTGTCAAATTTTTTTTTTCAAAATTAATAGGGTTCAAGCTATTGATGGGATAAACAAACTGTGCAAGTTTCACGAAAATCTGATGACAAATGCAGACTTTATCGTGTAAACAAGAAACTGAAATTTTGAAATTTAAATGCCTACTTTTCCCACACTGATTGTCAGATTTTTTTCAAAATCAATAGGGTTCAAGCTATTGATTAGATAAACAAACTGTGCAAGTTTCTCCAAAATTCGACCAGAAATGCAGACTTTATCGCATAAACAAGAAACTGAAATTTTGAACTTTAAATGGCTACTTTTCCCACACTGATTGTCAGATTTTTTTCAAAATCAATAGGGTTCAAGCTATTGATGAGATAAACAAACTGTGCAAGTTTCACGAAAATCCGACCATAAATGAAGACTTTATCGTGTAAACAAGAAAAATGGACGGACGGACAGACGGACGGACGGACGACGGAAACAACGCCATGACATAAGCTCTGCTGGCTTACAGCCAGTAGAGCTAAAAAGCAAACACACAAAAAAATAGGGGAAAGGGTTGTTGCAAATGGGCTTGAACCAACTAAGATAGCACAAGTAGGCATGGTGAATTGAACAAAATTAATAGTGAAAAAAAACAAAACCCTGAAGTACAATTTCTCAAAACCAATTGTTTGGAAGCCAGTCAAATTTGATACGGTTTCAGTACTCACTGTTTTAAACAATCCCTGCAAGTTTCAAAGATTGTGACCTATAATGTGGACTTTGCTGAGTAAACAATACTAAGTCATCAAATGGCTGCTTTTCTAAACCGATTGCTAGATTTTCTTCATTCTTAATAGAGTTCAATCCCTTGACTATACAAATAATCTTTGCAAGTTTCAAAAGATTGAATCAAAAATGTGACTTATTTGCATAAACAAGAAATAAAAAATTTCAACTTTAAATGGCACCTTTTCCCATACTGATTTTCAAATGTTTTTTTTTTTTAATCCATAGGGTTCAAGTTATTGATAATATAAAGCAACTATGCAAGTTTCATGAAAATTCAACCACAAATGCTGACATTATCGCGTAAACTAGAATTGTAAATTTTCAAATTTAAATGGCTACTTTTGCCATACTAATTGTTAAAAGTTTTTCAAAATCAATTGGATTCAAGCTGTTGATGATAGAAATTGGAATTTTGAAATTTAAATGGCTACTTTTCCCACACTGTTTTTCAGTATTTTTTTTCAAAATCAATAGGAAACAAGCTATTGATAAGATAAACAAACTATACAAGTTTCACAAAAATCTGACTACAAATGCAGACTTTATTGCGTAATCAAGAAATTGAAATTTTGAAATTTAAATGGCTACTTTTCCCATACTGATTGTCTGATTTTTTTTCAAAATCAATAGGGTTCAAGCTATTGATGAGATAAAAAACTGCGCAAGTTTCATGAAAATCCAACCACAAATGCAGACTTTATTGCGTAAACAAGAAATTGAAATTTTGAGATTTAAATGGCTACTTTTTCCACACTGATTGTCAGATTTTTTTCAAAATCAATTGGGTTCAAGCTATTGATGAGATAAAAAACGGTGCAAGTTTCACGAAAAATCCAACCACAAATCCAGACTTTAATGAAATTTAAATGGCTACTTTTCCCACACTGACAGTCAGATTTTTTTCAAACAGAGTTCAAGCCATTGATGAGATAAACAAACTATGCAAGTTTCACGAAAATCCAACCACAAATGCAGACTTTATCGCGTAAACAAGAAATTGAAATTTTGAAATTTAAATGGCTACTTTTCCAACACAGATTGTCAAATTTTATTCAAAATCAATAGGGTTCAAGCTATTGATGAGATAAACAAACTGTGCAAGTTTCATGAAAATCCGACCACAAATGCAGACTTTATCGCGTAA
Organism: Tridacna gigas; assembly: GCA_945859785.2. Taxonomy (NCBI): domain Eukaryota; kingdom Metazoa; phylum Mollusca; class Bivalvia; order Cardiida; family Cardiidae; genus Tridacna; species Tridacna gigas. The sequence continues at coordinate 32,761,827 of OX244036.2, read as the reverse complement.
ACAAGAGACGGACGGATGGACAGACGGACGGACAACGGAAACCACGACATGACATAAGCTCTGCTGGCTTACAGCCAGTAAAACTAAAAATTGGGGAAAAAAAATTAACAAACCATATAAAGTTAGGAACTAATTTAACCTTATAATAAACTAATAAATAAGGCATTACTTTTATTACTTGAATCAATGTTACTTCTTTTTTTCAGTTTTCTTTCTTTGTATGAATGTCCTTCTCATTTTGTCTTGTAACCTCCCCTTCCATTCTAACTTATGTAGGTGAAAGATGTCTCCTTTTTACCCTTATTAAGATCAACTAACTGTTTTTTTGGTGACTGAATAGTGGTGTTAGTTCCTGCATTATTTTCTATGTGATGTGTATGCAAGTCAGCTATTTTAAGGACATGTACTACTTCACATCAACTTAATGAAAGCCCATGCTGATAAGCCCACATCAGATGTCTGAGGTTTTATTCAGAGTCTATTTGGGGAAAAAAAGTCATGGAATTGGCAAAAAATCATAACTTTTTCGATTGGGAATGGGGCTGAAATTCAGCCCCACATGGGAATGCAGAAAATCCCCTGGAAAAGCTTCAGTACCATACTTACTAGGGCCAACATGCTGTACTTCAGAGATCACAGATAAAAGGAGCGTCACCAGCAACCCAGAGGCAACAATGACACCAAATGTTTTACAGACTCGCTGCATCCCAGCCAAGTATTCTCTTCTCTCAGTCCATCCCTACAATAAATTTATACTAGAGTCCCTTGAGGGCCTGAATCGCTCAGCTGGCATGATTTTGCTTTTTTTCAAGCATATGTTATGAATTCATGATGCAAAAAGGAAAAAAGTAAACACATAAAAAAAATGGGAGGGGGGAAGGGGTTGTTGCAAGTGGACTTGAAGCCACAAAGACAGCACAAGTAGGCATGGTGAACTGAACATATAGTGAAAAAAAACTGAAGTACAATTTCTCAAAACCAAATGTTTGGAATCCAGCCAAATTTGAAATGGTTTCAGTATTCATTGTTTTAAACAATACCTGCAAGTTTCAAAGAAATGTAACTAATGATGTGGACTGTGTTGAGTAAACAATACTAAGTCATCAAATGGCTGCTTTTCCTAAACTGATGGCCAGATTTTCTTCATTCTTAATAGAGCTCAATCCCTTCATGATACAAATAATTTTTGCAAGTTTCAAAAGATTCAACCAAAAATGTGACTTAATTGCAAAAACAAGAAATGTACATTTCAACTTTAAATGGCTCCTTTTGCCATACTGATTGTCAATTTTTTTTTTTTTTTTTTTTAAATCAAAATGAAAAGGGTTCAAGCTATGATAATGTAAAGCAACTGTGCAAGTTTCATAAAAATTCAACCACAAAATTTATTGCCAAATTGGCATAACATTGGCAAGGTTATCATGTAAACAAGAGGGCCATGATGGCCCTGTATCGCTCCACTGGCTTATAAATACAAGAGGGCCATGATGGCCCTGTATCGCTCCACTGGCTTATAAATATAAACCATGAAGAAAAGTCTTCACTATATAAGCCCTTATAAAACTTTGACCCCAGGGCTACAGTCGGACTAAATGGGGAATATGTGTATTAGAAGAATAACATGCCAAATTTGGGAGTTTTTGGCCTTATGGCTAGTAACAAGATGGTTTCTGAACTTTTCACTCCATAAACCCATGTAAAACTCGTGACCCCTGGTGCAGGGCCAAACTTGATCCTTGGGTTGTAATTTGGGCCCTCTTTGTAATTGTCCACTAGATAATGCTATAATTATGCAAAATTTAGTAGCCTAAGCCTTATGGCTATGTACACCAAGATTTAAAAGTTTTCCCTATGTAAGCCCATGTAAATCTTATGAACCCCCCCCCCCCAGCATGAGGCCAAATTGACCCCAGGACTATACTTTGGGCACTTTTGGTAGACCCCAACTAGATCAAGCTAAATGCAAAATTTGGTAGCTCTAGGCCTTATGGCTAGGTACGGGAAGATTTTTAAAGTTTTCTCTATATAAGCCCTTGTAAAACTTGTGACCCCTGGGGCAGAGCCAATTTTGACCCCAGGGCTATAATTTCAAGAAACATGATAGAGGTCTACTACATAAAGCTACATGCCAAATTTGGTAGCCCTATGCCTTATGGTTTCAGACAAGAAGATTTTTAAAGTTTTCTCTATATAAGCCTTTGTAAAACTTGTGACCCCTGGGGCAGAGCCAATTTTGACCCCAGGGCTATAATTTCAAGAAACATGATAGAGGTCTACTACATAAAGCTAAATGCCAAATTTGGTAGCCCTATGCCTTATGGTTTCAGACAAGAAGATTTTTAAAGTTTTCTCTATATAAGCCTATGTAAAACTTGTGACCCCTGGGGCAGAGCCAATTTTGACCCCAGGGCTATAATTTCATGAAACATGATAGAGGTCTACTACATAAAGCTACATGCCAAATTTGGTAGCCCTATGCCTTATGGTTTCAGACAAGAAGACTTTTAAAGTTTTCTCTATATAAGCCTATGTAAAACTTGTGACCCCTGGGGCAGAGCCAATTTTGACCCCAGGGCTATAATTTCAAGAAACATGATAGAGGTCTACTACATAAAGCTACATGCCAAATTTGGTAGCCCTATGCCTTATGGTTTCAGACAAGAAGATTTTTAAAGATTTCCAATATTTTTCAGTTTTGTTGCCATGGCAACCAGAGTTTTTGAAGGAATCAAATTCTTTCAAGAAATTCTGAAGAGGACCATGGCAGGATCATTTCTGTGAAGTTTCATGAAAATTGGATGGGTAGTTTCAGAGAAGAAGATGTTTGAAATAAAAGTTAACGCATGGACGGACGGACGGACGGACGCACAACGGACACCGGGCCATGACATAAGCCCGCTGGCCTTCGGACAGTGGAGCTAATAAACCATGAAGAAAAGTCTTCACTATATAAGCCCTTATAAAACTTTGACCCCAGGGCTACAGTCGGACTAAATGGGGAATATGTGTATTAGAAGAATAACATGCCAAATTTGGGAGTTTTTGGCCTTATGGCTAGTAACAAGATGGTTTCTGAACTTTTCACTCCATAAACCCATGTAAAACTTGTGACCCCTGGTGCAGGGCCAAACTTGATCCTAGGGTTGTAACTTGGGCCCTCTTTGTAATTGTCCACTAGATAATGCTATAATTATGCAAAATTTGGTAGCCTAAGCCTTATGGCTATGTACACCAAGATTTAAAAGCTTTCCCTATGTAAGCCCATGTAAATCTTATGAACCCCCCGCCCCCCGCCCCAAGCATGAGGCCAAATTGACCCCAGGACTATACTTTGGGCACTTTTGGTAGACCCCAACTAGATCAAGCTAAATGCAAAATTTGGTAGCTCTAGGCCTTATGGCTAGGTACGGGAAGATTTTTAAAGTTTTCTCTATATAAGCCTATGTAAAACTTGTGACCCCTGGGGCAGAACCAATTTTGACCCCAGGGCTATAATTTCAAGAAACATGATAGAGGTCTACTACATGAAGCTACATGCCAAATTTGGTAGCCCTATGCCTTATGGTTTCAGACAAGAAGATTTTTAAAGTTTTCTCTATATAAGCCCTTGTAAAACTTGTGACCCCTGGGGCAGAGCCAATTTTGACCCCAGGGCTATAATTTCAAAAAACATGATAGAGGTCTACTACATAAAGCTACATGCCAAATTTGGTAGCCCTATGCCTTATGGTTTCAGACAAGAAGATTTTTAAAGTTTTCTCTATATAAGCCTATGTAAAACTTGTGACCCCTGGGGCAGAGCCAATTTTGACCCCAGGGCTATAATTTCATGAAACATGATAGAGGTCTACTACATAAAGCTACATGCCAAATTTGGTAGCCCTATGCCTTATGGTTTCAGACAAGAAGACTTTTAAAGTTTTCTCTACATAAGCCTTTGTAAAACTTGTGACCCCTGGGGCAGAGCCAATTTTGACCCCAGGGCTATAATTTCAAGAAACATGATAGAGGTCTACTACATAAAGCTAAATGCCAAATTTGGTAGCCCTATGCCTTATGGTTTCAGACAAGAAGATTTTTAAAGTTTTCTCTATATAAGCCTATGTAAAACTTGTGACCCCTGGGGCAGAGCCAATTTTGACCCCAGGGCTATAATTTCATGAAACATGATAGAGGTCTACTACAAAAAGCTACATGCCAAATTTGGTAGCCCTATGCCTTATGGTTTCAGACAAGAAGATTTTTAAAGATTTCCAATATTTTTCAGTTTTGTTGCCATGGCAACCAGAGTTTTTGAAGGAATCAAATTCTTTCAAGAAATTCTGAAGAGGACCATGGCAGGATCATTTCTGTGAAGTTTCATGAAAATTGGATGGGTAGTTTCAGAGAAGAAGATGTTTGAAATAAAAGTTAACGCACGCACGGACGGACGGACGGACGCATGACGGACACCGGGCCATGACATAAGCCCGCTGGCCTTCGGACAGTGGAGCTAATAAACCATGAAGAAAAGTCTTCACTATATAAGCCCTTATAAAACTTTGACCCCAGGGCTACAGTCGGACTAAATGGGGAATATGTGTATTAGAAGAATAACATGCCAAATTTGGGAGTTTTTGGCCTTATGGCTAGTAACAAGATGGTTTCTGAACTTTTCACTCCATAAACCCATGTAAAACTTGTGACCCCTGGTGCAGGGCCAAACTTGATCCTAGGGTTGTAACTTGGGCCCTCTTTGTAATTGTCCACTAGATAATGCTATAATTATGCAAAATTTGGTAGCCTAAGCCTTATGGCTATGTACACCAAGATTTAAAAGTTTTCCCTATGTAAGCCCATGTAAATCTTATGAAACCCCCCCCCCCCCCCCACCCCCCGCCCCAAGCATGAGGCCAAATTGACCCCAGGACTATACTTTGGGCACTTTTGGTAGACCCCAACTAGATCAAGCTAAATGCAAAATTTGGTAGCTCTAGGCCTTATGGCTAGGTACGGGAAGATTTTTAAAGTTTTCTCTATATAAGCCTATGTAAAACTTGTGACCCCTGGGGCAGAACCAATTTTGACCCCAGGGCTATAATTTCAAGAAACATGATAGAGGTCTACTACATAAAGCTACATGCCAAATCTGGTAGCCCTATGCCTTATGGTTTCAGACAAGAAGATTTTTAAAGTTTTCTCTATATAAGCCTTTGTAAAACTTGTGACCCCTGGGGCAGAGCCAATTTTGACCCCAGGGCTATAATTTCAAGAAAAATGATAGAGGTCTACTACATAAAGCTAAATGCCAAATTTGATAGCCCTATGCCTTATGGTTTCAGACAAGAAGATTTTTAAAGTTTTCTCTATATAAGCCTATGTAAAACTTGTGACCCCTGGGGCAGAGCCAATTTTGACCCCAGGGCTATAATTTCAAGAAATATGATAGAGGTCGACTACATAAAGCTACGTGCCAAATTTGGTAGCCCTATGCCTTATGGTTTCAGACAAGAAGATTTTTAAAGATTTCCAATATTTTTCAGTTTTGTTGCCATGGCAACCAGAGTTTTTGAAGGAATCAAATTCTTTCAAGAAATTCTGAAGAGGACCATGGCAGGATCATTTCTGTGAAGTTTCATGAAAATTGGATGGGTAGTTTCAGAGAAGAAGATGTTTGAAATAAAAGTTAACGCATGGACGGACGGACGGGCGGACGCACGGACGGATGGACACACGACGGACACCGGGCCATGACATAAGCCCGCTGGCCTTCGGCCAGTGGAGCTAACTAGAATTGTAAATTTTCAAATTTAAATGGCTACTTTTCCCATACTGATTGTCGTTTTTTGTTTTTTTTTTTAATCAATAGGGTTCAAGCTGTTGATGATACAAAACAACTGTGCAAGTTTCATGAAAATCCAACCACAAAGACAGACTGTCTCATAAACAAGAAAAGGAAATTTTGATCTTCAAATAGCTACTTTTACCATACTGATTGTCAGATTTTTTTTCAAAATCAATACAGTTCAAGCTATTGATGAGATTAACAAACTGTGCAAGTTTCACAAAAATCCGACCACAACTGCAGACTTTATTGCGTAAACAGGAAATTGCAATTTTGAAATTTAAATGGCTACTTTTCCCACACTGATAGTCAGACTTTTTTCAAAATCAGTCAAGGCTTCTACTGTGGCCCTTAAAGTGCACACAAGCTTTTTTTAAAGATTTAGCCCCGTGACCTACTTTTAGACCCACTGTGACCCAATTTTGAACCTGTCCAAGATTTTACCCAGACAAACATTCTGAGTGAGTTTTATGAGTATTAGGCTGAAAATGTGGCCTCAAGAGTACACATAATCTTTTCTAAGATTTGGCCCTGTGACCTACTTTTTGACCCCACATGACCCAATTTTGAACTTGATAAAGATTTTATCCAAACAAACATTTTGACTGAGTTTCAGGCTGAAAATGTAGCCTCTAGAGTGCACACAAGGTTTTTCTAAGATCTGGCCCTGTGACCTACTTTTTGACCCCACATGACCCAATTTCAAAAGTGTCCCACATTTTATCCAGACAAACATTCTAACCAAGTTTCAAGAGGATCTGGCTGAAAATGTGGCCTCTAGATTGCACACAAGGTAAATGTTGACGACTGCACGATGGACGCCGGACACAGCATGATCACAAAAGCTCACCTTGAGCACTTTGTGCACAGGTAAGCTAAAAAGAATGAAACATATTTACAAGTTTACATATTTCTAGGTATTTGCTGCTAAATACTATTCTGTAAGAGTAATAAAAAAAAAAAAAGAAATTGACTTACACATTGAAAATGTATACGGGTAATCCAAATTTCAATCACTAATAATCAAGGGGGTTATAAATGCTCACAATGAGTCAGACTGATATGATATGTGCATGTAACTTTACAAGTAGGACAGTACCCGACAAAGTCACAATTATGGCGTGGCATACCGATATCAAAAGAATACAGAACAAACCATTGCTCAACATTTTGCTTAAAAGTTGGCAATGTCTTGTTGAAAATTTCACACATACAGGGTTTTCCCTTGAAAACAAAAATAGGGAGGTATTTGCACATCTTGGAATAAACCTCCAAATATGCTTTCCACTCGCGAGGAAAAGTGTTTGCCTGCATACTATTGATACTTATCAACAGTCCTGTCTTGGACGCATCAGCTAGATTGGCACTGTGCCAGGCTCTGATGCAGCTGATGCAGATGTATGCTTGTAAAGGGTTGAATTTCATGATTCATGTTCTGGAGGGGCATGCTATTGACAGGGGAAGGGGAATGCAGGGATTTTACTGCCTTTATTTAAGCCTGGAACCTTTGAAATTTTGTGGTTAAAATTACAAATTTTTTAATTTGAAATAAATTTCAGAAAATAAAATTTGAGTGAAAAATTTTAGAAAATTTTGGCTGGTAAATTTTGTGTTGCAAATTTACAATAAGAGTCTGGTTTATTTGGCATTTACAATGTAGACTGAAAATTCACTACAAACAGCATCTTTTGGAAGTCAGCTGTTCCGAGCAGACTCTGTTCCGAACAGAGTCCTGTAAATGCTGCGGAATGCGTTTTCTCCACAAGTGTGGAGTAATTAGTTATAGTTGTGGGGATGCAATTCAGGAGCTTAGGTGTTGAGCTGGTCGTTTAAGTCAATAGCTCCAACTAATAAGAGCAAGTGTGACATCATCATGCTTGTTTGGTTGTAGACTAACATGATTAGTCTGCATTGATGGTTACCTGGCATTGCCATAGGTCTTTGCAGGCAGGGCTTTAGCTAGCCTGTGAAAATCAGGAGTCAATGACCCCTTGATCCTAAAATTTTAGGGGTCAAATCTAATTTTTCAAGAGTCAAACCAAAATATTCAAGAGTCAAAATGGAAAATTCAAGAGTCTGTAGACAATTTATTGTTGTTGTTTTTGGACTCATCATTAATATTGCAATAAAGATGTGAAATTAACAATTGATTTGTAATTGATTTGTAAAATTTTACATTTCAAAGAGAACAGCCTCCCCCCCCCCCCCCCCCACACACACACACAATATGTTCAAGGAGGCTAAGGTTAAAACCCTATTGACCTGAGCAACTAAGCAATGAAGAAGAAAATTATGGTTAATAAATTTCACTGAGAATTCCTTTTTAAAACTTTGCTGAAATACAGGTAAGATTTATTTATCCAATTTCTAGTACCATCCAGAAATATGTAAAGTATTATAATTTTCTTGGGCTTGAATAATTTTTTTTTTATTCATAAGGTCAGTTTAAGGTATCTTTTTGTGTGAAATGAGATGCAGATATAAGTTTCATAGGTTACTTTCATTAACTTACTGTTTTTAATAAAATTAATAAAAGTACGATCATTATTGGGTCAAATGTTCAGCAAAATGGTGGTCATCGGCAAGTGAAGATATTTTACAATATCCATACATCAATACTTAACTTCAAAAAGATACACCAAGCTAGAATTCATTGCCCTGTCTATCACTTTTAACAAGGTTAGTGCCAGCTGTCAACCTACGCATATCATAGGTAACAAGTCACATGCTTCCCAACTTTTTCGAACACCAAAGGGGGTTTTTGAGAGTTTCAAAGGGGGAGATTGGGGGTTTCAAGGGGGAGACTTTTTGAGGCGTATCGGAAGGTCCTTCTAAAGATCACTTTTAAACCATTTTAGGCTAAATAACTTTACAATTGAACGAAAGTTAGGTTTATGATTTATCTATTTACTTTATTTATTGTATTTTATTCTTTATTGAATATTATTGTTTTTCAGATGTATACATTTGAATATCTAGAGCTAAAACAAAATCAGTCATTACAGTCATGAATATTATATAGAAAGCAGTGACTATGGTGAAGAAGCACTGTAATGTTTATTATCAAATGCTACTTTGTTCATTGTGTTTTCACTGTTTTGTAAGTATATCATATAATTTTGACTTATTGTGTAAAGATATTCTGCCATTTTATATTGTATCCATAATGTCTTAGCTTGAAATATAGACTACCACATTTTATCCTTATATTATTCATTCTCTTTGGTACTCAATAATCACAAACGGGTCCGACGAATCACCGCAATACCGAAATGCCACCGAAACACCGAAATACCCCAGATTTTTTATTTTATTTTTGATTTCAAACAACTGAAGTTGTGGTGTTTGACACAAATTGTAATCATACTGATGAAGGAGGGTTAGTTTAAAACCTAATGACAAAATAACAACATGCCATTGAAGCCCGACGTGAAGAATGTGCACCGGAATACCCGTCCAGCGTAGTAAAATTTGTCGATTCAGGGATTCTACATCCGCAAACTAACTACAGTAGCTGTGCTTCTGCACAAGGTTGATGTGTCTGATTTTTATCCATAACTATGCTGGCAAAAATAGTTTTCACTTTTATGTTGGATAAAGATGAAATTAAAAATCACCAAAATGGAAAACCGGCAGCCATTTTAAATCTGTGGTTGACACGTTACCAGGCGTAAATTGATAAGACAATTATAATTCCACCGATAAGATTATTAATAATAACCATGCCATTTTAAAGATCACAATGACAAACTTACACAAAATAAGTTTGATAATATCAGCCGAACACCGTCAATTACGATTGCATCACTTTAACAGAACAGAACAGAACCGAGCTATTTGTGCGTTTCGATGGATCAGAGACCTACATTCTGATTTAGGTCTACTTCGTCCGCAAATGATTTTGTATGTGTGTTTATCATTCAAAGAAATAATAAATTCGTGTGATCATATGATATTGATAATTCTTCGGGTCAAGATTGCTGGTAACTATCAAAAGGACAAGCTGTCATACTGTTTGAAAAAAAAAGTCAAGTCCCATTGAGTTCCTTTGGTGTATAATTTTTGTCTGCATAAATCATCAGTAAAATATCTCAAAAGCATGAAGAAAATCTAAAAAAAAATGCACTTTTCAAAAAAAAAAAAAAAATCTGGATGCAACCGTCACACGAAAAAATTCTGGAAGCAAACGTCAGCATCGGTAACGCTAGGTAACACTTGGTTCCTCCAATCAGTGCCCTGAGCATTACAATATTACCCTATCGCCGGTAACCAGTCGAATATTGCTACATCATTGTTTTAAATGAAACTATGACCACGTTCGAGTCGATCTATTTTTACGTAAATTGGAATTCCAGTGATCACTGAGCAGTAAGAGTTTAAAACTTCGTATTTGTTCATTGTTTCTGATGATTATTAACTTGATGTTTTCACTCATTTTCATCTGCGTCCCGGGGACGCAATGAGCACTGGTATTTTGTGATCTATTCTCTTAGAACGTAATTTACCTGCTCACGTCAGGTGAACGACGTTTGATTTCCACTTTGAAGATAATCTGGTACCCGTTGTATCTCACGCAGCCGTCCGATAGAAGATCGAACACAGGCTGCTAGTTTACTCTGGAAAGTACCTTGGCCCGTTCTTGAATTTGATTGGTTCACAATCATCGATTGATAAATCTCGGTATCTTGATTCCTATTTATAGACAACGTACCTGATTGACCGTGAAATACACACACGTCAACTAGTTGTAAACTTTGGATAATAAACACGTACCTCGGTTACAAATTTATCACACCCTTTTTACCCTTATGTCGGATTTTTTCCAAATCAAGTTTTTTTTTTAACTGTCTGTCGGGGTGATCGGGTATTTTGTCTTGAATTGGGAGACTCCCGACGAAATCGGGAGAGTTGGGAAGCATGAAGTCAATTAACACCTTCCAGTCACACTTTGCTGATTATATGCAGCAGTTTAATTGATGTTTAACACCATTCTGGTGATTTTCACGCCTTTAAAATGATTATCTTTTGATATGATTGTTGTTATATAAATTTTCTGATGCATCTCTGAAAATTTTGGGGGGTCAAAATGACCCCTTGATCGGAATTTTCTGTGCGTCAAAAAAGGGTATTTGGAGATTTTTGAGCGTCAAAACCCGGGTTTACGGGTCTAACTAAAGCCCTGTTGCAGGATCCTATTGGGGATCTAGCGATGCCCGGAGAGGTTCTGTGTAGCAGCAGGGAGGTGCCATCAAGATTTCTTGCACTGCCCCCTCCTTTGTTGATTGGTTGTTGACTGTTGCCTTAACTAAATTTTATGATAAATTTTTGGATTTTGGTTTGGTGACAAAATTTACAAATTTTGGATGATAAATTCCTCTTAAGGTCTTTATTTGGCACCAGGTTGTGGGGTAGGGGGTTCCCTAAAATTTCAAGCTATTGGTTTGGGATTCATCGTAAGATTCACAGATGAACAATGTCATCTGATGAATAAGGTATGCCACTGGGTTATCCAGAAATATACTTGCACACAGGTATGTCACCTGGTCCTTATTCAGAAAAAGAGATAGGAGTGAATGGTGGGACAGTACTGGCATGCACTCACAGGGATGTCTTTCATTACCCCTCCGTGCAAAGGATGAGGCCTAATAAGCGAAAATAAGGTGCTGGTATTTCTGATAAAACACTTGTCCTAAAGAAATGCTGACTGATGACAGTCACTGGCGTGCACAGCACATTAAATCTGCGAAAGGTTCCATTAAGAAGTCATTTGAAATAGTGTCTTCTTTTCATCCACTAACCAAATTTGGCCTTAACCCTTTACCGCACAATGACGCCTTTTGACGCCCCTGGGAAAGAAGCCTTTTGAAAACATTGTGGGAAAAGGAGAAAATGCTGGTAACCAGCATTTTCTCCTTTTCCCACAATGTTTTCTACCCTATCAAAGAAAAGTTGTACCATTTGAGCCACATTGAAATTGTCGTCTGCAAATGCTTTCAATTTGGACAAAGCTATAATTTTGTCGTCTGGTAAAGGGTTAAAGGGCAAATCCGAAGATTTTTTTACTAAGCTTTTTTTCGCCTTCAATCATCTGTAAATGATGTCAGTAATGGTGTCATTTTCCGCAATTACTACCGGTAACATACCATAAACCACGGTTCAATTGTCATGATGATTGATGGCCCGAAAATGGTGCATCGCTTACTTCCCCTGATTTGCTTATCTCCCGTCCTTGTGTGACGTCATAGCAGCATTTAGTCTTCTACCTTTACATAGGGATGCTAATATTCAGACATGTTTATCCAAGAGTGAAACGGAAATTTACGGCGAAAAAATGACAATTTGTACAGCCTTTGGCTGTAACATCATTTCGGGAATTCATAGAATTAGCATGTTCAACTTTCCAAGAGAATTAAAAAGGAGAAAGCTATGGATTCAACGTTTAAACCGGGGTCGGACAGTAACGACACATTTCGTGCCAACGAATAAGTCTAAACTGTGTCCGAAATACTTTGAGGACAGTCAGTTTTTAATAAGTCAAAATCTAGCAGAGACAGTTGGTTATAGCAATTTTTGGCTACGATTGAAACCCGACGCTGTGCCAACATTATTCGAAACTCCAAATCGTAGAGAGGAAAAGACACTCCGCAAGAGCAATCTCCAAAAAGAAACTTCAGCATGACGTAAAAATCTTTTTTCTTGAACTGAAGATATTTTGAATAGGTATTTGTACCCTTTTACCTTTTTCTGCATTATCTCTTCATTGTGAGAAAAGGAGGAAATGCTTCTAACTAGATCTAGCTGCTTTTTTTTTTTCCGGAATGTTTTCAAATTCATGTTGTGGCGTATTTTTGTGAGACCCTTTTTCAAAAACATTATTCCTCAAGGTTTGTGGGGTTGGGTTATGTGCTAAAGCGTAACTCTTTACCAGAAATTTTAGATTCATCTGATTTCAAAATTTTCTGACAACAAATTCAATTTTGATCAAATGATTTATGGTACTTGCCTAAATTGAAAGCATTTGCAGATGACAAAATGAAAATGACTAAAATGATGATTTTGGTAGTTGGAACCAGGGTGTATTGAAAACATTGTGAAAAAAAGGAGAAAATGCTGGTTACCAACACATTCTCGATTTCCCACTATGTTTTCAAAAGCAATATTCCTAAGGGCAGTTAAAAGTCGGGGTTGTGTGGGTAAGGGTTAATTGTCTTTCAGAAGAAACAGGAGTAATATACATAATAAAAAGTATAACGACTAAGGACTACAATCTGACTAAATAAAGCTTACACAAGGTGTTTCCCCTCAGAACATAATTCCGATGGCTGCACCCAGTTTCCTCTGCAGTTACCTCCCTTGAATAATCGGTTGATTAAGAGAGCGTCCCATATTTTTTCGCTACCAAAATGACTGGCGGTAGTTTCGGTAACAGACAACTTTAGACATGTTCGGTAAATTAGACATATACAGTGAATCGAAGTTTTCGGTGTTAATGGTAATTAATTGTAACTGTATAGTGTTATTTGCTACTATCTATCTCTCGCGCTCACTCTCTTTTTTCGCCACAATATTTGTACCCGTATTACCCGTATTTGTGAACTCAATTTAATTATCCATAATTTTAAATCTAAGAGCCTCGAATAAACCCAACTGTCATTTTTACTCTAGTAATAAAACCCTGATTTTAGCAATGCCAAGGTTTTTCTTGTTAAGAATGTCTTAAGAAAGTGACAAGTGAAGATCAAAGATCAAACTCCGTGTTTGGTGTAGTCAGGGTCCGTATTCACCAACCATTCTTAAGAACGTTCTTAGTCCTATTCTTCAAAATTTTCTACATTTGAAAGTAACACAACTTCTGATTGGCTAAACCATTTGGTTTAGCCAATCAGAAGTTGTGTTACTTTCAAACGCAGAAAATCTTGAAGGATAAGACTAAGAATATTGTTAAGAATGGCTGGTGAATACGGACCCTGATCTCGATCTGCACCGGCCGCAATGGCAACCAAAGTAATGACAGACGCTGTAAGAGTTAATGGTTGGTTTGGAAGTCTGTGAGTAAGAAAATATTTTTACGTTGAAATGTTCATAAAACATTGATTCAAAAAGGGATACAACAGGTTTCAAGTTTAGGATTGGGTATTATTCATGGGTCATTCTATTTTGCGGACGCTATTTGCGGACAATATAGAATAAAGAAGGATTTTGCGGACGCATGATATATAATTATCTCATTTAAGAAGATAGACATGTTATTTTCAACCTTAAAAGGGTTTTATATCCTAATTTGTATACTTTTATATGACCTGATATCGATAATTACATTTAGAGTGTTGAAAATATTTTGTTTTACCATTTGTACTTGTAGTCATGTAAGTTGTAATCTTCGTAACCTTGATATGATATTTTGAAATCGTTTTTTCTCAAACTCATTTTTTGTCAGAAAATAAATGATTTTAACCGTTTTGTGTTTGTTAATAATGAATAAAGATGGGGAAAATCGGCATTTCATGTTTAACAATATGAGGGTCTTCACTAGGCAGAACAAAATATATACGTGTATGTAAATTGGTAGTCATTATTCATTACCTTAACTGTGGTTGAAATGATCGAAAATAAGCCAAAGTTATTTCAGGTATTATTTTACGTACAGCATGACAGTAGCAACATAACAAAAAATATTGTCTTAAAGTGTGTGAAAACAAAAAAAGAAACATTGAACGAATCAGAACCAAGACTTTATTTGGTGTGAAAAACGTCACGCTGCATTACTATTATTATTATGGCTTTCTCACACCAATACTGACACAACTTTCTTTCCAAAGCCACTGACTACTTTCCTCACATGCATAAGAGATGAGAGGCGAAAATTCGCCGGAAAGAACCGGGTATCGAACTCGCAACCACCAAGTCACGAGTCCGACACGCTAACCACTGAGCTACCCGGGCGGGCTCCAAATATGTGTGAAAATCGTCGTAGTGCATTGATACTAAATAAATACCTTGTTACCAAAATCTCTAATTGGTCCACTGTCAAGAATCTTGGAAGCTATCCCCCACCCTCACACACACAAATGACCGAAATATTCCATACTTTCGAGAAGAAAGTTGAAATTTAGTTACAAATGATACTAAGAAGGAATTTTCGAGTAAATGTCGCCACGAATTTAGCAAAGATTTCCAACGTGAGATGAATACATTTGGTTTGTGAATCAAAGTATATAACGTTGCTGATTCGAAAAACCTCGCAGTTCGTGACGAATTTGCGAATGTTATAGTATTTCGGCTAAATCTTTATTATCGTTGAAAAAGATTATTTAAATCCCACTTGGCTCTTGATATGTTTATTCTCCTACTTCATCATCCAAAATTTTAGTAACTTTACTAAGTTTGATTTTTAAAAGTAGGATTATTTACGGAGTAACTCAGCATTGTTTAACAATATTTTCAAGAAGCAATATAGAACACCATTTATCACATCGGCACCAGTCTTTTTAAGCGTACGTGCAGAGATGTACGGGATCGCTTTTGTTTCGATCTGTAAGATTCCAGCTGAATTTTTATATCCTAGGTTTATCTTTGATTCAAGGTGAAATCTTACCTTAATATGAACCAAACTATTATTCCCACTTTAAACTTTGGTGGTTATTCTTACTGTATTGATAACAAACGGCATATTTTCATGCGTCTCGATTATGATGTTCACGACTGTAAGGGAGGTATTCCTGTATTAATAAATATGTAAATAAGAGTTTTCTCCCTTAGACCATTACTCATTCGGCACAGTTAATCGCTGAACATAAAGGTGGTAAAGTAACATGTAGTAAAGATTGATGTACGAGTTTTATCCCTTAAATAAAAAATCCTTAGGTACAGTTAAAGTCAAACAGAAAAAGGATTTTCTTGTGACGACTGAGAAAAGTGCTTTTAAAAATCGTAAGCAAGAGATGTTACCACGTTTAGTTTTTAATCGGTCGGTAGACCGATTAGAGAGATGACAAACTTCAGAAACCCGTACGCTCAGGGCAAACTGATGAAACTGCAACTCGTAACAGCTTTTACTTACAGCGTTTTAACGCTTATACCTGCTGTGATGACCTTATTACAAAAACTACTTTTGACCCAGATAACCGCACTTTTGACCCAGATATGCGCAGGAATAGTAATTAGCGGTAAACAGGCGTTAAGTATTGTCAAGTAATCCCATAATAACTTTTAAATTATGTAATAAACGGCGGTTACAATTTGTTAAGCATTGAAGCATGTCATAATTACAGTATTATCAAAATCTCTGGCAAGCAAAATCTGGAGCAGTTTACTTTCAACACGATTATAAGGAATAGGGTCAGTGATTAGCAGCAACTTTATGAATGAAACGAGAGCGAATCAAGTGTATCGGGTGATGTGAACACATCTTGTAGTCGTCTGCCGTCCATATTATTCGGCAAACTCCGAGTAATCCGTTGATAGTTATACGTAGTTACGGGATCTGCCGACTTGTGACGAGTGCTCTCCGTATTTGTAGCAGGTGTTGAAAAGATTATAGGTCATTCTGGTCTTGAGAGGAATAAAATCGCAACAGAAAGGAGTTTGTAAGGAAACATTGCTTTAAAGAATTTCAAAATTTAGATTGCTCTGCCTAAGAGAAAACTGATGTAAATGCAACTCGTAACAGCCGTAAGTTTAAAATAGTAACCGGCCATTGGTTGTTTAATGCAGGGATCGTATATGTGAGGCGAAGCGTGTAAAGCTGTGGGGACAAAGGGTGTAGAGTTGCGTAAAGGTTATGGCCCTCGCGGAGAGGCCATTACGTAAACATTTTCAGAATGGACTGGCGATTCACCGCTTGCAACCTTAGCACCCAGACTGTCCATTCACAATACTGACTGATTCTTTCAGCGTATGATGTATTAACCTTTAGGCTGCTAAGTGCGACTCACTGACCTTTTTGCGGATAGTATAGATCAAGATCAGACTCAACAGAAAGTGCAGTCTGATCTTGGATCTATACTGTCCGATAAGGAGATATTTCTTTTTCCAGAAAAGAATAAGTTTGACATAGAATTATTCGGGTTTTACTACCGGACTGAAATTTCATTGTTTCAGCGGGATAAGGGTTGAATTGTTTTCACAGTCCCCCTTCCTCTCCTTCCAGCCATGGTACTACCATTTTACACAGTCACTTACATGTTTCTTCTTGGTGAGTTTCTACAGACTGGAATCAGTCTGTTAACCCTTGACCAAACAATCCTGTGGGGCTTTGAAAATATAGTTGGAAAAACTGCATGTATTCAGCATGTTCTCTTTTTTCCCACAGCGTTTTCCACCCATTTGAAAGATTTTCGAAATTTTCTCAAATAGAACATTTTCATCGAGGATTAAAAAACCCTGAAACTGTAACACAAATAAGCTCACTTACTGTTATATTCTCCATATCTGAATCAACGGACCAGAGAGTGCAGATTCAGACCAGACTGCTCTGAATATGCAGTCAGTTCTTGGATCTGTCATGCCAGTTTTCCGAGTTATTCTACACAAGACAGCAATGGTCCTGCAAGATTTAGGCTGCTTTTCCAAGCTTAACATGTCTTTTTTAACAATTTAACGCTCTGAGCGTGCAAATGTCAGCAACATGTTTGTCTCATCAGCTATTCCATATTGGTCGATTCTCATCCTTTCCACATTTCTGATAAAGAGATCAAGGCTACCGCAGTTATGCTCTTGCTGATTAGAATGACTCAAATTCAATTACCTGTGTTGGCTATGGACAAGTAAAGTCGCTTTTGAAGACAATAAAAGATAAAGACCAGACTGTCCTTTGAACGCAATGAAATTCAATATCACAGACGTTCATATCTTAGATCTAATTGTCTGTTTATTTGGGATGTATATGGGGAAGAAAAAGACCGTGAAATTGTAGTCTAATGCTTGATATTGTTTTCCTGACTGTAAAAGGCTAGTCGATTAACTGAGTGTTTTAACTCTTAACCAAACTATTCTTTGTTAATGCCCATGACAAAGAAGTTGAAAACATTGTGAGAAAAGGGAAAAATGCAGGTTAACATTTTCTCCTTTTCCCATGTTTTTTTTTTTACCCTTTCAACAATTCAAATCATCATTTGGTCTACGTTTAATTCGTCATGTGCCGATGCTTTTGATTTGGACAAGTCTAAAATTTTATCATTTGGTAAAGAGTTGACGGTTAGGGAGCTACTGGGTATCTACATTCTTTGAAAGTATAATGTAGGAGAAATTTGCCAGCAGACGTTTGGACTGGGCGATTTGGCCCGCTAAAAATAAGTAGGACAGTTTGTCAAGATGAATACGATGTCTAGTTCACAATGGAAAAATGAAAGGCCTACAAGCAGCCAAAAGTAAACAATTCCCAAGTTATAATGCAGACATATTTTATACGGCTTTTATATGTTACAATACAGTTACCAAAGTTGCAAAAGTTACAGAAAAGAATATATGTATTTTTTCACTCTTTTAAAGGGTTGGTAGGTTGCTGTTCATGATGAGTGATATCTAAAACTTGATAATGGGTATTGCTGATCAGAATTGTCACATATCTTTTACGTTCTATTGCTGTCGGCTGACAAACATACATGTGACTTATATTTTAAGCAATCGTTAAACTACTGATTTGTAAAAGACCGTTTAAAAAAGTGGGATCCTACGTGGCTCATTTGTAACGGTGTAGGATGTTTTGTCCAATGCATAGTTCAAACATCTACCATTTGATTTGTGATTTCAAACTACTGTAATTATTCAGTGTCGACCGATTACAGTGCTTACAGCACTTTGATTTTCACGCTAATCAATCCTGTGATATTTAACAAGCCTAATGAAAAAGCCTTTGTGGGAAAAAGAATTGGGAAAAGGAGAAAATGCAGGTAACCAGCATTTCCTCAGTTTCCCACATTTTCTTCTACTCCCGTGACAAATCCCACCATTGAAGTCTCATCTTATATGTTGTCTGCAAATGCTTTCAATATGATCAGTTTAAAAATGTCATCTGGTAACGAGTCAATGCTAAGAATGCCAAATGAATGAATTGTACATTCTCATAAAAGAAAGAATGACCTAAATATAACCATATCAAGAGTGCAAACGCTGTTTTACTTAGATTTGTCTCAGTGACCTTTTTTTGACCCGATGTGACGAAGTTTTGAACCTGTACTACATATCATCAGGACAATTATATGTATTCTGATCAATTTCGTAAGTATCAAACTGAAAATATGGCCTCTAGAGTGCATTTGTCCCAGTGACCTACTTTTTTACCTGACATTACCCAATTTTGAATTTGTCCAACATATCATCAAGACAAACATTCTGACCAAATTTCATGATTACTAGACTGAACATGTGGCCTCTAGAGTGCACACAAGGTTTTTCTAAGATTTGTCCAAGTGACCTACTTTTTTATCTTACATGACCCAATTTTAAAATTGTACAAGATATCATCAGAACAAATATTCTGACCAAGTTTCATGAGTATCATACTAAAAAAGCAGCCTCTACTGTGCACACAAGTTTTTCCAGGATTTGTCCATTCGACATATTTTTTGACTTGATGTGACACAATTTTGGAGTTGTCCGAGATCCTATGCGGACAAGCATCTAACCAGCTTGCATATCTGAAAATGTGGCCTCTAGAGTGCACATAAGGTTGTTCCAAGATCATCCCAGTGACCTACATATACTCTTTGATCTCATGTGACCCAGTTTCTAACTTGTCCGAGATATTATCAAGACAAACATTCTGACCAATTTTCATGAGTATCTGACTAAAAATATGGCATCTAGAGTGCACACAAGGTAACTGTTGATACCTTTACAACAGAAGACACATGATGGATGGCAGATCACAAAAGCTCACAGTCAGCACTTTGTGCCCAGGTGAGCTTAAAACCGACTGATATACTGGTACATTTATCTGAATTATTGCATGTTTACAACATCAGGATTCTGCTGTAACTCGGTAAGTAATGAAAAGATCATTCTAGTGCTTAACCCTTTCCCAAACAAGCCCTGGTTTTCACGTGTCTGCAGTACAAGTCTTTTGAAAACACTGTGGGAAAAGGAGAAATTGCCCGTAACGAGCAATTTCTCCTTTTCCCACAGTGTTTTATACCCTTTTGGAGAACTTTCTGCCATTTTCATCAAATTCAAATTTGTCGTCTGCAAACTCTTTCAGTTTGGAAGGGTCTAAAATTTGTCGTTTAGGAAAGGGTTAAGCGATTGGATCTGTATGCAGAAAATAGGGGTGTCCTAAGGTAAGGCACTGCAGAGCCCCAGTCTGGTTAAAGGCAGGAATAACTTGGATGGGTGCTTGAAAGACTGAAATATGTTGAAAGAGGCTTAACTCTTTACCAAACAACAAAATTTTTTACCAGTCCAAATTGAAGGCATTTGCAGACGATAAATCTGACTTACCAATTGACATTTGTTATGGGATGGGTAGAAAACATTGAGGGAAAAGGAGAAAATGCTGGAAACCAGCATTTTCTCCTTTTCCCACAATGATTTCAAAGGGCTTCCTTTTTAGAGTCGTAAAGGGTCCGGACTGTGTGGTAAAGGGTTAAAACACCATTCAAAACAAATACGTGTAGGTATTTAAGAATTTAGGAAAATACAACAACAGTGATAGGAAATGTAACAGACTTTATTTTCTACAGTTGAACAGATGGCAAATTGAGGACTGCACATACATAATGAGTCATGCTATGTGAAAAAGGTGGTTTAACTCTTTACCAAACAACGAAATGTTAGACTGTTTAAAATTGACAGCAGTTGCAGACAAGAATTTAAATGTGGTTCGAATGAAGAAAATTATGTTTGAAAGAGTAGAAAACATTGTGGGAATAGGAGAAAATGCTGGTTACCAGCATTTTCTCCCAGAATGTTTTCAAAAGGCTTGTTCCCCAGGGTTGTTAAAACTCAGGATTATGTGGTGCATGGATTTGCAAAAAGTATTGACCAAAGGCTGACCTGGGCTGACAAATTTTGCTTTTGGTAAATTTTCCTCATGTCAAAGGACCATTCTACCACATGATGCAGCCAGTTTTTGACAAAATGTATCCACATCATGTGACAACTTGCTTGGTATAATGCATAGCAGAGATGTGGTAACACCCTCTTTTTCCACAGTACCACTGAATTAACCCTTTACGACACAATCTCGGATTTTAATGACCTTGAAGAAAAAGAATTTTTGAAAACAATGTGGGAAACGGAGAAAATGCTGGTAAACAGCATTTTCTCCTTTTCCCACAATGTTTTCTACCCTATCAATGACAGATGTCATCATTTGAGCAACATTCAATTTGTCGTCTGCAAATGTTTTCAATTTGGTCGAGTCCAAAATTTTGTCGTTTGGTAAAGAATTAAATACATAAATAGTTTCTACTGAAATACACAGACCACTGGCAAAACATTACAAAAAGGGCAGGAAAATTTGATTGATTGAATAGTGTTTTCCCCGGCTTTCAAGATTATTTCAGTCATATCATGGCGACAGCTCACATATTCATGTATTGCCTGGATTCCACCAGTACTAGGCTAGGGCTCTGAAGTGTCTTGCCCAAGGACACTCCCACAAAGGACCCAGTGGATCCATTAAGGCTCAAACCTGGGGCCTCCAGGTTACAAGTCCTACACTTTACAACCAAGCCATGTAGGACCTCTGGCAGGAAAAGGATTGGGCTGTAATGGTGTTGGAGACTAAGTTTTATTCCATTTTTTTTTTGTTAAATTTCAAAGGGGATGCTGGATATGGCTACCTTGCCTACTTCACAATATACCCATCTGGGTAGCTCAGTGGTTAGCCTATCTGCCTCTTGACCTGGTGGCTGAAAGTTTGATACCCGGTTGACGCAAATTTTCTTTCTGGCGATTTTTCGCCTCTCACCTCTGATTCATGTGGGTGAAGTAGTCAGTGACTTGGAAAGAAAGTTCTATCAGTACCAGTGTGAGAAAGCCAGGAAACACATGCATAGGTGCACTGACCGCTGTGATATGACCTAGGCTGTTAAAATGGCATTAAACTCCAATACAAACAAACAAACAAATCCTTCACAATATCAATAAGCTTGCAGCAAATTCAAATAAGTATGATAACATCATATTTGATCTCATAAAAATAGACGGAGTTACTGAATGCCAAACAACCATTATTTAAATGCCAAAAATGTATCTTTTTCTGAAGGTAATCATCTAGTTTCTTTGAGTTTACAGAGAAAGATACATGTACATATATTTACCGGAGTTTTTCAAGAACTCCAATTTAAAGCAATAAAAAAAATCTAAATAAGCCCCTCAAAATCCTGTGTGTTAATAACCCTGAAGAAAATACATACTGAAAAAATTGTGGGAAAAGGATAAAATGCAGGTAACCAGCTTTTTCTCCTTTTCCCCTATAATGTTTATTGTCCTTTTGAGACAAACCCAATCATTTGAGCTACAATTAATTTGTTGTCTGCAATTGCTTTCGATTTTACAAGTCGTAAATTTTGTCTCTTGGTAAAGAGTCAATGCAGACAAAAAATTAAATGTACCGTAACTAAAGTGATAGAATTTGTGGATGAGTACAAAATACAATCATGTATTCTGAGAAAAGGATAAAATGCTGGTAACCAGCTTTCTCTCCTTTTTCCAAAATGTTTCCAAAAGTCTTTCTCAGGATAAAAAAGAAAAATAGGGATTATTTGACAAAGGTATGACAGACTCCATGAATTTTATACATTAGAAAATTATTTCTTTTTGATTTTCCAGAAATTTAGAATAACTCTTTACCCAACAATACTGTGTTTTTACAACTCTGAAGGAAATTTTCAAAGCAGTTAAAAACATTTTTAACCCTTATCCTGCTAAATAAAAGAAATTAAACTTTCAAGCAGATAGAAAAAAACACAAATTTTCCTATTTCCAAGATATTTTTGGAGGAAAGATATCTGCATGTTCTCTGCAGTCTGATCTTGATCTACGCTATCTGCAAAAGGTCAGCGAGTAATACTTAGCAGTCTAAAGGTTAAGACATGGAAAAAATGCTGGTATGGTAATCAGTATACAGTGTGTATTTTCCTTTTACCAACATGTGTTCTATCTTTTCCAAGACAAATCCCATTGTTTGAAGTGAATTTGTTGTCTGCAAATGGTTTTAACCCTTTACCACACAATCCAGAGTTTTAATGACCCTGAGAAAGAGGCGCCTTTTGAAAACATAGTTGGAAAATGAGAAAATGCTGGTAATCAGCATTTTCTCCTTTTGCCAAAACGTTTTCTGTCCTTTTACAGACAAATCTCACCATATGAGCCATATCTGCAAATGCTTTCAATTTGGACAAGTGTAAAATTTTGCCATGTGGTAAAGGGTTAAATTGGAATGGTTAAAATTTTCTTGTTTAGTAAAGAGTAAACAACAAGTCTACGGAAATCTACGTATATAGTATTCACAACTTACTTGCACTTTCCATCACGTAAATACACTGTTGACCATAATACACCTGCCGTTTCTATGGAACACAGACACAAAAACAGGAAAAAGCCCAATTGGGTTACTTCCTGGTCTTTATCCCTTTACCAAACAATCTTTAATGAACACTGGGAGGAAGGCTTTTTAACTCTTTAACAGACGACAAAATTTTTGACCAGCCTAAATTGAAAGTATTTGCAGTCAACAGATTAAATGTGGCTCAAGTGGTGGAATTTGTGACTGAAAGGGTAGAAAACATTGTGGGAAAAGAAGAAATTGCTGGTTACCAGCATTTTATCCTTTTCCCACAATGTTTTAAAAAAGCTTCTTTCTCAGGGTCATTAAACTTGGGACTGTGTGGTAAATGTTTAACTGTTGCTGACAACAACCATTTTTAACCTGTCAAAATGGTAGTATTTGCAGACGACAAAGTAATTGCAGCTCATATGGTGAGACTTGTCTCTGAAAGGTAGAAAGCTTTGTGAGAAATGGGGGGAAAAACTAGTTAGCAGCATTTTCTCCTAATCAAATCATGTTTTCAGAATGCTTCCTTCTGAAGGTCGATAAAACTTTTCACTCTTTGGTAAAGGATTAAAACATGGTGGGAAAAGGAAATAAAGGCTAGTTTATTTCCTTTTCCCACCATGTTTTCTGTCCTTTCAAAGACTAATCCCATTATTATAGCTTACATTTTATTAATTTTCTGCAACTGCTTCTGATGTCTAGAAGCCTAACATTTTGTTGTTTGGTTAAGAGTTAACAGTTGACATCAAACAGAAATCCCCTCTGTATTAATTTTCCACCAGTAGCCCCTATTTTAAGTCTTTACCACTCAACAAAAGTTTGGACAAGTCCAAATTCCAAGCATTTGCAGACCACAATTTGAATATGACTCAAATGGTGGAAATTATCCTTGCAAGGGTAGAAAACATTGCGGGAAAAGGAAACAAGAGCTTCGCAGAGCGGCGCATATACGCCCGAAGGGGCTTGTCAGTGAAATGAGTTGAAATGAAGGATGGGCCGTGAATGAAGAGTAGTTATTCTCCATGATAAAGAAAGCAAGTCTTGATTGTCTGTAATAGTTTATTGAAGGAAAAAAAAGCATTTAACCTTCTACTGCTATCAGTGTTTGAAGTTTCAAGTTGACAGCTTTTATAGTTTGGAAGTTATGGCCCAGACAAAAATTCAAAGTAAAAATTTAAAAATAAATAAAGGGCAACAACTCAAAAAATAAGGGTATCAGAGTTATGGTTCTTGTGCATGACACTTCTCCATAATGTGTTCTGTCAGTGTATTAAGTTTCAAGTTGATAGCTTTTCTAGTTTGGAAGATGTAGCCAGGACAAAAATTCAAAATGAAGTTATTAAAGGGCAATTACTCAAAAACTTAGGGTGACAGAGTTATGGTTCTTGTTTACTGCACTTCTCCATAATCTGTTCTATCAGTGTATATTGTTTCAAGTTGATAGCTTTTATAGTTTGGAAGATCTGGCCCAAACAAAAATGTAATGTGAAAAATATTAAAGGGCAATAACTAAAAAAATAAGGGTGGCACAGTTACAGTTTTTGTGAATTGCTCTTCTCCACAAGGTGTTCTATCAGTCTTTGAAAGTTCAAGATCATAGCTTTAATAATTTAGAAATTATGGCCCAGACGAAAATTCAAAGTGAAAACTAACAAAGGGTAATAACTCAAAAAGAAGGATGGCAGAGTTATGGTTCTTGTGCAATGCACTTCTTCATAATGTGTTCTATTAGTCTTGAAGTTTCAAGATGATGGATTTTAAAGTTTGGAAGTTATGGCCTGGACAAAAACTCAAACTGAAAATTAACAAAGGGCAATAACTCAAAAAATAATAGTGGCAGAGTTATGGTTCATAAGCACTGCACTTCTCCATAATGTGTTCTATCAGTGTATGAAGTTCCAAGTTAATAGCTTTTATAGCTTGGAAGTTATGGCCTGGACAAAAATTCAAACTGAAAATTAACAAAGGGCAATAACTCAAAAAACAAGAGCAGCAGAGTTATGATTCTTGTGCACTGCTTTTCTCCATAATGTGTTCTATCAGTGTATGAAGTTTCAAGTTGATACCTTTTATGGTATGGAAGTTATGGCCTGAACAAAAATTCAAAGTGAAAAGTTGGTTGTTTCAGAAATCAAGGGCAGATAATTTTAGAACGCAAACAGCGATCCAAATTCTATGAGTCAGGTGCACAACTAGACATCATGGAGACTCATTGTGGCAAGTTTCAAATAATTCCGATGGAAACTGTAGGAGGAGTTGCGCACACAAGAAATTGCTAACAGACGGATGGACGGACGACTGGGGGTATAACATAATACGACCCTTTGGGCGTATAAAAATGCTGGTAATCAGCATTTTCTCCTTTCCCCACAAAGTTTTCAACAGTCATCTTCCTCGAGGTCGCTTAAACTCAGGACTGGTGGTTAAAGGTTAATGCATATCTCTTTAGTTCATACTAAGTATGTACTTTGAAATGAGCCATACCCTATGAAAAGAGGGCTTTACCCTTTCCCAAACAACAGATTTTGGACTGGTCCAAATAGAAAGAGTTTGCAGACGACAATTTTAAATTTGATGAAAATAGCAGAAAGTTCTCAAAAAGGGTAGAAAACACTGTGGGGAAAAGGAGAAATTGCTCGTTACGAGCAATTTCTCCTTTTCCCACAGTGTTTTCAAAAGACTTGTACTGCAGACATGTGAAAACCAGGGCTTGTTTGGGAAAGGGTTAATGCATGTGCTAAAAGTATCGACCCAGGTCAGCCTGCGCAGTGCGTTCTGGCTGACTTGGGCTGAAACTTTTCACTACTGGTCACTTTTCTGCATGTCGAAGGACCAGTCTACCTCATAATTCAGTCAGTTATTATACCAAATTTATTTTATCGATCCCTAATTATATAATGACTTGCTTTGTATCATGCATCACTGAGATGCACTAAGCACCCTTCTCACAAAGCATGGCTCAAATATTTATAGATAGATGGAAAAGGTTCCAAGATACTGTATTGAGATTACCAGCCTAAAGTACCACACAAGTCATGTGGTTTTAACCAGCATTTTCTTTCTCCTGCAATGTTTTCAAAAGCCTTCATCCTAAGGATTGGTCAAGGGTTACCTGTGAAAAGTCTAAAATTTATCATTTTGGAAAGGGCTAACCCTTTACCAGATCACAAAATTTTAGATTTGCCCTAAATGAAAGCAATTGCAGATGACTTAATTATCCCATGTGTCTCAAATGGTGGGATGTATCTATGACAGGGTAGAAAATATTGTGGGAATGGAGAAAATGCTGGTTATCAACATTTTATCCTTTTCCCACCATGTTTTCAAGTCTTCTACCACACAGCTGTCAAAGGTTGGGATTGTGTGGAAAATGGTTAAAGCTTAGAATAAGCTGTGAGGTATTTTTGGAAAAGTCCTAAGTAGGTCATGGTTGTCTCTTTGGACGTGAAACTTTCACAATAGCTTATGCTGCCTAATAAATAGCCATTTAAAGAAAATGTATTGACAAAGAAAATTGGCATATCATCTGTCAAAATACTTGATTGTCCATGAAGGTCAACTAAGCGAATTCTTTTGGATACATCCTCGTTGAAAAGGCCATCAAGTTTTCCCATGTTTGAGAAGCAGAGAACAAATGGAGATTTTCCTTTCATTTTGCAGTCTTTTTCTTGAGTTACATAGTATTTAGTTTCTTCATGATAGCACTTGATTGTCTCGCATGTCTGAATATCATTTTGAATAGATTTATCAAATGACCTTGACATTTCCCAGAATGTTGCCATGGAAACAGGACGATTTGATAAATGAACACAAGCTTTGAGTGGTATATTTAAAGAAGCAAGGCCTGGATAGAGGTAACGATCATTTCCCTCATATTGCAAGAGGCCTCCTCTTCGACTATCCGACATGTATTCAAATGGAATTTCAATTTCTGATTGGTTATCTTCGTTCTTGTATAAAAGATCAACAAGAGCTAGTAAACTCGCTGTGACCACAACAGTGTTAACTTTAACCCTATGACTTTTACATGCATTGATAAGAACTCTAGTGATTGCTCTGTTGAACTTGAAGATAATAAAGTTATTCTTTGGAGTTTTTCCTGATAGTTCTTTTATTTCATCCTGAAACTTTGACTTGTATTTGTTCAAAACATCTGGGTTACCCTGTCCACGGCAAAAATGAAGTCTATGAGTGGAGTTGATGTGGTCTATTTCCTGCCTGGTTGTTTCACTATCTATGACAAAAGACAGACAATTTTCTAGTGGTGGAAGAAGTGGAAGTTCCTTGATTCGATCTGTGTTTATCCCTGTATTGTAAGCATCTAAGAAATTGACAAATTCTTGGAAAAGCCACATTGTGTAGCCACCATCCGCAATTGCATGATTGAATATAAACAGAAAAGTTGCTTCATAATTGTAGATGGAATTGTATTCTATGTCACTCTGGAATGTCTGATCAACATCTTGTATGGATTGCACAAGAATTTCTGATTGTTGTGAGCAGTCTTTGGTTGTGATAGAATTTGCTGAAGAAGCAGTCGCGCTCATGGAAAGTGCTGGCTTGCTGTGTTCAATTTTTGAAGTATTTAGTAACCGAATCCTCCAGAGTAAATCATCCTTATCAGTAAAGGATGTGTCAAATTCTTCCTTAATGAAACTCATCCAATCCTTTCTTCCAGAAGAATAAAAGTTATATTTGCTGTCTGGACGTTCATGCATGTAATACAAGCCTCTTCCCTTTGAGACTGACATTCTCAGAAGTGGATGGCGTTCCATAAGCTTCTTTATTGCATGTCTGACAGCAACCTCTGTTATCGGTACTGTGGATTCCAGTTTCATCATAAGTGATATGATATCTGCACCCTTGAGGCCTTGTCTGTAGTACAAACATTCAAATATCCCCAACTCTCTTCCCATTACCTTGCTAGCAATGTTAGAGTCCCTTAAAAAACATGAATGTTGCTCTTGTTCGACTTTCCTAGTTATTGGCATTTGCGAGTCAGTTATTGTTTGTTCCGCAATGTATGGTGCTGGATAGAACTTCCTGTCTGGTTGCATGTTGTTTCTGATTAGTCTCAATCGGTCAGTTGTTGACATTTTGGAACACAGTGTTGACAGGTACTGTATTTGATTTTGGAATCTTGTTCTTCTGCCTCCAGTCTGTGTCCATGTAGAGAAGTGGGTTAGGGACCAACCTGGGTCACATGATGTGTATACTAATAGTCACCTTTTGTCGATCCTGCAGATATACATAAGTTTATCAATGATTTAAGAGTTATATAAAATCAAAGGGCTAAAGGTACAGAGAATCAGGGTTTTTTTCTCATGAAAAACAAATGTCAAGATGAAAATTAACGCTTAACCAAATGACAAAGTTTTAAATTTGTCCAAATCTAAAAACTTGGCAGATGACATACAAAATGTGACTGAAATCGTGGGGTTGTGTTTGAAAAATAGAAAACATTGTGGGAAAGGGCAGAAAAGGTGGTAACCAGCCTTTTCTCTATTTTCCCCACAATGTTTTCAAAAAGCTTGTTTTTTCCTCAGGGTCATTAAAACCCTGGATTGTATTTATAATGGTTATGCAGAAAATTCAACAATAGCAAAATGTTTTGACCTAGGCACAGGCTGCCCTTAGTCGATGCTTTTCACAGATGCATTAAACCCCCTTTTCTCATAGCATGGCACAAGTGATTATTGCAATCATGCTTACTTGTAAGAAAATTTTTCACCACTGATACTTCCCTTCTGCCAGAAGAGCCAAAGAAGAGGATGTGGTCAGGGAAAATCCAATGTGCAGACTGCAGACTGTGACAGATATAGATCATTTACTATACTCTGAAGGAAAGTAATTGATTGGGCAAATGCACTTCCAAGAAATGTCAGACCCAACCTAGATAGCTGGAAGATTACAACAAAGGATCAACAAGGCAAAATCTTTCATCTTGTTGACCCCTCTAAAGCAGGAAAAAGATGGTCTACATTGGAAACAAAAAATTAACCCTTTACCACACAATCCTGTTTTAACGACCCTGAAGATGAAAACTGACGAGACTGCACAGGCTGACATGGGTCAGTAATTTTTGCATATCCATTAAATCCCATTTTAGAGAGCATGTCTCCATGAATTTAATGCTTTACCACACAATCCTGAGTTTTAACAACCTCTTGGAAGGAGCCTTTTGAAAACATTGTGGGAAAAGAAGAAATGGCTGGTAACCAATATTTTCTTTTCCAGCCATGTTTTCTATCCTATCAGAGAAATTAAGCTTATTTGTATTAATTTTGAATTTGTTGTCTGCTGATGTTTTGAATTTGGAAGAGCCTAAAATTTGTCATGTGGGCAAGGGTTCAATTTTAGGATTAATTAAAAATGAATAAATGAATAAATGAAGACTGGTAAGGTAAATGAGAGGATAAGAAATGAATGAATGCATGAATGACTGAAAAACACATAAATGATCTAGAAGATAAATAAACAAACCAGATAGATAATTAAATAAGCTATGCTCTGTAAAAAGGGGGCTTAATGGTTCTGGATTAAAAAGTATTGACCCATGTCAGCCTGCACGGACTGTGCAGGCTGACATAGGTCAAAACTTTCTACTATTTGTAAATTTTATGCATGTCCAAAAGGACAATTCTACCTCCATAATCAGTCAATTGTCAGACTAAATGGATTTTAACCCTTTCCCAAACAAGCCCTGGTTTTCACGTGTCTGCAGTATAAGTCTTTTGAAAACACTATGGGAAAAGGAGAAATTGCTCGTAACGAGCAATTTCTCCTTTTCCCACAGTGTTTTCTACCCTTTTTGAGACCTTTCTGCCATTTTCATCAAATTTAAAATTGTTGTCTGCAAACTCTTTCAATTTGGGCCAGTCCAAAATTTGTCGTTTGGGAAAGGGTTAAGGATCCCTAATTATGTGATGGCTTCCTTGGCATAATGCATTGCAGAGATGCATTAACGCTTTACCACACAATCTTGACTTTTAACAACCTTGGGAAAGAGGCCTTTTGAAAACATGGTGGGAAAAGGAGAAAATGCTGGTAGCCAGCATTTTCTCCTTTTCCCACCATGTTTTCAAAAGTCTTCTTCTATAAGGTCGTTAAAAGTCAGAATTGTGTGGTAAAGTATTAAACCCCCTTTTGCCATAACAAATAAATTAGCAAATGTATGGATGAACAAATCCAGATGAATGACTAAAGCGACAGTAAAATAATTACGATCATCATAAAATAGATACCAGTTTTCCGAGTTTATGAAGAGCAACTACTTCCTCCAAGTATCATATCAATTTTGAATTTAAATATTAAATCCCATTCAAATATATATACCCTTTCCTTATCTGGAAGGATGTAACCTATTTCCTCATTAAAATGGCTCTTTACACTCCTGAAGTAGAAAAATCTTTAAAAACACTGTGGAAAAAAAAAGAAAAATTGTTTGCTCCAAGCAACTGCTCCTTTTCCCACAATGTTTTCCATAACAAATTAGGGAGGGGATTTTTTTCTAACTTTCAAACATTTTGCCTTTACATTACTTCTACTTTGTTTTTGGTTGGCAGAAGCCGAGGCCCCATAGCTCAGTCGGCAGCGGACAGGACTTGAGAACAGGAGGTAGCTTGTTTGATCCCATTTCTTTCCTAGGATTGGTGATTGTCATTGCGACAGGATTCATTCCTCTCTCACTTCTGAGCATTGTTTCGGCGATGGTTATGTGGGAAAGCAGCCAGTGGCTTGGAAAGAATATTATGCTTAGTATTAGTAAAAGAAACTCCAGGAAAGCATGGATAGGTGCACTGGCCACCAGGATGTAACTGAAATAATGTTGAGATCGGCGTTAGCCCTTTACCACACAATCCCGACTTTTAACAACCCTGAGAGAGAGGCCTTTTGAAACACTGTGGGAAAAGGAGAAAATGCTGGTAACCAGCATTTTCTCCTTTTCCCACAATGTTTTCTAACCTATCAATGACAAGTTTCATCATTTGGGCCACCTTTAATTTGTCATCTGCAAATGCTTTCAATTTGGACCAGTCTAAAATTTTGTCATTTGGTAAAGAGTTAAACAAGATACAATCAATACAACCATTTGGTTGGCATAAAATTGGTCTGTATTGTAAGGGCTTCAAGATATGTACAGTTTATGAGTTTATAAAATCATTGTGATAAATGGATAAGGTGACTGTGAAATAAACAATAATTGCTTTTTTTTTTCTAATGATACTTTAAAAAAAAAAAACTTTCATTACTTACAATTAGTGGTTATAGATTAATTGATTGATCAATTGATCAACCTACTGACTGACTAACTGACTGATTGATTGGTTGGTATTTTAGGTCACTTTCAACATTACTTTAGTCATATCACCACAACAGCTGACCTATTTATGTATGTATTGCCAGTGCTCAGTTACAGTTGCCTGTAAGCAGCATTTTCTCATTTTCCAACAAGGTTTTCTACCCTTTTAAAGACAAATTCCATAACTTGAGCCACATTTAATTTGTTGTCTCCAAATACTTTCCATTGGGACAAAGCTAAAATTTTGTCATCTGGTAAGTGTTAAAGGCCCAGTAGCAGCCAAAAGTAAACGTGGGTGTTAAAATGCACTTTAATTTAAATGAAACCGTTAAAAGGTATGGAAATAATTGTGCAGATGAGAGTCTGTTCTTGTACAGTCGGTCTAAGTGTTAGTTGCTGGCAGTTAAATGAATTTTAAAAGCAGGTAGAAAGTATTTTCTTTGTAAGCCTAAAACAATTGGAGGGTTACATTCAGTCAAAAAAGTGCAATTTTGCAATTCTATCAATTACTTGACAGTCTTGTAGTGTTTTAACCCTTTACCACATAATCCGTACTTTTAACGACCCTGAGAAAGAAGCCTTTTGAAAGCATTGTGGGAAAAGCTGAAAATGCTGGTAACCAGCATTTTCTCTTTTTCAAACAATGTTTTCCACCCTATCAAAGACATAAATCCTCACTTGAGTTACATTTATTTTGTCATGTGCAAATGCTCTGAATTTGGACCAGTCTAAAATTTTGTCATCTGGTAAAAAATTAAGGAAATGCCATAAAAAGCATTTTGTCCCTTACAGTTCTCTTCCTCATTCATTAGTGGCTTTTAAACTATTGCTCTACTCCCTACAGAGATAAGACATTTTTTTAAGTTTGGTAAAATTATATAAAATCTGATTATTCCTTACCAGATGACAAACATTTAGACTTGTCCAAAATCAAACCTTACACAGACTGCATATTAACCCTTTACCAAACAATCCCGAATTTTAACAACCCTGAAGAGAATGGCTATTGAAAATATTGTAGGAAAAGGAGAAAATGCTGGTAACCAGCATTTTCTCCTTCTCCCACACTGTTTTCTATCAATGGCAGAAATCGTCATATGAGCTACATTTGATTTGTCGTCTGCAAGTGCAAATGCTTTCAATGTGGTTAAGTCCAACATTTTGTCCTTTGGTTTACTTCTTACCAAACGACAAAATTTTAGATTTGTCCAAATTGAAAGCATTTGCAGACGAAAAAATAAATGTGACTAAAAAATTTAAATTTGTTTTGGGAAGGGTAAAAAACATTGTGGGAAAAGGAGAAAATGCTGGTAACCAGCATTTTCTCCTTTTCCCACAATGTTTTCAAAAGGCTTCTTTCAATGGGTTGTTGAAAGTCGGGATTGTGTGGTACTGGGTTAATTTGACTCAAATGATAGGACTTGGCTCTGATAGGGTAGAAAACATTGTGGAAAAAGGAAAAATTGCTGGTAACCATCATTTTCTCCACTTCCAACAGTTTTCAAAAGTCTAAACTTTTGCAGGGTCACTAAAACTTGGGACTGTATGATAAAGGGTTTAGTACATGTATGATAATGAGAATACACTCATAAATTTCTATTGTTCAATTTAACTCTTTACTAAACGACAAAATTTCAGACTGGTCCAAATTGAGAGCATTAATTTGCAGATGACAAAATAAATGCAACCCAAAAATTTAAATTTGTTTTGGGAAGGGTAGAAAACATTCTAGGAAAAGGAGGAAAATGCTGGTTACCAGCATTTTCTCTTTTTCCCACAATGTTTTCAAAAGCTTCCTGTGTCAGGGTAGTTAAAAGTCGGGATTGTGTGGTAAAGACTTAACCCTTTCCCAAACGACAAATTTTGGACTGCTCCAAATTGAAAGAGTTTGCTGACGACAATTTTAAATTTGATGAAAATGGCGGAAAGTTCTCCAAAAGGGTAGAAAACACTGTGGGAAAAGGAGAAATTGCTCGTTACGAGCAATTCTCCTTTTCCCACAGTGTTTTCAAAAGACTTGTACTGCAGACACGTGAAAACCAGGGCTTGTTTGGGAAAGGGTTAATTGATAACAATCTGATCCTTTTCCTATATATTGCAACACCTGGCCTGTGATGAGTGTAGAACAAGATCTGTCTATACTTCCCTGATCTCATAAGTACCTCTTTCATTGTTTAAAATTTACAATTAGGGAAGTAGATGCTAATTAGCATTACAATTAGGGAAGTAGGTGCTAATTAGCATACCAGAATGGAAATCTATTACCTTTATTCACTCCTAATGCTAATAGAGTACATGTATTAATCCTTTGCCAAACAATCTTGTGTTTTAACTCTTACCACACAACACACTTTCAGAGTTGTCCAACTTGACAGCATTTGCAGACAAAACTAGAATAACTATCACTAAAGGTGATAAATACCCCCGCCCCTATATTTCATGTCACAGGGGCAATAACTCTGCAATGTCAATTTAGGGGCAATAACTCCGTAATCATTAGGCCAACACTCATGAAATTTGTGCTTTGCACATCTACTGCTCCTGGTGAATATCATGACAAATATCATGTGAATAAGACTTAAACTGAAGGAATAGTTCTCTGGACAAGAAGTTTTGAGTAAATTCAGGGGTAATTAATTTGGCAAACATTTGAGAAAAATGCATCTTGAACCTCTACTGCTCCTGGTGAATATTTATGCAAAGTATCAATTTAATTGGACACAAAACTAAATGAGTGTAAAAAAGTGTAGACCATGATCTGACAATATGTCTGAGACACAGCGGCTGGTCTGGATCCACGCCTGTTGCATATGTCCAAAGGTGCCTTTTCGCATAATGTTGGCCAACTATACATATGACAGAAAAGACCTCCTTAAAGTGAATCAGACAGAAACTGTAGGAGGAGTTGTCCGGACAAGCATTTTTAAGTCAAATCAGGGGCAATAACTCAGTAATTCTTGATGGAATTTTTACAAAATGTGTGTCTTGCACATCTGCAACTCCAAATGGACACTTCTGCCAAGTATAAAGCGAATCGGACTGAAAATGTAGGAGTTGTCCGGACAAGCATTTTTAAGTCAAATCAGGGGCAATAACTCAGTAATTCGTGATGGAATTTTCACAAAATTTGCGTCTTGCACATCTACAACTCTAAATGGACACTTCTGCCAAGTATAAAGCGAATCGGACTGAAATTGTAGGAGGAGTTGTCCGGACAAGCATTTTTAAGTCAAATCAGGGGCAATAACTCAGTAATTCTTCATAGAATTTTTACAAAATGTGCGTCTTGCACATCTACAGCTCCTAATGAACACTTCTGCCAAGTTTAACGTGAATCAGACAGAAACTGTAGGAGGAGTTGTCCGGACAAGCATTTTTAAGTCAAATCAAGGGCAGTAACTCAGTAATTCTTGATGGAATTTTCACAAAATTTGCGTCTTGCACATCTACAACTCCAAATGGACACTTCTGCCAAGTATAAAGCGAATCGGACTGAAATTGTAGGAGGAGTTGTCCGGACAAGCATTTTTAAGTCAAATCAGGGGCAATAACTCAGTAATTCTTCATAGAATTTTCACGAAAGTTGCGTCTTGCACATCTACAACTCCTGATGAACACTTATGCCAAGTTTAAAGTGAATCAGACAGAACCTGTAGGAAGAGTTGTCCGGACAAGCATTTTTAAGTCAAATCAGGGGCAATAACTCAGTAATTCTTGATGGAATTTTTACAAAATGTGTGTCTTGCACATCTACAGCTCCTAATGAACACTTCTGCCAAGTTTAAAGTGAATCAGACAGAAACTGTAGGAGGAGTTGTCCGGACAAGCATTTTTAAGTCAAATCAAGGGCAATAACTCAGTAATTCTTGATGGAATTTTTACAAAATGTGTGTCTTGCACATCTACAGCTTCTAATGAACACTTCTGCCAAGTAGCAAGGGAATTGGATTGAAAGTGTAGGAGGAGTTGTCCGGACAAGATTTTGCGGACAGACCGACCGCCTGCCCGACTGCATGACCAACCGACCGACCGACAGGCTGATTCCAGTATACCCCCCACAAACTTCGTTTGCGGGGGTATAAAAATTAAGTGTGGCACGAATGATGGAGTTTGTTCTAGATAGGGTAGAAAATATTGTGGGAAAAGGGGAAAATGCTGGTTACCAGCAGTTACTGACTTTTTCCACAATGTTTTCAAACAGCTTCACTTTGAGATTTGTTAAAACTTGGGATTGTGTGGTAAAGAGTTAAAGACCCTGAAGAAAAAGCATGTTGAAAAAATTGTGGAAAAGGGAGAAAAACCAGCATTTTTATGTTCTTATGAACTCCGAGGAAGAAGGCTTTTTGAATTATCATTGGAACAGAAAAAAATGCTGACAACCAGCATTTTCTCCTTTTCCCACAAAGTTTTTAACCCTTAACCCTGTATGAAATGACAATTTGTTTTTACAACTCATGAAGAAGAAGGCTATTGGAAACACTAAAAAATAATGATAACTAGCATTTTCTTGATTTCTCACCTTAATTTTACCAAATGACCAGTGTTTTTTATGATCAATGTGGATGAAAGCTTGCAGAAACACTGACAGAAAGGAAGAAAATGATGGAAACTAGCACTTTTGCCTTTTCCTACAATGATTTCTTTCCTTTCAAAGACAAAAACTATCACTTGAGGAACATTTTTCCCCCTATACCACACAAATCCGACTTTTAACGACCCAAAACAAGAAAGCTTTTGAAAACATTGTGGGAAAAGGAGAAAATGCTGGTAACCAGCATTTTCTCCTTTTCCCACAAAGTTTTCTACACAATCAAAGAGAGAAACCATCATGTAAGCAACATTTAATTTATCGTCTGCAAATGCTTTCAATTTCATCCAGTCCAAAATTTTGTCGTTTGGTAAAGGGTTAATACTGTCATGTGCAAATTATTCAATTCAGTCAGGTCTAAAATTTTGTTGTTTTATGAAGAGTTAATCTGCTAAATAAATCAAAGGTCCAATAGCAGCCAAAAGTAAACAATGAGTATTAAACTGCATTTAAATGAATGAATGAATGAATGAATGAATGGAGTTTTATGGCCCGTAGACAGCAAAGGTCATTTTGGGCGCACTAACAACTAATACAATGCATTTAATTGAGCAAACTGTAATGTTACGGAAATGGCTGAAAATACAAGCTGTGTAAACACTAAAGCATACTCTGTGAAAAGGGGATTTAACTCTTTACCAGCTCACAAAATTTTAGACTTACCCAAATTGAAAGCATTTATAGATGACAAGCAACAAGTAGCTAAAATCAAGGTTTTTGTACTCAAAAGGGTAGAAAACATAGTGGGAAAAGGAGAAAATGCTGGTTACTTTTTCCCACTATGTATTCAAAAGCCTTCTTTGTTAGGGTATTGTGTGGTAAAGAGTTAATGCATCTGCAAAAAGTATTGATGCAGGTCTGCGCATACTGGCCGTAGTTGGCCGAAACTTTTTTCTGTAAAGGCTACATAGCATAATATACAGGACAAGGATCAGACCGTCATTACTTACATAAAAAAAAAAGAAATTAAAGGCCAAGTAGTTGCCAAATGTAAACAATGCAGGTGTTAAAATGCATTCAAATTTAGATCATATAATTTTGAAGTAAAGAAATTTTGTTAAGATGATAATCTAATAATGTCAGTTGGTCCAAGTGTTAGCCATTCGCAGAAAAAAGATTTCTAAAATCAGGTAAAAAGTTAGCAAAAGATAAAGCAACTTGGCAACTTTTTTTCCTAGTTTTAAAATTCATTTTTCTGCCAGGGACTTACACTTGGACTGACTGCAAAAACACTTTGCTTTTGGCCACCACTGGGCCTTTGGTTAACAAGTATATTCTTACTATCATACATGTGGTTAAAAGTATTTCAATTTGTGATACCGAAAAAGATTATCCCTTTACCACATAATCCAAAGTTTTAATGATCCTGATAAAGAAGGCTTTTTAAAAAAAAATGTGGGAAATGGATAAAATGCTGGTATCCAGCAATTATTTTCCTTTTCCCACATATTTTTTAAATGTTCACAGACAAATCTCATAATTTGAGTTCCATTTGTCATCTGCAAGAGATTTCAATTTTAAAGTCCAAAATTTTATCGTCTGGTAAAGAATTAAGCAACTTGAAACTAGATACTGGCACAATTTTTCTTTGTATTTGGTCTTTCATTCTGCAATATCTTTACAATATGACATGTATTTATTCTTTACACAGTACTATACAGGATAGTTTTCTGACCTTCCAAAAATAAAAAAAAAAACCTTACTAACCAGAAAAGTCACATGACTAAGGGCCTGGTTTATTTATGGTCAGTAACTTGATATTGTGGATGCTTAACCCTTTACCACACAATCCCAACATTTAATGACCCTGGGAAAACAACCCTTTTGAAAAAATCATGGGAAAAGGAGAAATACTCAATAATAGCCTTTTCTCCTTTTTCCACAATGCTTTCTACCCATTAACAGAAGAATCCCAGAATTTGAGCTAAATCTCTGCAAGTGCTTTTAAATTGAAGAACTCTAAAATTTTGTAGACTGTTAAAGAGTTAAGACATTTTGAAATAAGCTACTGGCCCCCTTTTCTTAAATTTGGTCTTTTGTATCATGATATCACTAGGAAATGACATGTATTTATTCTATACCCATTACTATACAGACTTTCTTTCTGACCTTTAAAAAGAACCCCAAACCTACCGAACTACAGTTTGGTTTAAGGTTAGGGTTTTTATGACAAAGTTAAAAATGGAGGTCGAACAGGACATTTTATGAAATTTATTGTAAGAGGTCTGTTCCTTTGGCAGAGTTGCCGTATCTTGCCAGTTTTACCATACTAAAATTATATTAGTATTTTACTGTTCACTATTTTTACCCATGTATTACTCTTTATCGAACCAGAATTTTCTCCTTTACCCAAAATGTTTTCAGAAGCCTTCCTCTCCAGGGTTGTTAAAAGATTGGATCATGTGGTAAAGGAATAATCAACCTGTGCTACTAAACCCTTTCCCAGATGACAAATTTTGGACCCTTTCAAATTAAAAGCATCTGCATACAACAAATATGAAAGTGTTTTGAAAGGGTAGATAAACATTTTGAAAAAAGGAGAAAATGCTGGTTACCAGCATTTTCTCCTTTTCCAACAATGTTTTCTTAAGGCCTTTTCCTCAGGGTCATGAAAACATTGGATTCTTTGGTAAAGGGTTACCTACAGTTATCTGTGCCTAATTGTTCAACATACTTTTTCAACCAAAAGAAATGCTCCATTTTTTAATTTCTGCCCTTTTTTTTCCCCAATTAACTAAGAATAAATATGTTCACAGGCATTAATATTGCATAGACATAATTATTATGACTCTATTATAACTGTGCCTCCTTAAGTAAAATAATTACCAATATAGGGGTACATTATCTGAGTATGACCCAATCTGATGACATGTGGGCCACTGTTAAAACAACGTGGTTGTTTGTTTGTTTGTATGGCGTTTAACACCATTTTCAACATTACTTTAGTTATGTGGTAGCAGTCAGTTCACCTGCTCATTCTTTCCTAGAGGTTCTTTTACCACTACTTTGCACACTTTTCTTCCCAAACCACTGTCCACTTTCCAACAAAACCATCATGGAAACAATGACCAGCAGTGAGCAAGTCCTGTAGCAATGAATATCATCAATCCTCAGAGTGAATTTAACAAAGCTGGAACCTCCTGGGTCAGTATTCACCAACCATTCTTGAGAACATTCTTTGTCTTATTCTCCAAGATTTTCTAAAAGTGAAAGTAGCACAACTTCTGATTGGCTGAACCAACTGGTTTAGCCAATCAGAAGTTGTGTAAATCCCCTAAAGTTTTCTGTTCAGCCTTTAACCTGTCACCAAACAACCACATGTTTTAACCCTTTCCCAAACAAGCCCTGGTTTTCACGTGTCTGCAGTACAAGTCTTTTCAAAACACTGTGGGAAAAGGAGAAATTGCTCGTAATGAGCAATTTCTCCTTCTCCCACACTGTTTTCTGCCCTTTTGGAGAACTTTCTGCCATTTTCATCAAATTTAAAATTGTCATCTGCAAACTCTTTGAATTTGGACCAGTCCAAAATTTGTCATTTGGGAAAGGGTTAACAAACCTGAGGAAGGAAGCATTTGAAAATATTAAGGGATATGGAGAAATTTCTTGTAAAACTTGCTTGTAATTTCTCCTTTTCCAGCAGTGTTTACTATCCTATCAGAAAATTTCAGTTCATTTTGTACCCACTTCAATATTGTCATCTACAGTTTCTTTCAATTTGGAAGAGTCCAACATTTGTCTACATTTAAGTCTTTTACAACTAAAAAAATAAGTAACATTTTTTCAATGGCTACAAAAACAGTTCTGCTGGAAAATGAAGAGACAGTACAGAGTCAATCAAGAACAAATTATTTAACAGAGTCGATCAAAGATCAGACCGCATTTTCTGTGCTGTATAGTCAATATTGTCCTCAAAGGCTTCTTGTGTTGTCTTTCAAGAGTAAACTTCTACCATTTAACCCCTAAAGCACTGAATAAATGATTTGGACCTGTTTAATAAGGAAAAACAGCTCATATTATTGGTATTTCAAGATTGTTTCTCTTTGAATATGTAATATAGTAGCAGACAGTGTAGATAAAGATCAGATTGCACATTCTGTGCAGTCTGATCTTGATCTACACTGTCTGCAAAAGCAACTTAAATTGGTTCCAGGGTTTTAAGGGTTAACTCTTTACCACACAACAAAATTTTAGACCAGTCTGAATTGAAAGCCTTTGCAGACGACAAATAAAATGGGGCGCAAATGACAGTATCTGTCTTTGAGATTGTAGAAAATATTGTGGGAAAAGAAGAAAATGCTGGTTACTAGCATTTTCTTCTTTTCCCACAATGTTTTCAAAAGCCTTCTTCAGGGTCATTAAAACTTGGGATTGTGTGGTGACAAGTTGATACTGTACTGTGCCATTGTAACACTTTGACCTTAGGCGTAGGACGGTGTACATGTGGGATACATATTAGGAAATGTACCATAGGAGTTATACATGCCCTGGGTATCAGGTGAAATACGGATCCCAGCGTGTTGTATAATCGTGTCTCTGTGTTATGTCTGTCCATATAAATATGCGTGCGGGGCGAGCCGGCAGTGGAGAAGTAAGGTGACAGGGCAAGAGAACGAGAGAGACAGCGAGCTGAACATCTGACTCTAGGAAATTAAAATGTAGAAAAACTTTCGAACTGTTTTCGTGTTTATTTATTAAAACAAGTGGTT
Organism: Tridacna gigas; assembly: GCA_945859785.2. Lineage (NCBI taxonomy): Eukaryota > Metazoa > Mollusca > Bivalvia > Cardiida > Cardiidae > Tridacna > Tridacna gigas. The sequence goes on along the minus strand of OX244036.2, from coordinate 32,720,910 downwards.
TGTGTCACATATATCTATTTTTGGCGGCATGACCAGGATCTGGATTTACCGGAACAATTACAACAAAGTACTCCAAAACCCTAAGTCAAAAAACTTTGTGAAAAATGACAGCAGAACAATCTCCTTTTGTCAGACTTTTTGAAACTATGGGAACTAGAGAAAATTATGCAACGTTGACAAAGACACAGACAGAAAATGTGAGACTGATAGCTTATCAATCTAGCCAAGGTCCAGTTAGTGATTTTCTAAAATGCTACCTCTCTTCAAATAGAAATAATAATAAGTACTTTGTTTAAAGAGGGTGAAAAAAACTCATTTAGTTGTTAAACTAATCTCCCATGAGGCCCTCTTAAAAAAAAAAAAAAAAAAACCAAATCACTCTTGGGATCAAATAAAACAAGAGTTAAGAATACGATTTGGTGAAGTCATAGATTGCCAACGTGCACTCCTGATGCTTAGAAGAGTAAAGCAAAATAAGGAGAGTCAATTCAAGTATACGCTGAGCCCTTACTCGCCTTAGCAGAAGACGCTTTCGCGGGTCAAGACAACGCCTCAATACAGTGCCAGTTAGTTGGCTATTTTATAGATGGGTTACAATTTGATTACATGAAAATGAGGGATAACCCGACTACTTTTAACGACGCCGTTAAATCGGCTACTGGAGAACAAAATTTAAGAAAACGTTTTACGCTGCATACAGGCATTGAGCCAAAAGAACCTATGAACAACAGGGAAGAAGAACCCATGGACATTAGTCATTCAAGACCAAAAATTACTTGTTTTTATGGTAAGAAACAGGGTCATTGTGTTAAGGATTGCAGACTTCGATTAAAAAAAAGAGGCAACTGTAAACTCAGCACAAAACAATACGAAAACACAAACTGGTAGAAAGTATCCCATTGTATGCTTTAACTGTCAAGGGATCAGTCATATAGCTAGAGAATGTCCAAATGCAAATTTTCATGCAGGCAGGCCACAAAATCAGTTAAACGCGACGGCTTTCCACATGTAGAAGCCAATGCGGGGAGCGATAGTTTACAAAACCAGGGTTGTAAAATTGTTATAATTGTTATAAATTCGGTAACAAGGTCCAAATTCATTACTTATAAATATTGAAAAAAAAATATAGAGCATTAGTAGATTCAGACGCCAAAGTGTCATTAATTCATCGACATGTCTACAATTCCTTGTCTACAATTCCTTGAAAAACAAACCAAAGTTAAGAAAACATGATCTAAGTCTTGCAACTGCCGGAAATAAGCCCTTGAAAATAGACAGCTTCATTGAGTTAGATTTTTGTATAGGTGGAATAAAGATGTTACATAAATTCTATGTAGTTCAAAATCTAAACTGTAATGTTATTATAGGATTAGACTGGTTACAATCACATGGTGTGTGCATTTACCATGACCTTGGTTGTGTCAGGGTCGATCAGACATACATTCCCCTCGTGGACGATATACATATTGCTTCCGTTGCTAGGTTAAAATGCAAGGTTACTATCCCCCCACAGACTGCCCATAGGTGAGAAAACACTCTGGATTACCTACAGAGCAAGAGTATGAGATCACACCTTTTGAACTAGGTCAACCTGGAAATGAGCCAGGTCTTCTTATGATGAACTCTATCACAATGCTTTCTGGGAATCACCGCCTACCTGTAATGTTGGTTAATAACACAAACAAGACCTTATCTTTCAAATTCGGAACACCCGTTGCCCATATCTCATTAATTCACCCTACAGAGGTTATGACTGTAGATAAGACTATCCCAGGTAAATGGAGTTTGGTAAAAAAAATCAGATAGCCCAAATAATTTTGACATTACTGAGTTAGATAACCTGATCGTTCCTCCCGAACATAAAAACAAGGTGATTGACCTTATTACCAAAAATGTCGATCTGTTCCCAAACACAGACGCTGAACTTAGTCATACCAACACAGTTCGTATGAAAATTGATACTGGTGATTGCCCACCTATAAAACTGAAACCTTACCATACCCAGTTAAATAACAGGAAGGTCACAGACAAGGCCAGAGATGAAATGTTAGGTGCAAATATAATTGAAAGAAGTCGATCAGCTTGGTCATTTCCCATGGTCATTGTAGATAGAAAAGATGGGTCAAAAAGATTTTGTGTTGACTTTAGAAAATTAAATAAGATTCCTAAATCAAATTCATATCCACTTCCAGTCATTGATGATATCTTAGCTTTGTTAGGAAGAGCCAAATACTTTAGTTCACTAGATTTAAAGTCCGGTTATTGGCAAGTTTTAATGGATGAAAATGACAAAGATATGACAGCTTTTACATGTCATCGAGGTCTTTTTCATTTTAATGTCATGCCGTTCGGGCTGACCAATGCTCCTGCGATATTTCAGGAATTAATGAACCATGTTCTTGAAGGGTTAAGTGATTTTACTACTGCTTACTTGGATGATATCCTAATTTATTCAGAAACTCTTGAAAAATGTCTAGAACATATCCAACTTGTGTTCGACCACTTACATAAGCATAGTCTATGTCTTAAATTGAAAAAGTGCAGTATTCTTATAAAGGAAAAGAACTATCTAGGTTTCGTAATCAATGAACGTGGCATTCATCCTGAGCAAAAGAAGGTCGATGTAATTCGATCGCTCTCACCTCCCTCGAGTGTGAAGGAAGTTTGTAGCTTCATTGGAATGTGTAGTTATTATAGGAGACTTGTCCCACATTTCTCGGATATCACTGAATCAATTATAGGTTTAATTAGGAAGTATGCCAAGTTTAGGTGGTCTGAAGGATGCCAATTAGCCTTTGATAATATATATGTTGGCAGAGTTACCACTTCTTTGTTTTCTAGATACTAGATTACCATATAAATTGTACACCGATGCCAATGATAAATGTATAGGTGCTTGTCTTACGCAGACACTTATATAGGAAGATCAAGACCTTGAACGACCTCTATATTATCTCTCATATAGGTTGAGTGATACACAAACTAGGTGGTCTACTATTGAGAAAGAGGCTTATGCAATACATTATAGTCTCTAGAAACTAGATCACTACTTACACAACGCAGAGTTCACTATTTTCTGTGACCATAAACCACTTAAGTCTTTGCTTGAGTCACCAATGCAAAACAAGAAAGTTTCATTGTGGGTGTTAAGCATAGCAGGCTATAACTCTACAATTGAGTATCTTGCAGGCACGAAGAATTCGGTCACAGACCTTTTATCTCGTGTGCCACCAAACGCATTACAGTCAGTTGATTCTCCCTTACTTGACCCAGATGTTAGTGGTCAGATGTTTTGGATAAGTGCCTTGAACTCAAATCATTTTAGGCTGAAACAGTTTGCAAGATGCCAGCTGCATTTCAAGAATAAGATAGAAAAGCCTATCTACAGAAGTGAACTTGATATGGCTGCTGAGCAAGATAAGGATGAAACTATTCTTCAAATTAAGCAGGGCTTAAGAAATGAATCCTGATCTGCGTCTCTTGCAAAAAAAACCACTTGCTCTCAGATAACATTTTGTACTTTATTTTGTACCCAGATACTGAACCAATCCTTCGTATTTATATTCCCAGTCATTTACAAAATGCTATCTTAGCAGAGTATCACTCTACTTTAGGGCATATGGGAACAGATAAGACTTGCGAAGGGCTAAGTATTATTTAGTTAATTTATATAAAGACGTTACATTGTATGTAACATCATGTACAGTTTGTCAGATGCGTAGCAACCAAAAAACAAAAACAGCTATATACCATAAACTGATACACCACTATATGCGTGGGCAAAATGTGCTGTAGATATTAGTGGGCCATACCCTACGTCATTGTCAGGAAACAAGTAGAGTGGTAGCTTTATTGACCTATTTTCAGGATACCCTGAAGCATTTGCTTACCCTGATAAAAGTGCCCAGACGATAGAACACTTAATTATTAATGAAATCTTTGTTCACTACTCTTGTCTGCTACAAATTCTGTCTGACAATGGTTCTGAAAACATAAATCAAACAGTAAAAGAAACATTAGTTGAATTAAATATACACCATGTAGCAACGTCCTTTAACCACCCACAAAGTAATGGTTTGATTAAAAGATATCACCATACTTTAGTCGACATAATATCAAAAAAATTACAAACAGATGTTGGCTCATGGGATATGTTTCTAAATCAGGCTTTAGCAGCAATACGCTTCGGTGTTAACGAGTCTACAAAACGTTCATCTTTCTTTCTTTTATTTGGCAATGAACCAGTTTTACCTATTGATAATCTTGTGAAAAGAAGGCAAAAAATATCAGGGTGAAGAACCTAACAAACTATCCTTGGAACAACAACATAAAGCGTTTCTTTTGGTACATCAAAATAGACAAAAAGCAAAAAAGAAACGGAATAAATTGGCAGATTGCCATGCTCAAGAAGTAAAATTTCAGGTAGGCGATCCTGTATATTACAACAAGAGGGCCATGATGGCCCTGTATCGCTCCACTGGCTTATGAATATAAACCATAAATACTAAACATTTCAATTCTACGCCAAATGGTTTCAAAATGAAGACTTACAAAGTTTTCTCTGTAAAAGCCCATGTGAAAGTTGAGACCCGTAGGGCAAAGCCATTTTTGATCCCAGATCTATAATTACTTGAACCCTGGTAGAGGTCCACAAGATAAAGCCACATGCCAAAATAATACAAGTCCTATGCTGTATGGTTATAAATAAGGTGATTTTCAAGTTTTGTCCATATGAAGCCTCTGTAAAACATAAGACCCCTGATGCAAGGCTAATTTCAAAAAAAAGATCAAAACAGGAAGATTTCTTAAGTTGTCACTATGTAAGCCCATGTAAAACTTGTGACCCCTGTGGCGGGGCCAATTTTGACCCCAGGGCTAAAATTTTGGCCTGCTTGGTAGAGGCCCACTAGATATAGCTACATGCAAAATTTGGTAGGTCTAGGACCTTATGGCTAGGTAAAGGAAGATTTTTAAAGTTTTCTCTATATAAGCCTATGTAAAACTTGTGACCCCTGGGGCAGAGCCAATTTTGACCCCAGGGCTATAATTTGAAGAAACTTGATAGAGGTCTACTACATGCCAAATTTGGTAGCCCTATGCCTTATGGTTTCAGACAAGAAGATTTTTATAGATTTCCAATATTTTTCAGTTTTGTTGCCATGGCAACCAGAGTTTTTGAAGGAATCAAATTCTTTCAAGAAATTCTGAAGAGGACCATGGCAGGATCATTTCTGTGAAGTTTCATGAAAATTGGATGGGTAGTTTCAGAGAAGAAGATGTTTGAAATACAAGTTAACGCATGGATGGACGGACGCACGGACGGACGCACAGACGGACACACGGACGCACGATGGACATCGGGCCATGACATAAGCCCGCTGGCCTTCGGCCAGTGGAGCTAAAAATCATACTAGAAAAAATAAGTTAGATATCAAAAGGCAACACTATTATAGGATAATTGAACAAACTTCACCTGTTACATTTATCATAAGAAACCAATTAGATGGAAATATTACAAAAGTCCAAACACAGCATTTACGACTTGCTAATTTGAATGAATGGGAAATTCCGAGAAATGAAACAGGTAGAAAGTTACGACACTCCAATTATGTTGTCCCACCTGTTTTGTCCGATGATTCTTCTGATTCAAATTCTGACACAGTTTCTTACAGGTCATCATGTTTGTGATAAACATGTTGGCTGCAGTGACCATAACCAGCAAAGCAATCATAACAAATGAGGTGATCATACCAATTAATCTAATAGTAAAAGACAATGTTGTCTTCTATAAAACAAACGAAATATCTACAAGTACAGCAAAATGGCTAGCAACCATAGTTATCGATTTTCAGGAATTAGAGCAGTTGATGGCAAGTTTAAGAGAAGATTCTTTGGCATTAAACCAACACAGAATAGTACATGTTGTTGAACAGAGTCTTACGATTATAAACGAATCACGTGTTCTGATCCGTGAAAATAGACAATCAATATTGAAATTATTGGTAGTATCCGAGAAATCTTGAAGTACATGCGCTTATAGATTTGCTTATCGATGAAATAAATGTGTTAATTCACAATGCTCGATCATTTTTGACTGAAGTAAGGTAACAATCGGATTATCTTGCTCTTGGAAAATTATCTACCAGAATAATAAATCCACTTCGGTTGAGACAACTACTCTTAGAAATACATGAAACAGCCCCAGATTTAATGGCTCTGATCGCAAATCCAAAAACAGATATTTGGTCTTTCTATAAATATCTTACGATATCAACTCTTTTTTTTCGATGGAAAGGTCATTATAGTCATTGCCTTACCTATGCTAAAATTAGATACTAAATATGAAGTATACATGGTTGTTTCTATTCCGATCTTACAATGTTACAATCAACCACCCTCAAAGGTCAGAACGTACAGATTTGTTAGCCATCTACAAATTAGAAGCAAACAACTTTTTAACTGACAAGGCTAGGACAAAATATCAGTTATTGACTGATAATGAAATACAAGCATGCAGCCATAAAAATGCTAGGTTTTGCACAGTGTATAGTCCTGTATTCTCTACAAGTCTGAGTAATGCGTGCCAAATTAATCTTTCTGTATCTACTACGGAAGCGATAAGAAAGCACTGTGTTACGCAAATAACCTCAATGAACTTACCTGTAGCTAGACACTTGTTTGATTCTACCTGGTTAATTGTCTCTAAGGAAAGTTTGAAATTCGTACCAGTGTGTAATGGCCAGCATACAGAATTGCATAGTAAACTGCCCTTAGACGTTATCAAGGTTGAAAATGAATGCATTGCCTCAAACAAACATTTCTCTCTGATGGAATCTTTTGTTGTAGGAAAATCTAATGTATCACGTGAAAATTTCTGGGAATTGAAAACTGTAAATTTCTCTCATTCAATGGTTTGGCAACCTTTAAATGACAGATTCCCTAACGTATCGAATATTTCACTCCCAACCCAGTTGACCGACATCAAAGACTTATTGTTGAACAATTTGATTAGACAATTAGAATTATCAACTGACACCGACTTAGACTTAGATTCTGACAGGACATTTTGGCAATACGCTAGCCTAGTGCTCGCTATTACGTTGTTTATATTTGTCATTGTCTATTGCTATTGTAAACGACGCAAAGAGAGTTGTTATCTGCCAAGTTGTTTTCACAATTTGTGCATGGTGCGACGACAGAAGACGGTTACAGCTGAAGCTGAGCTCTGAGCCATGGAGTCATGTAGGAACAAACTACCAGCCGGATCTGCGCCACCACTGTCTGCAGAAGTTAAGTACAATCCAAGTTTGTACCCATGAATCATAACCAAGGATACCAGGTTATGAGCAGACAGACAAAGTTAACGTTTTACATGTTTTATCTTTATTTTTCATAATTGTAATGATAGGGGGTAAAAAGCCCACGTAACTGCCTCAAGAGTTGTGTGGTGAAGAACCCAATTAAGACATCTTTTCTTATGTTTTTGATAAAACCACTTGTGAACATAATTAATCTCTCTCTCTCTCAACAAAAAAAATATGAACAAACGTTTAAAAAGCCCAAGAAAAAGAAGCAACTCACCAAACCCGTACTGAAACACCAAACTAGTAGTAAAACAATGGCAAAGAACGATTGGAATAAAATAGTACATGAGGTTTCGCAAACAGCGGAATTCCTCTTGAAAATGGACATACCTTATGTATACCCAGTGGACCTAACCAGATTAGTTACTAACATCACCACAGAGGCAGCAACCAAACTTACGACTGGTGGATTCACAGCCATTTACGAAGAAGTGACAACGGTGCCAGCAGCTACAAACTACCACGTGCGAGAAACACTTGGATGTGATGGACGGCCAGTGTGAAGCCAGACAACAAATACAGCAATAACATTTAGAATAGAAATTAAGTCAATTGTTCTTTTTACTTTAATTTGTAAGTGATTAACAACAACAGTTGAATTAATATCTGTTAAAATTTTTAGATGTTATGCTGACAAAAATTTACGGACGCTCTGCTGACATGTGATTTACTTACAGGTTTAGAAATTAGTGTAGTGTTGAACTGCTCTTGATTTTGACCTTTTCAACAAGTGCCATTAATTTTAACTTATTTAAATTTTCAACAAGTAGAAAATCTTAAAAGAAAGGGACGGATGTAATACTATGACCTTAAGCATAGGTGTACATGTGGGATACATATTAGGAGATGTACCTTAGGATTTATACATGCCCTGGGTATCAGGTCAAATATGTGATCCCAGTGTGTTGTATAATTGGCACATGTCTCTGTTATGTCCGTCCATATAAATATGCATGTGGGGCAAGCGGGCAGCAGAGAAGTAAGTTGAGAGGGCAAAAGAACGAGAGAGAGAGGGGGGGCTAAACATCTGACTCTAGGAAATTAAAACGTAGAAAAGCTTTCGAACTGTTTTCGTGTTTATTTATTAAAACAAGTGGTTTGTGTCACACCACTGCCATTTCCATTTCTGCCATTAAATATTAGAGATTTGCGAATTAATACAAAGACGAATACGGTGACGGCGGCGAGAAAAATCAAGGGGTCATTTCAATGTACACAGATATGGAGCGCCACATTAAAACTGTGCATCAGCATAAATCACATGAATGAAAATCCTGCATTGTGTGATCTTATACATATATGACATTATTTAATGCTTCCATATTGTCAATATGAATTATGAATGTAGAGATGAAAAATTTATCATCAATACACAGAATGAAAGTTTGCAAAACATATTTAAGGTGTATTCTGGGAGTCAGAATGTTTATTATATAAATAAGTCTTATTCCTATAGTTCATCCTTAACAGGACAGTTAGATAACTGTTAACCCCTAGAGTGTTGAATAAAAGAAATAACCTTTTTAGGCAAGAATATGTAACAATGAAGCAAACAGTAAAGATTCAAGACCAGACTGTATGTTCTGTGCAGTCTGATTTTAACCTACACTGTCCGAAAGCAAGTTAAGTCTGTTCAAGCATTGAGCTATCATGCTCTGGCAAAAGGGGGCCCAATGCATGTCCAAAAAAACAATTTGAGCTATCATGCTCTGGCAAAAGGGGGCTCAATGCATCTCCATATTGTATTTTATGTAGCAGGTCTTGACATAATTATGAATCCATAAAATCCAGTTTGTCTGATAAACCAACTGAATCAGGGGGGGTGGAATGGTCCTTTGACATGCACAAAATTGACAAATTTTAAAAAGTTTCGTTCCAGGTCAGTCTGCGCGAACTGCAGTTTGTAAAACAATGTAAGAAAAGAAATAAATTGCTTGTAACAAGCAATTGTTGCTCTTTTTCTCACAATGCTTTCAATAGTTTTGAAAGTTATTGATTTAGTGTAGGTTCGAAAAATTTTTTAACAGTTCTTTAACCCTTTACCAAACAATACCGAGTTTCAACAACACTTAGGAGGGAAATATTTTGAAAACATTGTACGAACATAATTAATTCCAACATTTTTTTCAGAGACATGTGAGCCATATTTAATTTGTCACCTACAAATCATTTCAATTTGGACCAGTCTAAAGTTGTTCTCTTTTTGTTTGGTATGGAGTTAAGTACCTCTAAAAGTTGCCTGAACAGTAAGGGGTTAGACAGTTTTTTAAGTATGGGAAAAAAAGGAAAAATCTTCTTTTTTTAAGGACTGGCACTTTTGAAACTTCGCTGTCTAGTGTACTGCAGATTGTAACACTAAGGCTAGGAATTATGAAGAATTAATTGCAGCATTGATCCATGATACATGTATCCTGCCATGGTAAATGGTATTTTCATGTATATATGGTACCTGTCACACTTAAGGGACCGTCTAGTCTCTCCGAAAAATATCAAGCCTGCCAAGCCTGAGGAGTCCGACAGCCTGTGTGGGTCAAAACCTTTCGCTTTAGGAGATTCTATGAATTTCAAATGGCAATTCCACGGTCATTTTGAAGATGTCGAACCTACCGGCCTTACTTGGCTTTGCACGCTTTTTATTTATGTGATTTACGCTTATATAAACCCCACTAGATACTTTTTATATTATTGGAAAATCTCATTATGGTAATACAGGCATGCATAGGTTTATTCCAATGATTAATTTTATTGATATGTATTAACTTTCCACACTAATGAGTAAAATTCACAATAGCCCAAAGATAAGTAAGTGCTCCCTAGTATGGAAAGCCATGGCTGTCATACACAGTTCTTTTATGATTCATAGCACTGTTGTCACAATATAACGAAGTTTGGTTCAATATAAACATGTTTTCATTTCATATATAGTTAAAATGAACCCATATATTGCGACAATGGTGCAATGCATTGTAAGAGAACGTTATAAGACAGCCATGGCTTTCCATACCCTAAGTACATGGTTATCTTCTTTAAGAACATGAGCTCATCACCGTACATGAACTATGATAATATAAACTGATAATGAAGGGTTTATCGCGTTGTAGCTTATGCACAATTTTAACTTGGCGAGTCACACATTTATGTATTGAAATGACCCCTCAATTTTTCTTGTCACTGTCATCGTCTTCGTATTAATTTGCAAATCTCTAATACCAGTATTACCTCCACTATGTTAACCTCTGCATTTATTACCTAGTTCTAACATGCATTATACAGTCACGTTCTTGACATATGCCCGTTTAACCTACAAAAACTGAAATATGTCATTATAAGTTATACCCAGTTTTCTACCCAATTTAACCCTTTGCCAAACAATCCCATGTTTTGCCAACTCTAAGGAAGAAGGCTTTTGGAAACATTGTGGGAAAAGGAGAAAATGCTGGTAACCAGCATTTTCTTCTTTTGATACATTATTTTCAACCATTCAAAAGACAATTGTATTTTGAGGCATACTGAATCTGTTCTCTACAAAATTTAATGTTATGGATTAGGCCTAGTATAAAATTTTGTCGTCTGGTAAAAAGTTAACCATTATACAAGTACACATATCATGTTAATCTGTACCTAGTTTTCGACCCATTTTAACAAAAAAAACCACTTGATCTGACTGTAAGCCAACACTCAACACAATTATAGGGCTTAAAGCATAAACAAGATATACCCATACCCTGTCTTTTTGTAATTAACTCTTTATTGCACCTATCTCCAATAAAATCGTTATAATTCAGGACTTTAACCCCATAATTTCAGAGAACTAAAACTGTAACCCCTAGAGTTGGTTTTCCAGATAATGTGTATTATAGACAACTAGACTGATTGATTGAACAGTATTTTACACCACTTTCAACATCATTTCAGTTATATCATGGTGACAGCTTTAATACTTATTGATGTATATCCTTGGTTTCACCAGTACTAGGCTAGGGTTCTGAAGTGACTTGTCCAAGGACATTCCAATGAAAAGCCCAGTGCTTTGAATGAGGGTCAAACCCAAGGTCTCCAAGTTAAAAACCCTACACCTTACCACTAAGCCACACAGGGCCTCTTTAGGGACTATACAGAATATACACTCTGATCTTGGATTCACACTGTTTGCTATTTGGAAGAAATTTGAACTCTGTAGACTTGTCCAGATTGAAAGCATTTGCAGACCACAATTTAAATGCGACTCAAATGATAGAATATGTCTTTGATAGGGTAGAAAACATTGTGGGAAAAGGAGAAAATGCTGGTTACCAGCATTTTTTCCTTTTCCCACTGTGTTTACAAAATAAATCTAGGCCATTGTACCAAGGTCATTCCTGGGGACAAAAAGGTCTAAAAGCTAAATGAGCTAAAAAAAACCCTCACCAAGCAATCTTGTGTTTTATCAATCCTGAGGCATTCGCCTCTTTTTTCTGCAATATTTTCTAATCTTTCAATTCTCTCATTTGAGCCAGCTTTTATCTGTTGTTCCAGCTTTCAATATGGAAAAGTCTAAATTATTGTTGTTTCATAAAGGGTTATATTCAGCAATTTTTCATTTTGCCACAATATTATTATGTGAACTCAGTCATGTTTTTAAAGAATGCATACAAAATTGCCTACTGCAGGTTTGTTTCAGCAGATTCTGAGTAAACATTTGCCTGTCAAAAAAAGCCCTTGGCCTATCCTTATTGTGTAGGGGTAAACCCAGGACATACATAAACATAATAGTTGTCGTAATGAAATAACAGAAATGATGTTGAAACAGCATTTAAAACTCAACCACATAATCTTAAGTTTCAACAATTCTGATTGAGAGCCTTTGAAAACATTGTGGGAAAAGGAGAAAATGCCAGTAACCAGCATTTTCTCCTTTTCCCACAATGTTTTCTATCTATTCAAGGACAAATACTATCATTTGAAAAACATTTGAAATGTCGTCTGTAAATTCCTTCTATATAGACAAGTCTAACATGTTGCCACATGGGAAACAGTTGAACACCATCCAGACTCAATCAACTGATCAATATTGAGGGCAAACAGGCATATCACGTGATTCAAGACTGTGCCCGACAATTTATCCCAGACTTATCTTGCCACCTGAGGTCCTGCGTGGCTCGGTGGTAAAGTGTGGGACTCATAACCTGGAGACCCAGGTTCGAGCCCTACCTGATCCGCTGGTTTTTTCGTGAGTGTGTCCTTGGGCAAGACACTTCAGAGCCCTAGCCTAGTACTGGTAAAACCCAGAAAATACATGAATATGTGAGCTGTCACCGTGATATGACTAAAATAATGTTGAAAGCAGCTTAAAACACCATTAAATCAATCAATTAATCAATCATTATCTTTTCACCTCAAGAAACAAATTTGAAGCAGGCAAACTTTAACTCTTTACAAAACAATACCTTTGTTTTAACAACACAGATGAAGAAGCAGTAAAAGGCAAAAATGGTCTTAACCATTATTTTCACCTTTTCCCAGAATGTTGTCAACCTTTAAGCAAGGATACATTTTATCATTTAATGATGATGGTCATTGCGACATGATTCATTCCTCTCTCACTGCTGCCCATTGTTTCGACACTGGTTATGCAGGAAAGCAGCCAGTGGCTTGGAAAGAATATTGTGCGTAGTACTGTTAAAAGAAACTCCAGGAAAGCGTGGATAGATGCTCTGCCTCCGGCAATATAACTGAAATAATGTTGAAAATGGTGTTAAATACAATACAACCAATCAATTATTTGTCTGTCTCTCTGACTGTCTGGCTCCCTTCTCACAGTCAGGTAAAAAGTTAAAGGGCCATACTCACAAACGCATTTAGGATGGGTTTGTGAGTATGGCACTTTAACTTTTTACCAAACGACAAAATTATAGACTGATCCAAATTGAAAGCATTTGCAGACGACAAATTAAATGTTGCACAAATTATGAAATTTGTCCTTGAAAGGTTAGAAAACATTGTGGGAAAAGGAGAAAATGCTGGTTACCAGCATTTGCTCCTTTTCCTACAATGTTTTCAAAAGTCCCTTTCCTTGAAGTCGTTAAAAGTCGGGATTGTGTGGTAAACGGTTAATTGCATTCTAATTATCTAATCCAAAAGAATTTTCTATAATTTAAAGGACACAATTTCTGACTGGCTAAAGCATTCGAATTAGCCAATCAGACATTCTTTTACTTTCTAAATTTCAAATAAAAAAAAAGTGCTGTAAAGAATGGTAGGTGAATACTGGACCTATACCTTAGTAAAATTTAAGATTTTCTCTCCTTAAGTCCTACTTCATAACGAAAGTCCCCATACATCATCCAGCACTGCTGTTTTCTGTTTTATTTAAATAGTAAAGATTAACTAGAAAACACACTTTTTTAAAATATGTCCCTCTTGTAAAACTTGCCTATTTAGCGAGAAAAATGATGACAATGCGTTCGTTAACTCTTTACAACATAATCCAAAGTTTTAATGACCCTAAGTAAGAACGCTTTTGAAAACATTGCAGGAATACGAGAAAATGCTGATAACCAGCATTTTCTCCTTTTCCCGCAATGTTTCCTACTCTATCAACAAAACATCTATTGTACCACATTTGATTGGTCAATTCTGCAACAGCTTTCAGTGTGGTTGAGTCTACAGTTTTGCTATGTGGTATAGATTTAAAAAGTAATAAGTTAAATTGGTATCATTAATTATAGCAAATGGAATGAAGATTAACTACTATAAGTAAAATAAGAAAAAGAGCAAAACAGGAAAAAAAACACTTCTCACGATGAAGACTTCAGATAGCAAAAATTATCTGTTTTTCACTTGTTTACCCCTTCTCCATAATTTTAATGATCTCATGTTTAACGACCCTGGGTTTATCTGTATATTTATCTGCCTTTTGTGGGCAGGTAAACAAACAGATAAACCAACAAACTGAATTAAAGTACGTACCTAGTAAACCAAAAAAGTATTCATAAAGTTATATAACTTAGAGCGAGATTTCCAGTTTTCCATTAGTTACTGCTTCTTGTTTAACTTTACCAAAACAATCCCAAGTTTTAGACCCTGATGAAGGAGGCTTTAAAAACACTGCGGGAAAAGGAGAAAATGCTTAGGTAACTTGCATTTTCTCCTTTTCCCATGAGGTTTTTCACCCTTTGAAAGATAATTCTTTTCATTTGAATCAGATTTCATTTCACAGATCTCCGTATGCTTTCATTTTGGACAAGTCTGAAATTTTGGCATGTGGTAAAGAGGTAACTCTATGGACCAGACAATGTAGATGAAGGTCATCTGGAACTACTAAATAAGCCATGCTCTGGCAAAAGTGGGGTTAATGCATCTCCGTGATGCATGATAGCAAGCAAGTCATCACATAATTATGGATCCATAAAATCTGTTATGTCTAACAAGCGACTTAATCATAATGTAGACTCGTCCTTTGACATACAGACAATAGACTAATGGCAAAAAGTTTCCGCCCAGGTCAGCCTGCGCAGGCTGACCTAGGCCGATACGTTTCACAGATGCATTAAGCTCCCTTTTCACAGAGCATGGCTCAAATATTCAACGTTTAATATTTTAATAAAATAATATTTAACCCTTAAGCTGCTAATCGCAACCCACTGACCTTTTGCGGACAGTGTAAATCAAGATCAGACTGCACAGAACGTGTAGTCTGATCTTTGATCTACACTCTCCGATATGGTATTTTCTTTGCGGTGAAATCAAGTTTGAAACCGCAATGTTTGGGCTTTTAGTATTGAGTAGAAATTTGCATTTCATTTATTCAGCAGCTTAAGTATTACTATCTGATGTTGAAACTACAGTCTTTGAAAGTGTTTTGAGTATTCTTGGAAAAGGCACTTCAATTCTCCAATATTTGAGTGTTCTTCTTACAGAAACATTGTATTTCACTTGTTTACCCCTTCTCCAAAATTTTAATGATCTCATGTTTAACGACCCTGGGTAAATTGCCTTTTGAAAATATTTTGGGAATTGACAAAAATGATAGTAACCAGCATTCAATGCATTTCACTCAATGTTTTCTATCCACCTAAAGACAAATATAATCATAATTGAGCCACTTTAAGCATGTTGTCTGCAATTTACACTTTCGATTTGGACATGTCTACAATTTTGTCATATGGCAAAGCGGGAAGTCTTTCACTACTAATAATTACTAAACTTACATAGCTTTTGCTGATGCTGCAGATCAAGATCAGAATGCACACAGCATAAAGTCTAAGCTCTGATGCACTTCATCTGCTATCTAGTGCAAGATCAATCTTCTCATACACCTGGATAACTCTAACTTTTAGACTTCAAGAAAATAAGTCTCACTTTTGACTTCAAGAGAAAGTCACATGTATTTGAGCCATACTCTGGGATAAGGAAGGTGAATGCATCTCTGTGATGCATTGTACCAAGCAAGTAATCATATAGGTTTTTTCTAAGAAACGGCTGAATCCTGAGATAGAACTATCCTTGGACACACAGAAAATTTACAAACAGCAAATAGTTGAAGCCCATGTCAGCCTGCGCAGGCCAACATGGGTTGAGACTTTTGCAGATACATTAAAGCCCCTTTTCACAGATCATAGTTCATTTAGACTGCAGGTAAAAATTCCCTGGCAGCAAAACATATGAAACTTTCTCTAACTTCCAACGAAGTAAGGACTTCCCCTGCTATTTTCTCTTTATCAATCAACAATACACATTATGTATTTATGGGTTTGTCCAAATGAAAAGGAATTGCAAACAAGAAATTGAACTTGACTCTAACTAGGGGATTTATCTTTGGAAGGTTAATAAACATTGTAGGAAAAAGAGAAAATGCTGGTTATGAGAATTTTCTCCATTTTCTACACTATTATTCAAAGCCTACAAGTTTCCTGAGGGTTGTTAAAACTTGGGATTATTTGGAATAGGGTTACTGGTGATTTAATTCATAGTCTTGCATCAGTTGGCAGGTGGTATGGATCCAGGTTAGAACAGAATATGTTAACCCTTTACCAAATGATTCCAGGTTTTTACGACCATGGGTAAGACGGCTTTTGAAAACATTGTGGAACAAGAGGGTCATGATGGCCGTGGACGCTCACCTGAGTCAATAGGCGAAATTCACTCAACGTGCATATTTCAATTTCTGACCAATTGTCAGTTCAATTGAGCTGAAAATGTGGCCTCTAGAGCGTCCACAAGGAATTTCTGTAAGTTGACCTAGTGACCTAATTTATCACCCCACGTGACCCAATTTAGAGCTCATCAAAAAATTTATCAAGACAAACATTCTGAACAGTTTTCAAGTTAATTAAGCAATAAATGTGGCCTCTAGAGTGCCCACAAAGTGTTTCTTAGATTTGACCCAGTAACCTAGTTTATGACCCCAGCTGACCCAATTTCAAGCTCACCCAATATTTCATCAAGACAAACATTCTGACCAACTTTCAAGTCAATTGAGCAAGAAATGTGACCTCTAGAGTGCCCTACAGGTATTTCTTTAATTAGACCTAGTGACCTAGATTATGAGCCCAGGTGACCCAATTTTAAAGTCATCCTAGATTTCATCAAGACAAACATTTTGACCAATTTTCAAATCAATTGAACAATAAATGTGGCCTCTAGAGTGCACACAAGGTATTTCTTTAATTTGACCTAGTGACCTAATTTAAGACCCCACATGACCCAAATTCAGACTCATGTGAGACTTTATCAAGACAAACATTCTGACCAATTTTCAAGTCAATTGAGCCAAAAATGTGGCCTCTAGAGTGCCCACAAGGTATTACTTTAATTTGAACTAGTGATCTAGTTTATGATTCCAGGTGACCCAAATCCACACTCATCTAAGATTTTATCAAGACAAACATTCTGACCAAATTTCAGGTCATTTGAGCAATGAATGTGGCCTCTAGAGTGCCCACAAGGTATTTCTTTAATTTGACCTAGTGACCTAGTTTATGACCCCAGGTGACCCAATTTCGAACTGACTGAACATGTTGTGCTCAGGTGGGCTAACAAACTTAGAACAGGTTCACTACATACCAAATAACAAAGCTGTATGCCTTCAAGGTTTAGAAAAGAAGAATTTTAAAGTTTTCCTTCTTTGTTCCTATGTTAGAACTTGTGAACCCAGGGGCGGGGCCAGTTTTGACCCGAGGGGGATCATATGAGCAAACTTGGTAGAGGTCCACTAGGAGATGCTAGATGCCAAATATCAAAGCTCCACGCCTTCCAGTTTCAGAGAAGAAGAATTTTAAAGTTTTCCTTCTTTGTTCCTATGTTCGAAACTTGTGATCCCCCGGGCGGGGCCAGTTTTGACCCCAGGGGCATCGTATGAACAAAGTAGGTAGAGGTCCACTTGGAGATGCTACATACCAAATATCAAAGCTCTACGCCTTCCAGTTTCAGAGAAGAAGAATTTTAAAGTTTTCCTTCTTTGTTCCTATGTTCGACACTTGTGATCCCCCAGGCAGGGCCAGTTTTGACCCCAGGGGCATCATATGAACCAACTTGGTAGAGGTCCACTAGGAGATGCTAGATGCCAAAAATCAAAGCTCCACGCCTACCAGTTTCAGAGAAGAAGAATTTTAAAGTTTTCCTTCTTTGTTCCTATGTTCGAACTTGTAATCCCCGGGGTGGGGCCAGTTTTGACCCCCATGGGCATCATATGAACAAACTTGGTAGAGGTCCACTAGGAGATGCTACATAGCAAATATCAAAGCTCTACGCCTTCTAGAATCAGAGAAGAAGATTTTTAAAGTTTTCCTTCTTTGTTCCTATGTTCAAAACTTGTGACCCCCGGGGTGGGGCCAGTTTTGACCCCAGGGACATCATATGAACAAAACTGGTAGAAGTCCACTAGGAGATGCTACATACCAAATATCAAAGCTCCATGCCTTCAAGTTTCAGAGAAGAAGAATTTTAAAGTTTTCCTTCTTAGTTCCCATGTTTGAACTTGTGACCCCCGGGGCGGGGCCAGTTTTGACCCCTGGGGCATCATATGAACAAACTTGGTAGAGGTCCACTAGGAGATGCTACATACCAAATATCAAAGCTCTACGCATTCTAGAATCAGAGAAGAAGATTTTTAAAGTTTTCCTTCTTTGTTCCTATGTTAAAAACTTGTGACCCCCCGGGGTGGGGGCCAGTTTTGACACCAGGGGCATCATATGAACAAACTTGGTAGAGGTCCACTAGGAGATGCTAGATGCCAAATATCAAAGCTCCACGCCTTCCAGTTTCAGAGAAGAAGAATTTTAAAGTTTTCCTTCTTTGTTCCTATGTTTGAACTTGTGACCCCGGTGCGGGGTCAGTTTTGACCCCAGGGGCATCATATGAACAAACTTGGTAGAGGTCCACTAGGAGATGCTACATACCAAATATCAAAGCTCTACGCCTTCTAGAATCAGAGAAGAAGATTTTCCTATTTTTTGCCTTTCTGTTGCCATGGCAACCAGAGTTTTGGGTGGAATTCAATCTCTTGAACAACTTTGGTAGAGCTTTACCCAGGGAACATCCCTGCCAAGTTTCATCAAGATTGGCCCAGCGGTTTAGGAGGAGAAGATGTTTAAAGGAATTGTGGACAGACGGACAGATGGACGCCGGACAACGACCCATCACAATACCTCACCTTAGCACTTCGTGCTCAGGTGAGCTAAAAAGGAGAAAATGCTGGTAACCAGTATTTTCACCTTTTTCCATAATGTTTTCTACCATATCAAAGACCTAAGGCTCAGTTGTGCCAATTTTGAATTTGTCGTCTGCAGATGTTTTGAATTTGAAAGAGTCAAAATTTGTTGTATGGGAAAGGGTTAAATTACAGAAACATGATGTAATTGAAAGAATAGAAAGTCTTGAAGATATGGGCAGAATGTTAGATTACAGTAAAAGAGAGGTATTTCAAGGTCTTTTAAATGATTCTCTGTGTGTCTTTTAACCCTTTCCCAAACAAGCCCTGGTTTTCAGTGTCTGCAGTACAAGTCTTTTGAAAACAATGTGGGAAAAGGAGAAATTGCTCGTAACGAGCAATTTCTCCTTTTCCCACAGTGTTTTCTACCCTTTTGGAGAACTTTCTGCCATTTTCATCAAATTTAAAATTGTCGTCTGCAAACTCTTTCAATTAGGACCAATCCAAAATTTGTTGTTTGGGAAAGGGTTGAATGCTACAACAACAAAGAACAGTAAGGTAAAGTATTTGATTCACAAAATGGAACATGTCTTTCTTGATTGATGAAGCGAATATTGTATTCAAATGATTTTCCTCTGTGTCAATTTAACTCTTTACCACACATTCCCGACTTTTAACGACCCTGAGAAAGAAGCCTTTTGAAAACATTGTGGGTATAGGAGAAAATGCTGGTAACCAGCATTTTCTCCTTTTCCCACAATGTATTCTACCCTATCCAATACATAAATCTCTAATTAACCTACATTTAATTTGTCATCTGCAATTAATGCTTTCAATTTGGTCCAGTCTAAAATTTTGTCATTTGGTAACGGGTAAAACAGTTTAGTGAGTTTATTGCATTTCAAACAATGTGCACTAATGGATTAAATACAGATAAAACTAGATGAAACGCAATGATAAGGCCAACAGGTGTATCTGTGCTAGGAGCAGACATAACTAATTTAGCCAGCCACAAAACAATCGGATGTTTAAACAACCTGGAGTAAAAACCATTTTTGAAAACACTGTGGGCCATTTCGTCCTTTCCTTACAATGTTTCTTCTACTTCTTCAAAGACGAATCTCATCATTTTAGCCACATTTCATTTTCAAACCATTTTAATGTGGATGAGTCTAACAGTTTTTCATCCGGTAAAGATTAAACTACTAAAGTCTACAGAAGACAGAATTTTAGACAGGTCCTGAGATTGAAAGCATTGTAGATGATAAATTGAATGTGGCTAAATGATGTCATTTTGTTTGAGAAGGGTAGAAAACCTTGTTGGATAATTAAGAAGAAATGCAGGTTACCAGCATTTTCTCCTTTTTCTACAATGTTTTTAGAAGCTCTCATCCTCAGGGTCACCAAAACTGTGGTTAAGTAAAGAGTTAGCCCTTTATCAGATGACATAATTTTAGCCTTGTCCAAAATGAAAGCATTTGCAGATGACAAATTCAAATGGTGTAATTCTCTCTTGATAGGGTAGAAAACATTGTGAGAAATAGGAGAAAATGCTGGTTACCAGCATTTTCTCCTTTTCCCACAGTGTTTTCGAAAGGCTTCTTTCCCCAGGGTTGTTAAAAGGTGGCATTGTTAAGAGACAGGTAGGCTGTAAAACAACAACTGAGCTGGGAGCTAATTTAGTAGTGTATAGGGGTTGAAAGCAGGGGATTCCTGGTTCAAATCTACAGTTTGGTCAGTTTCTCTCCGAGGACTGATGATAGTAGATGCTACATGATTCATACCTCTTTCATTACTGATCATATTTTCAATGACACTCAACTGGGATAGAAGCATGAGGGGCTTGGAAACAGGAATGTTCAAAGCACTGATAAAAAGAAACTAGAGATAGGTGTACAAACTGCTGGGATATAACATATATATGTTGAAAACGGTTAAAAACCAAACAAACATACAGGAAGAAAAACAGAGTTACAAACTCTAGGTACAATAAAAAACGTCACCTTCAATCCGTACTCCAAAAAACAAACTATGAATGCACAGACAAGTTGACTCGGTGTTATTCAAACAGATCATTCGAGTATATTCTGTTAATTATTTGTAGTGTATGGGAAACTGATAATATAGTTATGGATTAGTCTACCAGCCTATTTCAACTCTTAAAATATTATTACAACCATAAGAAAAAAAAGCTTCAGAAAACATTGTGGGAAAAGGAGAAAACGCTGGTAACCAGCATGTTCTCTTTTGCCGCAAGGTTATCTTCATTTTCTAAGACAAATCCCATCATTCGAGCCACATTTAGTTTGTTGTCTGCAAATGCCTTCAATATGGACAAGTCTAAAATTTTGTTGGATGGTGAAAAGTTAATAACCATGATACTAATCACAACTTTATGAGAGTTAGCAGTCAGTGTAGATCAAGATAAGACAGTTCTGAATGAGAAGTCTAGTTTCTAATTTATAATTTGCTGTATATTCAATGACTTACTGATCTTGAAAATTTAAAAATCTGCAATTTTTTACTTCATTTTACAGACTAAATATGTCTATGTGTATTTCATTTATTTGTGAATGAAAGGATTTCATAAAATACTCACCTGATAAATGAATACGCTTTTTATCCAAGCAGAACATTAATTTATGAAAAAATGACCCAAAGATGGTGAAATTTACTTATTTATCTACCACTTAGTTCACAATATCTATAATTAGATCTAGATCAAATGATATGAAAATGACTTACTTGTCACAAGCTTGGAAAAAAAAAAACCCATAGTTCTATATTTAGAACCTTATCTGTGTTAATTTAGGAATTTCCAACAGTATTTTTTCAATGTATTAACCCTTAGGCTGCTACGCACGAATCAATGACCTTTTGCAGACAGTGTACATCAAGATAAGACTGAAGAGAGTGTGCAGTGTGATCTTGGATCTACACTGTCTGATAAGGAGATATCTTTCCCTAAGAAATACCTTAGTTATAGCAAAATTTGTGGTTTTACTATCATCTTGAAAGTTTCATTTCACTTTTTCTGCAGGATGAGGGTCAATGAATTTTAAAATTTGATTATGGGGAAGTAAGTACTTTCATGACAGACAATGATTATGGTTTCCTGAAAGATTTAACTCTTTACCAGATGACAAAACATTAGACTTGTCCGAATTAAAAGGATTTGCAAACAAATTCAGTACCAAGGCAAAATATAGACCAAGGCTGACCATGGTCACCAGGGCTTTTAATGGTCTACTATGTTTTTTTCATGGTCAACCATCAAATACCATGAAAAACCCATTGTCCTGAGCATGGTTGACCATGGTCAAATTCGAAAGAAATATAGCCAACTATAGTTGACTATGGCAAATACATCACCATGGTAAACTTTAGTCAATATAAGCGCTAAAAACAATGTATAATTCATGTCACTTTCAACAGTAAAATGGTTAGGATTTTTGTAGCCTTAGGTGAATTGCTTGTCATCAAGTTTGTCTGAAAAATAGGTTTCCATCCATATTTTCCATGGATTTCCATGTAAAGTAAAATGGAAATCTGTGTAAATCAAAACATTTTCCATAGAAATAGATTTTTGTGTGTGGAAATCCATTCAGGGTTGATTTTTTTTCCATGTAGATCTAAAAGCTGAAAATTTTACTCATATTTTCATGTACTTGTCAGACTTAGCAAATTTTGAAATGAAAAAAAGTGGAAAATGAGCAGAGTTATTTAATTTAAAAAAAAAAATGATAATGTAGACTTAGACTAATTTTGAAATGGAAAACGACAACTTTGAAAAACTTGATATGGAAATGATTGGATTATTGTAAACAGTGTGGTAAAGGGAGAAATGAAATCGTTTATGGATTACATAATCCCTTATGGCATAATCATTATTGATAACAAAATCAAGAAGTACAGGGAAAAGCAGAAATTGTACGACTTATACAGAGGACCCAGTACTTGAGGTCAAGTTAGTAGTGAGTTCATCAGAGAACGAAACTGAAAGCACATTTAGATCTACATCATGCTACCTAGAAATAGAGCAATTGTAAAACTTTGTTCTAATTAATCTCGTCATAAACAGGGCATGTTAAATTGCACATGGTAACAAATATACAATATACTAGTTTAATAACAGTTTTTACTGTCATGCTGGTTGACAAAATTACAAATTTGCTGTTTTCTGAAAAGAAAGTGCAAAGAATATAGGGGAATGTGCATGTCAATGTTTACTTCCATTCGGAAAACTTTGTGTGACCGTCATTTTCGATTTAGATCCATTAGATGCAGTTGCGGAATAGACCGACCAGTGACGATAGTATTACATTTCTGTTCTTGGTCTTTTGTGATTGGACGTCAATTTCTTCTTGTTCATTTTCATTGGTTAGATATTAAATGTGCAACAAGACCCGAATGGTGACATTGTGGGGAGGACATATGGACGACATTTCAAGGCCAGGAAAGAATCATTTGAATTTCATGTTCTTTTGTGTGTGTGTGTCTTCTGCAGAAAGCCCACAATAGGAAAAGTATTTATGTTTTTTGACTGAAGAACATCAATGTAGTGAGAAAATCTTATTAGTTTTGCAATACCATCATTTTTCATGTTGCTTGTTCGTCCAAAAACCAGTTCATCCCAAGTTTTTCGTGATTGTGACTCAAGTGTGGCTGTTTTACCGAAAATGGCATATCTGGTAGATTTAATTAGACTTTAATTTCACAACATCTTTTTTATCTGCTTACAGATCAAGATGCAATATAAAATAATTAATGGTGTAGAGGAGGGCTTGTACTTACAGGGTCATCTACTTCCATTCCAAACTGAAAGCAAGGAATGTGTTGAAGATATTGATAAATCCTATCTGTCACTTTTATTCAAGGAATCAGGTATGGTGCTTATTAGTCCCCTACCGGCGAAGCTCAAGTTTAGGTTTGCACTCCGTCCGTCCATCTGTCCGTCTGTCCATCTGTCCGTCTGTCCGCCAGTCAGGCAATTCAATTTTCTGGACCTTTTTTCTTAACGCTGGTACATATTGAGCTGAGTTTTGGTGTGTAAGTCACCCACCATCACTTACAGATCAAGTTTGACTTTCGTTCTGGTCCACTGGTTTTTCACGGATTTATGGGCCTTGGACTTACAAAATTTCACTGATAAATCAGTTTTCCGGACTTTTTTTCTAAACGCTGGTACATATTGAGCCGAGTTTTGGTGTGTAAGTCACCCACCATCACTTACAGATCAAGTTCGACTTTCGTTCCGGTCCACTGGTTTTTCACGGATTTTCGGGCCTTCGACTTACAAAATTTCACTGATAACTCAGTTTTCCGGACTTTTTTCCTAAACGCTGGTAGGTATTGATCTCAGATTTGCTGTGTAACTCAACCACCATGACTTACAGATAAGTTCAACTTTCGTTCCGGTCCACTGGTTTTTCATGGATTTACGGGCCTTGGACTTATAAAATTTCACTGATAAATCAGTTTTCCAGACTTTTTTCCTAAACGCTGGAAGGTATTGATCTCAGATTTGCTGTATAACTCAACCACCGTAACTTACAGATCAAGTTCAACTTTCGTTCCGGTCCACTGGTTTTTCACGAATTTACGGGCCTTGGACTTACAAAATTTCACTGATAAATCAGTTTTCCGGACTTTTTTCTCTAAATGCTGGTAGATATTCATCTGACTTTTGCTGTGTAAGTCAACCACCATTACTTACAGATCAAGTTTGAGTTTCGTCCCGCTCTACTGCTTTTTCACACATTTACGGGCCTTGGACTTACAAAATTTCACTGATACAACATTTTTCCACACTTTTTTTCTAAACGCTGCTACATATAGAGCTGATTTTTGGTGTGTACATCAACCACCATGACTTACACATCAAGTTCGAGTTTCGTCCCAGTCCACTGCTTTTTGATGCATTTACGGGCCTTGGACTTACAAAATTTCACTGATAAAACATTTTTCCACACTTTTTTTCTAAACGCTGCCACATATAGAGCTGATTTTTGGTGTGTACATCAACAATCATGACTTACACATCAAGTTCGAGTTTCGTCCCGCTCCACTGCTTTTTGACGCATTTACGGGCCTTGGACTTTAAAAATTTCACTGACATGCCAGCAATACATACGGCTGGTAGGGGACTGTGTATTGCTATGCAATACTATCAGAATGCTTGTTTTTCTTAGTTCTAAGGTTATGCATATATTTCTTTTTTGTTTAGAATGTAATTCCAGTTTCTTTCAGATCTTTTTTTCTAATTACCCATGATGCTCAAAAAAAGGTCTCACAATTTGAAGTATTTCAAAGAACTGGTCAGTGCATCCTCACACCAAGTTGCCAGTTAGGTGAATTATCAAACAATTATGAAAATGCTTAGTTGCTTGTTAGCCTGGCTGCTTTCAAAGACAAGAGGGCCATGATGGCCCTGGATCGCTCACCTGAGGCAATAGGCAAAATGACCCCAGGTGACCAAATTTCAAACTCATCTAAGATTTAATTAAGACAAATGTTTTGACCAATTTTCAAGTCAATTGGGCGAAAAATGTGGCCTCTAGAGTGTCCACAAGGTATTTCTTTAATTTTTCCTAGTGACCTACTTTATGACTCTGGGTGACCCAATTTCAAGTTTTCTGAGATTTAATTAAGAAAAACATCCTGACCAATTTTCAAGTCAATTGAGCGAAAAATGTGGCCTCTAGAGTACCCACAAGGCATTTCTTTAATTTGACCTAGTGACCTAGTTTTTGACCCCACATGATCCAATTTCAAACTTGTCCGAAGTTTATCAAGACAAACATTCTGACCAAGTTTCACAAGTATCTGACTGAAAATGAGGCCTCTGGAGCTCACACAAGGTTTTTCTATGATTTGACCTACTGACCTAGTTTTTGACCCCACATGACCCATTTTTTTAGTTGTGCCAGATTTTATCAAGACAAACATTCTGACCAAGTTTCACAAGTATCTGACTGAAAAATTGGTGTCTAGAGCGCACCCAAGCTTTTCCTAAGATTTGATCTAGTGACCTAATTTTTGACCCCACATGACCCAATTTCGAAGTCGTCTGAGATTTAATCGAGACAAGCATTTTGACCAAATTTCACAAGTATCTGACTGAAAATGTAGCCTCTAGAGCGTACACAAGGTTTTTCTAAGATTTGACCTGGTGACCTAGTTTTTGACCCAACATGAACCATTTTCAAACTTGTCCGAGATTTTATCAAGACAAACATTCTGAACAAGTTTCAAGAAGATGGTACAGAAAATGTGGCCTCTACAGCGTACTAAAGGTTTTTCTAAGATTTGACCTAGTGACCTAGTTTTTGACCCCACATGACCCAATTTTGAACTCGTCCGAGATCTTATCAAGACAAACATTCTGACCAGATTTCACAAGTATCTGGCTGAAAATGTGGCCTCTAGAGTGTACACAAGGTTTTTCTAAGATTTGACCCAGTGACCTAGTATTTGATCCCACGTGACCCAGTTTCGAACTCGTCCGAGATTTCATCAAGACAAACATTCTGATCAAGTTTTATGAAGATCGGACTGAAAATGTGGCCTCTAGAGCGTACACAAGGTTTTTCTAAGATTTGACCTAGTGACCTAGTTTTTGACCCCACATGACCCAATTTCAAACTCATCTGAGATTTTATCAAGACAAACATTCTGGCCAAGTTTCATGAAGATCGGACTGAAAATGTGGCCTCTAGAGCATACACAAAGATTTTCTAAGATTTGACCTAGTGACCTAGTTTTTGACCCCACATAACCCATTTTCTAACTCGTCCGAGATTTTATCAAGACAAACATTCTGACCAAATTTCACAAGTATCTGGCTGAAAATGTGGCCTCTAGAGCGTACACAATGTTTTTCTAAGATTTGACCTAGTGACCTAGTTTTTGACCCCACGTGACCCAGTTTCAAACTCGTCCGAGATTTCATCAAGACAAACATTCTGATCAAGTTTCATGAAGATCAGACTAAAAATGTGGCCTCTAGAGCGTACACAAGGTTTTTCGAAGATTTGACCTAGTGACCTAGTTTTTGACCCCACATGACCCAATTTCGAACTCGTCTGAGATTTTATCAAGACAAACGTTCTGACCAGATTTCACAAGTATCTGGCTGAAAATGTGGCCTCTAGAGCGTTCACAAGCTTTTTCTATGATTTGACCTAGTGACCTAGTTTTTTTACCCCACGTGACCCAATTTCGAACTCGTCCGAGATTATATCAAGACAAACATTCTGATCAAGTTTCATGAAGATCGGACTGAAAATGTGGCTTCTAGAGGGTACACAAGGTTTTTCTTAGATTTGACCTAGTGACCTAGTTTTTGACCCCACGTGACCCAGTTTCGAACTCGTCCAAGATTTTATCAAGACAAACATTCTGATCAAGTTTTATGAAGATCGGACTGAAAATGTGGCCTCTAGAGCGTACACAAGGTTTTTCTAAGATTTGACCTAGTGACCTAGTTTTTGACCCCACATGACCCAATTTTGAACTCGTCTGAGATTTGATCAAGACAAACATTCTGACCAAATTTCACAAGTATCTGGCTGAAAATGTGGCCTCTACAGCGTACACAAGGTTTTTCTAAGATTTTACCTAGTGACCTAGTTTTTGACCACACGTGACCCAGTTTCGAACTCGTCCGTGATTTTATCAAGACAAACATTCTGATCAAGTTTTATGAAGATCAGACTGAAAATGTGGCCTCTAGAGCGTACACAAGGTTTTTCGAAGATTTGACCTAGTGACCTAGTTTTTGACCCCACATGACCCAATTTCAAACTCATCTGAGATTTTATCAAGACAAACATTCTGACCAAATTTCACAAGTATCTGGCTGAAAATGTGGCCTCTAGAGCGTACACATGGTTTTTCTAAGATTTGACCTAGTGACCTAGTTTTTGACCACACGTGACTTAGTTTCAAACTCGTCCGAGATTTCATCAAAACAAACATTCTGATCAAGTTTTATGAAGATCTGACTGAAAATGTGGCCTCTAGAGCGTACACAAGGTTTTTCTAAGATTTGACCTAGTGACCTAGTTTTT
Organism: Tridacna gigas; assembly: GCA_945859785.2. Lineage (NCBI taxonomy): Eukaryota > Metazoa > Mollusca > Bivalvia > Cardiida > Cardiidae > Tridacna > Tridacna gigas. The sequence continues at coordinate 32,692,846 of OX244036.2, read as the reverse complement.
GACCCCACATGACCCAATTTCGAACTCGTCCGAGATTTTATCAAGACAAACATTCTGATCAAGTTTCATGAAGATCGGACTGAAAATGTGGCCTCTAGAGCGTACACAAGGTAAAAAGTTGACGACGGACGACGGACACAGCACGATCACAATAGCTCACCATGAGCACTTCGTGCTCATGGTGAGCTAAAAATGTCAAGTTATTGTTGTCATGAGATTGACATTTTCTCATATCTTTATCTTGAAAAGCTCAAAAATTTACTAGATCTACAAGAAAGTGTTCAAGAAAATATTTGGGTTTTCAAACAAAATGTCCAGGTATTGTCGTAGCCCTGGCATATGGAAGGGGATATCCGCCAGTTCACTCATTATTCATGATGAGACTTTCATTATTCCTGATGAAATTTTCAACTATGTTTTACAATTTGAACGTTGACTTACAATTACATTTTGCTTATTTAATTGTTTATGTTGACATTTAAATTACTTTTTTTGTTACTTCAATTTACAATCAGCTATTCTATCTAATTCCATCATATTTAATTATTCATTCAACCTTCCCAATAATATTTGAGACATTTAATTTCATATCAACATTGTAATTATTTTAACAACAGTTACTTCAACAATACAAGATAACAAGTGTAATACAAATAAGCACAATCTAAATAAGCATAATGCAAATAAGGATAATATGAAGCAGGGAACCACATCTCATTATTACAACAGGGGTCGCCACTGAGAAACTAAATTCTCCCTCAAGGCTAATGGTGCTGCGCTATTTTACTCAGACTTCCGGAACCTTAGATGTGGCAGGCCCTGATGATAACTATCCATACCTACCAAGCATTGGACAGGTATGTATAAATAACATTATCTCGCATTGATTTAGTGTTGAATCAACTTTGGAGAGGTGGGACAGGTTTGTGATTCGAACACGGGTATTACGCTAAAGGAGTGAGCAATGTACCACTGACTGAGCTACCGCCGTAGCCGACCGCATTTATCACATGAGTGTTGCTCATCTATTTATTTTTTACGTGTGAAGAGAAAAGGGGAAAAAAGAAATTTCAGCTGAATTCCATTTATCTACAATTTCGTTACATGTATACAGAATTAACCTGTTGAAAAAATGCATTTTTTTACTGGTACATAAAATTCACCGGATCAGGCATAGACCGGTGTATGGAATTACCGGAATAGATATGAATGGACCGGAAAAGACCGGAATAGACTTGGAAAACACTGCATAGCGACACCTTGTTTATTGCATGTAGGAATGGGGCAAAGGCTGCACATACTCAGAGAAGCAAAAATAGGGATTTGCACCTTAGACTAAAGAGAATGGACCTTTATAAAGCTGTGTAAGACGTAAGTTGGCGAGAACTGGTACTTGGCGAGAACTGGTTTAATGCCAGTACAAAAAGTATTAAAATATATAGCAGTTATTATTAGTCTGACAACCTGAAAACCTGTCTCCTACTCCTCTAATTTTTCCCTTTTTGACCACCAGTGCACCAATCCATGCTCTCCTGGATTTCCTTTTAGCAGTACTCAGCACATTATTCTTTCCAAGCCGCTGGCGGCTTCCCTACCCGCCATTTCCAACGCTATTTCAGTTATGCCCTGGCGACCAGTGCAACTATCCATGCTCTTCTGGATTTTCTTTTTACCAGTACTCCGCACAATATTCTTTCCAAGCTGCTGCTGGGTTGCACACCTTCAAACCAGTTTGATGCATACCTGATGACGGACGAACATGATGGTTTGACGGTCTCGACCCCATCTCTCTCACCCCTCCTGCAGAGCCTGGAGCCTAGACCATCAGAGGAACAAGTTCAGTTTAGAAGGGAAATGGATGAGTATGAGGACAGGAGGCAGGAACAGGCTAGGGTCCAGGCTCAGCAGGATCAAGTGCTCGAGCAGATGAGGCAGAGAAAACGACAATTTATGACCCAGGAAATGACTGACATTATTAGACAGGACTTTGACATTTACATTAGGACAGGAGAGCCACTGACAACGAAGAAAGTCAAATACCTTATGACTAAACCACCGACACGTTATGGACAGCTGACTGCAAAACAGATTGTGGACAAAATTAGGAACTTAATAAAATATTCAAACAGACCAAAACAGACAGACTAAAAGACTGATGCTCAAGACAGTGGCCTATGACTTAACGACAGAAAAAAATAAAAAACAAGAGGGCCATGATGGCCCTGGGTCGCTCACCTTAGTAGAGTGCCTTAAAGGTTTTTCTTTAATTTGACCATGTGACCTTGTTTTTGACCGCAGGTGACCCAATTTCAAACTCATATTTCATGAAGACAAACATTCTGACCAATTTTCAAGTCAATTGAGCAAAAAATGTGGCATCGAGTGCCCTAAAGATATTTCTTTAATTTGACCTAGTGACCTAGATTATGACCCCAGGTGACCCAAATTTGAACTGGTCATTGACTATATCAAAAGAAACATTTTAACCAATTTTCAAATCAAATGAATAACAAATGTGGCCTCTAGAGTGCCCACTAGCTATTTCTTTAATTTGACCAAGTGACCTAGTTTATGATCCCAGTTGACCCAAATTCAGACTCATGTGAGATTTTACAAAGACAAACATTCTGACCAATTTTCAAGGCAATTAAGCAAATAATGCGGCCTCTAGAGTGCCCACAAGGTATTTCTTTATTTTGACCTAGTGACCTAGTTTATGGTTCCAGGTGATCCAAATCCAAACTCATCTGGTATTTCATCAAGACAAACATTCTGGCCAAATTTCAGGTCATCTGAGCAATAAATGTGGCCTCAAGAGTGCAAATAAGGTATTTCTTCAATTTGACCCAGTGAACTAGTTTATGACCCAAGTTGACCCAAATTAATCTTATGTGAGACTTTATAAAGACAAACTTTCTAACTAATTTTCAAGGCAATTGAGCAAATAATGTGGCCTCGAGAGTGCCAACAAGGTATTTCTTTAATTTGACCTAGTGACCTAGTTTATGACCCAAGATGACCCAATTCTGAACTTAATGAACTTGTTGCGCTTAGATGGGCAAACAAACTTAGAAGAGAATCACTACATACCAAATATCAAAGCTCTATGCCTTCCAGTTTTAAAGAAGAATTTTAAAGTTTTCCTTTTTTGTTCCTATGTTCGAACTTGTGACCCCCGGGGCTGGGCCAGTTTTGACCCAGGGGCATCATATGAACAAACTTGGTAGAGGTCCACTAGGAAATGCTACATACCAAATATCAAAGCTCTACACCTTCCCGTTTAAGAGAAAAAGAAATTTAAAGTTTTCCTTCTTTGTTCCTATCTTTGAACTTGTGACCCCCAGGGCGGGACCACTTTTGACCCAGGGGCATCATATGAACAAACTTGGTAGAGGTCCACTAGGAGATGCAACATACCAAATATGAAAGCTCCACACCTTTCAGTTTCAGAAAAGAAGAATTTTGAAGTTTTCCTTCTTTGTTCCTATGTTCGAACTTGTGACCCCAGGGGCTGGGCCAGTTTTGACCCAAGCAGCATCCTTGGAACAAACTTGGTAGAAGTCCACTAGGAGATGCTACATACCAAGCTCTATGCCATCCCATTTAAGAGAAAAAAGAATTAAAGTTTTCCTTCTTTGTTCCTATGTTTGAACTTGTGACCCCCAGGGCAGGGCCAATTTTGACCCCAAGGGCATCATATGAACAAACTTAGTAGAGGTCTACTAGCCGATGCTACATACCAAATATCAAAGCTCTAAGCCTTACAGTTTCAGAGAAGATGATTCTTAAAGTTTTCCTTCTCTGTTCCTATGTTCGAAATTGTGACCCCCGGGGCAGGGCCAACTTTTGCCCCAAGGGCATCATATGCACACACTTGGTAGAGATCCACTAGAAGATACTACATACCAAATATCAAAGCTCTACGCCTTCCTGTTTCAGAGAAGAAGATTTTTAAAGTTTTCCTTCTTTGTTCCTATGTTAGAAATTGTGACCCCCGGGGCGTGGCCAGTTTTGAGCCCAGTGGCATCATATGAACAAACTTGGTAGAGGTCCACTAGGAAATGCTACATACCAAATACCAAAGCTCTACACCTTCCCGTTTAAGAGAAAAAGAAATTTAAAGTTTTCCTTCTTTGTTCCTATCTTTGAACTTGTGACCCCCGGGGCGGGACCACTTTTGACCCAGGGGCATCATATGAACAAACTTGGTAGAGGTCCACTAGGCGATGCTACATACCAAATATCAAAGCTCTACGCCTTCAAGTTTCAGAGAAGAAGATTTTTAAAGTTTTCCTTCTTTGTTACTATGCTCAAACGTGTGACCCCCGGGGTGGGGTCAGTTTTGACCCCAGGGGCATCATATGAACAAACTTGGTAGAGGTCCACTAGGAAATGCTACATACCAAATATCAAAGCTCTACACCTTCCCGTTTAAGAGAAAAAGAAATTTAAAGTTTTCCTTCTTTGTTCCTATCTTTGAACTTGTGACCCCCGGGGCGGGACCACTTTTGACCCAGGGGCATCATATGAACAAACTTGGTAGAGGTCCACTAGGAGATGCAACATACCAAATATGAAAGCTCCACACCTTTCAGTTTCAGAAAAGAAGAATTTTGAAGTTTTCCTTCTTTGTTCCTATGTTCGAACTTGTGACCCCAGGGGCTGGGCCAGTTTTGACCCAAGCAGCATCCTTGGAACAAACTTGGTAGAAGTCCACTAGGAGATGCTACATACCAAGCTCTATGCCTTCCCATTGAAGAGAAAAAAAAATTAAAGTTTTCCTTCTTTGTTCCTATGTTTGAACTTGTGACCCCCAGGGCAGGGCCAATTTTGACCCCAAGGGCATCATATGAACAAACTTAGTAGAGGTCTACTAGCCGATGCTTCAAACCAAATATCAAAGCTCTAAGCCTTTCAGTTTCAGAGATGATTCTTAAAGTTTTCCTTCTCTGTTCCTATGTTCGAAATTGTGACCCCCGGGGCAGGGCCAACTTTTGCCCCAAGGGCACCATATGCACAAACTTGGTAGAGATCCACTAGAAGATACTACATACCAAATATCAAAGCTCTACGCCTTTCTGTTTCAGAGAAGAAGATTTTTAAAGTTTTCCTTCTTTGTTCCTATGTTAGAAATTGTGACCCCCGGGGCGTGGCCAGTTTTGACCCCAGGGGCATCATATGAATAAACTTGGTAGAGGTCCACTAGGCGATGCTACATACCAAATATCAAAGCTCTACGCCTTCAAGTTTCAGAGGAAGAAGATTTTTAAAGTTTTCCTTCTTTGTTACTATGCTCAAACTTGTGACCCCCGGGGTGGGGCCAGTTTTGACCCCAGGGGCATCATATGAACAAACTTGGTAGAGGTCTACTAGGCGATGCTACATACCAAATATCAAAGCTCTACGCCTTCAAGTTTCAGAGAAGAAGATTTTTAAAGTTTTCCTTCTTTGTTACTATGCTCAAACTTGTGACCCCCGGGGATGGGGTCAGTTTTGACCCCAGGGGCATCATATGAACAAACTTGGTAGAGGTCCACTAGGAAATGCTACATACCAAATATCAAAGCTCTACACCTTCCCGTTTAAGAGAAAAAGAAATTTAAAGTTTTCCTTCTTTGTTCCTATCTTTGAACTTGTGACCCCCGGGGCGGGACCACTTTTGACCCAGGGGCATCATATGAACAAACTTGGTAGAGGTCCACTAGGAGATGCAACATACCAAATATGAAAGCTCCACACCTTTCAGTTTCAGAAAAGAAGAATTTTGAAGTTTTCCTTCTTTGTTCCTATGTTCGAACTTGTGACCCCAGGGGCTGGGCCAGTTTTGACCCAAGCAGCATCCTTGGAACAAACTTGGTAGAAGTCCACTAGGAGATGCTACATACCAAGCTCTATGCCTTCCCATTGAAGAGAAAAAAAAATTAAAGTTTTCCTTCTTTGTTCCTATGTTTGAACTTGTGACCCCCAGGGCAGGGCCAATTTTGACCCCAAGGGCATCATATGAACAAACTTAGTAGAGGTCTACTAGCCGATGCTACGAACCAAATATCAAAGCTCTATGCCTTTCAGTTTCAGAGATGATTCTTAAAGTTTTCCTTCTCTGTTCCTATGTTCGAAATTGTGACCCCTGGGGCAGGGCCAACTTTTGCCCCAAAGGCATCATATGCACAACCTTGGTAGAGATCCACTAGAAGATACTACATACCAAATATCAAAGCTCTACGCCTTCCTGTTTCAGAGAAGAAGATTTTTAAAGTTTTCCTTCTTTGTTCCTATGTTAGAAATTGTGACCCCCGGGGCGTGGCCAGTTTTGACCCCAAGGGCATCATATGAATAAACTTGGTAGAGGTCCACTAGGCGATACTACATACCAAATATCAAAGCTCTACGCCTTCAAGTTTCAGAGGAAGAAGATTTTTAAAGTTTTCCTTCTTTGTTACTATGCTCAAACTTGTGACCCCCGGGGTGGGGCCAGTTTTGACCCCAGGGGCATCATATGAACAAACTTGGTAGAGGTCCACTAGGCGATGCTACATACCAAATATCAAAGCTCTACGCCTTCAAGTTTCAGAGAAGAAGATTTTTAAAGTTTTCCTTCTTTGTTACTATGCTCAAACTTGTGACCCCCGGGGATGGGGTCAGTTTTGACCCCAGGGGCATCATATGAACAAACTTGGTAGAGGTCCACTAGGCAATGCTACATACCAAATATCAAAGCTCTACGCCTTCCAGTTTCAGAGAAGATGATTTTTAAAGTTTTCCCTCTTTGTTCCTATGTTCGAACTTGTGACCCCCGGGGCAGGGCCAGTTTTGACCCCAAGGGCATCATATGAACAAACTTGGTAGAGGTCTACTAGGAGATGCTTCATGCCAAATATCAAAGCTCTATGCCTGCTAGTTTTACAGAGGAAGATTTTTAAAGTTTTCCTTCTTTGTTCCTATGTGGAAATTGTGACCCCCGGGGCGGGGCCAGTTTTGACCCCAGGGGCATCATATGAACAAACTTGGTAGAGGTCCACTAGGAGATGCTACATGCCAAATATCAAAGCTCTACGCCTTCAAGTTTCAGAGAAGAAAATTTTTAAAGTTTTCCTTCTTTGTTACTATGCTCAAACTTGTGACCCCCTGGGTGGGGCCAGTTTTGACCCCAGGGGCATCAAATGAACAAACTTGGTAGAGGTCCACTAGGAGATGCTACATACCAAATATCAAAGCTCTATGCCTTCCAGTTTCAGAGAAGATGATTTTTAAAGTTTCCCCTCTTTGTTCCTATGTTCGAACTTGTGACCCCCGGGGCAGGGCCAGTTTTGACCCCAAGGGCATCATATGCACAAACTTGGTAGAGGTCCACTAGGCGATGCTTCATGCCAAATATCAAAGCTCTATACCTTCTAGTTTTACAGAAGAAGATTTTTAAAGTTTTCCTTCTTTGTTCCTATGTTGGAAATTGTGACCCCCGGGGCAGGGCCAGTTTTAACCCCAGGGGCATTATATGAACAAACTTGGTAGAGGTCCACTAGGAGATGCTACATGCCAAATATCAAAGCTCTACGCCTTCAAGTTTTAGAGAAGAAGATTTTTAAAGTTTTCCTTCTTTGTGACTATGCTCAAACTTGTGACCCCTGGGGCGGGGCCAGTTTTGACCCCAGGGGCATCAAATGAACAAACTTGGTAGAGGTCCACTAGGAGATGCTACATAACAAATATCAAAGCTCTGCGCCTTCTGGTTTCAGAGAAGAAGATTTTCAAAGATTTTGCCTTTTTTTCCTTTTTGTTGCCATGGCAACCAGAGTTGTGGGTGGATTTCAATTCTTTGAACAATTTTGGTAGAGCTTCACCCAAGGAACATCCCTGCCAAGTTTCATCAAGATTGGCCCAATGGTTTAGGAGAAGAAGATGTTTAAAGAAATTGTTGACGGACGACGGACGACAAGACGACGGACGACGGACGACAGACGCCGGACATAGGGCGATCACAATAGCTCACCTTTAGCACATTGTGCTAAGGTGAGCTAAAAACACAAGAAACTTCTAGTCAAAACAAGACTATAAAATGTGTGATAAACTACTAGTTAAAACAAGACTCTAAAATGTGTGATAGTCAAAACAAGACTCTAAAATGTGTGCTTGCGAAAAAACACTAAAATTTCTGATAGTCAATTAAAAGAAAAAATCTAAAATGTCTGATAGTCAAAAAAAAACCCTAACAAGACTCTAATGTGTCTGATAGTCAAAGACTAAAAATTTAAAATGTGTTTTGAGAAGGGTACAAAACACTGTGGGAAAAGGAGAAAATGCTAGTTACCAGCTGCTGGTTACCAGCATTTTCTCCTTTTCCCACAATGTTTTCAAAAGGCTTCTCTCTCAGGGTAATTAAAAGTTTGAGAAGGGTAGAAAACATTGTGGGAAAAGGAGAAAATGCTGGTTACCAGCAGCTGGTTATCAGCATTTTCTCCTTTTCCCACCGTGTTTTCAAAAGGCTTCTCTCTCAGGGTCATTAAAAGTATGAGAAGGGTAGAATACATTGTGGGAAAAAAGGAGAAAATGCTGGTTACCAGCATTTTCCCACAATGCTTTCAAAGAAAGAAACAAGTCTAATATGTCTGGTGTTAAAAAAAAATCTAAATTGTCTGATTTTCAAATGTTAATGTTTAACTCATTACCAAACAATATAATTTTAGACTGGTCCAAATTCAAAGCATTTGTAGACCACAACTGACTGAAAATTTAAAATGTGTTTAGAGAAGGGTACAAAATATTGTGGGAAAAGGAGAAAATGCTGGTTACTGGCAGCTGGTTACCAGCATTTTCTCCTTTTCCAACAATGTTTTCAAAAGGCTTCTCTCTCAGGGTAATTAAAAGTTTAAGAAGGGTAGAACACAATGCTTTGAAAGAAAGAAACACGTCTAATATGTCTGATGATAACGAAAAAAAAAATCTAAAATGTCTGATTTTCAAATGTTAATGTTTAACTCTTCACCAAACGACATAATTTTAGACTGGTCCAAATTCAAAGAATTTTGTAGACCACGAAATAAATGTGACTGAAAAATTAAAATGTGTTTTGAGAAGGGTACAAAACATTGTGGGAAAAGGAGAAAATGCTAGTTACCAGCTGCTGGTTACCAGCATTTTCTCCTTTTCCCACAATGTTTTCAAAAGGCCTCTCTCTCAGGGTCGTTAAAAGTGACTGTGTGGTAAAGGGTTAATGTGGTAAAAAGTTATGAAGAGAATGTTAATTTTCAGCAAACAGAGGCTGTTTAACAGTTCTTTATTTTCTTTTTATTCTTGCAATGTAAGATCAGACTCCACAAACATGCAGGCTGATCTTTATCTCCACTCTTAACTGAATGAGAATGCTGATAGTGCAGCCCAAGATCTAACTGGTATGACAAATTGTAGACTATTCCAGCAATATACTCAGAAGAATAGAGGGTAGATATTGTTGCCCAAGATCAGACTGCTGATATATGCAGTCTGATCTTAATCTGCACTCTCTCCTGATCCTAATCCGTCTTCTTTCAAAGGACAAATCTTTTCAACATACTGGTTTTCTTCATGTTATTGAAGACTGAAGTCTAAGATCAGACTGCACAAACATGCAGGCTGATCTTAACCTGCACTCTTCACTTAATGAGAATGCAGACAGTGCAGCCCAAGATCAGACTCGAACGACATATTTTAGACCATTCCAGCAATATACTTAGAAGAATAGAGGGTAGCGAACAAAATCCCTCCTTTTGGGCAGGGCTTAAAGCTACCGGATACCTTTTTTAAAAGGACAATATACACCCATAGCCAAGGCATTTCTTCTTCCGTTTGGAGAGTAAAGTCATTGCTTAAAAAGACGAAGTTGTGTCTTTGGTCTTTTATTTATTCATATGTCTCCAACATTTTTCTAATGATGTTTGTGTAGAGTGCAGCCTAAGATCAGACTGCACAAACAGGCAGGCAGATCTTAACCTCCACTCTTTACTGAATGAGAATACAGCCGAAGATCAGACTGCACCTACGTGCAGTCTGTCTTTACTTATTTTTCTTTCGTTCATTATCTTTGTAGACAGTGCAGCCCAAGATCAGACTGCTCATATATGTAGTCTGATCTTAATCTGCAGTTTCTCCTAACCCTAACCCATCTTCTTTGAAAGGACAAATCTTGTCAAGATTTGGTTCTCTTTATGTTATTGAAGAGTGCAGTCTGAGATCAGACTGCACAGACATGCAGGCTGATCTTAACCTCCAGTCCTAACTGATTGAGAATGCTGATAGTGCAGCCCAAGATCAGACTGGAACGACAAATTTTAGACCATTCCAGCAATATACTTAGAAGAATAGAGGGCAGATAGTGTCGGCCAAGATCAGACTGCTCATATATGCTGATCTTAACCTACACTCTCTTCTACAGCTTCCCATCTTCTTTCAAAGGACCATATCCTTTCAAAGGACAAATCTTTTCAACATTTGGTTCCCTTCATGTTATTGAAGACTGAAGTTGAAGATCAGACTGCACAAACATGCAGGCTGATCTTAAGCTCCACTCTTAACTGATTAAGAATGCAGCCCAAGATCAGACTGGACATACAGGCAGTCTATTCTAAAGTTCCACTCTTCAATACATCTTTACAACATTTTTCTAATACTGTTTGTGGAGAGTGCAGCCTAAGATCAGACTCCACTTTCATGCATTCTGACCTTATACTCCACTCTTTACTGAATGAAAGTGCAGCCCCACTTAGTCAGTCTGTCTTTACTTATTTTTCTTTCCTTCATGATCTTTGTACATAGTGCAGGTCAAGATCAGACTGCTATTATATGCAGTCTGATCTTAGTCTCTTCTACGGCTACCCATCCTCTTTCAAAGGACAAAATTTTTCAA